>VDFB02109042.1:29068902-29493526 GCA_007258455.2 Sequoia sempervirens
TTAGTTTGATAGTATCAATCATTATTTTCATATTTTGAATAACTTGAATGACGCAGGGCATCATATTTCGTTTGCATTGCCTAATTTTGGTGTGAATGTTTTGCATTAATTTTTGGTTTTGCTTTGTTTTAATCTTTTGGTCAGGTGGCGACTGAGGCAGTTGGCTTTTGGTGGCCTATCAAGTTTGTATAAAGGAAACTTTGTTATAGGTATGGTTTAAAACTAGTAGGGTTCTATCCAAGGGGGTTTGATCTAAGGTAGTTTGATCAAACCCTCTTCAATTGGAATGGTTTAAATGGAACTTTTAAAGGCTTAAATCATTATATTTTCTAAAAATATGTGATTTCAATAAAAAATAGAATCTCCCAAAAATTGTAAACCAACTTTGTGCGATCACCCTACAACCAGGTATTGCCATTATATTTTGGTATCAGATCCGAAGAGATTGGGTAATTGGGAAGTGGGAAGAATTCCACCAAGGAGAATGTGAAGAGTGCCTGAGGTGGTGGTCAAAGAGGCCATGAAGGAGGGATCTTGGAGATGTTGCAAAGCCTGATAGAAAGCATAGATGAAATGGAACAAGCACAATGAAGGGGAGTAGTTGCAAATGATACCAGTGAAATTGAGGAAGAAGAGCTCAACCAAAAGCTAAAGATGAAGATCAAGAAGAACCTGAAGGAGTGGAAGAGATATTGAATAGATTTGTGATGAATGTGGGAACCAAGCCAAGAATTGAAGTTCCTACTTACCCAAGAAGCCTAAATGGAGAATAGCTTATCAACTGGATTAATGATTTGGATAAGTATTTTGAATATGAAGGGGTTGAAGAAGAAAGAAAAGTGAAATTTGCATGTGCAAGGCTTAAAGGCCACACTGCAATGTGGTGGGATTTCATTTAGTCAGAAAGATGAAAGAAAAACAAAGAAAATATTACCTCTTGAGATTGAATGGTTTCCAAATTAAAGGAAAAATTTCTTCCAGTAGACTACCAAACCAATCTTTTCAAAAGATTACAGAATATGAAATAGAAATATATGTCAGTCAAAGAATACATGGAAGAGTTCTATAAGTTGGTGATTCGGTTAGGCCAAAGTGAAGAAGATGTGGAAAAGGTGGCAAGGTATTTGAATGGGTTGAAGTATAGTTTGTAGGATGAATTAAGTTTAGTGTCTCTGAGAACTCTTGAGGAAGCCTATCAGTTTTCCATTAAGGCAGAAGAGAAGCTCATGAGGAAGCAAAATCAAAAAGGAAGGAAAAGAGGAAGAGGCTTTAGAGGAAGAGGATGACAAGCTGGTAGGGGACAACAAACTCATCATGATGAAGGGGTTGGAAGTTCTAGTAGACCAGTTAATCACGAAAGAGGAGGTTATCAGAACAAAGGGTGAAGATCATTTGGTAGAGGTGGTTATCAAGGAAGAGGAAGAGGATTCATAGGTAAATGTTTCAAATGCAATCAGTATGCTGGTCACAAGAGTTGGGAGTGTCCGAATTTTGTAAAGGAAGGGCACACAAGGCCAAAAAGAAGCACTTAGATCATGCAAGATGATCAAGAAAGTGTGGAATCACCTACTCATCACACTAAAGAACTTGAGACTAGAGAGTCCTTGTTGTTCAAGAGTGTTGTTGAAGGAGAGTAAAGAACCAAAAAAAAGGAGAGTCTTATTCAAGACAAAGTTCAAGGAAAAAGGTAAGTGCTACAAATTGATTATTGACAGTGGTAGTATGAATAATTTAGTGGTTGTAGAAATGGTGGATAAGATAGGTCTTAAAAGGATTAAACATCCTACTCCTTGTAGATTTTATTGGCTTCATAAAGGGAATCAATTTTTGGTAGATGAATAGGAATTAGTGGAATTTCATATTGGAATTTATAAGGATAGTGTGATATGTGACATCATGCCCATGGATGTGTGCCATGTATTGCTTGGCATGCCTTGGCAGTTTGATAAAAAAATTGTACATGAAGGGAGTAACACATATACCTTTGAAAAGGATGGAATCAAGCATACTTTGCTACCTATGTGTGAACAAGAAGAGGACATCAATAGTAGTAGCAATAATAAGATAATGTTGGTGACTAGTAAAGAGTTCTTGCATATCATGAAGAAGGAGGAAATGGGAGTTGCTTTGGTGCTTAAACCCAAGGATTTTCTTACCTCTAAAAAATTGGAGGATCTATCCAAGGAGGTACAAGAAATATTGGATGACCATAAGGATATTGTTGCAATTGATTTGCCTAATGAGTTGCCTCTTATGCGTAGCATTAGCCATAATATGGATTTGATTCTAGGGGCTAGCCTTCCAAACAAGGCTGCATATAGGTTGACTCCTTAAGAGAATGATGAGATTAGAAGGAAAGTGGAGGAATTACTTTAGAAAGGGTTGATAAGAGAGATTTTGAGTCCTTGTGTAGTGCCTACAGTCTTGGTGCCAAAGAAGGGAAATGAATGGAGAATGTGCATAGAATCTTGGGCCATCAACAAGATAACTATCAGATACAGGTTTCCAATTCCCAAAATAGATGATTTGATGGATTGCTTGGGTGGTGTTAAGTATTTTTTGAAGATAGATTTGAAAAGTGGTTATGATCAAATTCAGATCAAACCCGAAGATGAGTGGAAGACAACATTTAAAACTAATGATGAACTCTACGAGTGGTTGGTTATGCCCTTTGTGCTCATGAATACACCTGGTACTTTTATGAGGCTCATGAATGAAGTCTTAAAACCTTTTTCTAGGGAAATTTTTTACTGCATATCTTGATGAAATCTTGGTGATTAGCAGGTCTAAAGAAGAGCATCTACAATATTTGAGGATGGTAATGATGAGGCTGCATGAAGAGAAGTTACAAATTAATATAAAGAAGTGCATGTTTATGTAAATGGAATTGATTTATTTGGGTTTTTTGGTGTTTAGTGAAGGGCTGAAAATGGATAAGGATAAGGTTCAAGCTATTATTTAATGGCCAACACCAAGGAGTGCACCTAAGGTAAGGAGTTTTCATGGGCTTGCTAGATTTTATAGGAAATTCATTAGAAATTTTAGTCATATAGTAGCTTCTATACTTGAAACCATTAAGGGGTCTAAAAAGAAGTTTATGTGGACTCAAGAGGTTGAAAGGAGGTTTAAGTTTCTTAAACATATAGTAACTGAGCAATCTATTCTTGCATTGCCCGATTTCAATAAAGTATTTCAAGTTGAATTTGATGTCAATGGATTGGAAATAGGGGTTGTTCTTAGCCAGAAAGGTAAACTAGTGGCTTATTTTAGTGAGAAATTAAATGATGCTAAAAAGAAATATTATGCTTATGATCTTGAATTCTATGCATTGGTCCAATCATTGAAGAAGTGAAGGCATTACCTGCTTCCTAAATAGTTTGTTGTGTACACTAATAACCATGCATTATAGTTCATTAATAGTCAACATAAGCTAAATCAGAGGCATGCCAAGTGGGTAGTGTATTTGCAAAGTTATGATTTTTTCTTGAAGCATAAGAGTGGGTAAACAAATAAGGTTGTTGACACATTAAGTAGAAGTTTATTGTTACATGAAATTCAGGCTAGCAGTGTTGATTTTGATAGTTTGAAGGAGTTGTATGTAGATGATGCAGATTTCAAAGATGCTTATGAAGCTTGCAGCAATCCAATCTATAGAGATAAAGGACCTCAAATTGAGTATATGCTACAAGAAGGTTTATTGTTCAAAGGCAGTCAATTGTGGATACCTAGGGGTTCAATGAGGGAGAATCTCTTGAAAGAGAAGCATAGTGGTAGTCTAGGACACTTTGGACAAGATAAAACTTATTTGTAGTTGAGTATGCACTATTATTGTCGAAGAATGAGGGCTGATTTCAAGAAGTATGTGGAGAGATGCAAAGTATGTCAACATGCTAAGGCAAATTCATAATACAAGGTTCTATCAACCATTTCCAATTCCATCTCGACCATGGGATTCTATAAGTATGGATTTTATCATGGGTTTTCCTAGGACTCAAAGGGGCAATGATTCTATATTTGTAGTTGTGGATAGGTTCTCTAAAATGGTGCATTTTATCCCATGTAAAAAGGCTAGTGATGTAACCCATATTGCTAAAAAAAAATTCAAAGAAGTGTTTCATTTACATGGCATTCCATGGAGTATTGTGTCAGATAGAGATACAATTTTTTTTGAGCATTTATGGAGAAACCTTTGGAAAAAGCTGAGAACTCAACTTAGTTTTAGTTCATCCTATCACCCCCAAATGGAAGGCCAAACTGAAGTAGTGAATAGAATTCTTGGTGACATGTTGAGGTGCCTTGTTGGGAAAACGCTTGGTAGCTAGGATATGACTTTGGCACAAGTAGAGTTTGCTTACAATGACTCTCCAAATCAGAGTACAGGTTTCAGTCCTTTTTATGTTGTTTATGGGATGCATCCTAGGGGTGTCTTGGAACTCAAAAATCTTTGTGACATGGAGAAAAGAAGTGCAAATGGTGAATATTTTGCACAAGCCATTCATGGCCTTCATGAGGAGGTTAAGATGAACATTGATTGAAGTAACCAACAATACAAATAGTATGTTGATAAGAAGCAAAGAGAGGTTCATTTTTAAGTGGGTGATCTCGTGTTAGCACATCTTCGGAAAGAAATATTTCTTATAGGTGAATACAATAAACTAAAGATGAATAAAGTTGGTCCATGAAAAATTCTTTGGAAGTTGTCAGCGAATGACTACAAGATTAGTCTTCCTCTAGGCATGGGGATCTCACCAATCTTGAATGTGACAGATTTGTATCCATATCAAGGTGCTACAGATGAAGAAATAATTGAGTTGGAGTTGAGATCCATTGAAGACCAACACATAACCAAACTTGTTCCACTGAAAATTGAATGTGTGGACATCAAAATCTGCAAATGGTTAAATAACTAACAATTCAACAAGCATGGTTAGTGTTCAAACAAATCAAGATTTTAACATCCATATGAGATGAGTCAACATGCTTTAATGATGCAATCAAAACAACAAAAGAATTAGATAAACTAGATGAAAGCATACAATAAATCATGAAGTAAATAACATCTCATATTGGATTGGTGCTATTGTGGAAAATAGCCCTTTCCCAATCCTTGCTTAATCTCCATGATATGAAAATGATATATTGATGATCGAGATGATGAATGGGCAAGATTAGCTCTCAATTGAAGAGAGTAACCTTGCATGAGATTTGTGGATCCAGTTGTGGAGTTGTGGAGGATTTGAACAAGAATGAAGCCTTTCATTTATAGATTTTCTTGATGAGGGATTGGCCAAATGGATGAATGTGGGACTAAAAACAGACCAATGAGATGAGGACACTTGTCATCTTGCCATAGGATTGAGGATGTGCAAGATTTGGGAAATGTGCCCAAGAGGGGGAAATTTCAAATTTGAATTTGAGAGTTAATGCTTAGTTTGACCTTTGCAAGGGATATGTAAGAGACATTAATTGCTTTGTTGGATGTACATGTCCACTTGATTTTGAATTCAAACTTGAGGGAATATTCCTCAAAGATGCCATGTTGATGGAAAATGTTGGATTTTAATAAAACAATAAATTGATTTATTTGTGCAAAGTGGGATTATCTAGAGGATGTGACATGCATTAGATTAGATTTAATTAGGATTAATTAGCTAGGATGATGATTAGGGGCTTTTGACCAATTTGACTCAAATATTTAGATTTATTTAAATCAAAGAGGGATAAGATTATGCATTTGGAGATTTAATTAAATAAGTTTGGTGCTAATTAAAAAAGGATGATGTGAGCCTTTGATTTATTTAAATGAATAACCTTAGGACTAAAGACCTAATTTACCTAGTGAATGGATTTGATGAGCTTGGTTAATTTAATGAGCGGATGCATAATGTTAATTTTGCATGTCTACATTTTGCCCCTCTTTGAAGCAATGTACTTGTTGTGTTGGTTCAAAGAATAAACTTTCTGCGATCAAAATTCAATTTTTTTTTAATTTTTCAGATGCCCCAGTGGAAAGTACACTGGTACATTGCCCCCTCGAGAGATCAAGCGAAAAGATTCGATTTGAGGGTCGATCTCGCGATAAAGAGATTCAAAATGGATGGTTATGGATGATGATGCAAATGAGATGATTTTAAGATGCTTAGAATAACAAATCTATATTATCCTAAACAACTTAAATGATGTAAGATGGATGAGATTGATGATGTGATATGTTGTGATATTGGCATCGATTTCATCATAAGGATTCTTTGTGCTCCCTATGTTGACGTTTGCTTGAGATGAAGTTGCCCCTAGTATGGTAGTAGTAGTACCTTCATGCTTTGATTCTGCTTGTTTTGAGATGTCTTGTTTAGTAAGCATGCTCTGACAAATGACCACTATAGATGATGTTATTTCGATTGGATGCTCTGCTGACTTTGGAATATACTGTTTTGTCTAACTTGTTTCCTTGAGCGGATAATGCTAGATATCTGCATACCTTATGTCCTTATTCTGAATTTGGGATATATTTGATCTTGATGTTGACAACTCGGTTTGACTGTAGGAATCAATAACCTGCTCTTTTTGTGTAATAATGTCAGGATTAAAGGAATCTTGTTCTGAATGAAGATTATCTATGTGTCCATCCATAGAAAGCATCTCATGGGTAGATGGAGGAGTATGTGCTACATGGATATGATCATCATTTTCAACATCTTGTATAGATAGGAGAGTGTCCATTAGATCATTATAGTATCTTTGAGATACAAATTCTTGATCTTGATTTATTTCGGGGTTGCTTTCGACATGCTTTGGATCAAGTTCTTGACATGGATTAGTTTCAAAGGATGGATTACTTACAAAAAGAGGTTCTTGGATGTTGCCATTAGACATGGTAAGAGTGGCTCCAATATCCTCAGAGTCAATAGAGTTCAAAGGTTCCTTGATGTTGTAGTAACCATGAGGTCGAGAGGATGTCAGAGGAGAACAATATATATCCTGTCTTGGAAAAGGACATTGCTAGACCTTGGTGAAGATTTTGATCATGCTTTGGAATAAATTCTTGAGATATGTCCTCTAACTCACTTAAAGCTGATGTAGAGACATTTCCATGCTTATGATCATAGGTGAGCGGATTGTGCATTATATCCAATAGGATCAAATAATCCTAACACTCCTTGTGAAATAGATCACTAAAAGAGAGTGAAACTCTTGATGTATGGTGAGTTGATCATCGGATGGGGGTGAAGCATACTTCAAGGTGCTCGCCGATGGAGAGAGATCTTGATCATTGTTTTCAACAATTGTGGTGGAGATTGTGAATGTATTCAACCATAGAGCCAAATGATGTTGACATTTCTTGAATTGGATCATTGTTGGTTAGTGGATTTTGATCATGATTGAAAAATGACTCTTGACCTATGTTGATTTGATCACTGGACGAGATAGAAACACCTTCAATGTGCTCTTTGATAGATAGATCTTGATCATTGCTTTCAACAATTGTGGTGGAGAGATTGTCAATGCTATCACCAGTGGTTGAATGTTCATCGGTATCCCCAATAATTATCATCTTTCGTGTTTGTGCTTGTGTTTGTTGGATAGCTTGAGAGGCTTGGGCAGCTTGGGTAGCTTGAACGGTGTAGGTAGCTTGAGCGGTGTGGGTAGCTTGATATTGTTGAAGCGCTTGCTGGTAGGCTTGATGTGCTTTTAGTGCGATGTTACAATATTGACTTATTGCACTTGGTTTTGGTGGTAGTGGTGGTGTATTTGGAATCGTGTTGGATGTAGTGATGAGTGGTTGAGATATGCTTGGAGCGATCATGGTAGTGAGGGGTTGAGATATGATGGGTGTGATACGGGTAGTTGGAGTGATCAAAGTGATAGGCCCTTGGGAGACCATATTTTGATTTTTCAGGATTGATGTTGTCATTTGATTAGATACCATCTGTTGGTGTGATGTTGATGGTATATCCAAAGGATTTGATGTGATGACTTGATTGGTGTTAGGTGGATTGATTTGGATGGAGTGATTGGTGCTAGGTAGAAGGGGAATCCCTAAACTAAGGAATGATGTTGATATGGGTAATGGTGGTGGAGATGTCTCTTGGCGCAATGACTCAACTATTTTGGTAAGTGCAACAATTTGATCTCGCCAAATTTGATCTTGATTTTGATCTTGACTCCCTTGGTATTTTGATTTGTTTTTTGTTCAAGCAGATTTGGGATGCATACTTGTGATTTTTGAATGGGATCATGGAGAAATTGATTTTGGATATTGTTAGGTTGGCATGATAGGTTGAAGTGAACATTGTTGATGTTGGGAATCACATTGCCTTGTTTTGGAGTCGTTAACATCTTGTTTGGATTTTGAACAATATTAAGTATGATTTGAAAACATATTTATCGAGTTTGCTAGATTCATGTCTAGAAACTTGGCCGCTAATTACATTCGTTGTGGTTGAAGAAGGCTCATGCATTGATTATTCGGTTAGCAAACTTGTAGGTTTGGATTTAGATCTGGAAATGTGTTTCAATCTTTGATTTTTGGCATACTCACACTTGTTGTGCCATTGACATTTGTAGAAGGTAATGATCCCATGTATGGATTGTATAAGTGTGAGTTTTTGATAATCAATTGGCGTTGTAAGGCTTTGATAGCTTAGTTGACTTGGATTACTCATGATGCATGGATCAAGTTTATATTCCATGTTCCCTTGTGTTTTGACCTTGTTGCAAAAGTGACCTCTAAGGTTCTTAGGACTAATGACGAGATGAAGGATGAAAGGTGTAAATGATATGAGTGATGAACGTTTAGGAACTTTGGATCAATGCTAGACTTAGGGTTTGATTTTGATTGGTTTGATTTGGATGATGAACTTGTAAACCCTAAGATGTTGGATGTGATCTTAGGATGAATTTGTTCAAAAGGATTCCGAATTCAATTAAATGTATGAGAAAGGATGCATTCATGCACGTAACTAAACAAGGTGGTTTAGATTTTGAGGATGTACCCAAGTCTAGATAATGATGTTTCCAACGATCTAAAGTTGTTTGGTGGGATGGATTTTGATAAGTGTTTGGGATTTGGATGAATTTTTTGATGTGATCCTAAATGAACCTAGGAAGGACTTGTTTACAAGACCAAGATAGCGAAGAACATGCCTTTCTCTAAGAGTAATTCAAAATCAAAAGACCAATGTTTACATGAAAACCATATGACTAAAAGATGTCAAGCACATATGTGGGGTCCAATTGATTTAATATTTTCTTAATGGATTCTTTTTACCACAAACACACCCTTGATTAGATTTTGAATCTAGATGTCTAATGTCTCAACTTTCCCCTTATCCGCAAAGTGTATTATGCGGAAACCAAGGAAATTTGAGGCAAGAGTTACCTAAAGTTGACTTTAGTAGAAGCAAATTGAGATGAAATCCAAATGTTTAGATGCCTCTAAGGACACGAATCCCAAGGGCAAGCAATAACATGTGAATTTGTTCAAGGATATTTGCCTCTCCTAAAGGGTTTGCAATTTTGATGATTTGTTGAATGTTGGTTTTCCAATGTTTTCGATTAAAGCACTGTGTTTTCAAACTGACTCACAAGCAATATAACATCCTAGCTCAATTGGTACATTTTTCTTGGTGGGCTTGCCTCATTCCGTTCATAGAAGAGATGATTTTACATGCAACCAAGGAAAAAAATATAAAGGTATGTTAAGAATGAAGTCTTAACCTCTATATTTTAACCAAGATCGGACATGGCAAGTAACTTCTTGGAATATAAGTTCCAATGCACCACTTTGATAAACTCACTCAATGGATCAATTGGTCACTACAAAATAAGGGTTCTATTTCAGACTTTCCGTTCATGGAGATTGACCCATATGGCAAGAGTCCCCTTTCGGATCCATCTCGTCGGAATCAACCGCATGATATTGGCGTTTCTTCCAATATCCACATTTATATCCCAGTTGGAAATACTCTTGGCTTTAGAGTGTTACTGGTTGAGTTGTTCCCTTGGGTGGGTACTTTTTCCCCAAGGAAGGCCCTCTAGGATAAACAAAAGTGAGTAAAGATGAAATCCGTAACTCGATCAATCTTTGATGGCAACAAAGAGAGAGAATATACGTGATAATGCCCCCACTCACACTCACACAAGATCTTGTTCAATTTTATATCCAAATCGAAGTGTGGAGGCAATCTTTTATGCAACTTAATGTCATCAAAAAGACTTTTGATTCTCAAGATCACTTGAAGCACGAGAGAAGCGCATACGAGCCTTTTTAGATGAGATTACTTTGCATAAGAGATTACGAAACATGAAAAACACATGTTCATTTTAAGCCTCCAAGCAATGATGAATTCGTTTTAAGCACCAAAAGGAAATGTGAAGATTGCTTGTTCATTTTTAGACCAAATCGAAATCTAGTAAATTTGCTAACATTGACAATTGAAAGCTTTTGATGTGTTCGTTTTAAATCCTAAAAATAAAGATGAGTTAGCCTAAAACCAAAAATTAAGGTGTAAAATGGAAGCTCCAAGCGTTTAAAAATACTTTTGGGTTTCAAGTTTGATTCTCAAATCCTTAACTCCAATCTTGCATTCATTTTTTTTTTTTTGCTCAACTCTAATGCTTGGTTTCAATGTCGATTTCACCTTTTTCCTTTGTTCTCCTTTGTTATTTTCTTTCTTTGTTTTCCTTTTTCTATTCCTTCTTCGTTTTCCTATTAAACAAAAGACAATTATATGAAAATTAAATTAACTAACTTCATTTCTCAAACATTTAAGTATAAGCGATTTCAAGTGATAAAGCATTAATAAAGATCTTGATTTCCAAAGATTTTAAATAGTAGTCAAACAAAATAATTTGCAAAAGACCCTTCTTGCCAATAATAGAATCTTACAAAAAATGAAAGCCCCCTTTTCTTTTCAAACACAATCATAAAAAATGTCTAATATTCCTAGATAGTGACACAATAGGAATAAAGAATCAATCTTTTAGAGGCAACAAGATCTCAATATAAAATGCACCCTAATCAAAGACCATAAATGTTTGTATAAAGTAGCTCTCTCTGTTGTACGCCCTTGTATCATTTAAAGTTTAAACCAATAGACGGCTGAAATCAAGAACCAACAGTCCAATAACTAAGCATGACATAAAAGTCAGGTGTGAAATGCATCCTAGATATTCCTTAGTACTCAATCCAAAAGGCATAAAAAATAAAAACAATGAACTACTTTAGGCTCCTTTGGTTATTTTGAAAGATTTCACAAGGGATTTGCGCCAAAAGAAAATTCCTTTATTTTCCTTATTCAAAATCTATCTCTGGACCTGCACAACCAAAGTCAACACAATGCAATAAATGAGCAATGTGTACAATGATAAATCAAGGCAACCTCACACATTTTCCACTGCCGTACCCACTTGTACACAGAATATACACCAAGATTAAAGGCTAGCACATAAAAGAGGTCAAGCAGTGAATAAATCAATCATGGTTCAAATTTAAATCTTAATCAATATCAATGCACATAGCTAAAAAAGATTCGTGGTGATCTCTTTCAATCTTTATTTGAGCAAATTGTCAAAAAAAGGTCGAAGACTACACGAACTAAACCATTCTACACAAAGTTGATATTGATTTTCAAAATTAAATGCAAAGATAATTAAATGGAGAGCCTTTTGTAGTACTCAGTTCTCGAGAAAGATCGTGCGCCAGCTAAGGATCTCCATCAACAAATAATAAAATCATGAAGTTTCAATTGCTGAGTCAACAATATCCACCAACTCTTCTATATTTGATTTGTATATTTGACACCTCACAAAATCATGGTTTGTCGCGCCATTATTTCAATCATGCAAGTATTGATATTGGTGGAGGAAAGGCTAAAGCACCCTTAATATGATCTCCAGAAAACAGTCACAAATTGAAGCTCTTATCTCAAAGACCTTTTTGTGCATAAGCTGGTGCAAGATGGAGATACACTCTGAACTTTAGTCTCAAGTTATTGAAGTCTTGTTAAGCATATGAAATTGAAACAACCATTGTTGGCGAGGTGTTTACAACATTATTTTCTCCAAAACCCGTGTAAACCATATAATGCTTCTCAACATGTACAAAAGCAAAGAAAATGAAACCAAATTGTGTGTGTCAGTGATTTTACCAGGGACTGCACAATCAAAAAATACTTATCAAGTTGTACAGATTTGATATTAACAACAACGAAAGTCATGGAGATATAAACCACGCAGACTCTTTGACATAATGCATGATAGAAAAGTCTTTGATGATTGGAGGACATGCACCAAATGGATTTGAAAAGGCTTTAGAAACTTTTAAGCAAATGCAACTGTCAGGCATAAATCTTAACTCCACCCTGTTTCCCACGTCCCACCCGCCTATCCTAGAATGGGCGCTTGAAACAAAGTAAGGAAATAGTAATGGGTTGCGGTGTTGTCAGATAACATCATTACATTGCTTTGGTAGACATGTACACAAGATGGGTCACATAGACAAGAATCGTGAACTATTTGACAGAATGCCTCAAAGAATTGAAATTGCCTTAGATGAAATGTATGCAAAATGTGGACGCACAGACAATGCATGTGAACTGTTTGATAGAATGCTTCAAAAGACTCGATCTCATGGAATGCAATGATTACATGATGTACACAAAATGGGTTTGTTGCAAAGGCCCTTGAAACTTTTAAGCAATGCAACTGGCAGGTGTAAGGCCATATTCTCCATGCGCAAAATGTGGGAGAATGAAAAAGGGAATGTGAATTGTTTGACCGTGTGTTTCCAGGAAAAGTGATTTCATGGAATGCAATGAATGCAGGATATGCGTAAAAAAGAAACATAAGAAACTCTTAAGCGAATGCCTTGGTCAGGTAGCATACAAAACAGTGGACAAAGATTGTTTTAATTTTTTAATCCATTGCAAATAGCAGACAGATACTTTTAAGCTATTACAACCAGTGATTAAAATGTAGATATGCATAAAATATATTTTACTATGAAAAATTTTTACAATATTTGTAGCAAATGAAATCAGCAGCGAATGTGGTAAAAAAAAAGAAGAGCCGAATCCAAAACACTGAACGGTAAATATGCTTTTCTTTTTTTTTTTCAAAATATGCTTGAGTTAGTATGAGTATAAAATTTAACCAGAAACCTTTTCAAAGTAATGCCTAAACAGCAAAGAATGTTGGTTCAAAAGCTAAAAGAAAATCATAA
The DNA here is from genome assembly GCA_007258455.2 of Sequoia sempervirens. Lineage (NCBI taxonomy): Eukaryota > Viridiplantae > Streptophyta > Pinopsida > Cupressales > Cupressaceae > Sequoia > Sequoia sempervirens. The sequence continues at coordinate 29,082,125 of VDFB02109042.1, forward strand.
TAATAGTGCCAAAATATCAAATACTTTAGAAAGTGTCTAAGCCCTCCTTCTAGCGCCATTATGTGGACATCAAAATCTGCAAATGGTTAAATAACTAACAATTCAACAAGCATGGTTAGTGTTCAAACAAAGCAAGATTTTAACATCCATATGAGATGAGTCAACATGCTTTAATGAGGCAATCAAAACAACAAAAGGATTAGATAAACTAGATGAAAGCATACAATAAATGATGAAGTAAATAACATCTCATATTGGATTGGTGCTATTGTGGAAAATAGCCCTTTCCCAATCCTTGCTTAAGCTCCATGATATGAAAATGATATGTTGATGATCAAGATGATGAATGGGAAAGATTAGCTCTCAATTGAAGAGAGTAACCTTGCATGAGATTTGTGGATCCAGTTGTGGAGTTGTAGAGGATTTGAACAAGAATGAAGCCTTTCATTTATAGATTTTCTTGATGAGGGATTGGCCAAATGGATGAATGTGGGACTAAAAACAAACCAATGAGATGAGGACACTTGTCATCTTGCCATAGGATTGAGGATGTGCAAGATTTGGGAAATGTGCCCAAGAGGGGGAAATTTCAAATTTGAATTTGAGAGTTAATGCTTAGTTTGATCTTTGCAAGGGACATGTAAGAGACATTAATTGCTTTGTTGGATGTACATGTCCACTTGATTTTGAATTCAAACTTGAGGGAATATTCCTCAAAGATGCCATGTTGATGGAAAATGTTGGATTTTAATAAAACATTAAATTGATTTATTTGTGCAAGTGGGATTATCTAGAGTTTGTGACATGCATTACATTAGATTTAATCAGGATTAATTAGCTAGGATGATGATTAGGGGATTTTGACCAATTTGACTCAAATATTTAGATTTATTTAAATCAAAGAGGGATGGACTATGCATTTCGATTGATTTATTTAATTAAAGGATGATGTGAGCCTTTGATTTATTTAAATGAATAACCTTAGGACTAAAGACCTAATTTACCTAGTGAATGGATTTGATGAGCTTGGTTAATTTAATGAGCAGATGCATAATGTTAATTTTGCATGTCTACAGAATGCATTCTAGAGAAACAACTGTTGAAGAAGACTCGCAACAAAGAATATTTCAAATATTTGGTGAAGTGGTGCACGATCATCCTTTGGAGGATGCTTTGTGGTTAACTACACTTGAAATTGCTGCCTATGGTCATTCCGTCGATGACCTCATGAACAAGAGTTCATGATCTTTTGCTTCCCCCAGGAAGCCTGATGTAGGGGCATCATCTTTCCTTTTCATCACCAAATTTTTGTGTGAATATTTTGAAAGTTTTGTTTTGCCTTAATTTTTGGTTGTGCTTTGTTTTAATCTTTTGTCCAAGTGAGGGTTGAGGGAGTTGGCTTTTGGTGGCCTATCAAGTTCGTGTGGGGTTGGATAAAAAATCTAATCACCACCTTTGCCAAGAAACGGTTCAGCTAAAGAAAAAGGAAACAGTGAATGAATGTAGAGGGCCGATCCAAGAAGAACAAGGGAGACACCATTCTGGAAAAAAAAGGAAAGGTAGAAAAACGATGCAAATGAGGATCGAATTGCTACTCTCTGACCAAGGTTAATGCTAGAAGTTGAGCATCAGTATTCAATTCATTCCAGAATCAATTGTTTTGGTTTTGTCTTTTTTTTTTGGACTTACTACTCCAGAAACACTGTGGGGTTTCTTGTTGTTTTGATGATATGCAGTTGCTAGGTTGATGTATTGAATAGCATGGTATTGCGTAGAATCTATTTCTCTTTTCCATTGGCATTGGAGTGTTTGATTATTGTTTGTGGGAATAAAAGAAAAGACTCTAGTAATGTATTACATGTTCTGTCTTCCTTTGTAGCTAGTGATAAGACCTTTTGGTGCCTCTATTCTCTTTCTGTTGCTTGTAAAGGATTAATGATTTCAAATTCCTCCCTTATTGATTGTGTACAGGTGTATGTGCCTTGCATTCATTAAATGAATATAGTTTCCTTGTCTTGAATTGCGTGAAAGGTTGTGAATCAATTAGTTTGGATTTTTTTTGGGGTTTGTCCTACAATCAAGTGTTTCCATTATTGAATTTGATAATTATCAATTATTGTTTTCATTGCTTTGACTAATTGTATTAGATTGATATATAATTCAACATCATACCAAGTAAATTGATAAAAAACTCAACCATTGGAGGAGTATGAACTTGAGAATGAATGAGATAACTTTGTGCAATTAAAAAATTGAATCTTGGAGTTCAAATTATGTCCTCTTTTCCATCTCAATTTAACACAATTGAAAAAATTCTTCAAACACCAATTGAATTTATTTAACCACAAATATGGGGCTAGCATAGTTGATTATATTTTGATATCTCATTATGCTAATATATATATAGCTTACATGCCCTTATCCAACCACACATTCTACTTTTATAGCTATAAGTAATAGAGACACTAATTTTCCTATGAATAAATGGTTTGATAAATAATATAAAAGCATTCACCTCACACTCAGGGACCTCCTTAGACACATGATCCTATTGCTACTAAAAGTATTCATAAAAATTATCACACTACATTATGATAAAAATAGTGATAATTTATTTGCACCCACCACAATAATATGCTATCCATGTTATAAAACAACTTTGAATCTTTTTATTTCCCCTCCTCTTGTAACAAACTCATTCTAGTCCATTCACAAAACACCATAATTTTTTTTTGAAGTTCATAACTTGCACAATTTCATTTCAAAGTAATTGCATTAATCATAACATAACCAAATAATGTAATCATAAGTATTGAATAACATTAACAATATTTATTCCCTATTGAGATTTTACATTAACATTAATCATAAGTATTGAATAACATTAACAATTTATTGTAATCAAAAGGGCTGCTTGTTGAGATTTTACTTAAATCTCCTAAGGGTTCTTGGGTCCAATCCTTGGACTATGAAGGGATTCCCTTCCGATGTAGAAGATGTTTTAAAACAGGTCATGCTGCTGCACAATGTGGATTTGAGAAAAAGGAAATGATGGCTACAGGGTGGAAAGGTGCCTCTCTACAACATTATACGATAGAGAAGAAACTTGAACATAATAGGAGTTTTTCTGAGGTGGTTGCATCGAAATCACAAGGTCTTGGGGCATCCCCTCCGAATGTCTCAAATGGTGGGGTTGCTGAAGCTGAACAAGTTAATCGTGTTGAAACCCCTAAAGAGCGTGAGAATGGGCCTCAGACTACCATTTCTGGTGATAGCACTCTGGCTGTCATTTATGGTGGCTTTTCTGATAAGTCTTTTCCTGCATGAAGGTATAATGATGAAATCTCCGAGATAGCGGCCACAAGCATTCATCTTCAGGAAAATTGTGTGTTGGCTTGGCATGATAAGGCAACGTAAGTGGAAGAAGGCTAGATTACTATTATGGGAAAGAAAGAAAAATTCTCTAGGCCTTCTTTTGACATGACTCTTCGTTCCCACAAGAGTAGTTCTAAATGTAAATCTTGACGGGTCTTGTTTGGGGGCTGGTTTTTGGCTGGCTGCAAGTTGTCCTTTTTGCAGCTTTGCTTTTGTTTGTAAAGGGTTTCAGGTCCCTTCAAAACCTGTTTTTTCCTTAATAAAAAATATTAACAATATTGATCAACTTTATGCATCTCAATCTTTCAAATGTACAAAACTGTATTTACATCTCTTTACATCTTTTTCACAATGCATAGACATTACTACATAAGTCGTCTCATCCATATGTAAACAATATTACATCATTAATATAATAACAATAGGAATATTGAATCATGTCTCTAATAATTTGAGTCCTCGACAATCAACTGCAAGAGGGAGAGCATCCGAGTGCTTTTCCTCCATCTATAGACCAACGGTCCCCCACACACTTTCCCACTAAAAGTGGCCCTACCCTGCACGAGAGTAGTAGATTTGGAGAAATTCCAAGGTCGTCAGGACATTTGAGATCTAGTGTTGTTTACTAATGAATTTAATCTATCAAACAACTTCTAGATACCCTCTAGCTATTCATGACAATTTTTATTATAATGCAACTTTAGACACGGTGAACCAAAAATGCAAGCAATGATTTTGCATTACATTGGCCAAAGATTTAATATCTATAATCACATAAACTTATGTGGTCGTATGTTCACATACACCTCTATCTCAAATTGCATATCGACAATGATTCCACAAGCACATATATAATCACAATTACCAAATTTATTTAATCACCTTAAATGAAAAGTCAATTATTGATTTATAGCCTAGAGAAAGATTTTGAATACAATATAAATAATGCATGTTGACTGTTTGTCTCAAATTCACAAGAATCTCATAATTTAACTTCCTACAATAATAACTCTTACTGTCATATTGTTTTCTTGTTATAATCAAGCTATACTGATAATTCTATCTTCACCAAAGTGGTCATGAATTCATAAGTTTACATGTCATTTTCTCATACAAGTATTCATATATACATACTAATAAATAACTCATATGTCACTGTGCAAAGTTTACATCTCTTTATCATATACAAGTATATAAACAACGCGTATGTCACTGTGTAAAGTTTACGACTCTAGGAAAATTCACCACTAGCAATTCATCGAAGGAAAATTCACCGTCATTGTCATCGTGGTGAATTTTCCAGCAATGAATTGTTGGCGGTGAATTTGCCGTATGCCAAAGTTTACATGTCTTTATCATTGTTTTAAGTTTGCAGTCCTTCAGTAGCAGTATATATATATATTCTCAAAGACTACTATACTTTGAAAATCTAACAAAATTCGCACTTCACTGCCATATTCAAATTCAGAAGATCATCACAAGCTTTCTCAGTCGGGTTGCAAATGTAGTGATATTAATAATATAACCATCACTCTTGACCCCTTATAAGGTCGAGAGTGCTATCCCTTTACTTTGATATAATTCAAAACATAGAATTAGGTTTACAACCTATTAAATCATGGCTCAAAGGGGATATGCATAAATATTAGACCGAATCATTCTTCATTCTGGCCTCTTATTTATATCTGGAACTCACTAACAATAACACCTTGTTTACATGAGTGAAAGAGTAATAATGATGGAACTGTTTACACAAAATTGTAGAGGCTGATACCTACATAATTGTACCATTGTTTAGACTAGAAAATAATTTCCTAACACTACCATATAACATGTCTATCTTTTCCTCTATGCGCAGACTGAGAGATTTTGTTACTACTTTCTTAAACATTGTCCTATTAATATGTTTATCATTTCCTCTATGCACAGGCCGAGAGGTTTTATGCTTTGGTATCTTTGTTGCTCAAGTTTTTAGTGAACATTTCCTATATAATGAAAAATCTGTTTCTACAAGATTAAAGAAAATGATACTACCATGATTTTATCTCTAATTCATTGCAATATGAAGGCCGACAATAGTACATGCAATACCTCTGTTTACATAGAGATGCAAGGCCGATAACATTACATTCAAGACCTCTGTTTACTCAGAGATGTAAGGCCAACAACATTACAATCGATACCTTTGTTTACACAAAGATAAAAATGCCGACCATGATACATTAAATGCCTCTGTCTACACAGAGATGTAAGGCCAACAACATTACATGCTAAGAGTCTAAAGTTTGACAACATTACAGATTTTAACCAACCTAATATAAACACTTTACCAAATGTATAACATAGAGAGATAATGGTGTTAACTACGACCTTATAGGCCAACAATATAAAACCCCAAAATCATTTGATACCCAAGAATTCTATAACCATAACCAAGAACTATAGAGAGGAAACCTAGTCCATTTTCTTTTCTATATCGAGAAAAATATGCTCTATGAATCTCTCTTAAGAAAGTATTGTATAATGCATACCTGTATGCCCAAGACAAAATACTATTTTTCACTTTGCAATCGAGCTCACATTTCTTTTGTTATCTCCTCTCAATTCTCTCTCTTCTCTTTTTGTTTTCTTTCTCTATATTTCCCTCTCTTTTACTCCATTTCCTTCTCATTTTCCTGCATGATCTCCAAATTTCTTCCATCCGCCACTCTTCTCTCTTCATGTTCTCTGTTCATTATTTTCCCACTCACTGTGAGAAGTCTATATCCTCTCCACTTTAACTTCCACATTAATTCTACCACGGTTCCCATATTACTCCTTGGTGTTATCTATTGATTGCCACCAGCTTAGTTGTCACTCGAACTTCGAATGTGAATTAATTCAAATTTGATTCAAGAAAAATTTATTGCATATACATGTATCTATATATATTCGTATACTAATATGAGTTTATATTATTATTATTTTTTTAACCAAAGAGCATATTATTTATATATATTTATATTATCTATAAAATAATATGTACGTATCAGTTTGTGAGGCTCTTCTTAGCCAGGTTTTCATTGATTACATTTTCTCAAACAACAAAATTCAGACCCTTTTCAACATACCTTAAGTCCCTCCTATTCTACTAGAATGGATTGTCACAATCAGCAGATATGTCATTTGATCAAAATACTTCCACCATTCGAATATCAGAGACAAAAACACTGGATATATAACTGTTTGTCCCTTCAAAATTCATCTAAACTACCATTTTGAAACTGTAGTACGATCGAAGAAATACAAAAAGAGACAGTAAAATAGCAAGAGCCCTTAGGATGTCTTCGACAACATAACTTAGAGCTTTGCAACTTCCCTTGACTTAGAGATTTACAATTTCCTTACAAGGACCCTGTACCGAGTTCTCACCCTGTTCCTCCTGGAGCACCACATTCATATCCGGAATTTGACCCATTTTTCTCTGTGCATTTTGATCTGCCACAAGTACCCTTGAATCCAACCTCTGTTTGTGAAGAGCATGTTTGGGGAACAATCCACCTACATATCCTTCACCCCGGTTGAAGTCGTACTGTTGCAGGTTATGGAGCAACGCATTGTTCTCCAAGTAAATATCTTTCACCACCTTGAGCGCAATACCTTGCACTATTTCAATATTTTGATCCAAATCCAGTACGTTAGAAATAAATATGGACAAGAGATTAGAAGGAAAAATTAATCTGAGGGACTCTATGTGCAATACTTCCTCTCCAACCAGGGTCTTGATACAATTTGTAACAGTGGAACAATCAACCTTAAAAACTTGATGCAGCTGTTCTTCCTCAACGCACTCAGAAAATGGATTTTCCCATGGTCGAACGGAAAATCTGACTTTGTAGTTCCATATGTAACGCTCCATTTCCCCCTCCTTTACTCTTAGTTTGCAAGAACAAATAATTCGATAATTGCTCTCACTAACTGCATTTCCTTGCAATTACCAAAGCTGCGGAGAGAATGATCACGAAGCCTCCTTAAAATCCATTGCTTGCAAATTTGGAATTGCCTTGCTTTTAATGTGAATTGAACTTTGTGTACCTATTACACATGTCGATCCAGCTGCAAATCCACTTTGCACGCTGCTATAATCTACCATTCCCAAGAAAATTGGTAATAGAATTTGACATGGTCCGAAGTGCACTATGCTAAATTAATAATTCTATGAATTACTAATTAGCAAACTTCCACATTTAGATAAGCATCACCCAGCTTAATTTTCTCGCATGGGGAACAGTAGAACTGATGCGAATCCCCGCAAAGGAATGATGGCAGATTATGATATCGTACCTATAAAATACAAAGCACATTGTTAGCATAAAATCTGCCTTTTGTTGACGCCACCACTGAATGCTTGAGTGTGCAGCCTGTATTGCTTTGTACCAGCAATGCCACGTATAACTACAACCCACTGAATACTCCCAAGACTGCCCTTTAATGACGACACCGCTGTATGTTTGATTAAACAACTTATACTATCTTGTACCCACAATGACACAATAGCTTCAACAACTGGCTACATTCCAATTTTAAATCCAAACTAACTACCCCTAGCACAAATCCTTTAAATCTTTACTTTATCCAAACAGTTAAAGTGCCGCTTCAAGCCTTGCTAAATCTAAGATTTTCGGATATGATTGCATTTGAATATCATCCACAATCTCAACTTCGATGCCCTGACAACCCATACTTGCCAATTTATCTGCCATCGTGTTCCCCTCCCGATAAGTGTGTTATATGATAAAAGACTGAAATTTGTCCAATAATACCCAAACTCTCTCCAATATATATTTCAAACGTCAACATTGAACTTTCTTTTCTTTACAAGCATTCACAATTATTAACGAATCACCTTCAATGTGTAATTTCAAAATTTTTATATTCAAGACACCTTCCAAACCTAGCAAAAATTGTTTGAGCTTCAATTACATTATTCATTCTTGTTGGAAGTTGGTATGATAGGTAGCTACAATTACTTTCCCTTTTGAATTTCGAATGCAAATTCCAGCTCCTAAAATTCCTAGATTGCCTCTAGAGGCATCGTCAAAGTTAAGATTTAAAAGTTCAGAGGATAGAGATTTCCATGTTACTTCTTCCCTCCGCACCTTCCTCTTCCTTATTTGATGCAAACTCCCTGGAAATGGTAATACAATATTTCCCCAGCTCTTCAAAACAAAATCATTCCAGCGTGTATAGATAGAAGAAGTTTCCTTAAACTTAAATACATATGCGCTAATTGCCTCTTAGACTGCCTTTTCAATTTTACCTTTAACAACCTCTATTGAAGAAGAATTTTTTTTGAAGATATGCGAATTGCATTCCCACCATATGTGCCAAACTACAAGAGATGGGATAACCTACCAAATTGATGCAAAAAAAGAAGATTTAGACAAAAATGGCCAACTCTGAAACATGTCCCAGATTGTGTTTGGCAAAGGAATATATAGATTTAATTTTCCCTTTATGAATATCCAACATTCTTGTGCAAAGAGGAATTGTATTAACAGATGATTCACGTTCTCCAATACTTCATCACACAGTGGACATTTAAAGAGGTCAGAGCTATCTTCAGTTTTACTAAATGATCACTTGTTAAGATCTAATGTCTCAACGCCAGCCATGCAAAACCCCCTGCTTTTGGCAAGATTTTGTTACTCCAACAAAAAGAGTAAGCCCTTTGTGCTACCAACTAATTACTTTGCTGACTTAATGCTTTATAACCTTCCTTTATTGAGTAATACCCTGATTTCAATGGAGCCCACAATATCCTATCTGGTTGCCCTGAAAGGAAAACTACTCTACTATCTAGATAATACCTATTGAAAAGATGCCACTTGTTGTGCCGATAGTGATTCCCTAGAATACTGTTTCCAAATTACTTTCCCTGATAGCCCTTCTGTTGCTTGTACATAATCCAAAAAAATTTCACCCCATTCAAGAGACAATATATTTTTTACTGGCTATAAATCTGGATTGTTTTGCAAAGGGGGCCTGCTATTCCATGAGTCTTGCTAGAACTTCACACTTTGTCCATTATGGCCCTCCCAAGTAATATATGTAGTGATGACAGGCCTACATGATACCAAGAAATTCCACATAGTTGAACCTTTTGGAGGGTTAGACATAGTGAGGATTCTCAAAGGATTCATGTCATCCAGATATTTAGCCTACATCAACTTAGTCCACTCTGCTTCCAGTTTTGTATACATTTTCCATACTAATTTTTCCCCAAATGCTTTGTTCTTGATTGCAACATTGTGTATTCCTGCTCCTCCTTGAGATTTATCCAGAGCCATATTCTCCATTGATATTAACGACGCCTTTTTTTATTCATTTTTATTGCCCTTCCAAAGGAAATTCTAAATGGTTTTGTCAATTTCTAAGATGAACGACTTTGGAGTTGTGAGTATTGCCAAAAAGTAGTTTGGGATTGCAAATAATACCAATTTTATCAACAAAATTCTTTTTGAAAGGGATAACCACTGTGCCTTCCATATTAGAATCTTGGCCTTTAGTCTTTCCAGCACCTTAACCCAATAGGTAGCTTTGTTTGGACCCTTGAAGAAGGGAATTCCTAGATATGCACATGGCAGTTCCACTTGTTGAAACCCCAATACTTGAATTATTTTTTCTTTTACTGCCTCGTTTGTGTTAAAAACATATAATTTGGACTTCGTGGCATTAACCTTTTGACCGAAGCTGAACAATACTTCTGCAAAACTTATTTAATCTACAAGGCTTCCTTCACAGTTGAATTCCCAAAGCAGATAGTATCATCTGCAAAGAGAGAGTGAGTCACCGAGATGGATGTATTTGAAATACGAATACCCCTCCAAAGTTCTATATTCTATTTGTGAGTGATAAACCTACTAAGTGCCTCAGCCATAATAATGAATAGAGAAGGAGAAAGGGGGTCCCCTTGCCTCACTCCCTATGAAGCAACAAAGAAACCTATAGGAGAACCATTAAGAATCACATAAAACTTTGCACTAGATAAACCAGAAAAAATCCATTTGCGCCATTTTCCTTTAAATCCAAATTTTCTAAGAACTTTGTCAAGATATTCCTAATCTACACGATCATATGCCTTCATCATGTCTAACTTGGCTATGAAAGAAGGAAAATAGTTTGAGGCAATAGAATGAAGAGTTTCATGCGCTATCAAAGCACCTTCACAAGTTTCCCAACCTAGGATAAAAGGTCACCCTTCTCAATAGATATAATTCTTGGTATGATTGGTCACAATCTAAGATAAATGACCTTAGTAAATATTTTATAAACCGTGTTACACAATTATATATAGGCCTGAAGTCAATAAAAGATACGTCATATTCTTTATTTTTGGGATTATCGCAATATTGGTAACATTGAATTGATTTAGCATTGAACCCATATGCCTTGACTCCTCTAGTTCCCATAACAAATCATAACAAATGAAATACTAACTTTTCTAAAAGAAGATTGTTGTAAATACATCCGGACTTGGTGCTTTATCCAGGGGTAAGGAAAAAACCATATTTTTTACTTCTTCCATTGTAAAAGGTTTTAACAAACTATCATTGTCCTCATCTTGAATCAACCTTGGAATGACTTCAAGTATCTCTTCTTCATCCTCTCTTCATTGCTCATTTTTAACTTTCGGGGCTAACAAAAGATTTGAGAAGAATCTAACAACTTCACTCTTGATGTCCTCTTCTGACGTTAACCAGTTTCCCGTAGCTATTTCTTGAGTAGAAAATATTGCTATTGCAACTCTTTTTAATTGTGTGAAGCATGTAAAAACTTTGTGTTTCTATCTCCCTCTTTGAGCCATAACTCCCATGATTTATGCCTCTAATATATTTCCTCCTTAGCACATAACTCTTCCCATTCTCCTTGCAAGCACTTCTGCCTTTCATACAAATTTCCATCTAGCCCATTTTGAATGATCTATTCATGAATTACTGTCAATTCCTTGAAAAATAACTCTTTTTTTTGGAAGACATTTTTAAAGATTTGCACATTCCACACCTTTATTTGTTGTTTCACATGCTTCAATTTACAATAAAGCTGATACATCTTTGAGCCTTGTTCAAAAGGTGCATTTGTCCACCATTCTTTCACTAAATCCATGAACTGTGGGTGTCTAAGCCACATGCTTTTGAACTTAAAGGATGACTTGGACCTTTATGTGGAGAAGCATTTGAAATAGATAATGAAATGGCATAGTGATCAAAACCCACCATAGGTAAAATTTATGATTCCAGATCATGTTGTCCCAAAAACCAATTTGGGGACACTAATAATCCGTCTAACCTTTCTATGATCTATAAAACACCTTTTCTCTGATTAGTCCAAGTATATTTCCCTTTAAGTGGTACAATATCTCTTAAGCCATTAGAGAGGATGAAGGATGAAAAATCCTCGATCACCTTGAGGGGTGGACATATCCCCCTAGATTTTTCTTGTAGTGTAGCTATTGCATTAAAATATCCACCCAAAAAATTCTTTACATCCCCCAAACTGACTAAGATTCTAGTTAGCTCTTCCTAGAGATACTTTTTGTCAGCCATAGTTGTAGGCCCATAAATATTGAAAATGCAGAAATTCATATTATATTTGGTTACCTCCAAAAATTGTGAGTTAGTCTCATTTCTTGTTGCCTTAACCTAGACTAATTTGGGGTTCCATAATGTTACAAGTCCCCCAAAAGCTCCTTGTGTCGGAGAGTGAGAGGAGGTCCATTTTACCCATTTTTGTATAGTAGCTTCATATGCTTCCCCAGATAACTTTGTTTCTTGCAATAAAATAATATCAGCTCCACAAGCATCAATTTGATGCTTGATACAAGCTTGCTTGTTAGGGGCATTAATTCCCCTGACATTCCAACATAAGATCTTCATTGCACTCGAGGAGAGCAACATGCTCTCCTCAAACGTTTATTTGCAGAATATGGGATAGAATCAAATATAGTTTTTTGAACTCCTGCTTCAATTTCCTCCTTAAGTTTAGTTGAGTTCGACTTCCTCCCTCTTTTTCTTGGAAATTTATTTACAACTGATTGAGATGGCGTCTGAGATATAGAAAGGGGAGTTGAGTAATCAAAATATGCCTTTTCTTGTTCCATTAAATGAGTTCCTACAAGTGTTGTTTCTCTGACATTTAATAAGGATCTTGTTTGATCTCTTCTAAAACTTTCCAATCCAACATTTGAGCCCCTTTTTCCCTTATACATGAAAGTTGTTCTAGTTTTTTAGGAGAACCCTGATCTATCCTTCTACTTCCTTCCTTCCTTCCAATAATACTTCATCCCAATTGTCCTCATGAATTCCTTCCACTATTCCTTACTTATTGTACCCATTATTGGTTCCCCCCAACCATCCTCTGCTGCAATCTCATCTACTATCTCATCAAATAATTCTTCAAACCTATTGATATTAGAATTTGATTACCTAATACTTCCAACTCATCTCTGCCTCCCGACTGATTGACACTTTGCATGTCTAGATTAGCCATACCTACTTGAGAAACATGCGTGTCGAGCAAAAGAGGGAAAGTACACCCCTTATAACTCATGCACCCATTTGCGAGAGCTCCAAGGGAAAGTGAGCAACCTTCAAACATTAACTTGTGAACTATATAATCCATATGTTGCTCCAAAACTTGAGGAAATTCAGGCAAATATAGGTGGAGGGGATACTCCCTATACAATCTTGAATCAAAAACTATTTCTTGTTCCCAATTTGTAAGGAGAGCGAGATATTCCTCTTAGGCTTACCATGCACTACCAGATCCATTTTAGTCTTTGCTTTGGGATCACTTTTATCTTTCTTAGAAATATTCTCTTCCAAGTGTGATATAGACTAATCAACATGACAACTTCTAGGGTTTGTAGTTCACTCATCATTACAGAGCTTAGAATTATACTGTAAGACCCCGCCTCATAGGTACTTAATACAATCCTAATTTGTTATATGCCTTTCTTGAATTAATGATTAGATATATTATGGATGATAAATAAGGTGATCTTTTGGTGATATTCTTGCATTTAATTTTGAAATTTTGTTTATTATCACTACCATGAAGGTGGAATGCACTCATATATTGTACAAAGCTAATTGAAATTTTAAATGGATTATTATATAGCTAAAGTATAAAATATTTAGTTAACAAATTTATGTGATCAAATTGTTACTTATGATTGTGTTAGTATTGTGCAGGAAGGTAACGGTGTTAGCATGGGAAGGGTGAACCATCGAGAGAAAATTGAAAGACTCTTCTTGAGGGTATAAATTTGACCCCCTTTTAGAGCTCAGAAAGAAATAAAGTTAACATGTTGAAGTGGTGAGGGTTGATATTAAAAGGATAATTTATTTTGGAGTTGAGAGGGTATTTGATAATGTTTCATGTGGGTGTAAGTGGGGTTAGGGGTTAGGAACCCTTATCCAAGTTTGAATTTCGGATGGGTCCTTAAATGGGCCTTTAAAGAGGGTTGTTGGTCAATTTCCTTGGTTGGGATGCAAAAAGAAACCCCCTAGGGTCTACACCATAGTGGTAGGGGTCAAGTGGACATATAATAGTGCCCCAAGGACATGATTTGACCCCTGAAAAGTCCTCATAATGGAAAGTAACGAGTTTTGAAGAAAGGATGGGATGGAAAGATGGAGGGGTTGTCCAAGTGCATGTTTCCTCTTTCATATGGAAAAGATTCTAATTGATGGAGGTAGGTACACTCCACACTTCCCCATCCAAAAAAAGGTTGCAAGTTGAAAATCCTATATATCTTGGAGAGGAAGGAAGAGGAGGATGTTAATCACTTCTCCTCTTGGAGAACTTTAGTGGAGATGGTAGCAAGAATGAGAAAAGGAGAGGAGTCCACCTCTTGGGAAAGTAGTGAAGGTTTGGCTAGAAGAGGAAGGATGGATAAAAGAGCTCATCACTTCACGTAAAAGAAAAGAGATAAGTTCTTCTTGTTTCCATTTACTTGTTTATTGTAAGAAGGTGTTATAGTGTATAGATCATGGCTGAAAAATAGGAAGTAGAGAACCTAGATGCATGAAATTTGTGCTATGTAGTTTAAATTCCTTTGTAAAAATGAGAAAGGACTCCATTTATCATCATGGAGCTAAGATAATTTCTTGCTCGGGGGTATGGCTAGAGCCCATGAAGCTTCATGACGCCATTATGGTAGGGTGGAGAGCAAGTCTTAGTTATTGTGGGTATCCAAGTTGTATTCCCAAATGTTGATTGGAATATAAAATAACAAGTAACTTGTAAAATAGAGAGCAAAAAAGAAAAAAGAGAAGCCTAAATTATTTGGCATGTTAATTGCTTTCTGCTAAGTGTCCATTATTAATTGAGAAGTGGAAGTATGGAATTTGATCTATGCTATAAGATGGTTTTATGTTGCATATAGTGGACTTGGAAAATCATATTATTAAGCTTGTATGAGGATAAAACCTAATGATTTTCACATTTACTACATATGGTTAAAAATATGAATGATTGGAAAGAGAGATAATTTGATATAATTTTTATTATTTTCCTCCCGATAAACTTTATGTGTGCTTAGTTGGCTTATATGCTATTGTAAGAAGTAAAATGTGGTTCCATGGAAGTTTATTTATTTTGTGAAAAAAAAAGGAAAGAAAGGAAAACAAATAATAGAAACTGTATTTAGCAATGTCAAGACGACCTTGTGTGCCTGAGTGTTCTGCAAAACAAAAGAAATAATTTAATATCTATCAAGATTAAAAATAATAATAAGAGAGGGCGACTGTGTGGAGGTCGAGCCCCACACAAAGGCTGAGCCCAGAAGACCACAACTGCGAGAAAAGCTCCCAAACGCGGGCCAAAGATTCATGAAATAAGCAAGCTTTAATTAAATAAAAGTAAGAACTTATATTTCTTTTAAAATAAAGGAATAGAATGAAATCTTTAGAGCTCTACTTAGGTAGTGATCGACTCCCAAGCAAAAGTCGCCTCCCATCCTGTGTTGTAATAGGCCTAGCATTCCTCAAGTAGCCGATAAGAGGGAGAAAAATAAATTTGAAACGTAATAGGCATCAACCTTGGTAGAGGACAGAGCAGCCTTAAAACCTATCATAAAGCAATTGAAGCACAACATTCACCATTGGAAAATATCTCAATACAAAAAACAAAAAGACTCCATGAAGAATCAAAAAAAGAAATGATCTGCTGAGTCTTTTAAATTGCTAAGCTGCATTGGGAGGAAAAATAATAAGTCTTTGTTCACCATTCGGGCTATTGCCATTATTTCTATGGTAGAAATCTGGTTATCCAACAACTATTTTATTTTCATGTGAAACCCCCTTCTGCAAAATAAAGTACTGCAGCAAGTGATCTCCCATCTCTTGCAATCCCTTCTCAGTCGCCGCCCTTGTCCTCTAGTTCACTTGAAACTGGTTGCACAATAGAAATGTGGAGTTGTTGGGTGCATGATATCACTAGCAGAATTAAGCATAGGATAATAAAATAAAATTATTTTTTGAGTGATGATTGAGGCAGGTGTGCTTCATCCA
Organism: Sequoia sempervirens; assembly: GCA_007258455.2. Taxonomy (NCBI): domain Eukaryota; kingdom Viridiplantae; phylum Streptophyta; class Pinopsida; order Cupressales; family Cupressaceae; genus Sequoia; species Sequoia sempervirens. The sequence continues at coordinate 29,098,054 of VDFB02109042.1, forward strand.
CCAAGTGAAGAATGACCAGCCTGCAAATCCTTTCTCTCACGTCTCCATCTAACCATAAATTTGCTGTCATTCATGAAGCAATCCTTGTCAGTAAAATCTGGCACAGCTCTCGTGGAAGTAACTTACTTTCCATCCACTAAGTGTCATAAATGTTGATTAATAAATACTTTCAACTACATTGTCTGACTTGGGAAGTGAAATACGAATAAATTATTACTGTTTCTATAAAAAAATGAAATATCTTAGGGTCAGCGTTATTTTAGGATGCCACTACGTCATCTGTTATTGAACTTGCCTTTTGTTTCATTGAACTTACAAAAAGAAAATAATAAAACCTAGAGTAAGTCATAAGTAGTCTGGACGGTTTAGGTAAGCATTAACTACCTAGGGAAAACAAAGATCTGGTGGAAGCATGATCTTCACGTAGCCTTTAATGACAGATAATGTGTATATATGTCGAATCCACCACCCCATTTGCTAGATAATTGTTATCTAGTAGATGGTCACAGATTGAAAATAATAAATAGCTCTTACACAATACTTAAAACTAAGATTTAAACAATATCAAAATGATATAAAAAAAGGGGGACTATCATTATTCAGCTGTTTTAAAGAATTACAACACTGATAAGAAATTAAAAAAAATAGAAAAATTAAACTTTGCTCAGCTGCGAATATATTTCTATGTATTTAAAACAGTTACCTCAATCTCTATTCAAAGAGTTTAAAAAAAAACAAAGATGAGGCTGTTGGAAGAAATAAAGCAAGTAAAGTCTGGGGTATTAAAGTGATAGATAATTCCCTCGCTAAATCAAACTTGCGTAAAAATAAAATAAAAACGGGATAATGAAATTGTCAAATCAAATTGAATTTGATATTAGATCATGGGTTAGGTGCCTATTTCTACATTCGAAAACTACCCTCTCCCTTGACTGAAATAATAGTATTACCAATTGCACAGGAGTGAAGTATCAGTTGAGATATTGATGATTATCTTTATCTTAGTAAGAGAACTTATTTAATAACTAGAATATATTTATCCTTGTAATTGTGTAAATTTTTTAGAAATTTTGGATCTGAAATGTCCTCTTACATTAAATTCAATGAATACAGCTTGATCTTCTCTGATCGTATAAATTGAAAGAATTTATCTGACTATCTAATGAATATATTAAAAATAAATAAACTTAAGAACAAAATGAGAAAAATAAAAACATATATATATATATATATATATATGAAATAAAAGAAAGCACCGTTTAAGGTTTGGCAAAATAAGTTCCCATGTCTAAGATTCTTTTATTTAAGGTTTGAAATTCCAGTCGTGCCCTATGTGTACTCACTCCCCAAGAGCAGTGTTTTGTGTTTGGAGAGCCGTGAGGATGGGTAAAAATGAGTGCCGTCCTCTTACCCCCGGAATCACCCTCTTCTCTTTAAAACTACCCACTCATTTAGAAAAATACACTCCTTTATTATAGTGGGCGATCCCACTAGTCTAGAACTAAGCACTTTATACATTCTTTTATATTTACCTTTCCTTTTATTGGTTAAGCATTATAATGATAAGGGAATCCATAATAAATGAAAATAAATAAATAATATTATTAATAAGTAATAATAAAGAGATATAATTTGTATATATAAGAGAATTAAAACAAATAAATAATATTATTAATAGATAATAATAAAGAGATTTGTATATAATAAGAGAACATAATAATATTAATAAATAAAAATAAGGAGATATTTGCATATATAAAGGAATAAAATTGGGCACATAAGTTCTAATATTTACTTAATTTATTTTATAAGGCATTTCAGAGTTTTTTAAATATCTTAGTTGGGGATAGAATTGGATTCAAATTATACATGAATAAATAATGAAACTCATTATCAATAAGAAAAAAAAGAGGATAAATAAAATTGTTGTCATAATATTAATGTTTCTTTTGTGAGTGATGTTAGTGAGTGACGATACAAATATTAGAAAAAAATTTATCATTAAGGATAGTCTTATTGTGTCAGCAATGGTAATAATATTAGTGAGGCAGGTAATGTCGATGTTAATGATAAGTTCAATATTTGACCAAATACCCAGATTTACTATTGTCTTGCATTAGTATCAATTGTCACCTTCGTACTAGAGTTATATGTCTAACCCCCCAATAGTATCAATGTTAGTTTGAAAGTGAGCAGTAATGTCACAAATACCATTATGCTCCATAATGATATTATAGTATTAGTGAAATAGCCCTTGTGGAGCGTCTTAACAATGATGTTATTGATAAAAATGTTACAATTAATTTTAGGTTAGTTCTTTTTTTATGCTATACATTTGGGTGATGTAGGCATAGCAAATTTTGGGCAACAATTGCCTTGAGCATAGTATCGTCATGGTGTGTACTCCTAGGGCACACAAGGGTTGGTGTTTATTGGTATTCATGTAACCTAAGTAGTTATAACCATATTATGGTTGAATCTCATAACCAGACCAAATAAACTTTAGTCTTATAAGAATCACCGTATTCATTCCAAGACTCATGTTATTTAGATATCCCAAGAGGGTATAAGAGTGTGTGCATCAAGAGAACCCTAGCAGTGTTCGAATTCAAATTGTGTGTAGGTAAATTTTTGTGATTGAATTGAGAAGTGACTCTCCTTTGGGTTCTCAATTAATATCAAGGGTTAGTGTTACACCTCAAGCACCTAGAGTGATCTTTAGTTTAATGTTGTTTTTATAAATTAAAAAAAAAAAATTGTTAGGTTTTTCGATGAAATTTTTCAGGCATGACATATGCTCTCCTGTCTCTAGCAATGACTACTCAACATGAAATTTTGTAGGGTTTGTAAAAGAAAGCTCCTTATTACTATGCCCACCTTCCTTGATTTTATAATCCTCCCCTACCTAGTAGCTTGCTGCCATATGCCCTAACATGTGGTAGTTTACACAAACATTTTCTGGGGTTTCGACTAGAATATTATGGTACCACTTACCAAATTTAGAGATCAAGTGAATTTGGGTTGGTAGGTCTTTTGATATGTCGACCAATAAACACATTTTGACTGGCTTTGAAGGATTCCTAAAAAAAAAAATCACGCCTTAAGAATATCCCAATATGGTTTATTCAGTTCCCTGTATTCTAATGGTTGACCATGCAACTGGACCCAACAAGGGGCAAATCTAGGCACAAAATCTACAACCTTAAAATTAGAGGTCCATGGCTAAATGCACAGTCCCGAGCCTTCAAAAATTCATGATTTTACTTTATACACTACATCCCTTTGCTCCTTAGTGTGAAATACCACCACAAAAATTCCCTTTGATTGGTCTAGATAAAAGACTTTAACAATCCCTTCCCATTCTACAAAAAACAAATCCCTTAACTTTCCTAAAGAAGTGTTAAGTTTTAAAACTTACAAATTAGATCCTTCCCTCTAAGATCAATGATTTGAGGTTGCAACAGATCTTCGAAAAATATTATTTGCACAAAACCCTTTTGAGCTGCCACTAACATCTATTAATCTTTTTTATTTTCTCCTCTATCTGCATGTAGCTTGGTGCGATCTTGAGGGTTTTCTTTGTGCCTCCAAATCTGCTTACTCTCTCTTTTTCTTGTCGGCTTCTCATTTCTTCTTTTCTTAGAGCCTTTTTTCTTGTTATTGTTTTGGAGAGTTTGAGTAGGAGATGACATACAATCCTTCTAAGCTTCTTGGTTAGTCAAATCCTTGCCTTTTTCAGATTGGTTTCCCTCCTTTTCTTTCTCTTGCAAATCCTTCTGAATCATCTGATGCTGCACACTTTGACCTTCATCCTTACTATCCTTTGATACAAAGTCTTGTTTCTTTCGCAAAGGAAGCTTAGCATATATGTCTCCATTATTCTTTTGCCCAGAATGCACCTCTCGATCCTTGAAACCCTAATTTTGATGAAGAGTTGATAAAATTGGACTAAAGGGAGCTCCATTTTTTTGTCTCGCGATAAATCCAGGCTCCTATTGCTTTGAATCCCTAAAATATTTTAAGTCAAGCTCTGAGGATCATATAGGTAATTAAAAATTTTAGATTCTTTTTCATATTACCTTAAATAAGAACCATTCCACCTATTTCTGTTTGAATCTCTATCATTTTCACAAATGTCTAGAATCAGTTTTGTAGTGTGATCCAGTCAGAAAATAGGATGAAAGGGAATCTAGTTCGATCTTCTAAACCTATGCCTCACTCTTGAAGGTCTACGATCTACATGTGGGGGCCTACAATCCACAAATGGTTAGGTCTTACCCTTAGTAGGTCCACCAGCTCTAAAAGCTTGATCTCCATTGCCACGAGGGCGATGGGAATGCTGAGATCTGGAATTTTCTACAAAATAGTCATTACTGTACCACTATCTCGAACCCATACTTCAATGATATTAAAGTGGATGTCCCATCCACTTATCACCAAAGCATCGAGTTTATATTATTACACTCATATCTTCAAAATAATTTAAATACTCTCATTTGTCAAGAGTATTTTGATTGAATAACATATAATTTAGAATCCTAAAATTTATTTACATAAGACATAACAATCTAGTGCAAAAATTTCCATTTGAAGACAATGATGTAAATACACATCTATCACACTAATTAAGAATATAGATTCATGATGCTAACTTTAGCTAAACTCGTCGTGGTTATAACATGAACATAATATTGCAATCAAATGACAACTATTAGTGCAATTGTGTGTATGTGCAATCTTGAATTCCTGACAACCATGGATTTTCCCTTGGATCTACCACCCTCTCTCTGGGGACACTCTCCCTCTCATCCTTGGAGGGAAAAATATTTTAGTCCAATATCACAATAAATGTACATATTAACGCAAAATTTTATTTTGAAATATAAAACATGAAATCATATTTTCATTTCCACATTTCCCTTAAAACATATTTGCATTATTTCATAGAACACATCTTTTTGATAATAAGGATAACCAGTTATACTTGATTTGATCATCATTCAAGTTTTAATTTCATAATTAAAACACATATAAAAATGATATAGTTTAAAGGAAGTGTAAAACGAGATGTAACACTTCCCTTATAGGAATTATTTTCATGTTAGATATCCCTAAATATGGTTCTAACATGCATTTTTCTTATATGAAATTATTAGAGAACCTCCAATTGCAACACTTTTCCTCTCATCTCATCATCTTCATGTAACTTTAGTTCTTACCTTAAAAAAAAAAATATTCAAGATAATGTTTACTTGTATAATTTTTCTTCTTTTATGGATTTTCATGTACATGTTAATAATATATAAAATCTAAGTTTCTTATAAGAAATGCCTTCAAATATGGATACTTAATTAAACATAATTCCTATATTTATACTTATATCAAAATTTGAAACAATTTTTCAAAGGACAATGTTGAGTGAGAAAATGTGAATCAAGTGGGTAATACTTCTTTTTTTCCTTCTTTTAGACAAAACATTGCTAGGAAGTTCAATAAGGTTCAAGGATGCATGGATGATGTTCTTCAAAGTTTGGTGAATCCTAATCTAATTACACTCCCTCCAATCCATCTATTAGATACGTCTGAATCATTTCCCAAGTCATATAATGATCAAGATTTTTTTTAATAATCATAGAGTTGAAGGGAATTACACACAATCTTGTTTCATTTTTAAACATATGGTACATGATATTATCGATAATTCTATTATTAAGATTGATGGAGTTATAACCTAAATCCATTGATTGCACCCCTTAATAATAGATTTTTTATTTATAAAGATTATTTCCACATCATTCGCATACTATTGAGATACATGACATAAACGATAACAATGATAATATGGAAAATGAATATAAGATATTTTTGTGTGAAATATTGAGTATAAGGACACTTGTTTATCTTCTTATATTATACCATTTTGTATAAAAAAATGTGTTTTAAATTGAAATTGATGAGAACATTCTAAAACCAATGGTTTCAATAAGATTCTTGAATGTACTTTTACAAGAAACATTAATAAATATGAAAATTTTGACAACTTAAATGAAATGGGGAGATGCCAATTATTTGTTGAAGTGGTGAGAAATATTAAGTTTAGACCCATCATGAAGATTTTTGGCCTAAGAAGATCAAATACTAATATTTAAAAATCTAGTGTAAAAATATTAATCAATGCATATGAAAGAGTGGATTTGACCTCACACACCAAAGATAGTAATGTTGCATGATGTGTAATTGCATATACTATAGTAAGTAATAAAACAAATAAATCATAGATAACAAGGAAAACAAGTTAAGCACTAAAAATAAGTAGAAAACCACTAATAAATGTTTTTGGGAGGTGTGAAAGAGTTGAAGACCCAAATAACATAAAATATGAGCATTCTCTAGTAGACTCCAAATCATAGTTGAAGTCTTAAAATACCTAATTGAAATATTTTTAAAAAATATACAAGAGTATAACCTAATTAAATAGATATTATAAAAAGCATAATTGGTTGTCAAAACCATGGGCTACATCCAAAATATTTTTGGATGAGTCAAACACAATTGTCTTCAAATTTGTAGAGATGTATCCTCAAATAAAAATAAGTCAAAGATATTTTGAAATGCCAAAATATTTTTATATCAAAATAAATCACATACATAAAACTTGTTTTTGATTAGTTAAGTAGGGTTTTGAAAGTGCCCTAACCCTTGTACAAGGAGAAATATAGAGAATTAAGCACATCCAAACATCAAAGAACCAAACAAAACTAAGAGACTACAAAATACGAGCATTACAAAACTTGATACACCCACCAACCAACTAATGGTGGTTTAAAAAATTGTTCCAAAGATTTTTTCATCATAGTACAAGGGTTGTTCTCCTAAAATATTTTTTTTTAGTACATTGAGAAAGCACATGACCATTAATAGATCCAAATTTCATCCTCAAAGTTTTAAAAGAGGAATCCAATGTCGAGGAATTATCTTTAAGAACTTCATTCTGAAACTCCTCAAAGGGAGTAGTGTACTCCACAAAAGCTGGAATTTTTTCCTTTTTCTTCTAAACAAAGTGTTGTTTCTTATTACTCAATCAAGTAGTGGAGGCATGACCCACTTTACCACAAGAATGACAAATAATCAGAGAGTCTTCATATTCGATATGTTGCACCCACTTTCCAAATTTTGAAGATAAGTTAATCTAAGTGGGGAGCACTAGGTTATTCTCCACAAACACACAAAATATAGTGAAAAACAAATGCTTCTTGAATTTGGTGATCTTATTAGTAGCACAATATTTCCCAAAATAATTAGCAATACTCATAAATTTTTTTTATGTCAATACTCTAGAGGCAACCCTGGCAAACAAACCCAAATAGGAAACTTGAAAGTGTCTTTCATTAGGTTGAAACCAGGAGACCAATTTTGAAGACAAAGGCCATTCAAGCTAAGAGACCAAGGCCATTTAGAAGGACCCTTGAACAATCCTCTAGGTAGGGAAATGAAAAAAAGAAAAAACCATTCAACATAGCAGTCACCTTAACTTGACCTCTTGTTTTTCAGACTTGAACAGCCCATCTTCTGACAGTATCGATATTGGGATGATTACCACGAAATCTCCCAACAAGTGAGCTCCTAAGCCAAGACAATTACTCAAAAGGAGAGAATCAAGAATATCAATTTGAAACTGTCCATCCTCCTTAACCTCTAAGGAACTCCCATCTGTCACATCATAGTCATAACATAATTGCAGGTTAGATGCATCACACACCTCCTTTTCTCTAAGCTCCTCCAAAACCATAGGGTTTGAAGAAGGGACAACAATAGGAGAAGCAGAAATAATAGCCACATGAGCACCAATACTCCCAACCCTCACATTGCAATCCTTTCTCACACAATTTTTCTCAGAAACCTTAGGGGTCAATGTAGAAACAATAGGCGAAGGAAAATGAACACCAATAGGAAAAGAGGAAATAATAGGCATACAAATGCCCCCCTCAACATTTGAAGGGAGAAGAAATCCTTTTTTTAGACCTTTATTGTAGAGTTGATATTGGATTTTATAATCATTACAATTTTTTTCAACATATATGTGTTTCTTTGATTGCTAATGATATTTTAGAAGAGTGTATGATAGAAACTCGACCTAGATTGACAAGATATTTCATTTCAAGAATTTTATGTGAACAATTAAATAAACAATTATTTTACAAGAAATCATGTTTGGATGAAACATGTGATAGTTGTAGTGGTTTATAATGTTTGAGAAATTATGTACTCATGAAGAATACACATGTGGTTGGAATTGAACTAGTAAGTTTTAGAAAGTATAAGTCAGTGGCATACACTCTGAAAGATTTTAAAGAGGTAAAAATGGGTGAAATAGTGAGTGGAAAAAATTGGTATATCAATTTATGTCTATTTTTCAAAAGAATATAATGTAAGAATATGAGAGAAATGCATAAAACTCAATGGTTGGAATTACAACTTAACTTATGCAAGGACACATTTCCTCTTCATACCATCATTTCAACTTTAGACTTTACAAATAATTATACACTGCAATAATAGAATGAGGTTCAATCAAAGTACTACAACTCCACTCAAGTTACTATATTTGTGCATAGAACACTCATGATGCACTTGCAAGCATGAGAAAGATAGAAAAATCTTGAGGGAGTATTATTTTAAATTGGTGATGATTTCACACAATATAGAGTTTTTGGAAGGTTTCTTTTAAAAAATTTATGATAATTTATTTAGTAGGAGCATTATATTTGGTTAGCATATCATATGGTTAGATAATTATACATCATAATCCAAAAACTCACATATGTTCGTTTGGTTGAGTATGATGCATAAGATGAGTTGTGTTTAGCATATATGGAATTTCTTTGAGATCGGGTATGGAAAAGGGGAGCATGATAATGCAAGAACATGTGTTAAAAGAGGCTTAGCTTGAGAAGAGTTGAAGTACAAAGATATTGTAAAGTTGAAAGATGCAACATCCATTTTTGAATGAAGTAATTCTACAATGGGTCCAAGTAAGGAAGGTAAGTCTATAGTTCATATATTATTTTGGTTAGTATAATAATCTAACATTGAAACATATGAAGATTGTTGTACATTGATAATATCTAATGAGTTCCACTCTTTTAGAGGCTCAAATTTAGGTTTATGGATTATTCAAATGAGGTAGATGGAATCATTTTGTTCTTCATGTAGATATTTTACTTTGAATGTGTGATTTAAAAGAGTGGGTTGATGAATGGTATGCTCAAATTTAAGCCCACTCAAGACATATTGACTTTTAGGAGCACCAAAACCCAAGAACACAAAATTATTAGTTAATTTTAAACATATTTCAAATCTAGTTCAACTGGATATAATAGATGTATTATTTAATAAAAAATAATATTTCATCTTATTATGTATTATTTTTGTATCATTTAATAAATTAATCATATTAAATTTGTAATTCAATGTGCAACATGTTTATGCAACTATTGTAGATAAAGACAATGAAGAAGGAAAAAAATATTATTTGTGTCATTGTGTTGATGTAAAAAAAAGGAGCCCCTATCATATATGGATAAGAAATTGAGTATCCTATAAGATCAATGGTCGTTACATGAACATGACTTAGAAGATACCCAATGAAGAAGTTTAATGGGTGGTTGTTTGAGGAATTTGATAGACATACAAAAAATATCCATTATTCTAACTTTGTTATGACATCAAATGTTCAATTGGTCAATATAGGGGTAGACCATGGAATAAGAACTTGTGAAAATTTTGTGTCTAACCATGAATCAATACTTGACACAATAAAGAGTAGAGTGAATATGCATAGTTCATTGGATTGAATTGGTGGAATGGAAAAAATGTTGTACATAGTTTCCAAGTATGTTATATGTAATTCTTAATTTATATATTTCAGTATGTTATGTACTTTTAATCTAGGATTTTGATTTGGCCATGTAATGTACTTCTTAATTTATTCGATTTAAGTATATTATGTTATTTCAAGGCCCCCTCTTTAAAATATAAGCATGGAAAAGTCTCTCCTTCACCTATGTAGATTTGACACAAGCTCCAATATATTGTAATGATTTAATTCCATGAGACCATGTCTCTTTGAGACATTATTTCAAAAAATCCACATTTTGGGTAGATGTATAGTAGGGAATTTGTAACTAAATATGACAAAACTTATCTATCCTTTATTTTTTGATGGTGTCCATAATCTATTCCAAAGATCCCATTTCATCATAAGCAATGAGGCTATTGGTAGAGGATGTGAAATTTAGCTTTTAAAATTTGATAAAAATTCCACCTAGTTCTAAATCTTCTATTTTGATGCACAAAAGGAGGATGTTGTCAACGAGCATGAAATTTGGATTTAAACATGGAAATTACACTTGCTTGGAATTTTCTAAGGAGTTATCAATAAATCTAGTTTCCACATATCTTGAAATCACTAAATTCTATTAGATGACATCTCTTTGAGGCATTCCATCATATATTTCATGTGAATTTTCTATGCTTCCACTAATAAAATTGCAACTATAAAATCTAAAAAAATCCCCATTCCTTTATGCTTTGATGGCTTCCCATACCCTATTCCAAAGTCCCAATAATAGTATGGGAAAGGAGGATGATTTCAAAGGTTATTCATGTCATGGGGCTAAACTGACTTTGCCAAAATGTCAGGGTGGGTGGGTGAATGCTAGGGGATGCATCATTCTCGTCCCCCCCACAAATTTATCAATCCTTTTGAGCTATAGGGTTCTAGAAAAGTCTTTTAAGAGACTTGAGAGGAAAAAAATTCCAAAATTGGATTAAGTAGCTCTCAAATTTTGTGGAGTAAAATTATTATTTTTAGACATATATGTGGATGTTAGCTCTCTCCATGTAAGACTTGATCATATAAATTTTTCTATACAATGTAATATTTGGCTAAAAGATGTTGCACCCAAGATCCAAGAGCTTCAATGGAAGCACAAGAGAGATCAAATATGAGAATAGGTTTATTTTATCAAAGGATGCAAATATATAGTGATGATAAAATTGAGAATACAAAGGGTGCCCCTTGGTTATATAGACCAAGGTGAGACATAGGATTGCATAGTATCATGCTATGTGTATTAATCTTGTGACTTGAGACATAAAGTGATAACTATCCTATGTACCCTATGTAAACTTAAGTAACTTGTGCAAATAGGACCTAGGTGATGAGCTAGCTAGGTAAAACACCCCATTCACACCAACACTCTATAATAACCTCTTTCAATTTTTGTCAACTCAATATCATTTGATTGTGCAAACAATGAATGCATTATTCCAAAATGTCTCATTTGAAAGTAGTGTAAATATGCTAATATCCATATTTTTTGTTCTTCATGTTGTGAGGTTGAACCATTTATGCCAAAAAATAAATGTGAGTGGGTGGGGAGGCCCCATACCCCCTAAGTGTCCCAATCCTTCTAGGCTATAAGGTTTTAGAAAATTACTTTAAGAAAAATGAGAGGAAAAAATGATAAATTTTAATGAAGTAGTTCTCAGAGTTTGTGGGGTTTAAGATTATTTTATCTATACCTACAAGGAAAGTGTGATCCACTCCCCAATAAAATCTCAATTTTTTTCAACTCAAAATTAATTTGATTTTTTAAATAATGAATGCATTGTTATAAAATGTATCATTTAGGAGTAGTATAAATGTGCTAGTAGTTATTTTTCATTGTTTGTGTCATGTGGCTAAACTAACTATGCTAACATGTTGGGGTGGATGGGTGAATGATAGGGGAGGGCATTTTTTTCACTTGATGTATTGATCCTCCTGGGATACAAGGTTTCCATAAAGAATCTTAAGATACAAGTAGGGAGGAAAAATTACCAAACTTTGATGGAGCAGTTCTTAGACTTTGTGGGGCCTAAGAATATTTTTTTATACCTATAGGTGGATTTTATGTCTCTTCACAATAACCTCTCTTAGTTTTTTAACTCAAAATTATTTGACTATGAAAAAAATGAATGTATTCTTATAAAATGCCTCATTTGAGAGTAATTTGGGTGGTTTGGTGAATGCTAGGGGATGCCCCATTTTATTCACTAGGTATATTGATCCTTCCAGGCTATAAGGTTCCAACAAGGTCTTTTGAGGAAAATACTACCAAACATTGACAAAGTAGTTCTTGAAGCTCATGGGTCATACAAATATTTTGTTTGGACCTATAGGTGAATTTCAAGATCCTCCAAAATAACCCCTCTCAATTGTTTTAAAATAAAAATTAGTTGATTGTGCAAACAAAAAATGTATTCTTGTAAAATGCCTCATTTGAGAGAAAAATAAATGATCCAATAGTCTTACTTTTTATTCTTCATGTCATGGGATTGAATCATTATTCCAATATGTTAGGGTGGGTGAATGAATTCTAGGGAGACCCCAGTTTGTTCCCCAGGTGTCTTGATACTTATGAGCTACAAGGTTCCTGGAAAGTCTCTTAAGAGACATGGGAGAAAAAACCTACCAAACTTTGATGGACTAATTCTCAAATTTCATAGGACATGGGAATGTTTTTTCTAGACCTACTATTAGAGGTTGGGTCCCTCCACAATAACCTCTCTCAATTTTTATCATCTCAAAATTATTTGACCATACAAACAATGAATACATTCTTGTTAAATGCCTCATTTGCTTTTAACATAATGTTGCCAAGAGCCATGTATTTTTCATTATTCACATTGTAGGGCCGAACTGACTACACCAACATGCTGGAGTAGGTGGGAGAATTCTAGGGGAGGATCCATTTCATTCCCTAGGTGTCTCAATCGTTTTGGGATACATTACATAGAGACAGTCTCTTGAGAGACTTGAAAACATTTTTTTCTTGCTTGTTTTCTCAAATTATGGCACCTAGGAATGTCTCATTTGCGCCTACAAGTGGATGTTAGGTCCCTCTATAGTACATTGTTTTATTTTTTTCTCAACTCTAGATTATTTGACCATTCCAATAATGAACACATTCTTACAAAATGTCTCATTTAAGAGAAACATAAATGTGCCAAGAGCCATATTTTGTTCTTCATGTCATGAGGTTGAACCAAAAGTGCTAACAAATTGGGGTATGGATGAATACTGTGAAAGTCCCCATTTCATTTTGTAGGTATCACAATCCTTCTAGGCTACATTGCACCAAGAAAATGTCTTGAGATCCCTACAAGAAAAATTGCCAAAATATTTCCTACTACTCTCAAGTCGTGGCACCTACAAATGTCATGTTTGCACCTATAGGTGGGTATCAAGTCCCTCTATAATTCACTCAATTTTTATCAACTCCAAAATATTTGATTATTCCAAAAATGAATTCCTTCTTGCAAAATTCCTTATTTGAGAGCAGTGTTAATTTGCTAAGAGCCAACTTTTTTCTTTTGCACCTTATGTAATCAAACCAACTATCACTACAATTTAGGGTGGAAAATTGAATGCTATGAGAGGAATTTCTTCATTCTCTAGGTGTTGTGATCCTTCCTAGCTACCTTTTGTTGAGATAGTCTCTTGAGATCCCTAAGAACAAAAAGTTTCCAAAATTTCACTTGCTTGTTCTCTCTAATTGTGGCATCTAGGAATGTCTCATTTGCAGCTACAAGTGGAAGTCAAGTCCCTCTATATTACACTATCTGATTTTTTATCAAGTCCAAACCATTTGATTGTGCCAATAATGAATAAATTCTTGCAAAATGTCTCATTTGAGAGTAGTGCAAATATCCCAAGAGCCATATTTGTTATTTTTTACTGCATGATACCAAACCAACTACATCAAAAAACCAAGATTTTTGGGTGAATTATAGGAGAGGCTATATTTTATTTCACGTGCATCCTAATCATTTTGATCTAGATTGCATCAAAACAATCTCTTGAGAGCAATAAGAGTGAAAAGTTATAAAACTTTGGATTGCTTATTCTCTCAAACCATGCCACCTAGGAACATAGTTTTTTCTCCTACAAGTGGATGCCAAGTTCCTCTACTATATATTTTCTCAAATATAATCAAATATAGACCATTTAACTATGTCAACAATGAATATATTCTTATAAAATGCCTCATTTGAGAGCATTGTATGTAGTACCCCTCCATTTATGCTTATGTTTTCTGGTTACATGTTTTCATACTGTTAGATTTTCTCTTCAAAGAAAAGGGAAGAAGTTTGTTTGGACAGAGCAGTGTCAGTTGGCTTTTCAGACACTTAAAGAAAAGTTGACTAATGCACCTATACTGATTGTTCCTGATCCTACTAAGGATTTTGTAGTATGCACGGATGCATCCTTAGAGGGTTTGGGAGTAGTTCTAATGCAAGATGGGCGTGTGATTGCTTATGAGTCTCGCAAACTCAAGGATCATGAATTAAACTATCCCACTCATGATTTAGAACTAGCTACAGTTGTGCATGCGTTAGTTCGATGGAGGCATTTCTTATTAGGACATCGTTTCGAACTTCATACTGATCACCGTAGTCTATAGTACATTTTTACGCAACCTAACTTGAATGCTAGACAGAGACGGTGGATGGAGTTCTTGTGTGAGTATGATTTTGAAGTGAGATATGTTCAAGGAAAAGAGAACGTAGTGGCTGACGCTCTTAGTCGTTGTCGACATGAGATCTCTGCTACTACTCTTAAAGTAGATTTGAGAGGTCAAATACTAGCAGCACTTCCTATTGATAGATTATATCAGGAAGTAAAGTCGGAGATTGAATCTGGTAGACCTTTAGAAGTTCGATTTGCAGGATATGTCTTAGAACTGGATGGTTTATTACGACATTTAGGTCATATCTATGTACCACATTTTGAGGGTCTTTGTACATTAATCATGACTGAAGCACATTGTGCTCCGTACTCAGCTCATCCAGGTGTTAAGAAAATGCATGCCGATCTTCGGCAATTGTATTTCTGGCTTGGTATGAAACGTGATATTGCTGATTATGTATCGAGATGTCTTGAATGCCAACGAGTCAAAGCTGAGCATCAACATCCTGCTGGATTATTGCAGCCACATCTCATTCCTAAATGGAAATGGGATATTATATCTGTTGATTTTATTGTTGGGTTACCTACGTCATCACATCGACATGATGCCATTATGGTAACTGTTGACCAATTGAATAAGGTAGCTCATTTTTCACCAGTACGATCATCTTACAATGCTTCATCTGTAGCTAGGATATTCATGGAGGACATAGTTAGATTGTATGGAATTCCTCGTAGGATTATATCTGACAGAGATCCCATATTTACTTCAGCCCTATGGACTTCATTACAACATGCTCTAGGTACACAATTGAACTTTAGTTCAGCGTATCATCCTCAAACCGATGGACAAATGGAGAGAGTTAACCAAATATTAGAGGATATGCTTAGAATGTACGTAATGGACCAACAGTCACGTTGGGAGGATTATCTGTACTTAGTAGAATTTGCTTACAATAACGGATATCAGAGTTCCATAGGTATGCCACCATTTCAGGCATTATACGGTCATCCTTGTTGAACTCCTCTGAGTTGGGATCGACTAGAGGATAGAGTGTTACTTGGACCTGAGATGCTTCGAGACATGGAGCAACAGGTTGACCGTATTAGAGAACATTTGATAGCAGCACAGGATAGGAAAAAGAAGTATGCCGATGCACATAGAATAGACCAACAGTTTGTAGTTGGTGATAGAGTGTTTCTTCGAGTGCAACTGCAAAAGAGTCCAATCCGTTATGGAAAAGGCTCTAAGCTTGCTCCTCGTTTCATTGGGCCATTTGAGATCTTAGAGAGAATTGGTCCTGTGGCGTATCGACTCGCCTTACCACCCAGTTTGTAACATATTCATGATGTTTTTCATGTATCAGTTCTTAAACCATATCATCCCGACATTTCTCATGTACTTGATTGGAATGCGTTACAGGTAGAGGACAGGCAGCTAGCTTTGGATCCCGTGGCCATTCTACAACGTCGGACGCTCGGTCTCAGGGGTCGAGACGTTGATCAGGTGAGGGTCCAATGGGATCCTAGCCATGAGGCTTCTGCTACCTGGGAGGATGCGACACGCATGACGGAACTTTATCCCTATCTGTTCGCAGGCTTTCAGGAGCAAGCCTGATCCTAGGGGGGAGGATGTAGTACCCCTCCATTTATGCTTATGTTTTCTAGTAACATGTTTTCATACTATTAGATTTTGGTACTTTGGTTTGGATATTTTGATCGCTGATTTTGAGCGACAATGGATTCACTTTGTGACATGATGATACATTGTATGGTGATAATTGATTTCTGACATGCTTTGATATAGTGTAGATGTTTACCTTTAGATGTTATTGCAATGAATATGTTTATGATGGACTAACTGTTATTTAATTCATCAGTCTGATGTGACGTGTATTGGTGTGGAGAACGGAATTGCATCAGTCGCTTGCGAGTACCCTGTGATGCCTGTGATTTTCTCCGCACGGTGTGCCTGTACAATGGATATATATATATATATGCATGTTATTGCTTGGTTGCAGGATTGTAGGTACATGACACTGACTCCACCTGGTTACTCAGGTCTGAGCATGTCAAGACTCAACAGAAATGTTGATTGGGAGGTAGTAGCATGGTTTATCCTAGTCTAGTCTTTAACCCGGTCACAGTACATCGTCAGTTTAGTTTGGAGTCTTTGGAGTCTTTGGTTGTCTTTTCTTGTCTTTTCCTATTTGGATTAATTGCTTGAAAGGTAAATTTTGTCAATTTTAATGATGATTAGTATTCTTTAATTTACTGTTATTATTCTTTAATATACTATTAGTTAAATTAATTTTTAAATGTTAAAGAAATAAGTTTTATATGTTATCTAATAAATAAATTAGTTGTTTGGTTAAATAATTTGATCTTAAGGATTAAATTTATTTAATTAAATAAATAAATAAATTAAATTAAATTGTTTTAAATGTGTGAATAGATTTTATTTAAAATTAATTGTTATTTGGAAATGGCATTTTAATTATTAAATAAATTTTGCAATTTGAAAATTGATTTTTAAAAAATAAATAAAATGCATGCAAATCTTGAAAGGAAAGATTGCCGAGAAGTTGTTGAAGATATTTTGTTCTTCTCGACAAGTGTGCTAGTTACATTTATTGTTTTTGGGTTGAGGGAATTCTCGAAGGATATCTGGGATCTGGGAAATACAGAATGGTTATCAATTTTTCTTCACAGGAAAAATATTAGAGCTCTGTTAAAATTTATGTTTATGCTTTTTATTATTGTTGTATATTTTTGGAAGTTCTCTGTATTCGGAATATTGGGATTTGGTGATCATGAAAAGTTTTGGAAGCTACAGGCAAAGCTCTTCTCCCGACAGATTTTTGAAGCAAAGGAAACAGGTATTTTCTTTGTGTTTAATTTGTTGTTTTTTAAAAAAGAAAGTCTGAGAAAAAGAAATTTCATATTATTAAATTCTTGTTCTTCTCGGTAAATAATCTGTAGAGAAAATAGATGTTTCTCTATTAAAAGTTTTCTACAGGCTTTGTTATTTCTCTGTTGAAAGTTTCCTGTAGGAAACAGTTTGTATTAAAATTGGAGAAGGAATTATTTGTTTGAAAAATGAAATTTAATCCTCAGGAAATAGAATAGAAATTATTAGGAAAAAATTTTGTGTATACTGTTGAAATAATTAGTTTCCCCATTACAATCCTGAAGAAATTTTACAATTTCCCTATTTCCCCACTGAAACCTTGTAGAAATTTCTTTATTTCTTATAAAGGAACTATGTGAATTTGTATGTATATATATATATATATATATTATATATATATACATATATTGTGTATATTATTATCATATATAAATTGGAATGTGAAAATCCTTTATTCTGTACAAGAATATTGAAAAATTTATGTACAAACGAATTGAAAATTTTATTAAAAAAAAAAATTATTTCACTTTTATACACAATTGCAACATTCCTTAGGTTATTAAGATGGGGCATTACATTGTAAATGTGCCAAGAGCCATATTTTTTCTTCCACACCTTGTGGGAGAAAAAAAACTATACCAACATGTTAAGCTGGGTGGGTGAATGATAGGTGAGGTCCTATTTTTTTTCCTAGATTTTTTGATCCTTTTGAGCTTCATTACACCAAGATAATTTCTTGAGAGCCATACGAGATAATATTTACCAAACTTCACTTGCTTATTCTCTCAAATTGTGGCACCTAGGAATTTCTTATTTGCACCCATAGGTGGATGTCAAGTCCTCTAGAACACATTATTATAATTTTTTTTATAACTCTAAACTATTTGAACATGCCAATAATGAAATTATTCTTACAAAATGCCTCATTAAGACCAGTGTAAATGTGCCAAGAGCCATATTTTTTCTTCCACACCTCATGGGACCCAACTAACTAATCCAAAAAATTGGGGTGGGATAGTGAATGCTAAGGTAAGACCCATTTCATTCCCTAGGTATCCTAATCCTTTTGGGTTACATTGCACCAAGATAGTCTCTTGAGAGACATAAGAGCAAAAAGTTTCCAAATTTTTAAATTCTTTTTCTCTCAAATAATGACACCTAGGAATGTCTCATTTGCATCTACAAGTGGATGTCAGGTCCCTCTATATTACCCATGGTTCTTAATTTTTATTAACTCCAAACTATTTGACCATGTTAATAGTGAATGCATTCTTGCAAAATGTCTCATTTGAGAGCATTGTTTATGTGCTAGGAGCCATATTTTTCTTCCAAACATTGTGGAACTGAACCAAATATGCCACCATGTTGGGGTTGGATAGTGAATTCTATGGGATACCCCATTTAATTCCCTAGGTGTCCCAATCCTTTTGGGTTACATTGAATTGAGATGGTCTCTTAAGATACCTAAGAGAAAAAAGTTTCCAAAATTTCACTTGCTTATTCTCTCAGAGTGTGGCACCTAAGAATGACTCATTTTCACCTATAAGTGGATGCCACATCCCTCTATAAATTCATCTTATTTCATGGATTTACCTTCTAAATATTTTCCTACTTTTTTCCAAGTCAAATATTTCATTATGAAAACTACTAGGAAGACTATTTAGGCATTGAAAACAGAGAGTTATAGGCCACATAAACCTTGTCGTAGAGCTATATATCCTTGACTACTATGAAGAAATTTTGATTCTAGAGGATATCATAAAAATTAAACATCCTTATAAAATTCATGAAATTGACATGAAAATTGAGAGGACAACAATCAAACCTTGATGTTATCATGGCCATCACTTACCCAAGAATGAAAGTATGAATGCTAAATGTCCTTGAGATGGATAATGAAAACCTTATATAATTCCTAGAGGTTGGTTCAAAGTGAATTAAACTATATACATATGGAGTCATATATGGGTGAAATAGGATTGTCAACTTATCTTTTGACTATCCTAAACCATTTTGTACAACCCTATCACCATCCTAATCTAAGTTATCAATGTACAAGGTGGTTTTTCAAGAGATCCTTGTGTTTCCTCAACCCATGATGAAGATTATTAGCTTCAAGGATATAAAATGGACAAATTTGTACCATATAAAATTATAATTAATTCCACCATAAGGGTGTGGTAGTTATAAAATCAACCATAGGATAGTATGAATGTAATAATAAAAAATGGGTTGGTCATCCTATCTCCAAGAATATATTGGGTTTATGAGAACATAAATAGTTCAATCATCATGAAAATTTTCCATTCCTTTTGAAGATCTTATCAAATAGAGTTAGGTGTTGCAATTTAAGGCCAATTCCATTCCTAGGTAGGGTTGTATCCGTGAGTAAAGATTCATAATTTTAACTTGTCCTAGACATATTATTTAGTAATGGAGGTGGATGACCACTGGTTTCAAAATAATTACTAGAGAGGGTTTAAAAACAAGGGAATGGGTCATATATAAATCATAGGGTAAGTAGTTCAAGATTCAAAATCAATGATTATGTGAATAAGGAACATCATACATCAATGTATCAATCCATGAATCCATCATTAAAAAGGGTAATTCCATCATAATATTTCATTAGTAGGTAACTATCATTTTAATTATAATTGACATCAATTTAAAGTGAGATTTATCTTGATGTATCTCATGGAGAGATAGTCCTAAATGTTGTAGAAACAATCCTAAATGTCTATGACTAATACTATCCTATAGAAAGATGAAGAATGGATCATAATATTCCTTTTATTTCTACAATAGGATTGTCATATTGACATATAGTATCCAAAAGAAACTCATAAGTACCAAATCATATTCATGTCAATATTCAATCACAAGGACTATCATGGGAAGCAAAACTAGGGACCATTAGGACTACTATGCATTCATGAAGGTATTAATATTATTCATGGCGATTGTTGTATAGGAAAGTATCCATATTTTCTTAATTTATTTATTTGAATTAATTTACTAATAAATTTAAGATTAATTTATTTGAATTAACTCACATTGGCTTATGCATGTTTCCTATGCACTCATTATATACATCAAACCATACAAAAAATTGATAACATCATATATAAGTAATAAATATGACATCTATAGTCATAATTGATTATCATATATAACATAAAATTTATATTAATAATTTCATGATAATTCCTAATAGAGTATACAATGAAAGTATAAACAAAGCCATATAGGCATACACTGCTAAACATTGGTAAAAAAAAAATTATGTATAAACAACCCATTTAAGCATACAATGTTATATGTTGGTAAAATAAAAATATATGTGCAACAAAGCCATACAAACATACAACAAATCCATATAGGTAAACAAAAAAAAATCAACAACACAGATAGTTCAATGGAGTGGCATCAAATGGTTGATCACACTTTATTTGTCAAGAAGATAGAGAAGTGATTAATTTTTGTTTCTTCATAACTCACTAGTTGGAACTCTTGTCATTTTTTGGGATTCCCACCTATTAATACAATCAAATAATATACACATCAATATATAAAACATGAAATATAGAATGCCATAAGAGGAGTCACTTTCCACAAGTAGATAATCCACCTTAATTATTTGTTGCTTCTCTTTATCCAAGGGGCAGGTGCACGAATTGGAGTTACGACAATCATGAAGAAGTAAAATAGACTAAATATGAGTATCATTTAAATTTAAACTAGATGATATAGGATAAAATAAGAAAAATAAAGTAAAATTTATTTTTTTGTCTCATACCTTTGTCAAAGGAATTATAGACAAATAATTGTAGCAATTCCCACCTCCTTTGTTTCATGAATATTGGGAGTTTGAACTGGTGTCATCAACTAAAAATAGAATAAGATTATTTGAAAAAAATCTACCCAACATTATTTACATGCATAATGAATAAAAATAGTAAAATTACCTTAGTGAGAGTCAACATAGGGCCACTACCACCAAAGGGTCTCTATGTTGAAGGTCCAACATCCACCCATATATCATCAAATGTGAAGTTTAAGATTACCATTGATATATGAAAAAAAAATACATGTAGTATATTTACTATTTTTTTAGTAATTACATACTTGTTGACAGAGCTATATACTTAGGAGTTGAAGGTCCAATAGATGTAGGATGAATGCTCTAATCCTAGAATTTCATATTGCATATACTTATTTAAATTATTTTTATTCATAATATATTGATATAGTTAATCTTATATTTCAAAAGGAAATATAATAAACTATAAAAAATTTATTAAAAATTACCAATTGATCAAATACCAAAGGTACTTTTGAGAAACTCATCCATCAACACCACATTATCTAATATGAATTTATCTTGATCTCGATCCTACGTCACATGCTTCTAAAAATATGGATATTCCTCTCTAATGTTTGTGTCCTAAGCATTCTTAGACCCATAATTATAGAAAAATCTACAATAGCAACAAATATGTGGTGACTTTTGATGCCTAAAAGTCTCACATTCACCAATTGTGAAAGAGGCCTACTATGTTGTAATAAGGTTTGTTAGACACATGACAACTAAGAACGGGGTGAATTAGATGTGCATTAAAACCTTCAAACCCTCATTATTCTTCAAACCCTTATCAAGCATTAGCATGAATGTAAATAAATGAAGCATCAACAAGTCAACAACCATACACAATAGAACACCATATTTTATGTGAAAAACCCTAATCAGGGAGAAACCGCAATGAGGATTAACTCACATATATATGAATATCAACAATGATTACAAAATGGTCACTACCAGAAGGGCTTACTTCCCAAAGGACTCACTATTCAGATAGAAATAGATTAGAAAGGAACTATTACAAGGGGGTTCACTACCTTTGAGAAATAGGAGAATCCACCACAACAAATCTTCATCATCCGCAACCTTTAGCTTGCTACCTACAACAACTTTAGGAACAATGAAATGTAGACACCTTCTGCTCACTGCTTCTAGTAGTCATAGGCGTTCATGCTCGCACTCAAATCACAACACTTGATCACACACACATCACACCACACACTTCTCCAAAAATTTACCTTGCATATATCCTCTGCAACCTCAATAACCTTCTCCAAGTCAACCACATTGAAATGTATGCACCTCAAACGTGCAACCACCAAATAGATCAACACCAAACACCTCTATGGTGGAAAGAAGTGAAGGTGTATCACACCAAGGGGACCCAAATCTACACCAACATGTTACACCATGCTTCCACACATAACTAAGCACATCCAAAAACAATGTTAACATGCCAGGTTGGCCAAACCGGTATTAACACTAACAAGCAACTACATACACACTTCACTAGGTCTAGAAGCATCCTACAGACCATATAGAAACATCACACAAAATCTTGGAATATTTCAACACCAAAAAAATATTCATAATGGTGCAAACACATGCAACTAAGAATACTATCATCCTATGCAACCAATCAAACTACCACTGAGACATAATTCATGAACCAAGCTTGCGGAATAGTTGAACATCAAACCATCCAAGGGAAGATAGATACAAGCATAATTATCATATTCCTAAATTCGTAAGACAATAAACTTAAATGTGGAGAAATGTGGATCATTTCCATTTCTTCCATACAACCCTCTTCACAACCAGATACTACCAAGCACACTATCAATCATATCTTCTAATGTCACAATATCCAAAACCTAAAACTCTAGATGTAACACCTTTAAATAATACTGATCATCATATCCAAATTGCACAAGCACATCTTCAAGCATGAAGAAATGCGAAGCATAATAAATAACTCAACCTTGTCATCTTGTACACTCTATACAAATTTTCTCAAAATAACTTGGAAACCAAGTGACCCTACTACATTCGCAAGACCTGCTCAACATCACAAAAAAAATTCTCAAACCTTCTCAACACCACAAACACTTTCTCATCATGACCACACTAGAGGTTGAAATAGGTTGACATCAATGAAAACACTAATGACAACATAGTGCAACAAGGTTTGTGTGAGGGAACTTATAGAATGTAAGGTCTCCACCTCAATGCTATCCTTCATGGAAAAATGGATCATCACATGTTGAATGTTTGACTTGGATATGTTCTTAGTGTTTGTTCCTAGGTAGAACATGCCCCCTCCCTATCTTATACAAACACTTTGCCTCTACCCTATATATCAAGCATGCCAAAATAATTTAGAATCTCATTGAGGATAAACTAACAATAGAATCTCCTTAAGAAATATTGTGGCACCTAATTATTGTTGTATGGGAGATTTTAAAAATCCATCCACCACATATGCCAAAAATTATCCTTTATTCCTTGGTGTTGGTGCCAATGAATATGGAATTTTATGTAACTTGCATGCATGGGTGCATTGGTTCTTGGATAAACAAATTAATGCACACACATTATATTTTAAAATTATATCCTCCTTCACTCGTTTTATGGTAATCTTGTAGAACAAAATGATCATGCATTATCCTTAATTGGCCACATGTTTATTTAGCCACTAAAAAAATATATGTGAGAAATAAGATATTCCAAGGATGTGACAAGATCCATTTGATGTTCAAACTTATTTCATTCGAATTTCTTAATATTTCAAATAATATTTGGAGTTCTTTTTTGTTTGTTTTAATTTTCCCTAATAAGTTTTCTTGTGTGTCATGAGGATACAAGGAATGAAAGGAGGGGTTTGAAGAGGGTTAGGTTGTTCCTAATATTTAGCATGATTTTTCTCATTCTCATAGTTTAGTGAATTATGGTTTGGGGTGTTGAAGGATTTTCAATTTGTATTTTTTTAAAAAAATAGATCAAAATAATTAAAAAATGAATGTGATTTTAATTTAACCCACTGAAAACATATAAATATTACCTCCACAACCTTGTGGATGTTGTGGAAACATGGTGCTAGGTTAAATTCACTCAAATATCCTAAAAAATATTAATGTTATTCCTCTATCATACTTGGGTGTTGGGGAAAAATGGTTTTGGGTCGAAATGGGTTCAATTTACTATTTTTTATGACAAACAAAATATGAGTGCATTATAGCGTGCTTGTGTTTTTCCTTTGATGAACCAAAAAGTGGTTGCAGCCAATTTTTGGCCCCCCTTATTTATGCACATGATCTATGAGGCTTATGTTCATGTGCATAAGGAAAATAAACCTAAACTAGGCTCAAAAGCAAAGAAATGTATTTTTGGTAGTTATAGTGAGAATGCAAAAGATGATTATATTTTTGGTAGTTATGGTGAATGAAAATGATCTTTTAATGATATTATTTTTATGGAGTTTAAAGGTTTTTAAAATCCTATGCAATCAAAATAAGGGGAAGGAAAATAATTCATTTGGAGAACAAGGTCAAAAAGTAGGAAAACACACTTGTTGAAGATCAAGATGATGGATTAGAGAATGTAGAAGAAGAAAAGGGTTTAGATGATATTTTTGTGTAGGATGGTCATGTTGAGCATATAGAAGAATAGGAAAAGATCCTTAAACCTAGCTTGAGATGATCCAAAGATAATCCATGAGAAAATAGATCCCAATTGATAGATATATCCCACATAATTTATTTTGTGTATTTTCTTTGTTATGTATTGATGCTGAAGGTTCTAATATATTTTAGGGAGGCTATATTTGAGTCTTGGATACAAGTCATTTAGGAGGATATGATGGCCTTAGAAAAATGTTACACTTTGGATCTTGTTATTTTACCCAAGGGAAGAAATCTCATTGGTTGTAAGTGGGTACATAAAAAGAAAATTAGTGTAGATGGATGGTTATGGTACAAGGCTAGACTAGTGGCCAATGCCTACTCCCAAATAGCGGAATTTGATTTTAGTAAAATTTTCTCTTTTTGCTAAGTTATCTTCTATTAGATTCTTGTTATCCATTACTTACACGTGATTCTGAAATAGAAAGAAGGGATTTTAAAACTATTTTCTTATATGGAGATCTTGAGGAGTATATTTATATGCAACAACTTGATGGATTAATTATTGTAGACACCCAAAATTGTCCATGTCATAGCATTAGCTAGTTGATACATGACCTTGTAAGACATCTTGTAATATTTTACCCTAGGTCATTACATTATCCCATTATCCCATTTATTCCACTTAATCACATTCCCAATTAATTAAATAATTCTCATTTATTTAATTAATTCCCCTTCACATGTCTCAAAATAATTCAAATTAAATATTTTAATTAATACCTCACTTATTACCACATTGCAACATGTGTCACATGACTACAACTCTTCACATGCACAAATAATTTAAATAATCTTATTATTTAAATTATGAGATTCTTAATCACATCCTATTTTTAGCCCCACTTATTTGTGCGTCATAGGCATCTTTTCCTCCCAAATAAATAAAAGAATCCCACTTATTCCCTCACATCCTACTTTTATCCTCATGTCATAACCCACTTAATGTGTGTCATAGAAACTAAAATCAACTTTTAGTCCTATCCATACACATCACATAATTGACTTTTAATCTTGTCCATCAATTCAAATCAGCTCTTGCCTATAAATCTAGCCTCACATAGGCCATTTGGATCCATCTTCTTCTAGTATCCTCACTTTGCCAAAATTCTTTCAATCTTCTCATCTATCTATCTATCTTCTTCTATCATCTTTCATCTCAATGTTATGCTGAAATAGTGAGCAACCAATATTCCTCCATCAACAATCCTTCGAAATATTACATTCTCATG
Organism: Sequoia sempervirens; assembly: GCA_007258455.2. Taxonomy (NCBI): domain Eukaryota; kingdom Viridiplantae; phylum Streptophyta; class Pinopsida; order Cupressales; family Cupressaceae; genus Sequoia; species Sequoia sempervirens. The sequence continues at coordinate 29,124,254 of VDFB02109042.1, forward strand.
CGAGGTTGAGAAGAGCAATTGAGATAAATCGAGTTTAGCATGGATTTGGGTTTGCATTTGCTTGTTATTTTGATTTTCATGCTTGCTCGTACTCTATTGTGCTAGTTAGGGTTTGATATCTTGTTGTTTTAGTTTTATATCTAATTTTCCCTAGCTACATTTGGTGAACCCAATGTGAATCCTTTGATCTAGCTTGTTTTTTGTAGGTTTTATTGACTTTTTGTTTCAGATCTGCCATTTTTTGGATAAAACACTAGGTTTTAAAGATTTCATCATATCTTCCAAATGGTTGGGAATTTTTCTACAAGATTTTTACAGAATTTTTTCCATCATCTAAGGAGGCAAGAGTAGAAAAAATGCGGTTTTATCACCATTTTTGTAGTAGTTATCACAATTTTATGTCTTTTCATAAAATTGACTTTCTAGGTGCAATTTCAACAAAATTTCTAGAAATGTTTACATTTATAGAAAGCTCTTAAAATTATAATGGGGGTATTTTTTATATTATATTTTGAGCTCAAATTGGGTGCTAAATGATATGATCTTTGTTTTCTATAGGGTTTTCATAAATCTGCATTTTTGGACGCAAAACAGGTAATTTTTCTAACTTCTTTACATTTTTTGAAAGCTCTTAGAAAATTAGTAGGAGTATCTTCTTTGAATTTTTAGTTTTCAGATAAAAAATGTCTTGATTTATAATCAAATATAATTCTGCTATTTATCTGAAATTTCAATTTTCCTTGTCTGGTGAGCCTTTTTTTATGGCTGCATTATAATATCATTTTCTGATTTTGTAGTTGAATATAAGGAGCTAGAACAAAATTGGCATCAATATCTACAACATATTTAAGGACGAAAACAATTAGGTGCACACATTCCATCTTTCATCTTTAATCATTGCTTGTCAACACACTTCAATTTGGGGCTTAAAAAGAACAACTTGTTAGGTCACACACTTGGATTTTAGGCTTAACAACTTTATTCCTACACATTTATCTTTGGTATCTAAAAAGAACAAGTGCTTGAACTATTTTACACACTTTTTTATTTTCTAAAGGGAAATTAACAACTACAAGTGTGAATCAAGTGTGTGAGTGAATGCTCTCTCCTTGCACTGCAAGGTGATCTTGGAGATCAAAAACACCTCACTTGGTTCACTTTTTTCATAACCTTCTTAGGAGGCCTACTTGCAGACACACCACTCCAAGGGACGACCTCAATCGAGAGGTGAATCAAAAGACACCCTCCTTTGGGAGTTGAAATCTTGTCACTCTTGGCTAAGCCCCAAAGAACTTTATACCTTTGGGAAGTGAAGGTGAAGGGTGGGTTACCCCTTTCTCCTGGCCATGTGGTAGGATTTTTCTTTCAAATCATCCCTAGTCAACCTCGTGCATCCTAGCTTAAGACCCAATTGGCCATACCCATTTGACTAACCTTAGGCTTGTTGTGTATTCAAGTGTTTGCTTAATCATAACATTTAATCTTGAAAGATAAATTTATCATTGTGTTTGGTGTGTGCGTTCATGCATTTACATGTGAGATCTTGTGATTGATATTTCCCAAGTAAAACTTTCAATAAAAAATTTCCACATCATCCAATCGTTCCAAGCCAAATCATCCTAGTCCTTCAAGCAATCACATCATTTTAAATCATCATTGTAATCTTTAATCAAATATTTTCCAAAATTGACACCATGCCAACATTAGAAGACCTAGTACCCCAATTCCAAGAGCTCCTCCAATCACTTTATCAAGAACCACAACTCTTAGACCAACAAACTATACACAGGATCCAAGGTATCATCCAACAATTTCAACCTCAAGCAAGCCAATCACCTCAAATGCAACATCTCATAGTGCAGGCTCAATATCTCATAGCCACTTGTCAAACCCAACAAGCACATCATCCTCTATTCATTCAACACAAATCAATTCCACCTCATTCCTATATGGCATCTCCCTCCATTCCATATCAATCTAATCCATCCACCTATCAAAACAATTCTATATCACCTTATCCCACATCCTTCCATAACAATTCCACATCACCTTATCCCACCTCTTTCCACGTCAATCCTACATCAACCTATCAATTCATCACACAAAAAGCACATGTGATCCGAATTCCACCTTCACAACAAGATCAAAATCATTTAAGTCTTAATGCCACCTTTGACAAGGAAAATACCAATCTAGCTCATGCATCCTATAAATATATTATATCACCATCTAATCAAAGTCATATCCTAAAGCCACCACGTCCTAGTCCAAATACATTGGTCCCCACACATTCCAACCCATCAAACCCTTCATTACCCACACCATCATCCAATCTGCCATCAATTCCATGCCCTAAGTTCAAATATTACAAAAGCAAACCCAAATCCACCCATCCACCTACAAAGGATGTGACCCAAGGGCTACTAGCAAGGATTCAACCATGTCAACCATTTCCCATCCTTGAGCTTCCAAAATATTCTTCCAACACCATGCCTAGTATTCTAATTCCATCATGTCACCCACAACCCCTTGAACCTATTCTAGATTATCCCCCCATGAGCCCAAGTCAACCTCCATTATGCCCTCATGAGATTGACCATCAAGAACATGCCAAGACCCTCCAAGAGCCTTCCTCATCCACTTACATTAAATTAATCCAAGAGGTATGTCAAGAGCCTAATCCTAAGCATGGGGAAACATCAATCCCTCCTACTAATCAAGATCAAATCATTTTCATTCAACCTATCCATAACATATATCTTTTCCATGATCAAGAAACTATTCATGATGAATAACCTATCCATGGGAAACTTGATCTTATCTATACCCCCACTACAATTCATGAACAAGACACCCAATATCCACATAATGAAAGTCTTGTTGACCTAGTTGAACATTCACCCCATTCCATGGCCTTCCTTTGAAGTGAAGAAACTTCCCCTCCATCTAGCCCTATCCATGATGCACAAACTCCCACTTGTCATGATGAGACATGTGTCTCCCAAGCACACATAGAAGATCAGACAAATAACTTGGATCTACATGAACATAAAAAGATCCTAATGATCCTTCCACATCAACTATCAATCCCACCTCAATTCCACCATCATATCCTATTGGTTTTACCACCTTCATCCATGAATGTTCCTCCTTAGGACAACAACAAACATTGTCCTCCACTTCACCTAATAATGAACTCATGTATAGTGTACAAAATAGACCTAGTCCCATTATCCATCGTATGCTTCAAAACATGAACTATCAAGGTAAATGCTTAGGCCTTTATGAACAAGGTATTTTGGAGCCAATCCATGTCAAGGTATTCCTCTCCCCTAGTCTGTACGTAGATTATGGTGCTCAAAAAGGGTGTTTTTAAGTGATTGAATTAAATTAGGTACCCATGAAGAAGTTTGTACAAAGCTGCAGGGTATGTTAGATGGCTAAAGGAGTGAGTCAGAATACAGGCTTATATCAGCCCTTACCTGTACCAGAGAGGCCATGGGAAGATATAAGTATGGAATTTGTTCTTGGTTTTCCAAGGACACAACAAGGGAATGATTCATTCTTTGTGGCGGTTGATAGGTTTTTGAAGATGGCACATTTCATTCCATGTCAGAAGACCCATGATGCAGTCCACATTGCTTACTTGTTCTTCAAAGAGGTGGTGAGGCTACATGGTCTACCAAAGAGTATTGTTTCAGATCATGGCACCAAATTTGTGGGGTACTTTTGGAGGACCTTGTGGAAGAAGCTGAAGATAGAGTTGAAGTTCAGTTCTACACACCATCCACAAACAGACAGGCAGACAGAGGTTGTTAACAGGAGTCTGGGTAACCTACTGAGATGTTTGGTAGGAGATAAACCCAAGGGATGGGACTTGATCTTACCCCAAGTAGAATTTTCTTACAAAAATTCTGTCAACAGAAGCACTGGTAGATCACCATTCCAGATTGTGTATGGAGGTAGCCCCAGAATAGCTCCAAAATTGAGGAAGATGGACCAAAAGAAGAAAATAAGTGTTGAAGCCGAAGATTTTGCAGAACACATCAAGGACATACATGAGAAGGTAAGAGAACATATTAACAAGATGAATATGCAGTATAAGGCTAAGGCAGATCAGAAGAGGAGGTATAAGGAGTTTCAGATTGGTGATGAAGTGATGGTCCACTTGAGGAAAGAAAGGTTTCCGTGGGAACATATAAAAATTGAAGATGAAGAAGTTCGGTCCTGTAAAATTTTGAAGAAGCATGATTCGGAATGCATATGAGGTAGAGTTGCGGATGGATTCAACATTTCCCTTGTATTCAACATTTCAGATTTGACAGAGTATCATGAAGGTGGTGCAGAGGAAGTACCAATGATGGAGCAGGTGGATTGCACCTACTTCAGAAAAGGAGGAGATTGAAGAAATCCTGGATAGTCGTGTGGGAAGGAGTACCAAGAACAAGTAGTATGAAGAATATCTGGTGAAATGGAAAGGAAGGCCTGTTGAAGATTCATCTTGGTTGCCTAAGGCAGAGGTTGACCATTTGAGTTTTCCTCCACCATCTGAGATGTGACGGGGTCACTTCTCAAATTACCCTGGGTGTCTGATGCAGGAGCATCCAGTGGTGTAAGGGCAATCTTGCATCACCCAAAAATAGTTAAATTTCAAGTTTCTCAGTTTTTAGATGTTTTTACATTTTTGGATACCCTTTTCGTCATAATGAAATTTCCAATTTACGGTTTTTATTTTCTATTCCTGGGTTGAAAGATATTGCAGTTTTAGATTTGCACCTAAAAATCTTCGAGTTAGATTTGAGGCACTTAGAGCTTCCGAAACGGCCCCAAAACTTTCTAAAATCGGCTTAGCAAATTCAAAGTATTGACTTGAGACCTTTCCAATGGCTTAAAGCGGTTGAGATCGGAGTCCTGGATCAAAAGTTATGGGGAAGTTGGGCACTTTCTAGAAGATACAATTGCAAATGTTCTTTTAAAATTTGAACTTCAAGTTGTAATTTTTTGGCGCCAAACTGCCTAAACTCAAATTTGAATGTTGTTTTGGCTCCAAACTAAAGAGGAGCTCTATTTATGGGTAGATTTCTAATTTTTGGGTAACTTTTTGGGGACAAGCTCGCATATTGTGAAAGGGTGATTCTATAGCTTTCTATAACTTGCATGTGTTGTAGAACTTGGGGATTTGAGATCCTCTGCATGTAAGAAGCTCCATTTTCTGAATAATAAAATTATTCTCTTATTTGCGGGTTATTTTCTAAGTCTCGGGCTGCGCCCTCATCATTAAGTATGTTGATACCATTTTGTAGAGATTTGGTATACAAAATTAAAAACTTTTGAGAATTCCATTTATATTGGCACTAAGATTTAAATAGATGTAGATTCTAAGCTAGATGATTATTTTGAGGATGTTCCTAACATGCAATATGATAGTGTTATTGGTAGCCTAATGTATGCAATTGTCTACACAAGACCAAATATTACCCAAGCAATGGGAGCCTTGAGTGGGTTTATTTCTAACCTTGGTAAGGAGCATTAGAATTATGTTAAGATAGTGTTTATAAATTTGTGAGGGAATTATAATTACTATTTATGTTATTATAGTATTGATGATGTAGATAAGATGTTGGACATATGTTGTTTTGTGAATGCAAATTGGGAAGGTGACTTGGATAGTAAATATTGAACTAGTGGCTATGCGTTCTCTTTGTTTGGTGTACATAGTGAGTTGGATAAATAAGAAAAATGGCTCTAGGAAAATTCATCACCAGCAATTCATCGATGGAAAATTCACCGCCAACAATTCACTGCCATGGAAAATTCACCGACAGAAAATTCACCACCAAGTAAAATTCATCGCCAACAATTCACCGTTGTGGAAAATTAACTGCATTAATATTTTTTAATATATATTTTGAAAATTTTGATTTTATTAAAAATATTAATGTGGTTAATTTTCCAAGGTGGTGAATTGCTGGTGGTGAATTTTACTTGGCGGTGAATTTTTCGTCAGTGAATTTTCTGTGGCAATGAATTGTTGGTGGTGAATTTTCCATTGGTGAATTGTTGGCGATGAATTTTCTATATGCCAAGAAAAATATCATAGTTACATTTTAAATTATTGAAGTAGAGTATATGGATTCTACACATGCCTCTGAGGAAGTGGTATGGTTACTAGGATTGCGTTTAGGTATTGGTTTTGATTGCAGGGTGGTTAAAATAAGTTGTGATTGTTAAAGTACTATTTTTTTGAACAAAACCTCTATGTAGCATGATCATACTAAGAATTTTGATGCATGATATCATTTTTTGTTTGATATGGTAGATAATTATAAGGTTATGTCAAAAAATGTTGATAACTAATATAATGTTGCAAGTTCCATCACAAAACCAATGAGCACAGAGAAGTTATCTTGGTGTAAGAAGGTCATGGGCCTTGGATCTTGTATTTCATTTATTTTATGTTTCTTGTGGATTTCATTGTAATGTATAATATCAAGTGGGAGAAACTATTAGGAATGCACAATATTTTATTTAATATTAATTTACTAATGTTGCATCTTCAAATGGGTACTTGGATGCCCATGTTGAGATACTATAATTTTATTATTAAATCTCCTTGTTGACTTTGAATATTAGTTGTATTGGAATTCATAAGGAGGTGGATCATTATGGTGGTAGTTACAAACTGATTTGGACACACTAATTATAGTTTCCAAATTTTAGGCACTTGAAAAAGGGAGTGGAGGATCTTTGTTATGATATATGCTTCCTACTGAGTTGTGGTCTCCATAATGGAGGATAAGTGCAAAAATATGCAGGACAAAATATTGTCCAAATAATGTTTAGGAAGAAAAGTAGAGAATATCACACTTTATGATATGAGTGTGTTAGGGCTCAATCATGTTTTGAATGTGAAAACATTTAGGTTTGATGAAAATAAAAATAAAAAGTGCATGGTTAGAACCTTATTTCAATTTTACCCTAGATACACATAATAGAATGTGAGTGTGGAATTACACAAGTAAATTTCATAGTCAAATAATACCCATTGAAAATTCCTTGACATCAAAGAGACAATTTTTTATCAAATTTTTAGTATATTTATCTAAGGTGAAATATTTTTTCATGAATTTTTATAATTTTTTATTTATTTTTTGTTAATAAAAACCCTCCTCCTCCACCTCAAGACCCATCCTCTAGAAACACAAGGAATTATCATAAGACAAAGAAAAATCAATAAAAATTAGCTTTAGATGTTGATACAAACCTTAAGAAATTCATGTCATGAGCACTCACCCACTCAAAAGCTTTAGTAGCCTCCTTAGAATCCTTGATTACTCACATTGCCAAAATTAACACATGGGAAACTTATAGAGAAATTTTTTATGAGTATTATGCAATAAAACTATCTTAAGATTTTGTGAAGGAAAAAAATAGGAAAAGAGAAATTGTGTGCATTATTACTTGACCCAAGAACTAGTTTACCATTAAGAATAAATTACAAACATTTACCAATCCATTGGTGGACCCACCAAAAAAAAGTTTTTGTGATAGGTGATGGATGGTTTTTTAGCCTCCATGTAATAACTATGAGGTACCTCAATATTTCTTACGAAATTTATATTGTAAGTTTATCCTCAACAAGATCCTAAACTATTTTGATGATTGATATTTCTAGGTTATAGGCAAAGTCTTTGATCAAGGAAGAGAGTGGGTATGTCATGCACAAAACTAGTTGGTGAGACCCCTTGGTTGGTTGTTTATTCACCATGTCACAATCCCTTTAGTTGTGCAAGACAATGTAGAGGTTCAAATGTTACAGTCTATTAGTTCCTTGACACAAACCTTGGTTTAATGTAGCATGCATCTAACCTATGGTAATGAGGGGAAGTATCTAAGGCATGAGGTATCACATAAAATCTCTCAATCTTGAAAGGTTTATTTAGTTTAGTCACAAGACTTTGTGATGAGGCATAGATCATATGACATGTATGGTAATGCATTATAGCTAGACTAGGATGCTCCACAAATGTATGGCATACAAGATGAAACTTCATGCTAATATCTTAGAGAATACGATCATCATAGATACCTTAATAGAAGATACCTTTGGTATTGACTCACAAGTAATTTTAAATAAAGTTATGTAATTTAGTGTATTTCATATTGAATTTTATAATTCACAATATTAATCCATTAATGAATAAAAATCAATAAAAAATATGTAACGCCCGTCGTGCAAACCCCAGAGAACAAACTTTGCAACCATTTTTTTTTAAATAACACAAAGTAAACATGCAACTAAACATTAATTACATTTACATTGCACATTAAAAACTTAACGTTACATTCTCTGGGGCACGCAAGGTCACATTGCAACACAACTACTAACAAAAGTAAAAGATAATTTATTAAACAACTTATCCAATAACATTACAATAATCATTAATAAAAGTACATCCATGAACCAAGAGTGAGACTATCACTACATCACATATTACAATCATAAATAATCTCTTACAATAATGTTTACAAGGATCCAAATTATTACATCCTCATTTGAAGATTACATTACATGTTCTCAAGAATGAGTTACAACAAATTTCCCATACATGAGGGATGATACAAAGTACAATAACATCAGAATCACCAAGTGAACCACTGGAACAAACTCCAACTGAAGAATGCTGAGGAGATGACCAATGATGGGGAACCCAATGGGTGCGGAGCACGTTCCACCCAACCATGTGAGTTATAAATAACTCACCCCCCGTGCTCAGAGATGACAAGGAAGAGATCACGACCATGAATGCCAAATGACTCCAACAAAAAAATATAGTACAAAACTCAAGTACAACATCAAGGATTACAAAGACATAACCAACAACATTCACGAGTCAACATAATAACTTAAAGTCATAAATCTCATCATATCAAAACAAGGCAATAACCATTAACCAGGTAACGAAAGAACATTCATAAAACATTTACAAACGAAACTAAAACAATGAATAGAATACGATTCCAAAAGAACTGATACAACATTCAAAATACAATCCCAGAGGCAATAAGGAAACAAGGGAAACAAGTGTCTAGTGGAGAGTGTCATCGCATAGCTCTCATGGGTTATCCTGGCCCTTTCTCCAACTTGAGGCGTCGGCGCCCATCTATGGATATCCTAGCCCTTCCTCCTACTTGAGGCACCGACACCATAGGGTAGCTTATGCGAAGCCGATAACCTCTCATGAAGACGAGATTATGACTTTGCCGACCACGGCCTTCTCAGTCTATCATTAGTCTATGATAGCCCTAATGCATAGACAAGGTATCCAATATTTATTATCTTGTGTGTTTTACTACCCATCCCCCTAAATTCTATTTTTAGGTTATCACTTGTTATACTACTCTTACATGGGTTATCCTGTGCTCTTCCTCCTTTCGAGGCACCAGCCCCCACGAAGAGCCACTCTCCCTAAGACCCCTAACATAAATCAAAACTAGGCAAGGGTTGTACCATCAAGTATAAGGCATATAACACAAAACAAGACATGCGAGGAAAACCCTTCTCGCGATAACTCATAATCACAATAACCACAATCTCGTACAACCCTTCCAAATAATAATGCTTAAAAATCATGTAACATTCTGATCACAATAGTACAAGAATAACATCCAAGGATATAAAACATGCCTATGGAACAAGGGTTTGTAAGACAACAGGATTCCCACATGGACAACACTAAACAATAACCATAATGGAAAAGAGAAAACTCAAATTAATTTTGCAAGATTGCACCATTAAATTTAATTCAATCCCAATTAATCAATTAAATTAATTTCCCTAATTTTCTGATCATTACAAACAAATTAAAGTTCAAATTTCCAAATTCAAGAAAATATATCCATCTCTATATGAGTCTAAGTACATATGCAACTAGGGATAAGGCTAATTTTTGTTTAAAATTGTTTATTCAACATAATAAAAGATAAAGTTATGCCATATATATATAACCATTTATTAAAATATTAAATTAAATACACTATATATATATGTATATATATATAAATTAAATAAGATATTAAATAAAATCCCCCCCACATATATATATATGTAAACAAAAACTAACAATATGAATCCCCAGGCTGTCGGCCCTATGTACTGCCCGCAACAGTCTATAAGACTGCTGTGGCAGTATGCCACGGCAGGGGTATGGGGAGAAGGGGACGACTTCGGCCATCCCTTCAACCCTCCCTAATAAATTTAATAAATCAAAATTTCCTTAAAATAAATAAGTCCGAAATGATTTCGTTTCAAATTTTCTTTTCATATTTTTTTTTTTAAAATACAGAATGTCCGACTAATGGATGCGAATTCAGCCTCGATTTTATCAATTTCCACACACAGTTTGATATAAAATTTAAATGTAAACACAATATATATCAATATATATCAATATATATATATATATATATATATTCCATAAAACCTTAACAAAAGAGCTTATAGGTAGAATAAAAATAAATAAATAAACACATAACATAATATCATTACTGTGTATATGAATATTTATATTTATACATATCTTTTTGTGTATATGCACTTCTCTAAAAAATATTAATCTTACAAACAACTGAGAAAACTGTTTCTTTATAGATTCAGACAAAATAATTCTTGAAATATACAAATTATAACATATATACATTCTTATATATATATATACACACCTCAACACATTTATAAGGAAGGTAGCTTGGTCTATTCCATGACAAAAGATAAAGAAATTGGGTAATCTCAACCAAAGATTTGACAGCCTAACTTTCTATTTTGTTTGCAATTCAAACTATTTTCTAAAAAAAAGAATATCCTTCAAGGAAGAGCTATTTATTTATTTATTTTCTTTTGAAATAGAAAGCAGAAGGAGAAGAAACAACTGGAACCTGGAGTCCTATGCTATTTGAGAATCTGATGATGCTCACTTGATCCCGATGACCTCTATGAAGAGCTTCTTGTTCCTTTTCCGAAATCTCCTCTCCAAAAAACCGTGTTCAAAACAAATCTAGTAATCTACTCAAAAACCCTCTCCAGAACCATGAAGCAATAGAATGACAAATCCTTTCCCAGAAAACTTCAGAAAATCTCAACATTCAAAGCCATATTTTTATTTTGCAACTTTCTTCCAATTCTTCCTATGTGTCAAAAAACTCACCAATTTTTTAATTAAATAAAAGATACTTCTTTCCTTTTTTGAAAACTCTAAAAAATTCAATATAAAAGAAACTATCTAATTTAATTTAGTTTTTTCAGCCAACACTTAATTCGCATTCGTCCTTTTATCTTTTCTATTCTTTTATTTATTTATGTTTCCTAAATTATCAATACTTTTTGTTTTTAAATTTCCTTTTGCAAGCTTTACTTGCTATGCACATAATTTAATTTATTTATTTTATAATTATCTTCAACAAGGTAATTTAATTAAATTAACAAAACACAATTTAATATTTAATTAACATTTAACTAAAACACATGTCTTTTAAAATAAAACTTTTAAATATTTAAATACAAATTAATTTAACATTATAATAAATAATTATTACCACCATTTAATTAAATAGATCACAACTTATAAAATACCAACGTACAATACATATGAACAAGACCCTACACAAACCACAGTAACAAATTACTGAAATGACAAAACAACGACACACAATACCATTCAATCGGAATGGTTTGACAACATGGGACAGGGTGACTTCCTAGTCATCTCTGTTTCAACATTATACCATTGGGTTATTGGTGCTCGCCCTGTCCTGCCGAAGCAGGTGGAATCGAGACTCTGTCCCTGCAATCCTTGCATCCAAACAAAGTTGTATACATGTACATATATATATAAACTCAAATCATTACATTATGAGAAGGAATTACAGCATAGTAGGGCACTCGCAAACGAGTGATGCTACAATGTCCTTTCATCACATCTATTCTAACAATTTTAATATTAATGATGAAATAACATTCCTAACTAACAGATCATATCATAAAATAAATTACTACATCATTGCATTGCAATATATTACTGAAATTAAACTAATATCACCAAACCACAATATCATAAGAAATATCCATGTCCTCAAATGTATAAGCATAATCACCAAATAGTCTACTAACCAAACCAAACAATAATAGTACTTCCACAGTCACACAGTATCAAACGAAGACATAAAAATAATAATAAATCCAAACAGTAAGAGGAGTGGTATTACAAAATATGTGTATTATAGAATTTTTGTGTCAATAAATTCATCCTACATCCTATGGCACCACTTCATCACATACTTATGTAGGCTTCAAAAAACCTAATGTTTATTTAAAATAAATTAACAAATATATTAGGTGTCATTTATTTTTATTTTTCATATAGCAACGCTGATCTTAAAAAGATAATTTGATGTTCAACACATGGATTTTGGAACTTTGATATTTAGACATGTTGGTGGTAGTATTAACTTTTCTAGTTTTACCAAGGTAAGTTTTAATATTTTCAATCATCATGTTATGTATTTATTTATGCAAGTTTTAGTATTTTGGTTAGATAACCTTATTGTTTTTTTTAGTGTATAAATTTATTAGAGATCATTCCCTATCATTGTGGATCATTAGATATGAGAGTTAATATAGTAATATTAAATCTTCTATGCATCTTACACAAGTATGTACTAGTAATGTAAATTCCATTATTAATTTATTCTATTAAAAACCATCTTTACTCTATATTGCTTATCATTTAGAGAGATCATGCTATTGTGGTTTCCATAATTTTTATACTAATGTGTATATTTTTTAATTGTATTGATAGGTGGAGCTACAATCTAGTTATGAGCATAGTATGTCCAAGTAGAAGAGGGTATCTATCCATTATGATACTAGATCTTCATCTTTGTGGTGGGACAATATTTATCAATTGTTTGATGATACTCCCTAGCTACATGATATGTAAGGATTTTTTTGTATGCCTTCATGGAATGGAGGCATAGATTTATATTTTTCTTATGTATATCATTGCATCTCCATGTGAATTTGAGACATATTTTATATGTCTGTATGGAATTATAAGCCTACTAGTAGCATTTGAATTTTTCATTATGCTATGCAATTCCTTAATGGACTTATTGATAATACTATATATAAATATTTTGTATGTAATCATGGATTAAATGGTTTGAATAATAAGGATTAGAAATAGTCTTTTTTGAGAGTGATTGTAAATAGTTCAAATGGTTTTAATGCTCACTTCAAAATTAGTATTGCCTTCATTATTGATATGCAATTAAAAATAAGATTTTTGTGTACCCTCTCTACCTTAGTTTGTTAATACATTATTGCATTTTACATTTGGGTATTTTATAAAATTTATTCATCTCTATCCCTCTCTATATCTCTCCCCCTCTCTCTCAATCTCTCATTCTCTCCTCTCCCTATCTCTCTCACCCTTTCTTTCTATCTCTCTTCCTCTCTCTACCTTTGCTTGGTGAGTTTATATGTTGAATGATTCTTGTATGCACATGAATAGTGATAAGGGTGTTGGAGTTATGGAAAAACATTGAGAGGGGGGATGAATCAGTGTCAAAGCTTTTTCTACTTCGACCAAGATTTTTAATTTTGATTTCCTTTTCTTTCAACAATAGAGTAGAGTAATCACTTTTGAAAGCACAAAGATATAACAACATTAACTCAGACTATTAGACAACTTATGAAAATATGATTTGAGTGAGATATCTTGCATTTTCCAAAATAGTTATGGCTGACATTGATTAACAATCAAGGCATGATGACAATGCAGGTGCAACTCATAAGACTGTGCAAATGATGATCAACATTATTGACTCACTTCTTAAACAATTGATTTGAATGCAGCTTTAAAGACAAGAAAGGTATTGAGACAACAAACACCTTTAGCTAATTATAACTATTCTTGAGCAATGAATCAAATGAGAACTTTTAAGCTTCCTTTTGAATTAGACTTTTCAGCAATGACTTGTGCAATATATTTGAACTAAATATTTGTAGATATGAAGGAACTATCAATCAAAAAGGTTCAGACTAATAAAAATTATCACAATCAAGAAACATTATGACATCAAAACAAAGAGACCATAAGACAAAATATTTTCCAAGTGGAAAACCCTCCTGGGGTAGGAAAACCACTCCTAAACTGCCTTACTGGCTTAATCTTCAAAAACCACTATTAACAATGCCTTATAGGCTAATTTCTGAGCACCAACTCAAGGAGCACCAACCCCTCAAATTATTTTCAGAACAATAATAATATCTTAGAGGATCTCTCCATTTTCAGTTAAGCTCATAACTCTCTATTATGCATCATGTTCTCCAAATTTTGTATCATAGAGTTTTCCAATACATCTCTTGATACGGCCAAAAATAACTGTCTCAAAATTTCTTTCTTCCACTTTTCTTTTGCTTGTGCAAACTCATCAATCACCCTCTATAGCTAATAACCCAAAGACAAGGTTGTATGGTGAATTGGAGTTCTTATGGTAGGAGGTCTCTGATTTGGTACTGTAAGTTCTCTATCCCTTGTTTTAGTAATATCCAACTATGCCAATAAATCCACTTTTGTACCATGGCCATATGTTTGAAATTTTTCTTCTAATTCCTGTATTCTGATCTCCCTTTCCTTGTCTTTCTTTTCATAACTCTATAATAACTCTTCCAAAAAAATTATTATATCCAAGGCTTCTTGAAGCTCTTTATTGTCATCTATATATTTTATATACATTTCCTCTATTTCCATAAACTGCTCATCACCACCCTTGGACAATAATAATCTTCATAAGTCAGACTATTTGGGGTTTTCTTTTGTGTTTTCTTAGCAACAAACACATCTTCTGACTTTGAATCAAAAGTGGTAGACACATATTTCTTCCTTTTCATAGGTGTATTTACATTACTATGGATATCTCCCTTCCCTTCAAATTATGTCTCTACTAACATTATATTTTCCTCTTGCTGGTCTTTTCCCTTTTCCTCTTCTTTAGGTTTCTCCACACTTCCCCTCATGACACCTTGTTTCCTTAATCTTCCTGAACATTTCCTAGGTGTGGGGGTTTCCTTTGCAACATCCTTCTTCTTCTTTTAAACATCCTCCTTCTTCTTTTCTATTTTAGAAGGTTAATTTGGATGTGGTGGATGTACTGCTTATTCTAGTATTGGCTTTTGGTGGTTTTGAAGAAGATGGAATTTCTTCCACTACTGGTGACCTAGACTCTGGCTCATTATGCTCCTCTATCTCATTATGCTCCTCTGGCTCATTATTCTCCTTTGGATAATTATGCTCCTCTATCTCATCTA
Organism: Sequoia sempervirens; assembly: GCA_007258455.2. Lineage (NCBI taxonomy): Eukaryota > Viridiplantae > Streptophyta > Pinopsida > Cupressales > Cupressaceae > Sequoia > Sequoia sempervirens. The sequence goes on from VDFB02109042.1 coordinate 29,139,621, forward strand.
TAAGTTTATATTATGGATCTAAAGTCTCAGGCACTACAGGTGCCTCTAGTAAACTATTAATATCTCCACATTTCTTAAAATCTTCCCAATCTACTTGTGGGTACTGAATTCTCAAACCTCTTTTTACTAGTAGGGAAATCAAATAGTGGTATGATAAGGTAGTGTCACTTTGTTTCCTTTGATACTTTGATGTCATTCTTTTCAACATGTTATAAAGGAAATTTGGAACATTTACTAGCCTATTGTGCCGAAGGTGACTAAGAAATTTACATTATTTTCTAGTATTTGCTTATGAGCCGACAACTCTCTCCTTTTAACATCACCTCCCATTATGACTCTCTTTACTCAACTCAATGTATTTAACCTTGTAAATTTAGCTCAATTCCACTACACCACCTTCAAAACCCTTCTCCTCTTTTGTTGTTTCCTCATGCACTTCCATTATCATACTTTAACTACAACTCCCTTTCTTAGTATCAGCTTAATTGAGCTCGACAATAGGTTCTAGGTTCAACTTAGCTCAAGTTCACAGGGTTAGAAAATTGGTAATTGAAAGTATCAACAAAAAGTAGTGCAATTTTACAAGGGTTTTTCATGTCATATCTATCTATTGCATTTGGTTTTAGGTGGCAAGATCAAAAAAACTGGTTGAATTATACCCCCCCAAACTTAAATGTTGAAGTGACCCCACTTCAACTTGTGATAGGCAAGGGTATGATTAGAAAGTATGGAAATTAATGTTATGAGTATATCACATGCATAATTTAATATGAAAGACATAATGAAAGCATTAAGAAATCTATGGTAATTATGATAGCATACCTTTCGTACCTGTCAGAAGAGACTAACTGATCATCACACGTGTGAAATGATTCAAATGCATCTACAATAGGATGTGATGTGACAAGATGTAGTTTCGGTTGAATGAATGGTGAGGTGGTGAATGTTAGGTAATGAAACAAATTAGACAGATAGTAGTTGGTGATGTGACAGTTCAAACATTTCAAATTTGAATTGACAGCATGAAATGAAAGAAGCATGTTGTGGGTACGTGTTATGAAAAGATGGATATTGCATGTGAGAATTTTGAGGTGAAAATGTGTGAACTACAATTAATGTGGCACCAAGTAATTTGATTTTTTTTTATAGACTATGCTATAGGAACCTTCAACACCAGGTCATGTCTAAATGATGACAACTATGATGCTACAGGTCCCTATGACAATAGGGCCCTTTTTGAATATTGATAGTTGTTTATAGAAAACAGGTCCCTCTAGAAAAAGTACATACATCATTATAACCGTGTTGTGTGTGCTTGTGAGGTAGAATAAAAAGACTAATCCTGAGTGATCTCAGGGATTGAGTTGTGTAGCTCAATCTCTGAATCACTTGAAAGACCTAGTATATCTGTTGCTACTAAGGCATCACCCTGTGTATTTGAACTTGTATCTAGATTACTGTGAGGTCCATACTGCTGAAATAGAGAAAATAAAATCTTCCTTCTGTATTGATTTCTTATAAAGCTTCAATCAATGGCCATTAACCAAAAGTGAGAACCTCACTACATCTATTGTATGCAACTATACTACTCCATTAGGAAATACTTTACTTATTTCATAAGGTCCTAACCACCTTGATTGATGTTTTCCCTTGAAATCCTTGTATCTTGAATCATATAGCAAGGCCTAGTCTCCTATAGTGAATTCTTTTATTTTGATATATTGGTCATGCCACTTTGTCCTCTGCTATTGTACTATCTCAGTGTGATGGATGGCCTCCATCCTTATTTCATCCAAACCATTTAAATGGTGTAATTTATCCTTTTAAGTTGTTGTGAGATCCATGTCCATTTCTACTGATGTTCTTAATTTTTTATATTCAAATTCAATTGGGAGGATTGTTGTTTTACCATATACTAGCTTATAGGGTGTAAAACCAGTGGTTGTTTTCCAGGTTGTTCTATATGCCCATATTACTTCTAATAACCTAGAAACCCAATCCTTCTTATGTAATTGCACTGTCTTGGTTAGAATACTCTCAATTTCCCTATTGGTAACCTCTGCTAACCATTGGCCTAAGGTGATAAGGGGTTGACTTTTTGTTCCTGATTTCGTATTCTTGAACCAATTTGGTGATAAATTGTGGACCTTGATCAATCACTATTTACCTAGGTACTCCATACCTAGTAAAAATGTCTTCATACAAGAATTTAGCCACATTTCTATCTTTGACAAACTGTAATTCCTTTACTTCTACCCCTTTAGTTAGATAATCAGTGCAAACTAGGATATACTCGTTATTGGAAGTAGGTGAGATTGGTCCTATAAAGTCTAAACCCCATTTATCAAAGAGAGCTAGTGTTACCTAAGGTTGTAATGGAATTTCATCATTCCTTGTTGGTTTCCCCATTCTTTGGCACCTATCACAAATCCTTGTGTACTTGACAAAATCCTTGTGTAAAGTAGGCTAGTAATAACCAATTGTGAGGATTTTGAATGTTGCTCTTTTATGCTGCAAAATGACCCCCACATGGTTCATCATGGAAATCCTTCATTATATCATAGATTCCATCTTCCCTTATGCACCTTCTCATGATGTTGTCAAGGCCAGTGCAGAACAAATAACTTGATACCCAAGAGTATGAAAAACATTTATGGACCAGATGTCTCTTTTCTCTTGGATAAAAGTGTGGTGTAATATGCCTTGTCACTAAATAATTTGCAATGTCAGCATACCAGGGTACATGTATATTAAGAGAAAATAAATTTTCATCTAGAAATGAGTCATCCACTACCCCTTCTATTGATTGTGTTGGAAATCTTGACAAAAAATCTGCAACTACATTAGCTTTACCAGGATTTTCCACTATTGTAATATCAAACTCTTGTAGAAGGAGCAACCATATGACTAGTCTACCCCCTACTATAGGATTTTTCATCAAATATTTGATAGTTGTATGGTCTATATGGACAAAAACTAAATAACCAGTGATATAATGCCTAAATTTATTGATGGAACATACCACTGCTAGCATCTCCTTTTCAATAATAATATAATTCAACTCTTCTCCTTGAAGATTATTGCTAATGTAATAAATTGCATATTCTTTGTTACCCTCTTTCTAACCCAAAACTAATCCAATAGAAAAATATGAAGCATCACTATGTATGTGAAAGGGTAAGGTCTAATTTGGTCCCCTCAAAATAGGTGCTTGGGTTAAGGCCTTCTTCAACTCTTTAAGGGAATGTTGGCACTCTATTGTGCAATCAAATTCAATATCTTTTGTTAGTAAAACAAAAATGGTGCAAAAATCTTATTGAATTCTTTAATAAGCCTCTTGTAGTAGCCTACATGGCCAAGGAAACTTCTAATATCTCTTTGCTTCTATCGAACAAGTAATTTAGATATGATTTCTATCTTATGTGGATCAATCTGAATCTCTTCACTGTATATGAAGTGCCCTAAAACAATTCCTTGAGTCATCATCATAAAGCTCCTTTCATTACTGAGGGACAAGTTGTGTTCTTTACATCTCTTTAATACCTTTTTCGGATTGCTAAGGACTTCCTCATAAGTTTCCTCATATGTGGTGAAGTCATCCATACACATCTTCATACATTCATGAGAATAATCAGAAAAGACATTGAGCACTACCTTCTAAAAAGTATCTAGAGCATTGCATAAACCAAAGGGAATAAAAAAGTAGGAATAAGTACCCCAAGGACATTTAAATATTGTCTTATCTTGATCCTCTAGAGAAATTTTGATTTGATTGTAACCATTGAAACCATCTAGGAATGAAAAGTACTTCTTCCTAGCAAAAGATTGAAGCACTTGATCTATAAAAGGAAATGGAAAGTGGTCCTTCCTGGTGGTTGTTTTTAGTTCCCTATAATCTACACAAACTCTCCATTTTCCACCTTTCTTGGGAACAATGACTAAAGGTGAGACCCATTCACTATTAGATATAGGATAAATGAATTTTTCTTCAAGGAGTTTTTGAAGTTTAGCTTTGACAATTTCTCTCAAGGCAGGGTTCATTCATCTTTGAAGTTGTCTAATGGGTCTATAAAAATCACTGATATAGATCCTATGCATACATAAGTTAGGATCTATGCCTTTCATATCATGGTAATCTCATGCATATGTTGTTGTGTGTGCCTGTAGCACTGTGTGTAGGGAAGTCTACTGCTCCTTAGTCAAGGAATTGTTGGCATTCAACATTTTACCTAGCATGACTTCTAGTTCTTTGGATGATCCTTGCACATATGAGAGGTCAAGGCTTGGAATGATTGGTACACACTGTTGTGATAGTAAGAAATGAAATATCTAAGATATTTCTTCTAAGGAATTGGAAAGTATAATACTTTGTAAGGGGTCTTGTAGGCATGTGAGATAGTCTTTTTGCCATGAGTTCCTTCTGTGGTCATTATGTATTATATGAGTAATCAATGAGAATCTTCATCTTGATCATCCTATAGAGGGTTGTGTTCTATTGTCATTAAAGTATGTAAGGAATAACTATCTTCCTCATCCAAAGTGGGCCAAATAGTTTGCTCAAGATTAGCATAAGGTTGGGATGGAGGATAGAGGACCAATTTCTTGGTCACTATCCCATTAGATATTATCATATTTCTAGACCTACAGTCTATGAATTCATCTATTGTGGCTAACCATGGTCTACCTAGGATGAGTGGATATATTGCAAGATTAACCTTGGGTTATAAAACTATGAAATCAAAAAGATATTCCCAAGAGTCTAATGCAATAAATAGATCTTCAATGATTCCTTTTGGCTTGACTGTGGACCTATCAACTAACTGCAAAAAATTTGTGTAGGTCTAAGGTTGGCTAACTGAAGTAACTGCATTGTTTCTTTAGTCATTATATTGATTGTTTCCCCCAAGTCTATCAAGGTATTCTTAGTAAGGGTTCCATTAATCATGACATCCACTATTATACTACCAAGGTCTATGTATTTAGGGATAGTAATGTCCCCTAACATGATATCAAAAAGGTTTCCCAAGACATGGATTGTCTGAGGATCCTTCCTTTTCCTCCCTAGTTTCTTAAGACATAGGTCCGTCATAATTTTAGTATAAATAAGGATGTATTTGATAGCTTGGATGAGTAGAATCTTTATTCTCACATCCTTTAATTTACCTAGGAGGTTTGTCTCATCTTGTGTGTAATATTTTTGAATGGCTAAGTGTTTAGGGGAAAGGAGGCTTTAGACTTGTAGTAGTTTGGTGTACCAGATTTGACTTGGGTTCCAAAGGTGATTTGTCTGAAGCTTCAACTATAGGTTATTCATCCTCCATTTTAGTTATTTGAGGGGATGAAGGTCCGACTAGTTGTTTCCTTGACCTAAGATGAACACCACTCATCTTTGTACCCATAAGTGGGGTATTGCATAGCCTCGTTAGTATAAGCTTGTTGGATAGACTTGTTGTTAGGGTTAGGTGTAGGTTGGGAAGGTAAATATAGTAGTCTTGCTAGCTAGGATGTAGGATTTGATGGAGGCATAATGGATTGTTGTTGGGGTTGAGGAGGAAGCATAAGTTGCTAATAATTCATGTTTTGTTGTTGCCATTGTTGACCTTTTTTCCACTGAGGCTACCACTGGTTCTACTGTGTTGGCCATTGGGGATTATAATTGGAACCTTGGAAAAAAAAATAGTGACCAAGGATTTGGTTGCTGATTGTTCCAATTTTGTTGAGGTTGTTGACATTGTGGATGATTTTTCCATGTGGGCTTTGGTTGTTGGACCATGGCTGGGAACTCCAAGTAGAAAAAATATGATTACTAATGGGAAAAGATGAATTAAAATTAAGAGGGTCATGTGGCATACCTTGTCTTTATTGCCATGGCCTTCTCTGAGCTATGTAAAAGAGTTGTCCATCCTCTCCTTCAAGTGGCTGAAAATTAGGTTTCTCAATTTTGTCTTGTTGAATACTAGCCACCCTCTTGAATTCACAATTGGCTTTCCTTTGCCTACAACTAGGACAATATTAAGTGAGCATTGCCTCAGCTTCCTCTTGCTTCTTCTTTATGTGGATAGTGTCCAAATGAGTGGCAAGATGAATGATAATGTCCTCCATGTTGGACAAAAAATTGCTTCTCTATCTTGGAGACCCCAGTAGATGATTTTCCAATAATGGATGTCCTCTCTCCTCTTGCCCTCCTAGTGAAGGTCCTGGAATAATTTTTGTAGACCTTGTAGATGTCTTCAAATGGAATTTGAAAGATATCTCCTTGTCCAATAAGATTGAGGGCATCCATATAATCCTCATTTACTCTAAAAAATACTAACTTGAGGGATTCGTTAGATAACTTATTCTGTGGGTATTTCTTCAAAGAAAACTGAAATCTTTCCACATAATCTTCTAATGGCTCATCCTCCTTCTGTGACATTCTGAAAACATCATCTCTCCTCCTATCAAGTCCTCTACAATAGTCTTGGTACTTCTCCAAGAACAATGTTTTCATGGTTTCCCAATTAGGGACTACATCCTTTCCTAATCCCATAAACCATCTTAGGGCTGCATCTTTTAGAGTAGTAGGGAAGAGTTTGAGCCTATGAGCATCAAGAGTATAGTCATAAATTCTGCACAGGACATCAAATTCAAACATAAATGTATCTAGGTCTTCAATCACCAACCCATAAAATAATGGTAATGTTGAAGGAGGGATATTCTTCAACACTATAGCCCTTTCTTGGTTGGTGATTGGGAACTCAAAGGTTGGACATTCAAGATCATTCACTGCATCACCCATGATTCGGTATGCCCCCTTTGTCTGTGTGCTAGATGTTGGTGATAGGGAAATTTATTCTTTAGTATAAGCCTCACTTTGAGTACTAGATTCACTAATTTTTGCTATGGATTCTTGGTGTGTAGAGGGGAGGAATATTCCCAAAGGATATCTTTGCCTCCACATACAATAAATATGGCTTTATATAGTAGCGGTCCTACACAATATTAGTGGAACTTTCTGGTGTGTTGAAAAAGTTTTAGTCTAACAGTCCTAGTGTTGTAAACAAAATGTAAACTATGAAAGCATTGAAAAACAAATCTATGAAGATGGCACCCTCCCCGACAATGGTGCCAAAAAAGTAGAGTCTAAACTAGTGTCTTGTAAACTTGGTAAGATACACAATTCAAAGGTATAACTAGCTGAACAATCCACTCAACATTGTAAAGACTACATTAAATTATCAACCAAGGTTTGTAAACTTGTGATGGTGTTGCACTATATGTGACTTCAAAGACCCGAGGCTACCTAGATTATCCTAATTAAGGTATTCTACTTGTTGGAAATTCATAGAATTGAATAACAGTGAAAGAAACAACTAGTGCTAATAGATACAAGTGCCTACAACTTAACCTATAACTGAACTGCTGCTAATAAATAATTGATGTATTGACTCAAAACTAATCAAAACTTGGTAAATAAACTTATTCTAACCTCTAGAGTACTACTGATTAACCAAATGCATGCGTGCTCATGAATGTTCATTACTAATAATCAAAGTATGAAAATCTATTCTGCTTTACATGCAATTTATGAAACAATGATAAACAAAAAATAGCTACTAACATAAATAAAAGAACTACTAATATAGTGGAGCAGTTATCTTGAGTGACCTGCTCAAGTGCCTGTCTTCACTCAACTAAACCAAATCTATCTATCAAATTCTATGCATTCATATGAAATTGAACTTCATTTATTATGCATCATAAAAGATTACACAAAATATTCTTCATAGATTGTATCCAAAGAAATCATTCTAAATAATCATGTCTGTACTTGATAACTGAAAACTAAAAAATAATTGATAACCAGATACTGAAATCAACTAACTAATCTAAGGACTCAACCACTGGCTATATACAAGTACAGGGGAGTCTTATTCTAAGCAACAACTAATTGCAATAATTAACTACAATGTCGAGATATTAGAGTATATAGTTAAGATTGAATGTTCAAATCATAATTAGAAAGAAAGAAGAGTTCTAATGGAATTGAAACTATGTGAAACAGATTTGCATGTAAAATACACAAACAGTTATGCAAAATCCTATTATCAAAAGAATTATTCTCCTCCAGTGATTTATTAACTTTCCATAATGATGCACAACCAGCTCCACTTGGTGTCTTCATGCAGTAGTTATTGTATTTAGCTTGATCTAGCATTTCCCCTGTTTCCCTGTTGTAGTCTTTCTTTTACTACGAGTTACATCTTCAGTTGCTATGAGCTACAGTTTCTCCTTGGCTGCAAAAAGGTTAATCCACAAAACATGTGCACAAAGCTAACTACCATAATTAATCACAAAATTCCATCCACATTTCATACATGCTTACATATAAACCATGTAATACTATTATATCATAATCATATTTCCATTGCTAGAATTTAGGTCCAAGGTTGTATAATAAGTATAAAAAGATAGCGTAGTATAGGAGTATGGTATGAAAAGATTGTCTAATAGTGTCTGAAAGTATGCATAAAAACAACAAAAAAGAGGCTAATAAATGGAACCGCTAGTTTCCAATTCATGCTATGATAGATAGGCTACATGTAAGGGGACACCCAAATGTGTATTAGTAGTTGCACATGTAAAAGAACCTTGCATGTTGAGTGATAGTAATTATGAGGAGACAGGTGTTAGAATTAGAAAAAATCCATAATTTATGGGTCTTCACTATGTAAACATGCCATAATGGACTCATGTACACACCTAGGTATGGGCTTTGTTTTTTACATGCTTTTGGTGCCCTCTCTTCATTTGGAGTTGTATATATATGTGATGCCTTAGTGCATTTGTAATATGATAGATTGAATATTTGCTAAGATATTGTCATAATCGCTTCAAATTCTTGTTGTAGTGTGAGAAACTTTGAAGAGCATTACTTTAACATTGTATTGTGACCTTTTTTGTTGAATAATATGGATTGAGTTGTGTGTTTGGAGTGTAGTTTTTTATTGAAAGAGTTTTCCCAGGTAAATTATTGTGTTATGGTTTTCCTTGTTTATTTGTTCTTCATATTTTGAATGTGCATTTTTTTGTAGCTATAAATATTTAAGGTTTTAAAAGGATATTTTCAACTATCTCCTACTTAGATTGGTGTAGGAAGCTGCTTTTATGCACTCAACTTCGTTTTAGTTGGTATCAAAGCCCGACCAACCTTGATTTTGTTGTTGGGTTGAAGGGTGTTTTTAGCTTATCTCTATTTTAGTGGGAGTTTTGTAGAAGGGTATTTTGTAACCTTGTTGCAAGAAAAAGATGGAAACAACATTTGGTAGATTCAAAATAAAGAAGTTTAATGCTGGAAACCTTGAGTTATGGAAGTTAAAAATGGAGGATATGTTCATGGATAGAGACCTGTGAGTTGCAATATTTAGTACAAAACCAACTAACATGACATAGGAAGATTGGGATATGATGGATTGGAAAGCCAAGGGTTTTCTAAGAATCTGTTTGGCTGATTTTATGCTCTTGAATGTTCATGAAGAGAAGTCTGCAAAATATCTTTGAAAGAAACTTGGAAATTTTTACTAGGCTAAATCCATGATAAACAAGTTATTCATATAGAATGAATTGTATTCTTTGAAGATGGAGTATGGAGGGTTCGTTGTAGATCACCTAAATGCTTTTAATATGCTATTAACTCAAGTTGGTTCTATTGGTGAGAAGATTAAAGATGAGGATTGAATTGCATGCTTTTGTTATGTTATTTTCTAGAATTGTGGGATCACTTGGAAATGGCTATTGGGAGTACTACCAGTAGTTTCCAAATGGATGAGGTGGTTGCATCACTTTTATCTAAAGAGATGTGGAGGAATTTTTTTGAGATGGATAAGGAGGTCCTTGTTGTTTGTGGAAGATCTAAAGAGAAAGAAAATAAAAAAGACAAGAATTTGAAATCCAAATCATCGAGGAGATCTAAGTCTCCTAGAAAGTCCAAGGAGAAATTTTGGAACTATGGAAAAATCGGTTATTTTCGCAAAGAGTGCAAGGAGGAGAAGAAAAAGAAAGTAAAAAGATTTTTTTTAATTTTTACTTTGATAAATCCTCTTAGGATTATATAGATTCCTTTTATGCATCCTTGGAAATGCATGCCACAGAATATGTGTGGTTAATAGATTTGGGTTCTTCTTTACACATGACTTCACATAGGGTTTGGTTTACAAAGCATGAAGAATATGATGGTGGGAAGGTGTATCTAGGTGATAACTCTCATATGAGGATTGTTGGCCATGGTAGAATCAAGATCAAATTCCTTGATGGTAGAGTGAATGGAATTAATGTTGTCTTGCATATCTCAGGGTTGGCACACAACCTACTCTTTGTGAGTAAATTGAATGATTTGGGTGTGCAAGTTGTTTTATTAAGTGGAGGATGTAAGATGACAAGAGAAGCTATGGTGTTGGATAAGGGTGTTGGGATTGGAACCTTGTACAAGGTGGATGCATGCACGATTCAGTGCAATAGTTTTTTTGACAAGATAAAGAAGAGACCTTTGGATTCTTCATCCTCATCATTAGATTGAGCAGAGAAGAAGTTTGTATTAGCTACAACCATCTAGCTACATTTGATGGTTGTACATTTTGGATACCTAAGGGTGATCATTCCTTATAAATGAAGCTTCCTATGAATAAAACAATGTTATGGCACCAAAGACAACCACATTGGTGAGAAGGTGTCTTAAAACTCTGAAAAATAAAAGCTTGGTTGAAGGCATTGATGATTGTAATCTAAAGTTTGACTTTTATGAACATTGTGTATATGGAAAACAACATCATGTTTTTTTTTATTCTAGTTCTCATAAGTATTTTGGGGTTTTGGACTATGTTTATGCAGATGTGTTTAGTCATGTTAATGTTCCTTCATTATCTAAATATGTATATTTTGTTTCATTCATAGATGACTATAGTAGGACATTTGTTTATTTTCTCAGGAGTAAATCAAAAGTGTTTTCTTGGTTTAAGGAATTTAAATCCTTGGTTGAAAATTAGACCAATAGAAAAATTAAGTTTTTGAGGACTGATAATGGTGGTGAGTTCTATTCAGGAGAATTCAACAAGTTCTATAAAGAGCATGGGGTTGAGAGACATAAGAAAACTCCATGCACCCCACAACAAAATAGAGTTGCAGATAGGATGCACATGACATTGATGGAGAGGGCTAGGATTATGCTAAGTGGTGATATTGAGAGCAAAATTTTTAGGATAAAGCTATAGCTACTACATGTTATTTGATCAATAGATCTCCCACATCAAATCTTGTTGATAAGACAACCTTGGTGGAATGGTCTAGTAAAAATCCTTCAATGAGACATCCTAGAGTATTTTTTTGTGAAGTATATGCTCATGTGCCAAGTGAAAAGAGGTCTAAGTTGGAGAAAAGGGAACTAAAAATCTATCTCCATCAGCTATGGTGTTGATGTAAAGGGGTACAAGCTTTGGGATCTAGTGGCCCAAAAGGTTCTCTATAGTAGAGGTAAATTTAAGAGAGATGAAACCTTCCACTATTGAGCTGCAACTAGAGAAAGAGGAGAAATAGAAGAAATAAGTAGTTTGGATTCCACCTACTTCAATAAAAGGTGAACTACATGCCCCTATTAGACCTGGTGATGAGGAGAGCTCAAGAAGCTCTGAAATTTTTGAAGAAGAAGATAAACCTCAACCTTAGCCATTAAGGAGGTCTACATGTGTTAGTTGGCGATTGAAAAGGTTTGGTTGTTATTTTTTGGATTCCAATTGTATTTTTGCTTTGATTTATAACACTAATGAGCCTAGGACTATTAGAGAGGCTATGGGTATGAGTGATGTAGATTCCTAGATGAAAGACATGTATGAAGAGATAGTTGTATTGAAGAAAATAATACTTGGGATCTGATATCCTTACTTGAAAAATGAAAATATGTTGGTTGTAAATGGGTATTCAAGAAGACATGTGGTCTTGATGGTAGTGTTGAGAATCATAAGGAATGGTTGGTTGCTAATGGGTATTATAAGGTGGAGGGAATTGACTATGGTGAGATATTATCTCTTGTTGCAAAATTGACATCTATTCAGTTCCTGTTATCTCTTGAAATAATGTATGATCTACAAGTGGAATATAAGGATGTGAAGATAATGTTTCTTCATGGTAACTTGGAGGAAGAAATTTATATGTCCCATTTAGAGAATTTTGTGGTTAATGGTAAAGAATGTCTAGTATGCAAGTTGAAAAATTCTTTGTATGGTCTTAAGCAATCTCTTAGGATGTGGTACCATAAATTTGACACCTATTTGTTGCCATTGGGATTTATGATATCTAAATCTAACCACTGTGTATTACAAATTTGATAATGGTCATATTCTCATAATTATTTTATATGTAGATGATATGTTGTTTATTGGGAATGGTAAAAGTATGATTTTAGTTTTGAAGTCTTAATTGTTAGCATAGTTTGAAATGAAAGATTTAGGTGTGAAAATGTATATTACAGGGATGGAGATTAGAAGAGACAGAGCTAGCATAAAGCTTTGGCTAGGCCAAAATAAGTATGTGAACTTAGTGTTGGAGAAATTTAGCATGAAAACTTGTAGACAATTAGTTGTTCCTATAATACAAGGGATGAAGCCTTATGTGGAGAACTGCCCAAAATATTCTATTGAGATGGAGGACATGAATAGAGTACCATATGTGAGTGTTGTTGGTAGTCTTTTGTATGCTATGGTCTATACAAGTCCACACATTTCCTAAAAAGTGGGAGTTCTTAGTTGGTTTATGGCTAATTCTGGATAGGTACATTGGGATGCAGTGAAGAGAGTGTTCAAATACTTGTCGAGTACTCTGATTATTCCCTATGTTTTCATGGTTATCTTATTGGAACTCAACATTCAATTAGTATTTATGGATATGTGGATTCAGATTGGGTTGGTGGCATTGACATTAGAAGATCCACCAGTGGCTATGTGTTCATGATGTTTGGTGGTGCTATCAGTTGGATGAGTATTGAATAACAATAACAATATTGATCAAATTTCTACATCTCAATCTTTCAAATTTATAAAATATTCTTTCAAATGTACAAAATCATATTTACATCTCTTTACATCTTTTTCATAATGCATAGAAATTGATTACATAAGTCGTCTCATCTAGATGTAAACAATATTACATCATTAATACAATAACAATAAGAATCATGAATCATGTCTCTGATAGTTCGATTCTTCGATAATCAACTACAAGAGGGAGAGCATCGCCCAAGTGCTTTTCCTCCATCCATATACCAATGGTCCCCCACATGCCTTCCTATTGAAAGTGGCCCTACCCTTCACAAGAGTAGTAGATTTGGAGAAATTACAAGGTCGTCAAGCCATCTGAGATCTAGTGTTGTGTACTAATGCATTTAATCTATCAATCAACTTCTAGATACCCTTTAGCTATGCATGACATTTTTTATTATAATGCAACTTTAGACATAGTAAACTAAAAATGCAAGCATCGATTTTGCATTACTTTGGCCAAAGATTTAATATCTATAATCACATAAACTTACATGGTCTTATGTTCACATGCACCTCTATCTCAAACTACATATCAACAATGATTCCACAAGCCAATATACAGCCACAATTACAATACATATCAACAATGATTCCACAAGCCAATCTATATCTTTGTCTTTCTTCTTCTCATCTGCTACGTGCTCTTCTATTGTTCTTTGCAACTTCTATTCCCAACAACTATCTTATGCTACTTCTACTCTGACCCCTATTCTCTCTTTTTTTGTTCCTTCTTTTTCCTCCTCTCTTCTATTCTATTATTTTCTTCCCAATCCCAACATCTAGAAGCTTCTTCCACAAAAATATTTCCTAAATTCTTAATGCTCCAAAATCCCATAATAAATGCTTATCTCCCATTTGGGTTCCAAAAATCCTACTTAAATTGGCCCTCTTTCATTTTCCCCTGCTGTTGTTCATTAAATGTGTTTGCACGTTGGTAGCTGCAGCTTCAAATGGTCCAAAAATTCAATTTTCAAATTGCCACAAGCATACATGGTGGTGAGTGAAGGAATGATAGGGAAATATTCAAAAAAATTGATCCCCCTACATTAGTAAATAATTGAGCATACAACATAAATTTTAAAAGGGTATAATAGGTCTTGCAAAGATAATCATCAACTTGAGTCTAATGATAAACCCACATCCTAAAACTATCAATAATGTGTTTCCACTAAAGATGATTAGTATTATCAACCAACAAAGGAATACCAAGATAATCTAAGGGAAGTTATCATATTATAATCTTTCCCATTCATGAATTTATTTGGACAGAGAGAACTCTTCCTAAAGTCATTCCCTAGTCACACCAAATTCTCTCATCTAAAAAGTAGTATCATTCAATCTTTCTTGCACGATTTTCTTCTATAAAAAATATTATGAAATCTAGATTTGTTCCACTATTTAACCTTGAACTTGGCATATTGAAGCTTTTTTAAAAATGAATACATAGTAGTGACAAAGGAAAGCTTACCCTCCATCCACCATATTGCCATGTGTTCACATAAAGGTTGATCCCAAAACCATATTTTAAGTAGAACTTGAACAAGAGGTTTTTTAGTATAGAAAAAAGAGGAAAAAATATTAATGGGCCAATGATCCAAAATCCCACTACAAAATTTCATAGGAATTATTTCAATTATACCCAATCCAACAATTAGATACTAAAAGCCTATCAACCACTTAGAAATAGAAGCACGACCGCACCTCCTATTGTTCCAAGTGAAAAGGCCACCACTTGGTTTAACATCCACAAGATCAATAAATGACATACTGTTTCAAAACAAAATTGAATATTGGTCAATTCAACTCAAGCCCTCAAGTTTCTCCTCAAAAGTAAGAATGATATTAAAATCCCTAGTCAAGATTCAAGGAACAAAAGCAAATGATATCTGGTGAACAAATGAAATATTTGACCAAAATAATCTACCTTTTCTTAAAATTCTATAGGAACAAAAGTATTGGATAATAAAATAGAACTTCTTAGGTCAAAACAAATACCAACCAAATAAATAAAATTTATACTTGCTAACCAATTATTATTAACTCTTACTAGAAAATATAATATTTAAGCATAATATGTTGTTGAATACTTATCTTATTTATAATATCACCATCACTATATACAACAATCATGATTGATATATTTTATGAGCACACAAACAAAAGCAAACATATCTAGTGAACAAATGAAATATTTGACTACAATAATTTCTACCTTTTCATAAAATTCTATAAGAACAAAAAGTATTGGATAAGAAAATAGAACTTTTTAAATCAAAACAAATACCAACCAAATAAATAGAATGCATACTTGCTAGCCAATTACTATTAACTCTTACTAAAAAATATAATATTTAAGTATAATCTCACCATCACTATACAACCATCATAATTGATATATTTTATGAGCACACAAAAAACAATCAAAATAATATATTATAACATAATCAATTACATCAATGGAAAAATATAAGAAATTATGTGATGCAGGCGAAGAAGACAAAGATTAAATGAGAATAAAAACAGAAGACAACGATATCCATGAAGGACAAATCCTTCTTAACCAGATCTTTGAATATCATGTCCAAGGAATCTGGCAGCCTTCCCTTTCTCAGTCAAAGGAATCCTGTCTAGAACAGCAAATTTTATTTATCATCATTGTTTTATATAATATTGTCACTGTGTTTATATAATATTTCACATGAATCACAATGCAGATGACAATGAAATTATACCATTTCCATGTTTATATTCATCAGACAACTGTTCATTTGGAACGATCAAAAACTTTAATTCCTTCAAATAATATTCCAAGGTGAATATGATGTTCAACTACTCATATTGGACACTTTCTCTTTTGCTGTGTAATCTGATGAACCCAACACATCAAGACTTACCCAAATAATAGAATTTTATAAAAAAAAATATTAACATAGAAGAATTTTATAATCCGATTTCTTGATTGATAGATTCCAAATCACTTAAGTAATAAGCATTGAAATTGATATCGATTGTCTAACTGGCAGGTGTCTTTGAGGAAACAAAATACAAAACAAATCAGATATTCTCAGGATTGAATGAATTATACCTAATGTATCATAGACACTTGCTTCAGTGAAAATCATAATGGCCATGTACACCCTGTGCCCAAAGTTGTAAAGAGGCATGGTTGTGACTATCAATATGGCCATCTAGGATTTCTATCATTAGTTTCTTTTGTAAAATTCAAATCTTTTGTGAAAGCCAATCCTGATGTATAAGATGGCATATAATCATTAAATGCCTACTTTCAAATGAGATTGGATTTGAAATTTTTAGACATTAAGGTTGCTACTGACTTAGAGGAATGTATCATTCATGTAATCTGGAATCATTCATGTAATCTTGTCCAGACATCTCTATAAAAAGGTGGTTTATATTGGTTGGTTGGAGCTGAGAAACTTTGAGAAACTTGAAAATATATTTTTTCCTGCTCAAGTGATTTGGTGGAGGGTCCTTGTGTTTATCTATCTGATGTAGTTTATATTAAATTGCATTATAGTCAATATTTCTAAGTTTTAATGCATGTTTGTTGATAAATTTGTTGGTTGCAATGTACACATTTTTTCAATAGTGTTTGTTTTATATTCGCTTCTTTTATTTTAGATATAATTATTTGTAAATTTATTTTCTTAAAAGATTGTATCATTTTTATTTTAATATTGAGTCAGGACTGATAGTTTTTTGTGTTGAGATTTGGGTGATATTTAGTTGTAGATAGTTCTTATAAGAAAAGTTGTTTGGAGTCTTCTTTGTGGTAGTGTGTAGCCATCTATCAAATATTGTGATATAGTATCTACATGGTGATCTACATATGATAATGATGTTGCAGATGTTATAATATATCATAGATGGTATTTCACATGTGATGATGCCATGCTAAAATCCACGAGGTATTTGGAATAAGAAGTCACAATTGCATATGAGTTCAGTATTTGATGGAGTATGACCAATGATGCAAGAGCACATGTGGTAGATATGATGAACATGCAGTAGGATTCAAGGGTAGGATAATATCCTAGAAGATAGGACTAAATAGTACAAGAAATTAGGAGTAATGTTATACTAGTGTAAGCTACCACAAGTGAGGAGTTGGTGTAGAGGAGAATAAGTTATTTTGTTTTACCTTACATGTCTTAATGTTTTACAACTAATCTCAATTGATGATATCTAGACAAGATTAAAATGAAATGAAATATTTTTTTGTACCTAAAAAAATAATTTACTGCTATGATAACATAAATTAAATTAAATCTTATCTTGATAAAATTATCTTTCCTACTTTGTGAGATGAAGGAGAGAGATTTAAGTTTATGGAAAATGTTTAATTTCAAAAAATTGAACCATAGAATTAAGAAACTAAATTCATAACTGTAATTGATAAAAAAAAGTTAAACTTGGCACCAAATAATGAAGCTTACTATCTAGGTTACAACCACAATGTGTGTATGTCTAGGGGAGAGGACCTGGTAGTTGAGCACCCTAACTTCGCACTTCTTAAAATCCTACGTAGAAATTTTATAAAATTCCCAAATTTTTACAATAGCTTGCTTGGCAATGCCCCTGCTTATAACTAAGGTTTCAAGGCCACACCATCAAATATGATGCCACATCAACATGCTTTTTGTAGAAGTGTCCAAAAAGGTCCAAAAAAAAGTGAGATTGATACTTGTGAACTAAATCATGTTTTATTGGCGCGTTGATGTGGCATCGCATGATTTGTTGTTTTTTAGATCCAATGATTACGTCTTGTTCAATTATTGGTAGTTATCCTTGACACTAACAGCTTTAAAGTCACAACTATTGGTTCAATATTGTCAAAAATATTGGGCATTAGATCAACAAATGCTATAACAACTATTGAAACATGCTCAACTATTGGGTCATTTCCCCTATGTGATGTGTTGTTATTTGATTTTCATTTTATCATCCAAGTTACACAATGTCATTCCAAAAAATTGTACAACCAAATTTTGGTTTTTCTACACAATAGGAGATAAAATACAGGCACAATTGGAAACTAGGGAATACAAGATGATATAGAAATTATAGCTAAGAAAGTGAAATAAAAAAACCATGAAGAGATGTGAAGAGTATGATCAAACCTTTTCATTTTTGAAATTAAAAACCTATAGTTGGAATAAAAATGAAGATTTGGATTTCTTGGGAGATTGTCACAAATGATCAAGCCCCTATTTACCTTTTGGTTTCCATGTGCAATCAATTATATGGAGAAAGAAGAAAATGTGTGTGCACTCTAGCCTAAGTGCATCTACACTAAGAATAATTAAATTAAATATTGTGAATTTATTATCCCTATATCTACAATGATCAATAGACTAGTGTGCGTATGTTAAATATAAGTGATTTGGTGGAGGGTCCATATGTTTATCTAAATTTTGTCTATCTATCTATTGAAGTACAAAATTGTAGTTTATATTAAATTGCATTATAGACAATATTTCTAAGTTTTAATGCATGTATTTTGATGAATTTGTTAGTTACAATGTACATTTGTTTTTCATGATAGAATCATTTGTAAATTTGTTTTCTTAAAATGATTGCATCATTATTATTTTAATATTGAGTTAGTATTGATAGTTTTTTTGTGTTGGGATTTGGGTGATATTTAGTTGTAGAGAGTTCTTATAGGAAAAGTTATTTGGAGTCTTCTTTGTGGTAGTGTGTAGTGATCTATCAAATATTGTGGTATAGTAGACATGGTGATCTACATATGACAATGATGTTGTAGGTGTTATAGTACATCATATATGTTATTTCACATGTGATGATGTCATGCTAAAAACCACAAGGTTATTTGGAAGAAGAAATCATAATTGCACATGAGATAAGAATTTGATATAGTATGACCAATGATGCAAGAGCACATGTGGTAGATATGACCTGAACATATAGTAGGATTTGAGTGTAGGATAATATCCTAGAAGATTGCACTAAATAGTACAAGCAATCAGGAGTAATGTTATACTAGTGTAAGCTACCACAAGTGAGGGGTTGGTGTAGAGGAGAATAAGTTATTTTGTTTACCTTTGTTATCTAGAGAAGTTAGAACAATGAATAGAGTCTCAAAGCCTACATTCAAATGTAATCTAAAATTAGCTTGATCTATAGGCCTTGAGTCGAGAAAATAAGTGTAGTTCTCTAGAAACCTACCCCTTTTCTACCAAGATAGTCTACAATATAACCACTCATAATTTCACCAATCATGGTACCAACTTTCAATAGAGCTCGTCGAAAATATAGTACTGCAAAAATCCCAGGTATTGTGGATGAAAAGAACAATATGCTTAAGATATGAGTTTAGTGTTGAAAAATAGGATAAAACTTGTAATGAAAATATGCAAATAAATTCATGCATCCAAATTAAAATAGAGTAATAAATCACAGTTGAAACTAGACTACAAAAGATATATGCAAACCATAACTCAAGAATTATGTGGAGAAACTCTTGCGAGAAAAAACTCCACACCCAAAGAGATCCAAGACTTGTATTAGTCCTTCAAATGAGTTACATCAATTATACAACTTCTCCCTCTGAATAACTACACCACTTCATGGCTTCAACAACCTGCAACTTAACTTATTTTCCCTTCAAATCAAGCACTAAATATATAGGCATGAGAGAAAACACAAATCAAGAATGGTTTCCAAAACCATGTAGTCATAAATCACAAAGAAAAGAAACTTTCTCTTCCAACTTGTGATTTTATCCATTTTTTAGTAATGTGCACATTCAACTAAAAAATCTATTTTATCTTTTTTCCAAACTCACATTTATCTTCCCCTTTTTTTCATCCTCTTTTTAATTTGACAATTAAAACACTTTGCAAGTTGTCATAGTTGTATTTAGCAACTTTCATGACAACTAAAAAATAATTACAAATTGCCAATTAATAATTTAAAAACAAAGCAAGGTTGAGACACTTTCTCAACATTTAGAACCAAAACAACAAAGTTAGAAATAGTGAAAATATGTATATGCTAGAAACTCAATCCCTAGGAATAGATCTATGCTATGAACAAGAGGATAGGACCAGGAAGAATAAAACCGACCTCCATGACACTAACTTTAAGTACCCGATATCTTATTATATTCTTGTTTGAGGTAAAACTAATATAATGAATAGGTAGAAATTTATTCAAATCCTAAACCAAATGAGCTTTTACATATACTAATCCAAATTGATGACTTCTTCTGGGTGATTACCTGATGCAATCCAACTAGGCAATCCACACACACACAAATGAGTTCATCTAAATACTTGTCTAAACCAATTGAACCTGCTAAGAGGCATATCAACGCCACTGAACTTCTTAAGTTAAAACTTATCATAAATAGCCCAATACTATTTTATATGGACACATATTTTTTCTTTCTTGTGATAGCCAATTTGCCACATCTAAATTTTGACATCTAGCCTAATTTTCTTCATCTCTTTTTCTATGAAGAGAGTTTTTTTCTTATTTTCCCAATGCTTATCCTAGATTTTCCCTTCTCAAGCTACCTACAATCAACTAAACTATTATTTTCCATTTTCAAGGTGAATAGAGCATCAATCGACCTAAGTCGTTTTCTTGATTTCCTTGTGTTCATCATATTTTCCACTCTCAAGCTACATACAAATCAACCAACTTACAGTTTTTCATTCTCAAGGTAAATAGATTATCAGACAACCTAAGTATTTTAATATTGAGCTAGGATTGATGGTTTTTTGTATTGGGAGTTGGGTGATATTTAGTTGTAGAGTTCTTGTAGGAAAAGTTGTTTGGAGTCTTCTTTGTGGTAGTGTAGTGATCTACCAAATATTGTTGTATAATAGACATGTTTATCTACATATGATAATGATACATTATAGGTGTTATAGTATATATGTTATTTCACATGTGATGATGTCATGCTAAAAACTACAAGGTATTTGGAAGAAGTCACAATTGCATATGAGTTAAGTATTTGATGGAGTATGACCAATCATGCAAGAGCACATGTGGTAGATATGGTGAAAATACAATAAGATTTGAGGGTAGGATAATATCCTAGAAGATGGCACTAAATAGTACAAGCAATCAGGAGTAATGTTATACTAGTGTAAGCTACCACAAGTGAGTTGGTGTAGTGTAATGCCCCGTCTTATAACCTAAGGAATGTTGAAATTGTCTATGTAAGTGTAATAATTTTTTTTAAAAATAATTTAATATTAACTTAATTAGTTGCATACATTCAATAAGTTATGTGACGTTACACTACTTGAGGTTCCATCTAGACGACTTTAGTATTTAGCATTGCACATATTTAATTAACATAAACATAAAAGTAAACTTTGCATATCATTTAAATTCCATTCATGAAAGTATAAAGTACAAATATGATTCTTACATTGCATTTGAAATAATATTACAATACTCATTCATCTGATGAGGCAGATCAATAATAGTTACATTCACTTTTTACAAATGTTCACCTCATAAACAATTGAGGGATGTTACATATACAAGATTTCCAATAATGCAATAAAGAAGGTACACATATGTATCCAAGTACGAGCTCTCCATCCATGAAGCTCTCATTGCCACGAACATAAACTGGGACCCAACGGAGTAAGGTGCACATTCCACCCACCCATGTGGTACCCGTAGGTCCACCCCCCGTGCTAGGAGATAGTAATATGGTTACCTAGACTTAACCTATTCACCCTAGACACAAGTACATAACTAACTGATGGTTACATTGCTTCTAGAATTATGACAATCAAATGTGCTAAGTACACAAGGTAAATTGTTATTTTAGGTGGAGTGTCATCACAATGTTGCAAAGGTTACCCTGGTGTTTCTTCCTAGGTTCCAGCCCCCAACTTGGGTTACCCTGGTAACCTCTTACGAAACCCAGCCCCATTTGCAAACTATTGCAGAATTGAATATCTTTTAAAGTAACAAGATATCGATTTTCCATTCCAGGCCTTCTCGACTTATACTCAAAATTGAACTAGCTCTTGAGTCTATAAGCGAGGCATATTAGTCTAGTTAAATATTTTAGAATACCCATTGTGTTGATTTAGTTTTCACTAACTTACTAACTATTTGTAAGTTACCCAGGTACCACTTTGTGTACCGGCCCTCACTAAGAGCCACTCCCCTAAACATAACAAAGGAATTCTAAGTTTCCCTGACTAAGGTAAATAAGGTGCACGAACATACAACGTAAAACTCTACACTTTTCATAACGAACATCAATGACTATGTCCATAAAATTAGGTGTCTAAACACCATGAAAATACCATGTACACAACCTTAGCCAACACAACAATTCAACTTAAACAATCACAACCCACACATTGTCCAACTTGTCTGGAAGACTTGTACATTTAAGACATTCCCAATTTGCCCAATAAAGAATCAGAATTTAAAGCAAATTGAAAAATAAAGAGTCTACATTAGGATATACTAAATCCAATCAAACAATAATTTGAAGTGCCAAAATTATTCATCTAAGATTTATTTCACCTTCCATGCAATACGAAAATCAAATCTATAATTTGCCCAATTTCATAACTATATATTATAATGAAATCTATATAAACTCCAGAGTAACAATCTATTCTAACCACAAATAACTTAATCATGATAATTATTTATTAAAATATCTATATCTAGATATTTAATAAATTATTTCTTTTAAATATCTCATTTAAACATGCTAACACTTTCAAATATTTTAACATTAAATAAATATATAATATATATTATATATATATATATATATATATATATATATATTTTATATATAATATATATTATATTAATAACATACATTATATATAGCATATATATATATATAATAAATATAAAATACATATTTATTAATGCCAATAATTACTAATTATAATAACAAATTAAAAATACGCATGGAAATTAAATTTCAAAGTTTAGAAGTTAGGGCTTTTCTTTGCCCTAACCCCGCGCATTGTGGGTAGGGCTGCCTTCGCAGCCCGCCCCACAAGCTCGGCCACGGTGGCTGAGCCAAGCACTGCCCGCAAGGGCGGAGCTGGGCTCGGCCCTCACCGCCATCTCCCTGTGGGGTCGGCTGCAGGTAGCCCCACCCCTGTGTAAACTACATATTAAAATACATTTTATTCCTTATAAAAATAAAAATACGAATTTAAAACCTACGAAAATTCGGATTCTCATAACAAAATTTTAATCCGAATTTTTCCGTTTACGCCTATACGGCGATTTCAAAACAAAAATTCATATATTTGTAAATCAATGACTTTCACAATCCAATTTGTATATGAATAAATATATACATATATATATATATATATAATTCCAATAGGGTTTTACAGTGGGGAATTTAAGAAAATTCTACATAAATTTATTTTGGAATAAATTTTCAACAGGGTTTCATTGGGAAAATTATGAAAATACGCACAAAAATTTCCAATCAACACTAATTTACCACAGAGGTTTCAAATTCTTTTTCCCCTTTAAATGATTTCCCTTCACTAATTAAATTCAAATATTTTCTACAGAGAAGGAAGTTTTCCGAAGTTTCTTTTTTAAGAAATCTACAGATCCTTACAGAGATTATATAGTAAACAATTTTTCTCGAGAAATATAGAGATTTCAATAGAATGGAACTTTTTTTTTTAATAGGCATTCTTTTCAACAACAACAAATTATAAATCACAAGGGAAATACCTGTTTTCCTTAGCTTCAAAAATTAGTCTGGTTATGAATAGCTTTGCCTGTAGCTTCCAAAGCCTTTCCTGAACACCAATTCCCAATATGCCAAACCAGAGAACTTCCAGAAATATACAACTCTCAAAGCAATCATAAATTTTTCCAAAAACAATTTTAACAGCAACTATTTTTTTTCATTTCCCGTGAAGAAAAAGGTAATCCGCTGTACTTCCCCAAAACCCAGATAACCTCCGAGAAAATCCTCCACCCACAAAATCAATTAATTCCACTGGCACACATGTCGAGAAGAAACAAATATCTTTTAACAACTTTTCGGTAAATCTTTCTTTCCTCTTTTTCAAGATTTGCATGCTTTTTAAATAATTTATTTATTTTCAAATTTCAAAACACAAATTTGTTATTTCTTTATTTAATTTATTTATCAACTAAAATACCATTTCCACATAATAATTAATTTCAAATTTAAATCTATTCACACAATTAAATCAACTTTAATTTAATTAATTAATTAATTTAATTAAATTAATTTAATCTTAATGATTAAATTACTTAACCAAACAAACTAATTAATTAATTAAATAAAATGTAAAACCTTATTTTCAACATTTAAAATTAATTTAAATCCATAGTAAATTAAAGAATAATAAACTATCATTAAATTAACAAAATTTTACTTTCAAAGCAAATGATCCAATCAGGGACAAATAAGACAACCAAAGACTCCTAACTAAAACTGACGATGTACTGTGACTGGGTTTAAGACTAGACTAGGATAAACCATGTTACTACCTCCCAATCAACATTTCCGTTGAGTCTTGACACACTCAGACCTGAGTAAACAGGTGGAGTCGGTGTCATGTACCTGCAATCCTGCAATCAAACCAATAACATGCATATATATATAATCCATTGTACAAACACACCGTGCGGAGAAAATAATGGAAATCACATGGCACTCGCAAGCGAGTGATGCAACTCCATTCTCCACACCAATACACGTCACATCAGACTGACAAATTAAATAACAGCTAGTCCATCACAAACATATATATAGTAATAACATCTGAAGGAAATATCTATGCTATCACAAAGCATGTGAGAAATCAATTATCACCATACACTGTATCATCATATCACAAAGCGAATCCACTGTCGTTGAAAGTCAGCGATCAAAATATCCAAACCAAAGTACCAAAGTCTAATAGTGTGAAAACATGCTAACAGAAAACACAAGCAAAATGGACGGGTACTACATCCTCCCCCCCGAGGATCAGGCTTACTCCTAGAAGCCTGCTAATAGAAAACAAATAGCACACACATCTAAAATAGGTCCTCCCAAGTAGCAAAAGCCTAATGGCTAGGATCCCATTGGACCCTCACTTGATCAACGTCTCGACCCCTAAGACCGAGTGTCTGGCGTTGTAGAATAGCCACGGGTTCCAAATCCAGTTGCCCGTCCTCTACCTGTAGTCTCGACCACTGTGTTCTGGTGATCAGCTGGGTGGTCATTAACCGCAACATAAACTATATGAGATTTTCCTACATCACCAACTGTAGGCTCTGAAACTGTAGGTTGTGGCCCAAAACCAAAAGAACCTCTCATTGGACACTACCTAGCAATGTGTCCTTGCTGACCACACGAGTAACAACCAGTGCCTCTACCGAATCCTCTGCCACCCGAAGGTGCATTGGATTGCTGGAAACTAAATCTACTGACTGCAGAATGAAAACTCTATGCAAGCTGATCAGAACGATCAAGCTGCAATTGCTGCCCACTCTGATCTCTCTCATTTTGAAACCATCCACCACCATGTTGAAACCGAGAACTGTTATCCTGTTGGGGCTGACTATTACTTTTCTTCTGAGGAGTACGTTGTTGTTGCTGCTGCCCACCCTTTGAGGGTGTCTGTTGGTTCCTAGAGGAACCCCCTGTCTGTGCCTGTCCACCTTGTGGACTAAAACCTACTGCAGGAGCACTGCCAATCTGTACCCCTGTATGACCACCTAACACCATAACAAGATTCTCTTCCACTATGCGAGCCTTCTCCATAGCAACTTCCATAGTCTTTGGCTCAAAGACTCTGACTCCACCACGAATGCGAGTGTTTAAGCCCCTGATGAAGTGTTGTACCAGTATAGGCTCATCATTGCCAATACTTGCATTCTGCTTGAGTTCATAGAATCTACATTCATATTGCTCAATAGATAGAGCCAGCTGACCTAAATCATGGAACTCGTCAGCCCGTCATTGCCTCCAGTGTTTCGATAGGAACCGTGCTCTAAACCTCTCTAGAAACATCTCCCAAGACACTGACCCAATATCTAAGTAGAGCTTATGCTCCTCCAGGTGCCACCAAGTAGAGGCGAATCCTCTCAGATGCATGATAGCGCATCTCGCTCGGTTATTGCTACCATATGGGTGCATGGAAAAACATCTACCCAAGTCCAATAGCCAAGTCTCTGCCTCCAATCCACCTCCTGTACCATCAAAAGTAGGAGGGCGTGCCCTCAATAAATCCCTCATATGACCTACCACTATAGCATCCTACCCTACAACACTAATAATCCTCCTAGGAGATCTATCACGCTCCCTAACTACCTCTTGATTAACTTCCTGTCTAGGTCCAAGTCAAGCTAGGACCTCCTCTAATAAAGGGTGTATCTGTGAACCCTCTACTCCTGACTGTTCAGGATTCTGTCCCTCATTCCTCTAATCCAACTGCTCTGCCTGATCACTCTGATGAGGGCTCAAAGAGGGAGTAACCTGAGGGATTGGCCCTCAGCCTCCAGCTCAACCTCTACCACGACCTCTACCATGTCGTCTAGGCATGATCCTACACATAACAATGACAAATCTCAGATACTAATCAACCAAGGTTAGCAAATAGCAACACTATGTACTAGGCCAACCTAATGGGCTCGTGATTACCCAGAGCATCTAGTGTTAGTAACCTTGGCTTTGATACCAATCTGTAATGCCCCGTCTTATAATCTAAGGAATGTTGCAATTGTCTATGTAAGTGTAATAATTTTTTTTTTAAATAATTTAATATTAACTTAATTAGTTGCATACATTCAATAAGTTATGCGATGTTACACTACTTGAGGTTCCATAGACGACTTTAGTATTTAGCATTGCACATATTCAATTAACATAAACATAAAAGTAAACTTTGCATATCATTTGAATTCCATTCATGAAAGTATAAAGTACAAATATGATTCTTACATTGCATTTGAAATAATATTACAATACTCATTCATCTAATGAGGTAGATCAATAATAGTTACATTCACTTTTTACAAATTTTTACCTCATAAACAATTGAGGGATGTTACATATACAAGATTTCCAATAATGCAATAAAGAAGGTAAACATATGTATCCAAGTACGAGCTCTCCATCCATGAAGCTCTCGTTGCCATGAACATAAACTGGGGACCCAACGGAGTAAGGTGCACGTTCCACCTAGCCATGTGGTACCCGTAGGTCCACCCCCTATGCTAAGAGATAGTAATATAGTTACCTAGACTTAACCTATTCACCCTAGACACAAGTACATAACTAACTAATGGTTACATTGCTTCTAGAATTATGACAATCAAATGTGCTAAGTACACAAGGTAAATAGTTATTTTAGGTGGAGTGTCTTCACAATGTTGAAAAGGTTACCCTGGTGTTTCTTCCTAGGTTTCGGCCCCCAACTTGGGTTACCTTGGTAACCTCTTATGAAACCCAGCCCCATTTGCAAACTATTACGGAATCGAATATCTTTTAAAGTAACAAGATATCGATTTGCCATTCCAGGCCTTCTCGACTTATACTCAAAACTGAACTAGCTCTTGAGTCTATAAGTGAGGCATATTAGTCTAGTTAAATATTTTAGAATACCCATTGTGTTGATTTAGTTTTCACTAACTTACTAACTCTTTGTAAGTTACCCAAGTACCACTTTGTGTACCGGCCCTCACTAAGAGCCACTCCCCTAAACATAACAAAGGAATTCTAAGTTTCCATGACTAAGGTAAATAAGGTGTATGAACATACAACATAAAACTCTACACTTTTCATAACGAACATCAATGACTATGTCCATAAAATCAGGTGTCTAAACACCATGCAAATACCATATACACAACCTTAGCCAACACAAGAATTCAACTTAAACAATCACAACCCCCACATTATCCAACTTGTCTGGAAGACTTGTACATTTAAGACATTCCCAATTTGCCCAATAAAGAATCAAAGTTTAAAGAAAATTGAAAAATAAAGAGTCTACATTAGGATATACTAAATCCAATCAAACAATAATTTGAAGTGCCAAAATTATTCATCTAAGATTTATTTCACCTTCCATGCAATACGAAAATCAAATCTATAATTTTCCCAATTTCATAACTATATATTATAATGAAATCTATATAAACTCCAGAGTAACAATCTATTCTAAGCACAAATAACTTAATCATGATAATTATTTATTAAAATATCTATATCTAGATATTTAATAAATTATTTCTTTTAAATATCTCATTTAAACATGATAACACTTTCAAATATTTTAACATTAAATAAACATATAATTATAAATATATATATATATATATATTTTATATATAATATATATTATATTAATAACATACATTATATATAGCATATATATATATAATAAATATAAAATACATATTTATTAATGCCAATAATTACTAATTATAATAACAAATTAAAAATACGCATGGAAATTAAATTTCAAAGTTTAGAACTTAGGGCTTTTCTTTTCCCTAACCCCGCGCACTGTGGGTAGGGCTGCCTTCGCAGCCCGCCCCACAGGCTCGGTCGTGGTGGCTGAGCCAAGCATTGCTTGCGAGGGCGGTGTTGGGCTCGGCCCTCGCCGCCGTCCCCCTGCGAGGTCGGCTACGGGTAGCCCCGCCCCTGTGTAAACTATGTATTAAAATACGTTTTATTCCTTATAAAATTAAAAATATGAATTTAAAACCTACGAAAATTCGGATTCTTATAACAAAATTTTAATCCGAATTTTTCTGTTTACGCCTGTATGGCGATTTCAAAACAAAAATTCATATATTTGTAAATCAATGACTTTCACATTCCAATTTGTATATGAATAAATATATACACATATATATATATATATAATTCCAATAGGGTTTACAGTGGGGAATTTAAGAAAATTCTACAGAAATTTTTTTTGGAATAAATTTTCAGTAGGGTTTCATTGGGGAAATTATGAAAGTACGCACAAAAATTTACAATCAACACTAATTTACCCCATAGGTTTCAAATTCTTTTTTCCCATTTAAATGATTTCCCTTCACTAATTAAATTCAAATATTTTCTACAGAGAAGGAAGTTTTCTAAAGTTTCTTTTTTAAGAAATCTACAGATCCTTACAGAGATTATACAGTAAACAATTTTTCCCGAGAAATACAGAGATTTCAATAGAATGGAACTTTTTTTTAATAGGCATTCTTTTCAACAACAACAAATTATAAATCACAAGGGAAATACCTATTTTCCTTAGCTTCAAAAATCAGTCTGGTGATGAATAGCTTTGCCTGTAGCTTCCAAAGCCTTTCCCGAACACCAATTCCCAATATGCCAAACCAAAGAACTTCCAGAAATATGCAACAACTCTCAAAGCAATCACAAGTTTTTCCAAAAACAATTTTAACAACAGACTATTTTTTTTCATTTCCCGTGAAGAAAAAGGTAATCCTCTGTACTTCCCCAAAACCCAAATAACCTTTGAGAAAATCCTCCACCCACAAAAACAATTAATTCCACTGGCACACATGTCGAGAAGAAACAAATATCTTTTAACAACTTTCCGGTAAATCTTTCTTTCCTCTTTTTCAAGATTTGCATGCTTTTTAAATAACTTATTTATTTTCAAATTTCAAAACACAAATTTGTCTTTTCTTTATTTAATTTATTTATCAACTAAAATACCATTTCCACATAATAATTAATTTCAAATTTAAATCTATTCACACAATTAAAGCAACTTTAATTTAATTAATTAATTTATTTAATTAAATTAATTTAATCTTAATGATTAAATTACTTAACCAAACTAACTAATTAATTAATTAAATAAAATGTAAAACCTTATTTTCAACATTTAAAATTAATTTAAATCCACAGTCAATTAAAGAATAATAAACTATCATTAAATTAACAAAATTTTCCTTTCAAAGCAATTGATCCAATTAGGGACAAACAAGACAACCAAAGACTCCAAACTAAAACTGACGATGTACTGTGACTGGGTTTAACACTAGACTAGGATAAACCATGTTACTACCTCCCAATCAACATTTTCGTTGAGTCTTGACATGCTCAGACCTGAGTAACCAGGTGGAGTCGGTGTCATGTACCTGCAATCATGCAATCAAACCAATAACATGCATATATATATAATCCATTGTACAAACACACCATGCGGAGAAAATCACGGAAATCACATGGCACTCGCAAGCGAGTGATGCAACTCCGTTCTCCACACCAATACACGTCACATCAAACTAAAAAATTAAATAACAATTAGTCCATCAGAAACATATATATAGCAATAACATCTGAAGGAAATATCTACGCTATCACAAAGCATGTGAGAGATCAATTATCACCATACACTATATCATCATATCACAAAGTGAATCCACTATCGCTCAAAGTCAGTGATCAAAATATCCAAACCAAAGTACTAAAGTCTAACAGTGTGAAAACACGCTAATAGAAAACACAAGCAAAATGGAGGGGTACTACATCCTCCCCCCTAGGATCAGGCTTACTCCTAGAAGCCTGCTAATAGAAAACAAATAGCACACACATCTAAAATAGGTCCTCCCAAGTAGCAGAAGCCTAATGGCTAGGATCCCATTGGACCCTCACCTGATCAATGTCTTGACCCCTAAGACCGAGCGTCTGGTGCTGTAAAATAGCCACAGGCTCCAAAGCCAGCTACCTGTCCTCTACCTGTAGTCTCGACCACTGTGTTCTGGTGATCGGCTGGGCAGTCATTAACCGCAGCATAAACTGTATGAGATCATCCTGCATCACCAACTGTAGGCTCTGAAATTGTAGGTTGTGGCCCAAAACCAAAAGAACCTCTCATTGGACACTGCCTAGCAATGTGTCCCTACTGACCACATGAGTAACAACCAGTGCCTCTACTGAATCCTCTACCACCCGAAGGTGCATTGGATTGCTGGAAACTAAATCTACTGACTACAGACTACAAACTCTATGCAAGCTGATCAGAACAATCACGCTGCAATTGCTGCCCACTCTAATTTCTCTCATTCTGAAACCATCCACCACCATGCTGAAACCGAGAACTGTTATCCTATTGGAGCTGACTATTACTTTTCTTCTGAGGAGTACGTTGTTGTTGTTGTTGCCCACCCTTTGAGGGTGTATGTTGGTTCCTAGAGGAACCCCCTATCTGCGCCTGTCCACCCCGTGGACTAAAACCTACTGCAAGAGCACTGCCAATCTGTACCCCTGTATGATCACCTAACGCCATAACAAGATTCTCTTCCACTATGCGAGCCTTCTCCATAGAAACTTCCATAGTCTTTGGCTCAAAGACTCTGACTCCACCACTAATGCGGGCGTTTAAGCCCCTAATGAAGTGTTGTACCATCATAGGCTCATCATCGCCAATACTTGCATACTGCTTGAGTTCATAGAATCTACATTCATATTGCTCAATAGATAGAGCCAACTGACGTAAATCATGGAACTCGTCAGCCCGTCGTTTCCTCCAGTGTTCTGATAGGAACCGTGCTCTAAACCTCTCTAGAAACATCTCCCAAGACACTGACCCAATATCTAAGTGGAGCTTCTGCTCCTCTAGGTGCCACCAAGTAGAGGCGAATCCTCTCAGATGCATGATAGCGCATCTCGCTCAGTTATTGCTACTGTATGGGTGCATGGCGAAACATCTACCCAAGTCCAATAGCCAAGTCTCTGCCTCCAATCCACCTCCTGTACCATCAAAAGTAGGAGGGTGTGCCCTCAATAAATCCCTCATATGACTTGCCACTATAGCATTCTGCCTTGCAGCACTAATAATCCTCCTGGGAGATCTATCATGCTCCCTAACTACCTCCTGATTAACTTCCTGTCTAGGTCCAAGTCAAGCTAGGACCTCCTCTAATAAAGGGCGTATCTGTGAACCCTCTACTCCTGATTGTTCAGGATTCTGTCCCTCATTCCTCTGATCCAACTTCTCTGCCTGATCACTCTGATGAGGGCTCAGAGGGGGAGTAACCTGAGGGATTGGCCCTCGGCCTCCACCTCGACCTCTACCATGACCTCTACCATGTCGTCTAGGCATGATCCTACACATAACAATGATGAATCTCAAATACTAATCAACCAAGGTTAACAGATAGCGACACTATGTACTAGGTCAACCTAATGGGCTCGTGATTACCCAGAGCATCCAGTGTTAGTAACCTTGGCTTTGATACCAATATGTAATGCCCCATCTTATAACCTAAGGAATGTTGCAATTGTCTATGTAAGTGTAATAATATTTTTTTTAAATAATTTAATATTAAATTAATTAGTTGCATACATTCAATAAGTTATACGACATTACACTACTTGAGGTTCCATAGACGACTTTAGTATTTAGCATTGCACATATTTAATTAACATAAACATAAAAGTAAACTTTGCATATCATTTGAATTCCATTCATGAAAGTATAAAGTACAAATATGATTCTTACATTACATTTGAAATAATATTACAATACTCATTCATCTGATGAGGTAGATCAATAATAGTTACATTCACTTTTTACAAATGTTCACCTCATAAACAATTGAGGGATGTTACATATACAAGATTTCCAATAATGCAATAAAGAAGGTACACATATGTATCCAAGTATGAGCTCTCCATCCATGAAGCTCTCATTGCCACGAACATAAACTGGGGACCCAACAAAGTAAGGTGCACGTTCCACCCACCCATGTGGTACCCGTAGGTCCACTCCCCATGCTAGGAGATAGTAATACGGTTACCTAGACTTAACCTATTCACCCTAGACACAAGTACATAACTAACTGATGGTTACATTGCTTCTAGAATTATGACAATCAAATGTGCTAAGTACACAAGGTAAATTGTTATTTTAGGTGGAGTGTCATCACAATGTTGCAAAGGTTACCTTGGTGTTTCTTCCTAGGTTCTGGCCCCCAACTTGGGTTACCCTGGTAACCTCTTACGAAACCCGGCCCCATTTGCAAACTATTGCGGAATCGAATATCTTTTAAAGTAACAAGATATCAATTTTCCATTCTAGGCCTTCTCGACTTATACTCAAAACTAAACTAGCTCTTGATTCTATAAGCGAGGCATATTAGTCTAGTTAAATATTTTAGAATACCCACTGTGTTGATTTAGTTTTCACTGACTTACTAACTCTTTGTAAGTTACCCAGGTACCACTTTGTGTACTAGCCCTCACTAAGAGCCACTCCCCTAAACATAACAAAGGAATTCTAAGTTTCCTTGACTAAGGTAAATAAGGTGTACGAACATACAACGTAAAACTCTACACTTTTCATAACGAACATCAATGACTATGTCCATAAAATCAGGTGTCTAAACACCATGCAAATACCATGTACACAACCTTAGCCAACACAACAATTCAACTTAAACAATCACAACCCCCACATTGTCCAACTTGTCTGGAAGACTTGTACATTTAAGACATTCCCAATTTTTCAAATAAAGAATCAGAGTTTAAAACAAATTGAAAAATAAAGAGTCTACATTAGGATATACTAAATCCAATCAAACAATAATTTGAAGTGCCAAAATTATTCATTTAAGATTTATTTCACCTTCCATGCAATACGAAAAATCAAATCTATAATTTGCCCAATTTCATAACTATATATTATAATGAAATCTATATAAACTCCAGAGTAACAATCTATTCTAAGCACAAATAACTTAATCATGATAATTATTTATTAAAATATCTATATCTAGATATTTAATAAATTATTTCTTTTAAATATCTCATTTAAACATAACACTTTCAAATATTTTAACATTAAATAAATATATAATTATAAATACTATATATATATATATATTTTATATATAATATATATTATATTAATAACATACATTATATATAGCATATATATATATAATAAATATAAAATACATATTTATTAATGCCAATAATTACTAATTATAATAACAAATTAAAAATATGCATGGAAAATTTTAAATTTCAAAGTTTAGAAGTTATGGCTTTTCTTTGCCCTAACCCTGTGCACTGTGGGTAGGGATGCCTTCACAACCCGCCCCACAGGCTCGGTCGCGGCGGCTGAGCCAAGCGCTGCCCGCGAGGGCGGCACTGGGCTCGGCCCTCGTTGTCGTCCCCCTGCGGGGTCGGCTGCAGGTAGCCCTGCCCCTGTGTAAACTACGTATTAAAATACGTTTTATTCCTTATAAAAATAAAAATACAAATTTAAAACCTACGGAAATTCGGATTCTCATAACAAAATTTTAATCCGGATTTTTCTGTTTACGCCTCTACAGCGATTTCAAAACAAAAATTCATATATTTGTAAATCAATGACTTTCACAATCCAATTTGTATATGAATAAATATATACATATATATATATATATTAAATTCCAATAGGGTTTTACAGTGGGGAATTTAAGAAAATTCTGCAGAAATTTATTTTGGAATAAATTTTCAATAGGGTTTCATTGGGGAAATTATGAAAATACGCACAAAAATTTCCAATCAACACTAATTTATCTTAGAGGTTTCAAATTCTTTTTTCCCTTTAAATGATTTCCCTTCACTAATTAAATTCAAATATTTTCTATAGAGAAGTAAACAATTTTTCCCGAGAAATACAGAGATTTCAATAGAATTGAACTTTTTTTTTAACAGGCATTCTTTTCAACAGCAACAAATTATAAATCACAAGGGAAATACCTGTTTTCTTTAGCTTCGGAAATCAGTCTGGTGATGAATAGCTTTTCCTGTAGCTTCCAAATCCTTTCCCGAACACCAATTCCCAATATGCCAAACCAAAAAACTTCCAGAAATATACAACTCTCAAAGCAATCATAATTTTTTCCAAAAACAATTTTAACAGCAGACTATTTTTTTCATTTCCCGTGAAGAAAAAGGTAATCCTCTGTACTTCCCCAAAACCCAGATAACCTCTAAGAAAATCCTCCACCCACAAAAACAATTAATTCCACTGGCACACATATCGAGAAGAAACAAATATCTTTTAACAAATTTCCGGTAAATCTTTCTTTCCTCTTTTTCAAGATTTGCATGCTTTTTAAATAATTTATTTATTTTCAAATTTCAAAACACAAATTTGTCTTTTCTTTATTTAATTTATTTATCAACTAAAATACCATTTCCACATAATAATTAATTTCAAATTTAAATCTATTCACACAATTAAAACAACTTTAATTTAATTTATTTATTTATTTAATTAAATTAATTTAATCTTAATGATTAAATTACTTAACCAAACAAACTAATTAATTAATTAAATAAAATGTAAAACCTTATTTTCAACATTTAAAATTAATTTAAATCCATAGTAAATTAAAGAATAATAAACTATCATTAAATTAACAAAATTTTCCTTTCAAAGCAATTGATCCAATCAGGGACAAACAAGACAACCAAAGACTCCAAACTAAAATTGACGATGTACTGTGACTGGGTTTAAGACTAGACTAGGATAAACCATGTTACTACCTCCCAATCAACATTTTCGTTGAGTCTTGACATGCTCAGACCTGAGTAACGAGGTGGAGTCAGTGTCATGTACTTGCAATCCTGCAATCAAACCAATAACATGCATATATATATAATCCATTGTACAAACACACTGTGCGGAGAAAATCACAGAAATCACAGGGCACTCGCAAGTGAGTGATGCAACTCCGTTCTCCACACCAATACACGTCACATCAGACTGACAAATTAAATAACAATTAGTCCATCACAAACATATATATAGCAATAACATCGGAAGGAAATATCTACGCTATCACAAAGCATGTGAGAAATCAATTATCACCATACACTGTATCATCATATCACAAAGCGAATCCACTGTCGCTCAAAGTCAGCGATCAAAATATCCAAACCAAAGTACCAAAGTCTAACAGTGCGAAAACATGCTAACAGAAAACACAAGCAAAATGGAGGGGTACTACATGTAGAGGAGAATAAGTTATTTTGTTTACCTTTGTGTCCTAATATTTTATAACTAATCTCACTCTATGATATCTAGACAAGATTAAAATGAAATGAAATATTATTTACTAAAAAATTAATTTACTGCTATGATAACAAAAATTAAATAAAATTTTATCTAGATAAAATTCTCCTTCCTATTTTGTAAGAAGGAGAGAAAGATTCAGGTTAATGGAAAATGTTTAATTACAAAATGTTGAACTATAGAATTAAGAAACTAGATTCATAACAAAAATTGATAAAAAAAGTGAAACTTGGCACCAAAGTATCAAGCTCACTATCTAGGCTACAACCATAGTGTGTGTACATGACTATGTGATGTGTTGTCATCTGACTTACGTGCTACCATCCAAGTTACACAATATCATTCCAAAAAAATGTACAACCAAATTTTGATTCTTCTACACAATAGAAGATAAAATACAAGCACAATTGGAAACTAGGGGATACAAGATGATTGGAAACGATAAAATGAAGCTAAGAAAATGAAATAAAAAAACATGAAGAGATGTGAAGAGTATGATCAAACCTTTGTTTGTTTGAATATGAAAACCTATAGTTTGAATAAAAAGGAAGATTTTGATTGCTTGGGAGATCGCCAAAAATGATCAAGCCCCTATTTACCATTTGTTTTCCATGTGCAATCAGTTATATAGAGAAAGAAGATAATGTGTGTGCACTCTAGCCTAAGTGCATCTACACTGAGAATAATAAAATTAAATATTGTGAATATTATCCCTAGACCTACAACAACAATAGACTAGTATGTGTGTATGAACATAAATATAAGTGAGGAACCCAATGCGTACCAACAACACAAAATAGTTCACGATGCTATTATAAAATGGAAATAAAATGAAAAGGAAATAACACCAACATCTCACACCATGAGTGGAAGTGAAAAATTATAAGAATCACAAGCTCGATGTCCTCAAGAATCCAAGAATGTTAGGAAAACCACACTAGATAGAAGAGTGTTTGATAAGCCTTCAAATATTTCTCAAGTATGATATTAGTAATCACATAGAATATTAGAAACTAGAGGGATTGTGAGGAAAATCTCAAGAGAGCTTGAGTGCTTGAATTATTGAGTTTTTGTTTCAAAATGAGAGCCAAAATGGAAGATAAAGAGATAAGAAATCTAAACTTGCATTTGGGACTCAACCCAAGTCAATTACAAAGCTTGGTCATCAAGAGATAGGTGGCCAAATTGGAACAAAATTGTTTGTTATATGACTAAAAGGTCAATGGATAATAGTTTTTCTTGTGGAAATTCATGCATTTTGTTGGTTTTCAAGTATAACAAGCCATCTAAAAACATGAAAATTTAGAATAACATAAGATAAATGCAAAGGTAACATTAGTTAACATAAAAAATGAGAAAAAAACTTAAATATATGAAGCATAAGTTAACACTAGGGCAGAAAAAATGTAAAGTCAAATGAACCTAAAATCACATGCTATGGGAAATAGACACTAAATTTATCCCAAACATAACATAAAATTATAAGGGTATGCAATTTTTGACATTACAATTGCTAACTTATTGTTTGTATCATTAACATTTGTCTTTATCAACAATGTAAATGTTGTAGCTATTGATTCATAGTGTTTGGAAGTGGTATATTATATAAGGTGATTATCCATGTGAAGGAATAATACTTGGTGGTTTATGTGGTATGTTGATGTCATGTATGGTTAGATTATAGTTATATGACTCTTGGTATTCCACAAGTTGATTGAATAGTTGGATAGTTGGTTTTCCCATGAATACACCTATACATATATATATAATTCACTTGTAAGACACTAAATACATTTATATATTTTTTGGTGTGTAATAATTAGAATAATAGTAGAAAAAGAGTATGTAGTAGATTGAGACTATAAAAAAATTCCAAAGACCTTGTTGTATGTTATGATTCTAAAAAATATAACTATAAATGCATTTTGGTGGTGGGTTTTCCCTTGAAAGGCTTTACCACATTTTTTTTTGTCTTGTGTAGTGTTGTGGATGCATACCATTCCATTTACTTTTGTACATGTTTGGTTGGTTGGAGCTAAGAAACTTTGGAAATTTTGAAAAACCTAACTATTCCTGCTCAAGTGATTTGGTGGAGGTCCTTTTGTTTATCTATCTACTCAAATACAAAATTGTAGTTTATATTAAATTGCTTTATAGACAATATTTCTAATTTTTAATGCATGTTTGTTGATGAATTTGTTTGCTAAAATGTACACATTTTTTCATAATGTTTGTTTTATATTGACTCTATTATTTAGATATAATCATTTGTAAATTTATTTTCTTAAAAGATTGCATCATTTTTACTTTAATATTGAGTTAGGACTGATAGTTTTTTGTGTTGAGATTTGGGTGATATTTAGTTGTAGAGAGTTCTTGTAGCAAAATTTGTTTGGAGTCTTCTTTGTGGTAGTATGTAGTGATCTATCAAATATTGTGTTCTAGTAGACATGGTGATCTACATATAACAATGATGTTGGAGGTGGTATAGTACATCATATATGTTATTTCACATGTGATGATGCCGTGCTAAAAACTACAAGGTATTTGGAAGAAGTGACAATTGCATATGAGTTAAGTATTTGATGGAGTATGACCAATGATGCAAGAGAACACGTCATTATGGTGAACATGCAATAGGATTTGAGGGTGGGATAATATCATAGAAGATGGCACTAAATACTACAAGCAATCAAGAGTAATGTTATACTAGTGTAAGCTTCCACAAGTGAGGATAAATGGTGTAGAGGAGAATAAGTTATTTTGTTTACCTATGTGTCTTAAGGTTTTACAACTAACCTCACTCTATGATATCTAGACAAGATTAAAATGAAATGAAACATTTTTTGTACTAAAAAAATAATTTATTGCTATGATAGAAATTAAATAAAATATTATCTAGATAAAATTAGCCTTCTTACTTTGTGAGAGGAAAGAGAGAGGTCAATTTTATGGAATTTGTTTAAATGTAAAAAATTGAACCATAGAATCAAGAAACTAAATTCATAACTATAATTGATAAAAAAGCAAAAATTGGCACCAAAGTATGAAGCTTACTATCTACACTACAACCACAATGTGTGTATGTCTATGTGATGTCTTATCATCTGACTTGCATGCTATCATCCAAGTTACACAATGTCATTCCCAAAAATTATACAACCAATTTTTTTTTTATATACACAATAGGAGATAAAATACAAGCACAATTGGAAACTAGGGGATACAAGATGATATGGAAACGATAAAATGAAGCTAAGAAAGTGAAATAAAAAACCATGAAGAGATGTGAAGAGTATGATCAAACCTTTCTGTGTTTGAATTTGAAAACCTATAATTTTAATAAAAATGAAGATTTGGATTGCTTGGGAGATTGCCACAAATGATCAAGCCCCTACTTACCTTTTGATTTCCATGTGCAATCAATTATGTAGAGAAAGAAGAGAATGTGTGAATTATATTGTAAGTGCATCTACACTAAGAATAATTAAATTAAATATTATGAATATTATCCCTAGACCTACAATGATCAATAGAGTACTGTGTGTATGTTAAGTATAGGTGAAGAACCCAATATGTGCCAACAACACAAAAGATTTTACAATGATATTAAAAAAAGGAAAGAAAATGAATAGGAAATAATGCCATCATCTCACAC
This sequence comes from Sequoia sempervirens, assembly GCA_007258455.2. NCBI lineage: Eukaryota > Viridiplantae > Streptophyta > Pinopsida > Cupressales > Cupressaceae > Sequoia > Sequoia sempervirens. The sequence continues at coordinate 29,179,439 of VDFB02109042.1, forward strand.
CATGAGTAAGATTGAAAATTTATAAGAATCACAAGCTAGATGTCCTATCCAAGAATTTTAAGAAAACCACACTAGGTAGAAGAGTGTTAAGGTTTTACAAATAAACTCTCTATGATTTCTAGACAATTACAAAGCTTGGTCACAAAGAGATAGGTGGCCAAATTGGATTGAAATTGTTGTTAAATGACTAAAAGGTCAACGGCTACTATTGTGTCATGTGGAAATTCCCATTGATTGGTATAGGTAACTCTTCACCATCTAGCTAGGACAGTTGTAAGGCATTGTGTTGTTTTTTTCTAGAAATCATGTATAGTCTACTCCATATGGAGTCAAAATTAGTGTGTCTTCTAGGTCTAGTCTTCAATTCATCTCATTTAAGAACAATATCTCTTTCTTTGAAAATCCTTGCAACTATTTTCTTGTCAACTGACCTTTTGGTTTGGGCTTGATGAAAATTCGTTGCTTCCATTTCCTTGTCTCTAGTCTCTTTCAACTCCATTATTTATGCAAACTTGATATAAATAGTGCATCTTCTTCCATCATTTCTAGCTAGTTAACAAGATCTAGAGTAGGTAATTTTCAAGTAATATGCAAGCTTTTATTCTATATCATAAAAATAATGTAAGGTGAATTACCAATGGACCTCTTGGGTATAATCCTATCAACCCATTAGGTTTCTTTCAACTTTGTATGTCATGTCCTTTTCTTCTCTTCCATGATTCTTTTGATAATCTATATAAGATTCTTATTTGTGGATTATGCTAATCCATTCTGATAGGGAGGCTGCAGGAACTCAAACACACTATTTTAGAAGTTGCAGGAAGCAACCACAGATTCCTGCGCTAGGCCTTGTCATAGACCTCCTTGGTGAAATTTTTGTTCCACCTTAACCTATAGGAACTTTACCTTGTATAAGTTCCCCTGGTTCTCCTGCCAACCTCACTATCTTGACAAATTTTGAATAACCCAACCAATCCTTGGTTCAACGCTTCATTCTCCTTTGGCCCTTAATCTACCTAAAGGCCAAATAAACTCAATCTTTTTCTAGGTTCTTGCAGGGGTTAGAAAAGGTTACAAAGACTTCAAAATGGCTTGTTTAGGGTTCTTAGACAACCACAAGTTTCTATATTGCCATCGCTTTCACAAGATGCTTTCCTAGGGTTTGAATGGCTAGTAGCCATTGAGCCTCTGAACATAAGTAAATTGCTTTTCCCTCCTAAACCCACCAAAGGACTTAGGTTCTTGACTTAGGTAAGGTGTTTCCCCTATCTACACCTTCAATATTTCTAGGTTTTTAGTCTTGCTCAGGCCGTGTGCTGTCCAAACACAAAATTTGTCAAGCAACTAGGGTTCTAAACTGCTCATAAACAGTTTTAGGACTGGTGAAAAGTTCTCCTCCTAAATGGATTGCTGGGCTTTCTTCCTTATCACCATACATGGCCAAGAACTTCCCATAAATTCTCCAAAAATAATTTTTCAAAAATATTTTCTCCCCTGCAAGTTATTAACATTGTACTGCAGCCTTTCCTAGTCGGGCTCTTCACTGGCTCGCCTAGGGCAAGGCGTTTCTTCCAGCTCCTACAACCAAAGAAAACCTAACACCTACCATATGTACAGCTACCATATTTACAAGCACAGAGCCTAGGCACATTTCCCAAAATTTCGTACAATTTGTACGATGGGAAGGCACCCTAGGACTCCATTATTAAAAACAGCTTGCTACAAGACTGAAAAACGACAGAAAAACAAAGTATTTACAAACTACAGATGGAAACAATATACCAAAGCAAAATAATGGTACACTAAGCTTGTATAAGACTACCACTACATTCTACCACAAATAAATAGTAAGATTCAATCCATTGAAGCTCAACAAGAATGCAAAGAACAGGAAAATTGTCTTTTTGAACGCTTTTTACCAGCTTCACAAAATGCCACTTCAAAAATAAAACATCTAACCTCTTTCCAAAGTTGAGGCATACCTTAAATAGGCTTCCAAAGCAGTTTAGATGCTTGGGTCGTGCTTCTAAATGACCTAAAAACAACCTTTGTAAAACCCGCTGTGTTTTCAGACACCTTGCCAACACTAGACAACTTAACATAATAATGTTGTAAAATTATTTAGCCCTTGTCACTTTCTTTCCCAACGTTCAAAAACACCCTAAGAACCTAAAATAATGGTCAACATGACCTTATGATAGCACAACAAAATTAAGAACTTCAAACAAAATAGTCCTTTGCCAGGTGCTCCTGCACCATTCTCCCCCTCTCAGCACAAACAACTAAGGAAGTTTGGGAGATCAGAGATATGTCAATGCCTTGCTTCTTAAAATCTGCTTCTTCTACCCAGGTAGCTTCAGATTCATGCTTATCCTTCCATTTGACAAGATGTTCCATGTACACCTTGTGCCTTGTAGTCTTTTTCACTCTTGACTCCAAGATCTTCTCTGCTTGTAGCTTGTCTTGATGAGGGAAGTGTACATTGTTGATGTCCTCGAGAACTTCTTGAATGTTCTGATCCACATCCTTGACTGATCCCTTGTACTTGATCAAATCTGCAATATTGAAAATTGGAGAGATGCCCAAATCTGATGGTAACGCCACCTTGTATGCATTCTTACCATATTTGGCCAATACCTTGCATTGTCCCACTCTCTTCATCTGTAACTTGGTTGCCATTCCCTTTTGCAATCTAGATTTGTTGAGGTGGACCATAACATAGTCCCCAACTGCAAATTGTACATCCTTCCTTGACAAATCAACATTCTCCTTCAACTTTTGGGTTGCTGTTGTGACTGTGTTCTTGACCTGCTCATGAATCTCTTTCATGGTCTGAGTGAAGTCTTCAGCATGTCCACTCCTATGCTCCATAGATCCAAGGTCTCTAAGTTCATAAATACCTCTTGGGTGCAGGGTGAAGTCACAATAGTGGTTTACAATTTGATGGAGGAAGGAAAACTGAGAAAAAATGGCCCCATGGCAAAAAAATTGGTTTTAGGGGTTCGAATGAACCTTCAAGTTCGACTGAACCATAAAGGGGTTCGACTGAACCCATCAATCACGGGGCCCACATTTCTTGCCCAAAAAACAAAAGGGAAAATGCATATTGAGGGGGTTTGAATGAACCCTAGTTCGCTAGAACCCCTGGGGGTTCACTAGAACCCCCCTGGTTCTAGCGAACCCCCCTTTTCCCTAATTTTTTACTTTGTTCACACAAAAAACCTAATTTTTTACACTTTGATGCTCAGGTTGAGGATGAAAATGGGGGAATCTTCACAAACCCAATTGGATTCAGGTAGTCCTCAAAACGAGCTATCCAATGAACATAATTTTAATATGTTTTGGTTTTATTATGTATTTGTTTTTTTAGTTTTATTAAACATAGGTTTTTCATCGAAAATGAAGGTCTCTATTCTACACATGTGGAAAAATAGCAGATTATCAAAAAAAAAATTGAAAAATATGAGTGCACCAGATATTGAAGTCCTTGATCCAACAAAAAATAATAATTGAATTTTGATATATACAAAAAAAGTTACGCATTATATGGTCACGCTATGTCTGAATTGTCATTGGTTTGACTTCGAAACTTGATTAAAGAAAAAATATTCAATAAAAAACTATCTAACCAAGTGCGAGCACTAGATATCAGAGTTAAAAATCTAAATTCGAAAGAATTAGAATTTTATCCTTCATGTAAAAAAAGTTATGCATTATACGGTGTGCGTCACTTTATAAAAATACTATTTTTTGAAAAAAAACCTTTTTTGTGGGAGATGGAAAAAGAAGTGCAATTTGATTTCAAAAATTTTGAAAAAAATATTTTTAGAATCTACAGACAAAATGTGATGAGACTCTAGTCTTCATCATCTTCAAATTCCTCATGGTTTAGCCGATATAGGTGTCCGAATGTGAAGATTTAGTTAAAAATAAAAATTCCAGTGTCCAGTTTGGCCAAAAATTGTAAACCACTATTATGGGATCACCCTGCATTCCATACACAACCTCAAAAAGACTTTTTCCTGTAGTTCTATTTACACTGTCATTATAAGCATATTCAACTTGAGAAATTACCATATCCCAGGTTTGTCCATATTCTTTAGTTAAGCACCTTAAAAGATTACCCAACACTCTGTTAACCACCTCTGTTTGACCATCGGTCTGAGGATGGTAAGCTGATCCAAAAGACAGATTTGTTCCCAATATGCTCCATAGAGTCTTCCAAAAGTGACTCATGAACTTCACATCTCTGTCAGAAACAATGCTTAGAGGTAGTCCATGGATCCTAACAACTTCCTTGAAGAAAAGATGAGCTATGTAGCTAGCATCATGAGTAGTTTTGCAAGGTATGAAGTGACTCATCTTACTAAATCTGTCTACCACAACATAAATACTGTCAAAATCAGTCTTGGTCTTAGGAAGACCTATCACAAAATCCATGCTCACACACTCCCATGGTCTGTTAGGAATGGGCAGGGGTTGATATAAACCAGCATTGCTAGCTCCTCCCTTAGCTTTCATGCATATAACACATTGTTCCACATATTTTCTAACATATTTTGCTAACTTAGGCCAATAATAAAACCTTTGTACCAGCTCTAAAGTTTTATTGATACCAAAATGCCCACTAAGACTGCCATTATGTTTTTCTTGAATCAGATTTTCCCTCATTGATCCTCTTGGAACACATAACTGATTACCCTTAAATAACAGTCCATTTTGTAGTGTATACTCAACATATTGGCTATGAAAGTGATTTTCAAAATCAAAACATACCTTATAAGCTTCTGAGAAGTCTTCATCTTCACCATAGGGATCTTTGAAACTCTCTAATCCAATGCTCTTTAGCTGTATTTCCTGCACTGTCAGCATTCTTCTGCTTAATGCATCTGCCACCTTATTCATTTGACCTTTCTTGTGCTTGATTGTGAATGTGAAGGCTTGGATGTATTCCATCCATTTCAAATGTCTATTACTCAGTTTTTCTTGGGTGTTGATGTAACTAAGAGCCTGGTTATTAGTAAAAACCACAAACTCTTTGGGTAACAAATAATGCCTCCACTTCCTTAGGGACTGCACTAAAGCATATAATTCTAGATCATAAGTAGAGTACTTTTGCTTGGCTTCATTGAGCCTTTCACTAAAGAAGGCTACAGGCCTACCTTCTTGACTAAGTACCACTCCTATAGCTACTCCACTTGCATCACACTCAACTATGAACAACTTGTCAAAACTAGGCAATAACAGAATTGGTTGAGTTGCTACTTCTTGTTTCAATTTTTCAAACACTTTATCAGCCTCTTGAGTCCACTTAAACTTTGTTTTCAAACCACCTTTGATAGTATCTAGGACTGGTGCACATATGCCACTAAAATTCCTAATGAATTTTCTATAGAATTGAGCTAAACCATGAAAACTTCTTACCTTTGTTGTTGTGGTTGGTGTGGGCCAGTTTAGGATGGCTTCCACCTTGCTTGGATCCATCTTCAATGTTCCTTGGGATACTACAAACCCCAAATACACAAGTTCCTACTTGAAGAACTCACACTTCTCTAGATTGATTGCCAACTTCTCTTCTTGCAACCTTTTAAGAACCATCTCCACATGCTTCAGATGTTCTTCTGCTATCTTACTGAAAATCAGTATGTCATCAAGATAGACTACTACAAAGATTCCTGTGAAATCCTTAAGTACTTCATTCATTAGTCTCATGAACATGCTAGGGGAATTTGAGAGGCCAAATGGCATCACTTTCCACTCATATAAGCCATCATTTGTCTTAAAAGTTGTCTTCCACTCATCTCCATCCTTAATCCTGATTTGATGGTAACCACTCTTGAGGTCCAACTTGGTGAAATACTATGCTCCTCCAAGGCAATCCATTAAATCTTCTATTCTAGGAATAGGGAACCTATACCTAATTTTGATTCTATTTATTGCTCTAGAATCAGTACAAAGTCTCCACTTACCTCCTTTCTTTGTTGCTAATACCACTGGTACTGCACAAGGGTTGATGCTCTTTTAAATCAATCCTTGATCCAACAATTCTTGGACTTGCCTAGCCACCTCTTGGTTCTGCTCAGGTGTAAGCTTGTATGCTACTTTGTTAGGTAATGAAGCTCCAGGTATGAAGTCAATTTGATGACTTATAGCTCTCCTTGGTGGTAAAGTTGCAGGTGTTCCATCACTAACTATGCTCTTGTACTTATCAAGCAACTTTTGGACTGATTCTGGTAAGAGTGTCCTTTCAGCCTTTTCTTCCTCTTTGGACTGCATCATGATCACATATCCTTCATTTCCTTGGTGTAGGTCCTTAAGGAACTCCTTACCACTGCTCAACATGATGTTAGGCACCTTTGACTGTCCTTCATCTTCCTCTGTCAATGACTGCAGTTTGAAGGTTCTTCCATCCTTCTTGAATGAGATGGTGTTCTCTTTCCCATCATAAATGGCACTTCTATCATATTGCCATGGTCTGCCCAGTAGTAGATGGCATGCATCCATGGGTAATACATCACAAACCAACTTGTCCTTGTATCCTCCAATTGAAAATTCCACTGTTACTTGCTCATTAACTAAAACACTCTGCCCTTTATTCAGCCATGTGACCTTGTAGGGATTAGTATGAGGTGACTTCTCCAATTTCAGCTTAGTTACTGCCTCCTCTAAGATTATATTATCTATTGAACCTGAATCCACAATGACTTTGCATACTTTTCCAAGTATCTTGCACCTTACTCTAAAAAGAGCTCTTATTTGCTTAGGTTCCTCTTTGACTGGCTGCCTAATCAGAACTCTGTTAAACATCAGATTTTCTTCTACCTCAGATTCTATGTGACTGATTTCAGATGCTTTATGGCTCATAGTGTCCTCTTGTGCATAGGCCACTCTCTTTTCATTGCTATGCTTTCTCCGAACATCTATAAGCAGGGTGACCTAGTTGGTTACAATGATAACACTTCATGTTTGCAAAATAAGAATTGCTCCTGCCTGCTCCTCTTCCTCTGTTGTATCCTCCTCTTGAAGATGTTTCACCTCTATGCTCGGTGAGCTTTGCATCTCCTTGATTTCTTTGGTCATTTCCTCTTCCTTGGTAACCACCACACTGTCCTCTTTGATCTATGCCTTTGCCTCTTCCCTTAGAAGACTGATCTTGCTTCCTCTTGTTCCTTTCTTCAATCTTGATAGACAACTGATAACATTGGTGTACTATTTTAGGACTCAAAAGAGCCATCTCTTCTTGGATGTTCCACTTCAACCCATTTAGGTATCTAGCCACTTTAAGACTCTCATCCTCTGTCACATTAGACCTCAAGCAAAGCTTTTGAAACTCTTCAATATAAGTGTTTACATCTTGGTCTTTCTGCCTTAGACTTTGCCTTTTCTTGTGAAGTTGGATCTCATAATCATCTGGCATATAGGCTTCCTTTACCTTATCAACCATTCCTTTCCAAGTTGATATGGGCTGCTTGCCTTCTTTCTCCCTCTCTGTCTGAATAAACTTCCACCATGTCAAGGCTGATCCTCTCAATCTTGACTTAGCAACCTTCACCTTCTAAGCTTCAGTAACTCCATCACACTCAAAATGATTCTCCATGCCTTCTATCCAATCCATGACCAAATCAGGTTCCATTTTCCCACTAAATAATGGTACTCCCTCAAGTCCTTTTCCACTCAAGGCTTTCAATGCCTTCAAGAAAGGCTCCTCCTCCAAAATAGGTCAGGTTCAGGGACCTTGTCTTCCTCTGGAACCTCTTCTTCCTTTGGTCCCGTTCCTTCCAACCTTGCATTGTTCAATGCTTTCTCAAGTTGCTCTATTCTTTCTTTTAAAGACTTGTTGTCCTCTTCTTGTTCTTCAACCCTCTTGGCTAATTGTGCATTTTTCACCATGACGGGAGTTTCACTTGACTCAACCTCTGACATATATTCCTCTTTCCCAAATCTTTAGCTTGCTCTGATACCAATCTGATAGGGAGGCTGTAGGAACTCAAACACACTATTTTAGAAGTTGCAGGAAGCAACCACAGATTCTTGTGCTAGGCCTTGTCATAGACCTCCTTGGTGAAATTGTTGTTCCACCTTAACCTATAGGAACTTTACCTTGTCTAAGTTCCCCTGGTTCTCCTGCCAACCTCACTATCTTGACAAATTTTGAATAACCCAACCAATCCTTGGTTCAACGCTTCATTCTCCTTTGGCCCTTAAGCTGCCCTAAAGGCCAAATAAACTCAACCTTTTTCTAGGTTCTTGCAGGTGTTAGAAAAGTTTACAAAGACTTCAAAATGGATTGTCTAGGGTTCTTAGACAACCACAAGTTTCTATCTTGCCATCGCTTTCACAAGATGCTTTCCTAGGGTTTGAATGGCTAGTAGCCATTGAGCCTCTGAACAGAAGTAAATTGATTTTCCCTCCTAAACCAACCAAAGGACTTAGGTTCTTGACTTAGGTAAGGTGTTTCCCCTGTCTACACCTTTAATATTTCTAGGGTTTTAGTCTTGCTCAGGCCGTGTGCTATCCAAACACAAAATTTGTCAAGCAGCTAGGGTTCTAAACTGCTCAGAAACAGTTTTAGGACTGGTGAAAAGTTCTCCTCCTAAATGGATTGCTGGGATCTCTTCCTTATCACCATACATGGCCAAGACCTTCCCCTAAATTCTCCAAAAATAATTTTTCAAAAATCTTTTATCCCCTGCAAGTTATTAATGTTGTACTGCAGCCTTTCCTAGTCGGGCTCTTCACTGGCTCGCCTTGGGCAAGGCGTTTCTTCCAGCTCCTACAACCAAAGAAACCTAACACCTACCATATGTACAGCTACCATATTTACAAGCATGGAGCCTAGGCACATTTCCCAAAATTCCATACAATTTGTACGATGGGAAGGCACCCTAGGACTCCATTATTAAAAACAGCTTTCTACAGGACTGAAAAATGACAGAAAAACAAAGTATTTACAAACTACAGATGGAAACAATCTACCAAAGAAAAATAATGGTACACTAAGCTTGTATAAGACTACCACTACATTCTACCACAAAGAAACAGTAAGATTCAATCCATTGAAGCTCAACAAGAATGCAAAGAACAGGAAAACTGTCTTTTTGAACACTTTTCACCAGCTTCACAAAATGCCACTTCAAAAACAAAACATCTAACCTCTTTCCAAAGTCGAGGCATGCCTTAAATAGGCTTCCAAAGAAGTTTAGATGCTTGGTTCGTGCTTCTAAATGACCTAAAAACAACCTTTGTAAAACCCGCTGTGTTTTTAGACACCTTGCCAACACTAGACAACTTAACATAATAATGTTGTAAAATTATTTAGCCCTTGTCACTTTCTTTCCCAACGTTCAAAAACACCCTAAGCACCTAAAATAATGGTCAACATGACCTTATGATAGCACAACAAAATTAAGAACTTCAAACAAAATAGTCCTTTGCCAGGTGCTCCTGCACCACATTCCCTTGAGGGAAATAACTGGAAGATGTTCTCAAATGGATGTCATTATTGATATCCCATTCACTTATCTTAGTCACAACAAAATCCATTGCTATATTATAGATGATAGTACAAGGAACTCCAAACCTTGTGACTATGTCTTCTTATAACTCCAAACTAAATCTCATTTTCTTCCGTGAGTGCTATTGTTTTTTCCACCTTGTAAAATAGTTAGTGGTTGTTAACACCCAATTATGACCTTCATGTGAAGGTGGATTAATCATCCCTATGAAATCCAAATTCCACTTCATGAAGGGTTGTTCTACCTAAATGGAATGGAAATTGAATTTTACTACATTCTGCTTACCTATGAAGAAAGCACATTCCTTACATTTCTTGACCCATGCATATGCATCTCTAATAACCTAGGCCAATAATGGCATGACCTCATTATCTTTAAGGTTATAGTTTGTGGAGAAAAATTTCCACCTGCTAATCCACCATGGAATTATTGAAAAAAATGATCAATCTTAGTTGTCTAATGTACCTTAAGAGAACACCATTTACATCCTTTCTAAACATGGTTCCATCCATAAGAGAAAAAGGAATAAATTAAAGTATAGAATACCTTATTTTAGCTTTTTTAAAGTCTCGAGGATACTCACCTATTTGAAGGAAATGGACCATATGTTGATTCCAACTTGTATGTAATGGAGGTGCAATTGATTGTTGATCATTTTGAAGCACTAGAATAACATCTTTAGATCATCATCCAAATTTGAAGCTAGTTTCTCACACAAGCCCTTACCTCCAATAAACTTTGTGAATTTGATATTCACATCATACTCCATCACCTTTGTGATTCAACCTACTATTTTTCATTCAAATTCTTTCTCAAAATAAATTCCTTAACACTTGGATGTGAGACCAATAAATCAATTTTATTTGTAGAAACCAAGTGTCTAAACTTTTCAAGAATCATTGTAACAACAATATTTTGCTGCTTTATAAAAGATTACCTTTCCTCATATTCTTCCAAACCATGACTAAAAAAGGCTATTGGATGTTACATACCTTCATCATTTTTTTGTACCAACATTGCTAAGATAATGTATTGTTGGAATATGACTTGTCAATTTTGTAATTTTGGCAAATGTTCCACATGTAGTTGCATGAATCTCACTTTCTATTTTTGAAAAAACAAATTGACAAGGAATCTGCAACTCAAAATTCTTATACTATTTCGAAGTCATTTTTTCTATTAAAATTTGAAGATTTTTTTAATTGCAAATTTCCCAAGAAATAAAAATACGAGAGATATTTTTCTGTGGTTTTTTTCCTATTATAATTTTACCAGGTTTTCCACATGAATATTAAATTTGTACTTATTTTTTTTCTCTATCTATTTTGCATTGTAAATTTTCTTTCAATTGGTATCAAAGCAAGGTTTTTTTGTGTATATTTTTTTTTGATAAGTAAACAATGACATGAAGCACAATTACCAAATTTGAGGTGTAAAATTTTGATGGTTCTAATTTTTCTTTATGGAAGCTAAATATTCAAGATTTATTTGTGAAGGATGGATGTGCCCTAGCATCAAAACCTGCAACCATGATCAAGGAAGATTGGAATGAAATGGATAGCATAGCTAGAGCATAAATCCAATTATCTCTAGTGTATTCAGTACTGCTCAATATTATAGAGTATAAAATTGCACATGACTTGTAGTCTAAGCTCAAAAAGCCATATGAGATGAAGTCATTGGCAAATAAAATTTTGTTACATAGGCAGTTGTATAATTTGACAATGCATTAAAATTCATCTGTCACAAATCATCTGAATTATTTCAACACACAAACAAGCAAGTTGGATTAGTGGGGGTGAAAATCAAAGAAGAGGAGACAATATTATTGTGCCCATTTCCTAAAACTTGGAGTCAACTGGTTACCATGGCTCTTAGTAACTCAACACCGAGTGGGAAACTAGTCTTTGAAAATGTGGTGGCCACTATAATTTCTGAAGATTCAAGGTGGAAGACATCTTAAAGATTTTCTAATGAAGCCCTATTTGCAAGAGGAAGAACTCAAGAAAGAGGTGTAGAGTAGAGGAACCGGATACTCTAAGACTCTAGGTCATCGAAGAGTCCTAACTAACAGGCTGCCCTGATCTACCTCAAGTTTGTTAAGTGATTCAAGAAGGTTAAGATGCTAAGGCCAAAAAGGAAGAGTGATTTAATTACTACTGTCCTTCTGCTAACCCGAGTGTTTCAGAGGGTTAGACAAGCTGATTTCCAAAGTCCAACCTACTGCTTAGACAACTCTTCCTACAGATGATAGCACAGGACATGGACTCTAGCGTGGCATACTGGTGTCTCAATTGTGTGTTGTCTATCCGTACAAACAAAATGAATAAGATCTATAGATTAAACCAATAAAATCTTGGTTGAAGGCCTTGATGATTGTAATCTCAAGTTTGACTTTTATGAACATTGTGTATATGGAAAACGACATCATGTTTTATTTTATTCTAGTTCTCATAAGTATTTTGGGGTTTTGGACTATGTTTATGCAAATGTGTTTAGTCATGTTAATGTTCCTTCATTATCTAAATATGTATATTTTGTTTCATTCATAGATGACTATAGTAGGACATTTGTTTATTTTCTTAGGAGTAAATCTAAAGTGTTTCCTTGGTTTAAGGAATTTAAATCCTTGGTTGAAAATTAGACCAATAATAAAAATTAAGTGTTTGAGGATTGACAATGGTGGTGAGTTCTATATAGAAGAATTCAACAAGTTCTATAAAGAGCACGGGAGAGAGATAAGAAAACTCCATACACCCCACAACAAAATAGAGTTGCAGAGAGGATGAACATGATGTTGATGGAGAGGGCTAGGAGTATGCTAAGTGGTGCTATTGAGAGAAAAAAAATTGGTCTAAAGCTATAGCTACTACATGTTATTTGATCAATAGATCTCCCACATCAAATCTTGTTGATAAGACAACATTGAAGGCATGGTCTAGTAAAAATCCTTCAATGAGACATCTTAGAGTATTTGTTTGTGAAGTATATGCTCATGTGCCAAGTGAAAATAGGTCTAAGTTGGAGAAAAAGGAACTAAAAATCTATCTCCATCAGCTATGGTGTCGATGTAAAGGGGTACAAGCTTTGGGATCTAGTGGCCCAAAAGGTTCTCTATAGTAGAAGTAAATTTAAGAGAGATGAAACCTTCCACTATTGAGCTACAACTAGAGAAAGAGGAGAAATAGAAGAAATGGGTAGTTTGGATTCCAGGTCTACTTAGATAAAAGGTGAACTACATGCCCCTATTAGACCTGGTGATGAGGAGAGCTCAAGAAGCTCTAAAATTTTTGAAGAAGAAGATAAACCTCAACCTTAGCCATTAAGGAGGTCTACATGTGTTAGTTGGCGACTGAAAAGGTTTGGTTGTTATTTTTTGGATTCCAATTGTATTTTTGCTTTGATTGCTAACACTGATGAGCCTAGGACTATTAGAGAGGCTATGGGTATGAGTGATAAAGATTCCTAGATGAAAGACATGTATGAAGAGATAGTTGTATTGAAGAAAAATAGTACTTGGGATTTGATATCCTTGCTTGACAAATGCAAATAAGTTGGTTCTAAATGGGTATTCAAGAAGACATGCGGTCTTCATGGTAGTGTTGAGAATCATAAGGAATGGTTGGTTGCTAATGGGTATTATCAGGTCTAGAGGGAATTGACTATGGTGAGATATTCTCTCTTGTTGCGAAATTGACATCTATTCAATTCCTGTTATCACTTGAAATAATGTATAATCTACAAGTGGAATATAAGGATGTGAAGATAATGTTTCTTCATGGTAACTTTGAGGAAGAAATTTATATGTCACATTTAGAGAATTTTGTGGTTAAAGGTAAAGAATGTCTAGTATGCAAGTTGAAAAATTGTTTGTATGGTCTTAAGCAATCTCTTAGGATGTGGTACCATAAATTTGACACCTATTTGTTTTCATTGGGATTTATGATATCTAAATCTAACCACTATGTGTATTACAAGTTTGATAATGGCCGTATTCTCATAATTATTTTATATGTAGATGATATGTTGTTTATTGGGAATGGTAAATGTATGATTTTAGTTTTGAAGTCTTAATTATTAGCACAATTTGAAATGAAAGATTTAGGTGTGAAAATGTATATTATGGGGATGGAGATTAGAAGAGACAGAGCTAGCATAAAGTTTTGGCTAGGCCAGAATAAGTATGTGAACTCAGTGTTGGAGAAATTTAGCATGAAAACTTGTAGACAATTAGTTGTTCCTATAATACAAGGGATGAAGCCTTTTGTGGAGGATTGCCCAAAATCTTCTACTGAGATGGAGGACATGAATAGAGTACCATATGTGAGTGTTGTTGGTAGTCTTTTGTATGCTATGGTCTATACAAGGCCACACATTTCCCAAAAAGTGGGAGCTCTTATTCAATTTATGGCTAATTCTGGATAGGTACATTGGGATGTAGTGAAGAGAGTGTTCAAATACATGTCAAGTACTATGAGTATTCCCTATGTTTTGATGGTTATCTTATTGGACCTCGACATTTAGTTAGTATTCATGGATATGTGGATTCAGATTGGGTAGGTGACATTGACATTAGAAGATCTCTCAGTGGCTATGTGTTCATGATGTTTGGTAGTGCTATCAGTTGGATGAGTATTGAATAACCATAACAATATTAATCAACTTTCTATATCTCAATCTTTTAAATTTATTAAATATTCCTTCAAATGTACAAAATGATATTTACATATCTTTATGTCTTTTTCACAATGCATAGACATTATTACATAAGTTGTCTCATCTGGATGTAAACAATATTACATCATTAACACAATAACAATAGGAATCATCATCATTAATACAATAACAATAGGAATCATCTAATTGTGTCTCTGATAATCCGAGTCTTCAACAATCAATTGCAAGAGGGAAATCATTGCCCAAGTGCTTTTCCTCCATCCATAGACCAACGGTCCCCCACACACCTTTCTACTGAAAGTGGCCCTACCCATCACGAGAGTAGTATATCTGGAGAAATTCCAAGGTTGTCAATCCATCTGAGATCTCGTGTTGCACGTACTAATGCATTTAATCTATCAAGCAACTTCTAGATACCCTCTAGCTATGCATGACTTTTTTTTATTATAATGCAACGTTAGACACGGTGAACTGAAAATGCAAGCAATGATTTTGCATTACTTTGTCCAAAGATTTAATATCTATAATCACATAAACTTACGCGGTCATATGTTCACATACACCTCTCTTTCAAACTGCATATCAACAAGGATTCCACAAACACATATACAGTCACAATAACCAAATTTATTTAATCACCTTAAATGAAACTTGTCAATTCTTGATTTGTGACCTATAAAAAATATTTTGAATGCAATATAAATAATGCATGTTGACTGTTTGTCTCAAATTCACAATAATCTCATACTTTAACTTCCTACAATAATAACTCTTACTGTCATATTGTTTTCCTGTTATAGTCAAGCTATACTGATAACTCTATCATCACCAAACTGGTCAAGAATTCAAAAGTTTACATGTCATTTTCTCATACAAGTATTCATATATACAGATTAATAAATAACTCATATGTCACTGTGTAAAGTTTAAGTTATCATTGTTTTAAGTTTACAGTCTTTCAATAGCAACATTAATGTTTAAAAAACTCAAATCCGGTCACAACATTACATGAATGATGCATTCCTCTAAGTCAGTGGCAACATTAATGTCCAAAAATATCAAATCCAATCTCATTTGACAGTAGGCATTTAATGATTATATGCCATCCTATACATCAGAATTGGCTTTTCACAAAAGAATTGAATTTTACAAAAGAATCTAATTATATAAATCCTACATCTTGATTCCATCCTGAGAAGATCTGATTCGTTTTGTTTTTTTTGTTTCCTTAACACACCTACCAGTAAGACAATCAATATCAAAGTCCAATATGAGTGGTTGAATACAGTTGTCATAAACATGGAAATGGTATAATAATATCCATGATCTTATCTTCACCTTGTCGTCTGCATTATATTGATTCATGCAAAATATTATATAAACACAGTTGACAGTATAACTTCCCATTACTTATATAAAACAATGATAATAAATACAATATGTTGTTCTAGACAGGATTCCTTTGAGTGAGAAACGGAAGGCTGACAGATTCTTTTGACATGAATACCAAAGATCCGGTTAATAAGGATTTGTCTTCTTCACCTACATCACATAATTTCTTCACCAAAGATCGTTTTATCTTCTGTTTTTTAACTCATTTAATCTTTGTCTTCTTCACCTACGTCACATAATTTCTTTTGGACTGTTTTATCAGACAAATGTTATTTTTCTATTGTAATACTTTCTGAAATTGGTTATATTACAATATAAGTAATACTTGTGTGTTCATAAAATATATTGTATTGCGATGGTGATAGTATAAATAAGATAAATTATCATCAGTATATTATACTTAAATATTCTATTTTTTAATAAGAGTTCATGGTAATTGGTTAGAAAATATGCATTTTATTTATTTGGTTGGTAATTGTTTTGATTTAAGAAGTTTGTTTTCTTATTCAATATTTTTCTTCTTATGAAATTTTATGAAAATGTTTTATTGTGGTCAAATATTTGGTTTGTTCTCTAAATATGTTTGCTTTTCTTAATTCTTCTTCATCATGTTGAAGCAAATATATTCTCATGACAAGTGAATTTTACCTTTCTTTGGTTCATCCTCATAATTATATTATCCCTCAATATCACATGTGCAACTTTGGATATCTCTTCAAGTATTTTCTAGTACTCATTTTCTCTTGACAAATTTGGCCAGTCAATGGGTTCAAGAAAGAACTTTACAAAAATTAGACAAAATTTTAACATTGGGTGAGGGTGAAGGTGCACATTCTTGTCCCACACATCTATATTACTCTATGTTTAAACTCCCCGTTTCATAACTGCCTTCATTCAAGACAAAATTTAATCCATGCACGATGTTCTACTATATAAAGGGCTTTAACAATTAGATCATATGGATACAACTTCATACAACTAGTTAATGGTCATTTAGAAATAAAGAACATAATAAATATTTAAAAGAACCACAATATTCATAAATTGAACCAATGAGATTCCCTCTACTACAAAACACATAATAGGTGTTGAAAAACTAGCTAAACACAAACCATCATCTATAATGCCTAGCTTGATAACACCAACACCATACTTTATCATAAAAACCATTTAATAAATTTTTGAACCTATCTCAGTCTTCACTATTTTCTTAGGAAGAAAATTGTATAAATAATTGTTTTATTTTGTATAGCCATTCTTTTTTAAGTAGATAGAAATGCATTTTAAATTGGAGTTTGGTGGAAGTACTATTTGATAATTCTTACAATTCCAAGTCTTTATTATCATCTCATTTATGGAAACATCTCTCATCTAGATATCTTTTTTTCACTTTTTTATATTTTGATGTTTCTCACTATCTACCTTTGCTTCATTTTTTGTAAGGTAGTAATTATGTATTTTTTCTCTTTGTTTTCCCATTATTGAGCCCTATTAATTTGAAGGACAATTGCGTATATACAAAATCAATTTCAAATTACTAGACAATTAAATCAATAATGTACTCAAATCCTTCAAAACTATTTACAATAACTTCTACTAAAAAAAAATATTTATATTTATTTATAGTTTTCAATTGATAAAGAATTATTGTTTGACTTGCCTACTACCCATTAAATGCAATTGCTAGTAACCACCTTGGTAGGAACTAATACGATAAATATATGGGTGAACACCAATTTTTATCCAACCATTTATGTTTATCATATTTACCATTTAATAATATTAATATAAATAACAATGTTTATTGCAACCATACTTGGAATATGCTCCATTAAAATACTATTTACAATTAAGTGACAATTATTTTCTATTTAGTAGTCATGTTTATTTGCTTGATCTATTTTGTCATTGGCTTAATATCTCTATGGCTTTGCAAAGCAAAAAAATTACAATATTTTTTAATGCAAATATAATAAATTGAAAATAATGGCATGTCTAATTCTCAAATGATGTGATTTTTATTAGAATGAAGTTAAATATAAAAAAACAAAATTGTTGAGGAAAAGATGATTAGAAAGAGAGTCAATACAAAAAGGAAAATTTATTAAAAAGTTACAGTTTAATTGGTTAATTATAATTCATCATGGTGATGGTATGTTTCTTAATTACAATATCTACTAAGGTTTAAATTTCTTAGAGATACAATAAATAAGGGATGATATCAAGATCGTACCCATCAATCTTTAACTCTCAATCAAAGAGGTATCAACTTAGACTCATGCTCTTATATTGTGTTGCAAATGATATGAGTTTGACATAAAACCCTCCAAAAAATGATAAATTTTAAATTCAGTAACTAACTTTAAAATAGGTGTAAAGGTGAAAAATGCATTATTTTGCTAGACTTATTTTGGTCTATTTGCTCTTAATGTAATGACTATAATGTTAAACAATATATTTTCATGTATAGCTTAGAAAAATAACTCCAACCCATCCTTAGACATCCCAAGGATTTAGTTTCGATCTTCTAGCTTAGCCTTTTATCATTGTGAGTGGATTATATGACATAAAATGTACTTAGTTTAGATTTGTGAACATGTATTTGAATTTGAACTTTTAAATTTAAAAATCAAAATTAGGCAAATACAAACATCTTCCCAACAAGTTATTATGAGTTAAATAAAGCACACAAATATGTGAATTGCATGTTATGGTGTTGTATAAAAGGATAGACCCTAATTTATTATTCATATATATGAATATTTAAAATCATCTATGGACCTATTGTCTTTGATCATTTTTCCATGCCATTAAAAAATGTGACAATAGTTTGACCAAAGGAGAACAATAGTAGCCTAACAAACTCAATGGTGTTCATCAATCACCCCTTCAAATATAGGTTGTAGACATCAAGGTGAATAGATTCCTAATATTCAATTATATGTAGTCTGAATCCATGGGTAGGGTTGAATATTGCATGTAGGGTTCTTAGATCCATGAGCATATAGTTCAATTTTGTAGGCATATAATTGAAATATAACAATAGATATTATATTTGTTAGTCCAAAAGCAATAATTTGATAGGTTCTAATTTTATAAAACATTAGAAAATCAATTATGAAACTCGTTATAGTCAAATCTTCATCAAACCTATAGTCAAGAACCATTATTTTACTTTGACTTATTTTTCTACCACTTAAAGGAGAACCATGGGTGACATGCAAAGTTCCTTATTTATTTAGACTTAAGTCATAGTCACTTTTGACTTAAGTGATTGGAGCATCAATTAAAAATATCTTCAATAGAGGGATTCACTATCTTGTATTTTTGTTGCATCATCTCTTTGAGATGAAAAAAATTATGGACCGTAGGTGACTCATACTAATCTACCATGTTGGTATAGTCACAAGTATAAATCTCCTCATTAGAATGTTTGGTTTTATGCTCATATTGATCTAATGTAATCATTAACTCACAAGCATATAATTCCTAGTTTAGTGCTTGGGTTCATATTCATCTTCATAGTCTTCTTTCTCATTACATTTCTCCTCTCTTTATAGTAATGCAATAGATACTACACATTTGGTAGGTTTATGAGGAAAATAACAATATTCACATAGCTCAGAATGATATTATATGCTCATGTCCTCTCCTTTTAGTGAATATAGTATTTATTTACCATGAGGGCTATGATCAAGATGCCTTAGTAATGAATTATTTCCCCTTGAATAGGTTTCTTAACCCTATCTAGGATGTACACTGTATTTTATAAACTTGATATATTACCCCCAATCTAGAAGGTGGTAGCTCCTCTTCACTTTGAGCCACCTTTTAAGATAATTCCTTTAGGTAACACATCATCTTATCCAATTTATCATCAAGGGATGTAGTTTTACTTAATTTCTCATGTCTTCTCAAGTGGTAAATCTTTACCTTTATCATTTTAGAAAATATGCCTAAATATTTGATATCTCCCTCTATGTTGATGGCTTAGAGATAATCCTCCCTTCTTGTTTAAATTTGTTTATCCATTATAAGGAATTCAATCCTGAAATTAATGGCATCATGGAATATTATCACTAAGCACATGGATTCCTTAGGCCTCAAATTTTGAGGAACCTAGTGGTGATTTGAGATATTTTTCCACCAACCCTAAAGTATAGACTTAATTTTTAAGGTTGAGAGATGTCAACATAAGAAGAACAATATAGAACTCATGATTAAGAAAATGATATTCCAAGACCAATTCTTAAGGTAGGTATCCCTTCTTCACTTTATGTTGTATACTAGGCATGGGGTTATTCCCCTATAAGATAATTAAGAGAAATAAATAAACACAAAATACAATTGAGAATAAATTCACCCTCTACATGTAAAGGTGCTAAATTTTTCACTAAAATTCACTTTGTAGGTTTGTTAAGTCAAGAATCCATAACCTTTCTTAACATATAATATATGACATGTATGTATAAAATCATGAAATTATTTTAAATCTCCAAAGACATTCAATTTAATTAGCATACTTCACACATGACAATAATAGAAAATAACAATACATAATTGCTTGTAGATTTATCAAATATTGTCCCTTGTATGATGTTATTCAAGTCAAGTATACTAGATTGAGTGAGCTATGTCAACAAGTGAAATAAAATAAATAGGAAATTTGGATTTTTAAATTTTTTGAAGTTGTTGGTTATAGAAGAGGGGTTACTTTAGATAAATAATTTTGATATCCATCTAAAATATCAACTAGGCCTTATTATCAAATCATAAGTTACTTAGGTCAATTGACAAGAAATTTACAATCTCCTATATACTTTAGGCTCTACAAGAATTGGGATGGTGTTCCCTTAAAATATCATAGAATAGTTTATTAAAATGATAACGCATGTATAAAAAAAGGTTAAACCTTAAATGACATAGAATAAACCCAATTATTTATCAGTAGCTTCCTTCTATTCTACTCTCTATGGTTTTGTTTCTAAAGACCTTTTAAACAAATTTTAAATTCCAACCTAAAGGTGTATTAAATAAAAATTAAATCCAGCCTACTAAATAAAAATTAAATCCAACCTACTTCTTATATTAATTCTTTATACCCTTGAGAACAATATGTAGGTTAAGAAACTATAAATTATAATGAAAAATATATTCACTAAAATAATATTTGATCAACCACTTCTTAATATTAGCATGTTCATCAATGATTGGCATGATTAGATTAAATTAAATTTAATGCAAAATGAAAATGCAAATCGTTATATCTCTAATTACTTGATTTAGATCACTATTTAACGTAAGAGTTTGTGACCTTAAAATGATACAACTAATGTTTTCCATACACGTTCTTTAATAATTCATTACTAATCCACAACATCCCATAAATTGTGTTACAAACTTTTTTACATTTGCAACAATAGAAGACAAATTAATCACAATACTAAAATAAGAATGTGAACTCAAATATATGTCAAATATTATAAAAATAATATGCTAAAATGGAGAATTATATGTAAAATAAGTTGCCATGTATTAACTTTCAAAAGGAATTTACAATTTTAATGAATAAAACACAAGAACAAGACATGCTATGTTGACACCCGAAGATATATTTTAGACACAAAAAACTAATTAAAAGAGAAAAATAAATATTACAATGAAAACAACCCAATTAATACAATAAAATGCTACTACTGATCTTGCTTGAATAATTAAAAATTTCCCTACTTACATCATATCACAAATCAACTAGTTATTTTTTTGTTGATAAAATTTTTGTAAAAACAATTATAAGAACTACTGAAAACAAAATAGATCCCAAAAATCCCTCAAAGAGAAAACTTGAAACTAAAAGACTATTTGTATTCAAAATAATCAATTCTATTTATTTCTATTTAGATACCCTCTTTTGAGGGTCATTTGAAAAACTTCCATGTCTTAGTGGATTTCTCAAATGTGAAAGACCACTAAAAAGATAATTGTAACTATGCAAGTAATTATAAGAACTCTTCTATTAGCTAGACATATTCTCCCATTAAGAAATTTAATGTATTTAATTTGATCCTATGGTTTGAAAACTCACATGGATCCTTCTTCAATGATGCCCTATTTCAACTTACTGATGGTTGATACCTTTCCCTTTTGAAAACCAAAAGACAATCCTTCTAGGTAACTAGTTTGATTTTTACTTTGATCAATGAACAAGATTAATCACTTCTTAAGATCAAAAGGTTAGTGAAGCTATAAATTGAAAAGGTGCATATCTTTTAATCTACTAATCCATAACTAACCAAATTGAGCCACACGGACATAAGAACTACTTGATCACACTTCATAGAGTTTTCTCACCTCATATTTACTTAACTCCTAGTAATTATTTCATCGTATTTGTAGAGATGAAGACATAATCTTTATGCAACATGCACACTTATCAAGCAAGAAATTCATACTACTAGATAAAAATAGTAGGCCCACTATTGTCCTGACAACTAGACTCCACATGGCATCATTTCATTTGCCACTAAAGAATTATACAATTGTAGAAATGGGAATCATTTATGTTTTTCCAAATTTCATTCTAACAAGCATTTTGATTAACAAATTTGCCATATTAAACTTTAAATACATACAATGATTGGGATTCTTTCACCATTAAAATCAACATCTTTTATAGATTTGTGGATCATTAAAGTGCCAACAAATTTAATCAACTAACCCATAAATATTCATCTAATTACACCATATAACATCAAATAAGATAATTAAATCACCCCAATACACTTTGATCCCATTCAATAAAAGAATGGAGTCAATTCCTCTTTTAACATCAATGACTATAAGAGACTATTTCCATAGCATAAAACTACTTAAGAACTTTCAAAGAAATTTATTGATCCCAAGAGCAAATCAAAATAAGAAAAATACCTCAAATTATTGACACTTTGATTATACATACTTAATCCACTAATTCTCGATCAAGATTGATCACACAGACTAATTAACATTAAAAAAAAACAATGGTTGTAGCTAATGTAAACTTTGGTTCTCTTTTGATTTATTCTGAAGATCCGTTGCAGTTCATAACGAGGACATTGGCATCTTGTGAAGGCTTGCATAGAGAGTATTAGCATATATAGACATGGATGCACTATCTCTATCTATCTAGGCGCTCTGCAAACAATCTTAAATTTAATTGAAATAATGGTGTGGAACACAGAGAAAGTTCTGGCTATGAATGGCGGACAAGGAAAGAGAAGCTATGCACAAAACTCATCGTTTCAGGTAATCTCCATTCATTGCCTTCCCTAAACTAGAGAGACTAAGTACAGAGTGATTTACATCACCCATTGTGCTGTGTGGCAGGGAAACTCTCTGCGTTTTCTTCAACCTTTTTTACAAGAATGCATTGCCCACATCAACATCATTCCATACGACAAGTTTGGGATAGCAGATCTCGGGTGTTCTGCTGGACCCAACTCACTTTTCATTGCACATATTATCTCCAATGAAATCCAAGATAAATACATAGCCACGGGTCTACCAGTACCAGAGTTGCAAGTATTCTTTTCAGATCTGCCCTCCAACGACTTCAACTTGCTTTTCCGGACCTTACCACAGCCTCCCAAGGGGGGCGAAGAAGAAGAGGAGGAAGATATTAATAACAAGAATGCTAGATGTAACTACTTTTCAGCAGGGGTTGCTGGTTCCTTCTACAACCGTCTCTTCCCCAGAAATTCTCTGCACTTTGTTCACTCCACTTTCAGTTTACATTGGCTTTCACAAGTTCGTTCAAATCTTTTCTGTTTTTTACGATCTGATTTAAACATTATATTCTAAATTTTGACTTGTTTAGGTGGTTTATCGGTAATCACACTCATAACTGGATTTTATTGGAGAAGCTAGTGTAATTTCAAATCAAAACTTAGAATGTGTTGTTTACAACACACTCTAAACTTTGATTTATTTAGATGTTTTTATCAGCAATCACATTAATAAATGAATCTTATTTGAAAAACTAGTGTAATTTCAAATGAACTACCTAAACAAATCAAATCAAAACTTAGAGTCGCTTTTTACTGTTAAAACAATAATGAAATGAAATGAAGTCAATAAGGCAGTAAAAGTTTTTGTAACTGGGTAGTTGTGCATGCTTAAAAAGCAGGTCCCTGCTGAAATTGAAGATAAGAGGTCGAGAGCTTGGAATGGTGGAAGAGTGTTCATATCAAAGGAAGGGCCAGTGGAGGTGGGAGAGGCATATCTGCGTCAATTCCAGAAGGATTTCCACAGCTTCTTAAGAGCCCGTTCGGCAGAAGTAGTTGCAGGAGGTTGCATGTTTCTGTGTTTGTTAGGACGTCCAGATGCATGTGAGGATCCAAGAGACCAAGGTCCACTCGCCACCATATGGGATATCCTCCATGCTGCCTTCAATGACATGGTCATTCAGGTAACAGATAACCATGGATTCTTTTTGTTAACTTCAATTTATCTTTGCATACAGATTAAGAAATGAGATTTGATTTTGGCGACAGGGAGTTATAGAGGAGGAAAAAAGAGACTTGTTCAATTTCCCATTCTTTTCTCCCTCTGCTCGGGAGTTGAGAGCTGAGGTGGAGAAAGAGGGCTCATTCACAGTGACGAGAATAGACTATTTCTCTGCACTGGGGCACTCAAGATTTGGGACTCAGAATATAAAAAATGGGGATTTTGGAAGAATGGTTGCCAGTCATTCCAGAGCTGTTCTGGAAGGCATGATTTCGGCCTATTTTGGAAGTGAGGTCGTGGATCCACTGTATGAGAATTTTGCAGAGAGAGCTGCAGGTAATGCCTCACAAGTAATCGACTCCATTGTCAATGGAGGAGAATTCTTTGTTGTTCTTCGAAGAAAACAAGATTGAGTTGACCATGCAGTTTGTTTTGTCTTTCAGAGTTTGGAGTGAAATTACTTATGCTTTCAGAGTCGTAGATTGAGCTTGAAAAATGTCGTTTCTGCAACTTCTTATTTGTGTCCTTGTCTAGTTTGCCCAGGGAACAAGAGTACAATTGTCCAATCATCAAAGACAAAGGGTGTATAGCCACTAGTTTATGTCATTATAGAATGTTTGAAAGTAGAAATAAAAATAACTTTTGTGTTATATAGTAGAAATAAAAATAACTTTTGTGTTATATATTTGATAATTAGATTGCATATTATATTATGAGTTTTCTATCATTATCAAACAATGTAATAGGGGTTTTGGAGTCTTGTGTGATGTAACAATAAATGATGTATACAGTTGTTAATTTAATTAGAGAATCAATTATTGAAACCCAAAGGTTAACTTTAAGTGAATATTTAAATTTAAGATTTGAGTACGAAACAAATATCAAATAGATGCAATAAGAGTTGCTTTATTCTTATTCTTAAGGACAAAGATTTGTCTCACAACATAGTCTTAAATTAGGTCATGTCATGTGATGTAGCTTGTTATCTATACAACCTTCTTTAATATATTTGTTTATGTGCCCTATATAAATCCAATGTAAAAATAAAAAGGAACAAAATGACTTTGACCTTGGTTAAACATGAATTGTATATACATAATACTAAGATGAAAGTTCTAAATATAGATAGTATAAATTTAATATTAAATTATATATAATTTAATATTATATTATGATATATAAATACTATAATATTATATATAATTATTAAATTCTTAAATTTTTGAATGAAAAAAATTAATTATGATTGACCATATTCACATTGAATATTAGTCACAAATCAACTCAACTCTTACAAAAATATCTTGCATGTAAACTATAGCTTAAATCCAATACTAATGACGAATAATAATAGCATGCACATAGAATATGAAAATAGCAAATGAATTGTTCTTTATGTGGAAAATAGGAGAATAGGAAAAGTGTATTGAAGTTACACATTTCCCTTGCTCAAGCCTCTACAAGGCATGTGATTTATCATATGTATCAAAGTAACCATTGGAAAACTATTGAAATTAGGGAAAATATACACAATCTTTGAAACACAAAAACTTACAACAAATAAAATCCGTCCAACAAGAAAAACATATTCACAACCAAAGAAGAGTTAAATATTGGTGTCATTAGGTGTATGGAAGAGAAATAATTGCAAACCATTTTCTCTACCATCATCATCCACCCATGCATCTCATTGTTCTCCATTCTTAAGATTTCATTAGAAGGAATAGGCGTAAAAAATAATTATGGAATGCAAAAAATATTCACAATAAATGAATAATATCTAATCCTGATCGTAATCATAATCATAACGCTAAACCTAATTATATCTCTAATCATAATCCTAACCCTACCCTTGATCCTAATTTTATTTGTCATCCTAGCCCTAATCTTAGTTCTGATGCTAACTCCAACCTTAATTCTAATTGTATTTCTAACCCTAACATTAATCCCAATCCTAATCCTAATTTTATCTCTAACCCTAACTATATCCCAATCCTAATCCTAATTTTATCTCTAACCCTAACTATATCCCAAATCTCTAACCATATCCCTAATCTTAACCTTAACCCTAACCCTAATACTAATCCTAACACTAACCCCAAGCCTAATGCTAATTGTATGTATGCATTCACACTTAACTCTCTTGAAAAATGCTATTTTTGCGATTTCTTATTTTTCAAGCTCAATCTTGAAAAATGTCATTTCTACAATTTCTTATTCAAAAAATTGAACTCCTCTATATAGACCTTCACACTTAACTCTCTTTATCTTGAATTCTCTAGTTTCTTCATAAGTTCAAGTTGATAATCACTAGGTAGAAATTTAACCTTCATCTTTCTTACCATTTGATTCCTTTGATTTATTTTCTCTGCCATTTATTCTTCTCTAAACCTACACCTCTTTGCACCAAAGTCTTGCATGGTCCCTTTCAATCTTGTTTGAGCAAATTTCATTTCTAGGGTCCCCCACTTCATCATACTCAAAGTTCCTCCATCTCTATTATCCAATCAGTTAATTCATCCAGTTCTAAATTTCTTGAGAAGCTTGGTAATTTCACCCTTGTTCCTTTCCCAATATTAGAAATAACTCTTATAATCCTTCTTTCTTTTGCATCCATATCTCCATCTGTGTTTTCACCTTCTTTTCCAGCCATGTTTGCTCCCTCTTCATCATATTCATTTTCAGTATCTTCATGCACCTTACCTCTTCTCATTCCACCTTATATTACATCCATTCTTTCTTGCACTTCCCTCAAAGTCTATAGCACCTCATCTATTCTTCTCACTACTTCTGCAACTATAACCTCTGTCATCCTTCTCCTTGGTGGCATCCTACTACTCTAAATCTCCTTTCTTTCTCTTTTACTACAATCCTCTTGAATGCAATATCCCTTTCTATAGGGACACACCATATTCACATTGAATTTATTAGTCACAATATCAACTCAACTCTTACAAAATTATGTTGCATGTAAACCATAGCTTATTCAATTCTAATGATGAATAATAATAGCATGCACATAGAAGATGAAAATAGAAAATGAATTGTTCTTTATGTGGAAAATAGGAGAATAGGAAAAGTGTATTGAAGTTACACATTTCCCTTGCTCAAGCCTCTACAAGGTATGTTATTTTTCATATGTATCAAAGTAACCATTGGAAAACTATTAAAACTAGGGGAAATATACACAATCTTTGAAACACAAAAACTTACAACAAATAAAATCCATCCAATAACAAAAACTTATTATCTACCAAAGAAGAGTTAAATACTAGTGCCATTAGGTGTATAGAAGAGAAATAGTTGCAAACCCTTTTCTCTACCATCATAATCCACCCATGCATCTCATTTTTCTCCATTCTTAAGATTTCATTAGAAGGAATCTAGGTGTAAAGAATAGTTATGGAATGTAAAAAATATTCACAATAAATGAATAATATCTAATCTTGATCGTAATCATAATCATAATGCTAAACCTAATTATATTTCTAACCATAATCCCAACCCTACCCTTGATCCTAATTCTATTTGCAATCCTAGCCCTAATCTTAGTTCTTATGCTAACCCCATCATTAATTCTAATTGTATTTCTAACCCTAACCCTAATCCCAATACTAACATTAATCCAAACCCTAATCCTAATTTTATCTCTAACCCTAACTATATCCCAAATCTCTAACCCTATCCCTAATCTTAACCTTAACCCTATCCATAATACTAATACTAACACTAACTGCAAGCCTTTAATGCTAATTGTATGTATGCATTCACACTTAACTCTCTTGAAAAATGTTATTTTTGTGATTTCTTATTTTTCAAGCTCAATCTTGAAAAATGTCATTTCTACAATTTCTTATTCAAAAAATTAAACTCCTCTATATAGGCCTTCACACTTAACTCTCTTTATCTTGAATTCTCTAGTTTCTTCATAAGTTCAAGTTGATAATCACTAGATATAAATTTAACCTTCATCTTTCTTACCATTTGATTCCTTCGATTTATTTTCTCTGCCATTTCTTCTTCTCTCAACCTACACCTCTTTGCACCAAAGTCTTGCATGGGCCCTTTCAATCTTGTTTGAGCAACTTTCATTTTTAGGGTCCCCCACTTCATCATACTCAAAGTTCCTCCATCTCTATTATCCAATCAATTAATTCATCCAGTTCTAAATTTCTTGAGAAGCTTGGTAATTTCACCCTTGTTCCTTTCCCAATATTAGAAATAACTCTTATAATCCTTCTTTCTTTTTCATCCAATCTCCATCTGTGTTTTCACCTTCTTTTCTAGCCATGTTTTCTCCCTCTTCATCATATTCATTTTCAGTATCTTCATGCACCTTACCTCTTCTCATTCCACCTTATATTACATCCATTCTTTCTTGCACTTCCCTCAAAGTCTATAGCACCTCATCTATTCTTCTCGCTACTTCTGCAACTATAACCTCTGTCATCCTTCTCCTTGGTGGCATCCTATTGCTCTAAATCTCCTTTCTTTCTTTTTTACTACAATCCTCTTGAATGCAATATCCCTTTCTATAGGGACACACCATATTCACATTGAATTTATTAGTCACAATATCAACTCAACTCTTACAAAATTATGTTGCATGTAAACCATAGCTTATTCAATACTAATGATGAATAATAATAGCATGCACATAGAAGATGAAAATAGCAAATGAAATGTTCTTTATGTGGAAAATAGGAGAATAGGAAAAGTGTATTGAAGTTACACATTTCCCTTGCTCAAGCCTCTACAAGGTATGTGATTTTTCATATGTATCAAAGTAACCATTGGAAAACTATTAAAATTAGGGGAAATATACACAATCTTTGAAACACAAAAACTTACAAGAAATAAAATCCATCCAATAACCAAAACTTATTATCTGCCAAAGAAGAGTTAAATACTAGTGCCATTAGGTGTATAGAAGAGAAATAGTTGCAAACCCTTTTCTCTACCATCATAATCCACCCATGCATCTCATTTTTCTCCATTCTTAAGATTTCATTAGAAGGAATATAGGTGTAAAGAATAGTTATGGAATGTAAAAAATATTCACAATAAATGAATAATATCTAATCTTGATCATAATCGTAATCATAATGCTAAACCTAATTATATCTCTAACCATAATCCTAGCCCTACCCTTGATCCTAATTCTATTTGCAATCCTATCCCTAATACTAATTTTGATGCTAACTCCAACCTTAATTCTAATTATATTTCTAACCCTAACCCTAATCCCAATACTAACATGTTTACCCTAACCCTAATCCTAATTTTATCACTAACCCTAATTGTAACCCTATTATTAACCCTAATTGTATTCCTAATCTCTAACCCTATCCCTAATCTTAACCCTAATGCTAACCCTAATACTAATACTAATACTAACACTAATCCCAAGCCTAATGCTAATTGTATGTAGGCCTTCACACTTAACTCTCTTGAAAAATATCATTTTTGTACTTTCTTATTTTTCAAACTCAATATTGAAAAATGTGGTTTCTACAATTTCTTATTTGAAAAATTAAACTCCTCTATATAGGCCTTCACACTTAACTCTCTTTATCTTGAATTCTATAGTTCCTTGGTAAGTTCAAGTTGATAATCACTAGGTAGAAATTTCATCTTTCCTACCATTTGATCCCATCGATTTATTTTATCTCTGTCATTTCTTCTTCTCTCAACTTGCACCTATTTCCACCAAATTCTTGCATGACCTTTCAATCTTGTTTGAGAAACTTTCATTATTTTAGGGTTCCCCACTTCATCATACTCAAAGTATTCCTCCATCTCTATTATCCAATCAATTAATTCATCTGGTTCTAAACTTCTTGAGAAGCTTGTTAATTCCACCCTTGTTCCTTTCCCAGTATTAGAAATAACTCTTATAAGCCTTCTTTCTTTTGCATCCATGTCTCCATCTATGTTTTCACCTTTTCCAACCATGTTTTCTCCCTCTTATTCATATTCATTTTCAGTATCTTCATGCACCCTACCTCTTCTCATACCACCTTCTATTTCCTCCATTCTTTCCTACACTCCCCTCAGAGTCTCTAACACCTTATCTATTCTTCCTGCTACTTTTGCAGGTACAACCTCTACCATCCTTCTCCTTGGTGGCATCCTACTACTCTAAATCTCCTTTCTTTTTTATTGTAGTCCTCTTGATTGCAATATCCCTTGCTATCTAGGGACACATCCACTGTCACACTCATAGGGCTTCCTTCAACCCCAATCTCAAGCCACTATCTAACTTCCTAATGTTGTAGTTGTAATTTGATACCACATTGATGGCACTCACCTCCTCGTAGGTGCTTAAAAATACACTCAAATGAGATCTAGTAGGTGGGAAAGGAGAGGTTGTGTTGTTGTAAGAAAATCACACAACCTCTATAGAGGTCTTAACACTGGTCGTGAGTCAATACAAGGTCTCATGGACACAAAATAAATTACAGTAACAAATAACTACTTTATTATCCATAACAAAACAATTGTTGCAAGTAATAGTAGCTATGGTTGTAGGTGATAGTACACAATTCCCAAAGTCTAAAAACTCTAAAATTGCACACAAAAATCAACACTTTCAGAACAAAAAATCCCACACATCTATCATTCACAAACACATGCTAAGTTTCAGCAATCAGCAATATTTAGGAGAATAATTAATATTATTTCCATTAATTTAGAAAATAATATGTTTAGTTAAATCATTTTACACATTTACAAATATTGCAATAAATTTACAGATCTTCGATCTTCATCTTTCTTCTTCTTGTCTGCTACATGCTCTTCTATTGTTCTTTGTTGCTTCTATTCCCAACTACTCTCTTATGATACTTCTACTCTAACCCTTATTCTCTCTTTTTTTGTTCCTTCTTTTTTCTCCTCTCTTCTATTATTATTTTCATCCCAATCCCAAGATCTAGAAGCTTCTTCCCCAAAAATATTTCCTAAATTCCTAATGCTCCAAAATTCCATATTAAATGTTTATCTCCCAATTGGGTTCAAAAAATCTTGCTTAAATTGGTCTTCTTTCATTTTCCCTTGTTGTTGTTCATTAAATGCATTTGCAGGTTGGTAGTTGTAGCTTCAAAGGGTCCAAAAACTCAATTTTCAAATTGCCACAAGCATACATGGTGGCTAGTGAAGGAATTATAGGGAAATATTAAAAAAAATGATCCTCCTGTCTAGTAAATAAAAAGAGCATACAATATAAATTTTAAAAGGGTATAATAGGTCTTGCAAAGATAATCATCAACAAGTCTAATGACAAACCCACATCCTATAACTATCAATAATGT
This sequence comes from Sequoia sempervirens, assembly GCA_007258455.2. Lineage (NCBI taxonomy): Eukaryota > Viridiplantae > Streptophyta > Pinopsida > Cupressales > Cupressaceae > Sequoia > Sequoia sempervirens. Next base: position 29,210,817 of record VDFB02109042.1, read on the forward strand.
GTTTCCACTAAATGTTATTAGTATTATCAACCAACAAAGGAATACCAAGATAATCTAGGGGAAGCTATCATATTCTAATCTTTCCCATTCATGAATGTATTTGGACAAAGAGAACTCTTCCCGAAGTCATTCCCTAGTCACACCAAATTCTCTCATCTAAAAAGCAATATCATTCAATCTTTCTTGCACAATTTTCTTCTATAAAAAATACTACAAAATCTAGATTTGTTCCACTATTTAACCTTGAACTTGACATATTAAAGCTTTTTAAAAAATGAATACATAGTAGTAACAAAGGAAAGCTTACCCTCCAACCACCATATTGCCATGTGTTCACATAAAGGTTGATCCCAAAACCATATTTTAACTAAAACTTGAACAAGAGGTTTTTAAGTATAGAAAAAATAGGAAAAAATATTAATGGGCCAATGATCCAAAATCCCACTACAAAATCACATAGGAATTATTTCAATTATACCCAATCCAACAATTAGATACTAAAAACCTATCAGCCACTTAGAAATAGAAGCACGACTGCACCTCCTATTATTCCAAGTGAAAAGGCCACCACTTGGTTTAACATCTACAAGATCAATAAATGACATAGACCGTTTCAAAACAAAATTGAATATTGGTCAAGCTAACTCAAGCCCCCAAGTTTCTCCTCAAAAGTAAGAATGATATTGAAATTCCTAGTCAAGATCCAAGGAACAAAAGCAAACATATCTAGTGAAAAACCAAATATTTGACCACAATTTAATCTACCTTTTCTTAAAATTCTATAGGAACAAAAGTATTGGATAAGAAAATAGAACTTCTTAGGTCAAAACAAATACCAACCAAATAAATAAAATGCATACTTGCTAACCAACTATTATTAAATCTTACTAAAAAGTATAATATGTAAGTATAATATGTTGATGAATACTTATCTTATTTATAATATAACCATCATTGTACAACCATCATAATTGATATATTTTATGAGCACACAAACAAAAGAAAACTTTTCTAGTGAACAAACCAAATATTTGACCACAATAATCCACCTTTTTCTTAAAATTCTATAACAACAAGATAAAAAAATAGAATTTTTTAAGTCAAAACAAGTATCAACCAAATAAATAAAATGCATACTTGCTAACCAATTACTATTAACTCTCGTTAAAAATATAATATTTAAGTATAGTATCACCATCACTATACAACCATCATATTTGATATATTTTATGAACACACAAAATAAATCAAAATAAATTTTGTTTTATTATAACATAATCAATTACATAAAATAATAGAAATTATTACAATGGAAAAATAAATGAAATTATGTGATGCAGGTGAAGAAGGCAAAGATTATATGAGAAAAAAAACAGAAGAAAACGATATCCATGAAGGACAAATCCTTCTTAACCAGATCTTTGGAGATCATGCCAAAGGAATCTGGCAGCCTTCCGTTTCTCAGTCAATAATGGGGAATTATATTGTGAAGTGTGTTTATATAATATTTTACATGAATCACAATGTAGATGACAATGAAATTATACCATTTCCATGTTTATATTCATCAGACAACTGTTCATTTGGAACCATTAAAAACTTCAACTCCTTCAAATAATATTCCAAGATGAATATGATGTTCAACTACTCATATTGGGCATTATTGTTCTTGTCTTATGCAGTCACTTTCTCTTTGGCTGTGTAATCTGATGAAACCAACACATCAAGACTTACCCAAATGATAGAATTTTATTAAAAAATTATTAACACAGAAAATTTTTATAATCCGATTCCTTGATTGATAGATTTCAAATCACTTAATTAATAAGCATTGAAATTGATATTGATTGTCTAACTGGCAGGTGTCTTGAGGAAACAAAATACAAAAAAAATCAGATATTCTCAGGATTGAATATCATAATGGCCATGTACACCCTGTGCCCAAAGTTGTAAAGAGACATGGTTGTGACGATCAAGATGGCCATGTAGGATTTAAATATCATTAGTTTCTTTTGTAAAATTCAAACCTTCTGTGAAGAGTCAATTCTGATGTATAGGATGGCATATAATCATTAAATGCCTACTTTCAAATGAGATTGGATTTGAAATTTTTAGACATTGATGTTGCTACTGATTTAAAGGAATGTGTCATTCATGTAATGTTCTGATCGGTATTGTCTAGACATGTCTATAAAAAGGTGGTTTGTTTATGTTTGGTTGGTTGGAGTTGAGGAACTTTGGGAAATTTGAAAAACCTAACTATTTATGCTCAAGTGATTTGGTGGAGGGTCCATGTCTAAATTTTGTTTATCTATCTATTGAAGTACAAAATTGTAGTTTATATTAAATTGCATTATAGACAATATTTCTAAGTTTCAATGCATGTATTTTCATTGAATTTGATGGTTACAATGTACATATTTTTTCATGATATAATCATTTGTAAATTTATTTTTTTAAATGATTGCATCATTATTATTTTCATATAGAGTTAGGATTGATAGTTTTTTGTGTTGGGATTTGGGTGATATTTAGTTGTAGAGAGTTCTTATAGGAAAAGTTGTTCGGAGTCTTCTTTGTGGTAGTGTGTAGAAATCTATCAAATATTGTGCTATAGTAGATATGGTGATCTACATATGGCAATGATGTTGCAAGGGTTATAGTACATCGTATATGTTATTATCGCATGTGATGATGCCATGCTAAAAACCACAAGGTATTTGGAAGAAGAAATCACAATTGCACATGAGATAAGTATTTGATAGAGTATGCCCAATGATGCAAGAGCACATGTGGTAGATATGGTGAACATATAGTAGGATTTGAGGGTAGGATAATATCCTAGACGATTGCACTAAATAGTACAAGCAATCAGGAGTAATGTTTGTACTAGTGTAAGCTACCACAAGTGAGGAGTTGGTGTAGAGGAGAATAAGTTATTTTGTTTACCTTTGTTATCTAGACAAGGTAGAACAATTAACAGAGTCTCAAAGCCTGCATTCAGATGCAATCTAAATTCAACAATCTATAGGCCTTGAGTCGAGAAAATAAGTGTAGTTCTCTAGAAACTCGCCCCTTTTCTACTAAGATAGTCTTCAATATAACCAAGTGCTCATAATTGCACTGATCACAACACCAACTATCAATAGAGAGTCGAAAATAGAGTAATACAAAAATCCCAGCTATTGTGGATGAAAAGAACATTATGCTTAAGATATGAGTTTAGTGTTGAAAAACAAGATAAAACTTGCAATGCAAATATGCAAATAAATTCATGCATCCAAATTAACAAAGTAATAAATCATAGTTGCAACTAGATTACAAAAGATATGCAAACCATAACTCAAGAATTACGTGGAGAAACTCTTGCAGGAAAAAAATTCACATCCAAAGAGATCCAAGACTTGTATTAATCCTTCAAATGAGTTACATCAATACAACTTCTCCCTCTAAATCACTACACCACTTCATAGCTTCAACAACCGGAAACTTATTTTCCCTTCAATTCAAGCACTAAATATATAGGCATGAGAGAAAACATGAATCAAGAATGGTTTCCAAAACCATTTAGTCATAAATCACAAAGAAAAGAAACTTTCTCTTCCAACTTGTGATTTTATCCATTTTTTAGTAATGTGCACATTCAACTAAAAAATTTGGTTTATCTTTTTCCAAACTCACATTTATCTTCCCCTTTTTTTCATGCTCTTTCTAATTTGACAATTAAAACACTTTGCAAGTTGTGATAGTTGTATTTAGAAACTTCCGTGACAACTAAAAGATGATTACAAATTACCAATTAATAATTAAAAAACAAAGCAAGGTTGAGACACTTTCTCAACATTTAGAACTAGAACAACAAAGTTAGAAAAAGTGAAAATATGGAGATGCCAGAAAATCGATCCCTAGGAATAGATCTATGCTATGAACAAGAAGACAGGACTAGGAAGAACAAACCTGACCTCCATGACACTAACTTTAAGTGCCCCACTTTCTTATTATATTCTTCTTTGAGGTAAAACTAATGTAATGAATAGGTAGAAATTTATTCAAATCCTAAACCAAATGAGCTTTTACATATACTAATCCAAATTGATGAATTCTTCTGGGTGATTACCTGATGCAAGTCAACCAAGAAATCCATTGAATCATACAAATGAGTTCATCTAAATACTTGTCTAAACCAATTGAACCTATTGATAGGCATATCCGTGCCACTAAACTTCTTAAGTTAAAACATATCCTAAATAGCCTAATACTAGTTTATATGGACACACCTTTGTTCTTTCTTGTGACAGCCAATTTGCCATATCTAAATTTCAACATCTAGCCTAATTTTCTTCACCTCTTTATCTATGAAGAGAGAGTTTTTTTTATTTTCCCAATGCTTATCCTATATTTCCCTTCTCAAGCTACCTACAATCAACTAAACTACTATTTTCCATTTTCAAGGTGAATATAGCATCAACTGACCTAAGTCATTTTCTTGATTTCCTTGTGTTCATCATATTTTCCACTCTCAAGCTACATACAAATCAACCAACTTACAATTTTTCATTCTCAAGGAAATAGAGCATCAAACAACCTAATTATTTTAATTTTGAGCTAGGATTGATGGTTTTTTGTATTTGGAGTTGGGTGATATTTAGTTGTAGAGTTCTTGTAGGAAAAGTTGTTTGGAGTCTTCTTTGTGGTAGTGTGTAGTGATCTCTCAAATATTGTCCAATGGTATAATAAAAATGGTGATCTACATATGATAATGATGTTGCAAGTGTTATAGTATATAATATATGTTATTTCACATGTGATGATGTCATGCTAAAAACTACAAGGTATTTGGAAGAAACTGTCGCAATTGCATATGAGTTAAGTATTTGATGGAGTATGACCAATGATACAAGAGCACATGTAGTAGATATGATGAACATACAGTAGGATTTGAGGGTAGGATAATATCCTAGAATATGGCACTAAAAAGTACAAGGATAATTTCCTAGAGAAGATGACACTATATAGTACAAGTAATCAAGAGTAATGTTATGTAATAGTGTAAGCTACCACAAGTGAGGATTTGGTGTAGAGGAGAATAAATTATTTTGCTTACCTTAATTTTTTACAACTAATCTCACTCTATGATATCTAGACAAGACTAAAATGAAATGAAATATTTTTTTATTGAAAAGATAGTTTACTGCTATGATAACAAAAATTAACTAAAATTTTATCTAGATAAAATTCTCCTACCTATTTTGTAAGAAGAAAGAGAGAAAGATTTAGGTTAATGGAAAATGTTTAATTACAAAAAGTTGAAGCATAGAATTAAGAAACTAGATTCATAACAATAATTGATAAAAAAGAAGTGAAACTTGGCACCAAAGTATGAAGCTTACTATGTAGGCTACAACCATAATGTGTGTATGCCTATGCGATGTGTTGTCATTTGACTTATGTGCTATCATCCAAGTTACACAATATCATTCCAAATAATTGTACAACCAAATTTTGGTTCTTCTACACAATAGGAGATAAAATAAAAGCACAATTGGAAACTAGGGGATACAAGATGATATGGAAACGATAAAGTGAAGCTAAGAAAGTGAAATAAAAAAAACCATGAAGATATGTGGAGAGTATGATCAAACCTTTGTGTGTTTGAATTTGAAAACCTATAGTTTGAATAAAAAGGAAGATTTGGATTTCTTGGGAGATTGCCACAAATGATCAAGCCCCTATTTTCCTTTTGGTTTCCATGTGTAATTAATTATATAGAGAAAGAAGAGAATGTGTGTGCACTCTAGCCTAAGTGCATCTACACTAAGAATAATAAAATTAAATATTGTGAATATTGTCCCTAGACCTACAACAACAATAGACTAGTATGTGTGTATGTTAAATATAAATGAGGAACCCAATACGTACCAACAACACAAAATAGTTCACAATGCTATTACAAAATGGAAATAAAATGAAAAGGAAATAACACCAACATCTCACACCATGAGTAGAAGTGAAATTATAAGAATCACAAGCTAGATGTCCTCAAGAATCCAAGAATGTTAAGAAAGCCACACTATTAGAATAGCATTTGATAAGCCTTCAAATATTGATCAAGAATGATATTATTAATCACATAGAAGATTATAAACTATAGGGATTGCAAGGAAAATCTTAAGAAAGCTTGAGTGCTTGAATGATTGGTTTTTTGTTTCAAAATGAGAGCCAAAATGGAAGATAAAGAGATAAGAAATCTGAACTTGCAATTGGGATTTGAACAACACAAGTCAATTATAAAGCTTGGTCATCAAGATATAGGTGGCCAAATTGGAAAAAAAATATTGTTATATGACTAAAAGGTTAGTGGATAATAGTTTGGTGTGTGGACATTCATGCATTTTGTTGGTTTTCAAGTATAACAAGCCATCTAAAAACATGAAAATTTAGAATAACATAAGATAAATGAAAAGGTAACAATATTTAACATAAAAAATGAGAAAAAAACATAAATATATGAAGTATAAGTTAACACTAGGGCAGAAAAAATGTAATTTTGAATGAACCTAAAATCACACTATGGGAAATAGACACTAAATTTATCCCAAACATAGCATAAAAATTGTAAGGGTGTACAATTTCTGACATTACGATTGCTAACTTGTTGGTTATCTCATTAACATTTATATTTATCAACAATGTAAATGTTGTAGCTATTGATTCATAGTGTTTGGAAGTGGTAGATTATATAAGGTGATTATCCATGTGGAGGCATAATACTTGGTGGTTTATGTGGTATGTTGATTTCATGTGTGGTTAGTTTATAGTTATATGACTCTTGGTATTCCACAAGTTGATTGAATAGTTGGATGGTTGGTTTTCCCATGAATAAACCTATATATATCAATATGTAGGAATATGTCAAGGTTAATCATGGTAAAAAAATTCACTTGTAAGACACTAAATACATTTATATATTGTTTGGTGTGTAATAATTAGAATAATAGTAGAAGAAGAGTATGTAGTAGATTGAGACTATAAAAAATTTCCAAAGACCACGTTGTATGTTATGATTCTAAAAAATATAATTATAAATGTCTTTTGGTGGTGGGTTTTTCCTTGAAAGGCTTTACCACTTTTTTTTTTGTCTTGTGTAGTCTTGTGGATGCATACCATTCCATCTACTTTTGTAAATTTTTGGTTGGTTGGAGCTGAGAAACTTTGGGAAATTTGAAAATCTAACTATTCCTACTCAAGTGATTTGGTGGAGGGTCCTTTTCTTTATCTAAACTTTATTTATCTATCTACTCAAATACAAAATTGTAGTTTATATTAAATTGCTTTATAGACAATATTTCTAAGTTTTAATGCATGTTTGTTAATGAATTTGTTGTTTACAATGTACACATTTTTTCATAATGTTTGTTTTATATTGTTTGTAAATTTATTTTCTTAAAAGATTGCATCATATCTATTTTAATATTGAGTTAGGACTGACAGTTTTTTCTGTTGGGATTTGGGTGATCTTTAGCTGTAGAGAGTTCTTGTAGGAAAATTTGTTTGGAGTCTTCTTTGTGGTAGTGTGTAGTGATCTATCAAACATTTAGACATGGTGATCTACATATGACAATGATGTTGCAGGGGTTATAGTACATCGTATATGTTATTATCACATGTGATGATGCCATGCTAAAAACTGCAAGGTATTTGGAAGAAGAAATCACAATTGCACATGAGATAAGTATTTGATAGAGTATGACCAATGATGCAAGAGCACATGTTGTAGATATAGTGAACATGAAATATGATTTGAGGGTAGGATAATATCCTAGAAGATGGCACTAAATAGTAAAAGCAATCAAGAGTAATGTTATAGTAGTGTAAGCTACCAAAAGTGAGGATTTGGTGTAGAGGAGAATAAGTTAATTTGTTTACCTGTGTGTCTTAAGGTTTTACAACTAACCTCACTCTATGATATCTAGACAAGATTAAAATGAAATGAAATATGTTTTGTACTAAAAAAATAATTTATTGCTATGATAATAGAAATTAAATAAAATATTATCTAGATAAAATTATTATTCTTACTTTGTGAGAAGAAAGAAAGAGATCTAGATAAAATTATCCTTCTTACTAAATTATCCTTCTTACTATAATTGATAAAAAAAAGTGAAACTTGGCATCAAAGTATGAAGCTTACTATCTACGCTACAACCACAATGTGTGTATGTCTATGTAATGTCTTATCATCTGACTTGCATGCTATCATCCAAGTTACACAATGTCATTCCAAAAAAGTATACAACTAATTTTTTATTTTTCTACACAATAGGAGATAAAATACAAGTAGAATTGGAAACTCGGGGATATAAGATGATATGGAAATGATAAAATGAAGCTAAGAAAGTGAAATAAAAAACCATGAAGAGATGTGAAGAGTATGATCAAACCTTTGTGTGTTTGAATTTGAAAACCTATAATTTTAATAAAATTAAAGATTTGGAATGCTTGAGAGATTGTCACAAATGATCAAGCCCCTACTTACCTTTTGGTTTCCATGTGCAATCAATTGTGTAGAGAAAGAAGAGAATGTGTGTGAATTATAGCCTAAGTGAATCTACACTAAGAATAAGTAAATTAAATATTATGAATATTATCCCTAGACCTACAATAGTCAATAGAGTATTGTGTGTATGTTAAATATAGGTGAAGAACCCAATACGTGCCAACAACACAAAAGAGTTCACAATGCTATTAAAAAAGGAAAGAAAAGGAAAAGGAAATAATGCCATCATCTCACACCATGAGTAAGATTGAAAATTTATAAGAATCACAAGCTAGATGTCCTATCCACGAATGTTAAGAAAACCACACTAGATAGAACAATGTTAAGGTTTTACAAATAATCTCAGTCTATGATTTCTAGACAATTACAAAGCTTGGTCACCAAGAGATGGGTGGCCAAATTGGAATGAAATTGTTGTTAAATGACTAAAAGGTCATTGGATACTATTGCATCATGTGTAAATTCCCATTGATTTGGATAGAACTCTTCACCATCTAGCTTGGAAAGTTGTAAGGAATTGTGTTGTTTTTTGATAGAAATCATGTATGCTCCACTCCCTATGGAGTCAAAATTAGTGTATCTTCCAGGTCTAGTCTTCAATTCATCTCATTTAAGAACAAGATATCTTTCTTTGAAAATCCTTGCAACTATTTTCTTTTCAAATGACCTTTTGGTTTGGGCTTGATGAAAATACATTACTTTCATTTCCTTGTCTCTAGTCTCTTCCAACTCCATTATTTATGCAAACTTGATATAAATAGTGCATCTTCTTCCATCATTTCTAGTTGGTTAACAAGATCTCTAGAGTAGGTAATTTTCAAGTAATATGGGAAGCTTTTCTTCTCTACCATAAAAATAATGTAATGTGAATTACCAATGAACCTCTTGGGTATAATACTATCAACCCATTAGGTTTCTTTCAACTTTGCATGCCATGTCCTTTTTTCTCTTCCATGATTCTTTTGATAATCTATATAAGATTATCTTCTTTCATTCCCTTAAGGGAAATAACTAGAAGATGTTCTCAAATGGATGCCATTATTGATATCCCATTCACTTATCTTAGTGATAAAAAAATCCAAATCATTATTATAGATGATATTATAAGGAATTCCAAACCTTGTGACTATGTCTTCATAAAACTCCAAACTAAAGTCTCATTTTCTTCCTTAAGTGATATTGTTTTTTCCACCTTGTAAAATAGTTAGTGGTTTTTAACACCCACTTATGACCTTCACATGAAGGTGGATTAATCATCCCTATGAATCTAAACCCCACTTCATGAAGGGTTGTTCTACCTAAATGGAATGGAGATGGAATTTTACTAACTTTTTCTTACCTATGAAGAAAGCACATTCCTTACATTTCTTGACCCATGCATACGCATCTCTAAATAACCTGAGCCAATAATAGCATGACCTCATTACCTTTAAGGTTATAGTTTGTGGAGAAAAATGTCCACTTGCTAATCCATCATGGAATTATTGCAAAAAATGATCAATCTTAGTTGTCTAATGTACCTTAAGAGAACACCATTTACATCCTTTCTAAACAAGATTTCATCCATAAGAACAAAAGGAATGAATTAAAGTATAGAATACCTACTTTTAGATTTTTTCAATTCTTGAGTACTCTCACCTATTTGAAGGAAATGGACCATACCTTGAGTCCAACTTGTATGTAATGGAGGTGCAATTGATTGTTGGTCATTTTGAAGCACTAGAATAGTTCATCTTTAGATCATCATCCAAATCTGAAGCTAGTTGCTCACACAAGCCCTTACCTCCAATAAAATTTGTGACTTTGATATTCACATCATACTCCATCACCTTTGTGATCCAACCTACTCTTTTTCATTCAAATCCTTTCTCAAAATAAATTCCTTGACACTTGGATGTGAGACCATTAAATCAATTTTATTTATAGAAACCAAGTGTCTAAAATTTTCAAGAATCATTATAACAACAATACCTTGCTTCTTTATAAAAGAGTACCTTTCCTCATATTCTTCCAAACCTTGACTAAAAAAGGCTATTGGATGTTACATACCTCCATCATTTTGTTGTACCAACATTGCTAAGATAATGTATTGTTGGAATATGACTTGACAATTTTGTAATTTTGGCAAATGTTCGACATGTAGTTGCATGAGTCTCACTTTCTATTTTTGGAAAAAAAATCAACAAGGACTCTACAACTCAGATTTCTTATACTATTTCGAAGTCATTTTTTCTGTTAAAATTTGAAGATTTTTGTAATTGCAAATTTCTTGAGAAATAAAAATATGAGAGATATTTTCTTGTGGATTTTTTCCTAGTATAATTTTACCAGGTTTTCCACATAAATATTAAATTTGTGCTTATTATTTTTCTCTATCTATTCTAAATTGTAAATTTTCTTTCAATTGGTATCAAAGAAAGGTTTTTTGTGTAGATTTTTTGTTTTTGATAAGTAAACAATGACATGAAGCACAATTACCAAATTTAAAGTGTAAAATTTTGATGGTTCTAATTTTTCTATATGGAAGCTAAAGATTCAAGCTTTATTGGCGAAGGATGGATGTTCCTTAGCATCAAAACCTACAGCCATGATCAAGGCAGATTGGAATGAAATGGATAGCATAGCTAGAGCATCAATCCAATTATCTCTAGCATATTTGAACAGTACTATTTAATATTGTAGTAGAAAAAACTACACATGACTTGTAGTCTAAGCTCAAAAATCTATATGAGATGAAGTCATTGGAAAATAAAATTTTGTTACATAGGCTGTTGTATAATTTGATAATGCATGAAAATTCATCTATCACAAATCATCTGAATTATTTCAACACACTGACAAGCAAGTTGGATTCAGTGGGGGTGAAAATTGAAGAAGAGGATAAGGTGACAATATTATTGTGCCCATTGCCTAAAACTTGGAATCAATTGGTTATGGCTCTTAGTAACTCAACACCGAGTGGGAAACTAGTCTTTGAAAATGAGGTGGCCACTGTAATTTCTAAAGATTCAAGGTGGAAGACATCTTAAATATCTTCTTCTAATGAAGCCCTATTTGCAAGGGGAAGAACTCAGGAAAGAGTTGTAGAGGAGAGGGATTGGCTACTTCGGGACTCGAGGTCATGGGAGAGTCCTAAACATCAAGTTGCCCTGATCTACCTCAAGCTTTCTAAGTGATTCAAGAAGGTTAAGATGCTAAGGCCGAAAATGAAAAGAGATCTAGTTACTATTTTCCTTCTACTAACTTGAGTGTTTCAGAGGGTTAGACAAGCTGATTTCCAAAGTTTGAGCTACTAGTTAGAAAACTCTCTGGCTAAGAATGATAGTGCAGGAAATGGACTCTAGCATGGAATGTTGGTGTCTCAGTTGTGTGTTGTTTGTCCATACGGACATAAAAAATAAGAGATAAATTAAAACACTAGAAATCTAACAAACAACCTGACTGGTGAAGTTTTATGCTATGATAGAATTAAAAAAAAGGTACAAAAATGAAATACAAGAAGAAGAATACTGTAACTAAGCTATGCTTGAATTGATGAAGAAGGGGTGAGGAAACCAGACCTTCCTACCTGAGAGTCAAATACTAAAAGAGCTCCACACGAGAACAACTACACACACAAGACCAAGGAAAATGTTGGGGTTGTTTTTAGAGGGTTGCCTCAATCAATCCTCCGCTTTAGTGTTTCCACCTCCATGGAAAGCTAGATAGCAAAGAGTATATAAAATGATAAAGATGTGTATGGAAATAGAGATTCCAAGCAAGAACACAAACAAAAATGTGAGCTACTATGTAAATATAATTATGCAAAAGCAAGTGACAATGGAAGATATCACCTTCACAACTATGTGCTCTCAAGGCAAGTAGAGGAAGGAGTGAGCTTGAAAGTTCTCCAACAACAATGTTGTTGCAACAAATAGAGTGGAGGAGCCAAGAAACTAGTAGCTTGTAGCTACAATGAAAAGGTGGTGAAGCTTGGAACTGTTTAGTTGATCAATAGAGCATGAAGAATTTAGTCAAAAGTTCAAGAATGGTGATGAAGTTGGATAGAATGAAGGATTAGGAAATTTAAATGGAAAGAAGAAGGAAAAAGACCCATTTGGTGTCGATCAAGGGAGGTAGAGACATTACACTTCATCACCAATGGAGAGAAGTAATGCCTCTATGGATTCTAGAGGTAGGAATCCTATTAGGACGACAACGCAGTGCGTTGATGTCCGCATGGTATGCAAGCGTCTTTGACAAAAATCCTCCACTAACACAAAAATGAGCTACTGAGTGGATGGGGAAAGGTGGCAGATGTCGAAATTGCATCATCAGAATCACATTTTCTAAGGTGAGGGGTATGAAAATGGGGAATTTTTATAGGCTGAAATTCATGCCATTACATTTTTCCCCCACTTTAGTGAGCATACATGTCAATGAATGCAAGGTAAAGTAGAGTGGAAATAATTTGAAGAGAATATACCTAAACCATTGAGGAAGCAGACTGTGATCTGACATGCTCAAACATACAGGAGAGAGAGGTGGCTCCATAGGTAATCATTCTTTTAGAAGGTGAACAAAATCTTTGTAGGTGCTTGGTCCTACAGAATGAAAGCACTTTACAGGTGCTCGGTCCTACAAAGGAGGCACCGCAGGTTCTCGATCCTAAGGGGTCAGAAATGAATGGCTCCACAAATTCTGATTGGTCCTTATAAGTGTTTGGTCCTCCAATCTTGATTTTGAAAGTATCTTTAAAGGTGCTTGATCCTATAAAGCAATATGTTAAGCTACAGACAAAACATGTTAGGCAAGCAAAAGTCAAACAAAAAAATGATCATATCCCAAAAACCAACAATTGAAGGAGAAGCTTTCAAAGGGGTCCCTCGAGAACCCTTCAAGATAGCAAGGGGCTCATTCAAAGGGACACTCTGATTGAAAAGCATAGATTTTTTTACAAATGATCCTATCATCAAAGAATCCTTTTGAAAGATCTCTTTCGTCAAGGAATTTGATAAAAAGAATGGCCTTCTTGATGGAAAGTTCGTTGATTCTTTTTTTTATGAATTCATTTTAGAAATAAAATATTGCTAAGGGGATCCTTGTTGAAGGATGTGATTTTTGAAAAGTGTAAAAAAATTTAGTAAGGGATTCATTGGCCACCAAATGCACCTTATTAAAAATCAAAGAAGTAGTAGCCCCCACTTAGGATGGTGTGTGCGGATTGAAGGAGCATGTGGCATCCTAAGGAAAGGAAGAAAAGATAGTGATGTTGTAGCCCACAAGACATAACAAGAAATAAGTGTGGAAATGTTGTCACACACGCAAGGTCCAACACATAAGCACCACAAAATCATAAAGTAGGAGGAAAGAGAAGCAAGCAAAAACAAAGAAAACAAGGAAAAATATGAGATGAGGAAATCAAGAGATAAGGGGATCTGGGAGTTCCGGGTTAGATCAGTTCTTATAGGCAACCCATAATATATGTGTGAACAAAAGATCATCAGTCCCCAAATTTCCTAGATCTGAAGAAGAGCACATGAATACAAAATAACAAAATTGGGTCAACATGGAAGGGAGGCCTAAATTCCCCCAACACTTTGCATCATCCCCAATTACCAAAAATCAAGTTACAACATACAGAAGAATGATGAAACATATAGAGGAAGTTTATGACATAATCTCACTCTTGTATCCAAGCACCTACAAGGGTGACAAGGGTCCTCCAAGAACACATAAAAAGAGCATAGGGGAAACACAACACACATACACAAATCTAATGTACAGATAAAGAAGAGGTACTCCCTAGTCCTCATCAGCCAAGATTTCATTGTTCTCTGAATCTAGATCATCATATGGGGAGGGAGGATGAACCCGCAAGGGCGAGATAGTGAGGGGAGCACCCTCCAACTCTCCTTTGAAAACAGCTAAGGAAGAAGGCCCCTCAAGGTCTCCTTTACTCAACTCCTATGAGGTAAACATCATTGACCTCACAAATATCATTGATAGAGTTGGTACATCATCCACTGAGTTAAAAATGCACTTAAAAGGAGTCCCGTGTGTTAACTGGGTAGGAGAGGAAGGAGGTACCTAAGATCCACCATCATCCTCATCAAGAGGGATAGTTACAAACTTAGGAGACGCTAAGGTCACCCCCATCATAAGGGTGAGACAAGTCAAGGTAGAAATCCCTTCCAAATAAGGTGATCCCTTCTTCCAACCTCCACTAGGAGTGAGGTCATCCTCCAACCTATGCTTCAGCGGAGGATGCATAATCCCCCAGAAGAAGCAGAAGGCGAGCAAGAAGAGGACAGAGCCATAATGGACACTTCCATGGTATTTGACATATCCACGAGTTGGGAAAATGGAGGGATGTCCAGAAGGGACATCAAAAGAGGGTGCTCCATCGAGGGAGTGATGAACACCTGCACCCTTTTAGGGTGAGGGTCATCAACATTCATGGGGGGATCCAGAAGCAAAACTGGGGAAAGGGTAACTCAAGAGAAAGGAGAAAAAGAGGGAGGCACAACATAACACATCAAAATAGGAGTTGTCAACTCCCATTTTTCCTTCTGCAAGGTAGCTTGTTCAACAGCTAGAGCCTTTCTTTAATCCTTATGCTCACACACAAGTAGGTTTCATCAGCTTTGGGAACTAGAAGTCACTACTTGAGAAGGATTGAGAGGCTCCTATTCTACCATAGATGTGTCCTCCACAACTATTTCTAATGGAAGGGAAGCCTCCTAGATGGGAGCAAGAGCAGGAAGCATAAGAGTGAAAAAGATAGCAGATGGAGAAGCAAACCTAGGAGCCTCAGTAGTGGGTGTCTTCCCATTCACTGCTTGAGAGGAAAGAGTGGTAGGAGGTTGCAGAGGTCAAGACATAGGGGAAACTCCACGAGGGCATTTCCCCTTACCATAGACAATATTCCTAGGCACTATGGGCAAGATGCAAAGTTCAAATACTTAACGTTTGTCCTTTCACTAAGTAGGCACCATCAAGCTCCCCATGTGAGGCATGGGAGCATGAACCGAAGGCATTGTAATAAGGTGAGAACTGGAAGTATATGGAGTAGAAGAAGAAGAGGAAGGCTCTCGGGCGCGAGCAAGCTTCCCCTTCCCCTTTTTTTGAGATAAGGAGGTAGCTTGTTGTTGCATTTAATCATGCAACCTTTGAAAAATATGGCATAGGGGATGCAGGGTAGGTCACCTTCGGTGTTATGCCCCCAATATTATACTTGGCATAGGTGCGATACAACAAGCCCATCATTGGGGGGATCAGATTGATCACTCAATGGGATAAAATTGATCTAACGAGTAGCCCCCATGTGACACCAACAGTTTATATCTTGTGTCATGCACAACGTGTATAGAGCCCTCATGAGAAACTTCAAACACTTATGAATTATCGAAGTGACCACATTCATGGAAACTATCCATGGGATTCCTAGTTTTACCTTGAACAAGTCTAACTCTGGGATGATATCAAACATTAAAGAGACCATGTTTATATACTTTGAGAGGAATTCCTTAGAATATTCCAAAGGTTTAGAAATCAGAAGGTGAACTATCTAAATCTTGCCTCCCAATATCTAGGAGCCCCTCTAACTACACTGCTAGGGGTCATAGGTTGGGTTGCAAGGCTATGCACCTTGCAACATGTAAACCTACAATGCACCTAGGATACAAGAGAAGGTTCTTCAATGCCCAAGTGCAAAATAGAAATAGTTCACATCAGGTTCACCAAAATGTAGAGGAGGGGGACTAGCTGCTTTGGGACTACAGGTCATAGAAGAGTCCTAAACAATAGGTTGTCATGATCTACCTCAAGTTTCCTAAGTGACTTAGGAAGATTAAGATGTTATGGCCAAAAAGGAAGAGTGATCTAGTTACTATTGTTCTTCTGCTAACTCGAGTGTTTCAAAGGGTTAGATGAGTTTATTTCTAGAGTTCAACCTACTACTTAGACAACTCTCTGCCTGAGGATGGCAACACAAGACATAGACTCCAATGCTACGCACTGGTGTCTCAGTGGTGCACTGGCATTCATACAGACAAAAGGACTAAGAGACAAATTAAAACACTAGAAATCTAATGAACAACCTAACTAGTTAAGTTTTATGCTACGACATCTAATAATAGAAAAGGTACAAAAATGAAATTCAAGAAGAATACTTTAACTAGGCTATACTTGAATTGATGAAGAGGGGGTGAGAAAAGCATACCTTCCTACCCGAGAGTTGAATACTCAAAAAGGTCCATATGAGAAAACCTACATACACAAGACCAAGGAAAATGTTTGGGTTATTTTTAGAGGATTGTCGAGCATTCAATCCCTTGCTTTGGTGTTTCCACCTTCACGAGCAGCCAAATAGAAACAAGTGTAGAAAATGATAAAGAAGTGTATGGAAATAGAGATGCCAAGCAAGAACACAAACAATAATATGCTACTATGAATATAATTCTGCAAAAGAAAGTGATAATGGAAGATATCACCTTCACAGCTATGTGCTCTCAAGGAAATTAGAGGAAGGAGTGAGCTTGCAATTTCTCCAATAACAATGTTTCCGCAACAAATGGAGTGGAGGAGCCAAGAAACCAACAACTTTCAGCTACAATGAAGTGGTTGTGAAGCTTGGAAGTGTGTAGTTGATCAATAGAGTATGAAGAATTCAATCAAAATTTTAAGAATTGTGAAGAAATTGGATAGAATGAAGGATTATGCAATCTGGATGGAAAGGAGGAAAAAGATCCATTTGGCGTTAGTCAAGGGAAGCATAGACATTACAATTCATCACCAATGGAAAGAAGTAACACCTCTATGGACTCTAGAGGTAGGAATCCTGTTAGGACGACAATGCAACACACAAATGTCCACACTTCGTGTGAGCATCCCTAACAAAATTCCTCCATCAACACAAAAATGAGCTACCAAGTGGATGGGGAAAGGTGGCCGATGTGGAAATGGCATCATTAAAATCACATTTTCTAAGGTGAGGGGTATGAAAATGGGGAATTTTCTTGGGGTGCAAATTCATGCCATTACAAGAAGAAATACTGAGCATGGACAAACCAAGTCCAAATCCAAGGGGGAAAAATAGTAAAATATTAGAACTATGGAAAAATGGACATTTCAAAAAGGATTGAGGGCTACCAAAAGTAATCAAGGAAAATCCTAGTTCACAAGCATTTGAGGAAAACACAGAAGAAGATCAAACACCATTGGGAGATAGAGATGTATTAACTGCTAATCTGAGAGGCTCTTTACTTCATGTTTGGATTCTTAAATTTGGTGCCTCCTTTCACATGACTCCACACTAGTTTTCTACTTATTGTTCATGTGATGGAGGTATGGTTTACATGGGAAATGGTAAACCCTATGAAGCTATGGTGAAGGTGGCATAAGAATCAAGATGTTTGATGTAATGGTAAGGACTATTCAATATGTCAAACATGTACAAGGATTAAAGAAAACTACCTATTGTCACTTGGAGTTTTTGATGAAAAAGGTTACCAATTCAATGGTGAAAATAGTTATCTCAAGATAATAAAGGGTGTGTTGATTGTGCTAAAGAGAGAAAAATTAGGCAATCTCTACAGGCTATTTGGGTAAACTAGTAGTGGAGAAGTTGTAGTGGCATCTGATGTATAAATGAACTCAATATTAACTTGTCATTAATGGATAGGCCATATGAGTGAACGTGGTTTTAAGATACTACTAGATATAATTATTCTTCCAAGTGCCAAATGTAGAGATTTAAATTTATAGCATAGAATAAAAAGAGAAAAACAATAAGCACAAATTTAACATAGTATTTACGTGGAAAACCTAGTAAAATTATACAAAGAAAAAAACCATAGGCAAAGATCTCTCTAATTTTTATTTCTCAAGAAATTCACAATTACAACAATCTTCAAACTTTAAAAAAACCATGACTCTGAAAGAGGATAAGAAATCCAAGTTGCAAAGTCATTGTCAAACAAAAATTTCCAAAAATAGGATGTGAGATTCATGCAACTACATGTCAAACATTTGTCAAGATTACAAAAATGACTTCATATTCCAATAATATCCCACTTGAAGTCAAATTCCCTTCTTGAAAATAAACCCTCATATTGAAAGACCAATTGCTAATGTTGTCCATCATCAAGTAATATGCAATCCTAGAGAAGTTTTGCACCAAATAAATTTCTCTCTATTAATGGGCTTCATCAAAATATTTGTTGAGTTTATATCAGTGTGTATCTTGGCCAAATATTTATGTCCTCCTTTCACCATCTCATGTACAAAGTGATAAATTGGATATCAATATTCTTTTTTTCAACATGAATGTTGAGTTCCATGCTAAGTGTAATGCACTTTGGTTCTCACAATGCAACACCATGTTGTTGTGCTTTATCCACAATTCACCAAAAATTCTATGAATCTAGATTGCCTCCTTTCTAGCATGTGTTGCTACCATATATTCAACTTCAATAGTAGACAATTCCACCATTGTCTATGCCTTTGATACCCAACTAACTACACCTCCAACTAAGGAGAAAATATAACCTATAATGGAATTTCTCTTATCTCTATATCCACCAAAATCTACATCCACATACCCATGAACCTGAAGACTAATCCCACTTTAATAAATAGCAACATTAGAAGTGCCCCTTGTTGAGGCCAAAATTTGACGAGGTAATAGAGTCTTATGGGAAACTCAATTTAAGGGGGACCTTTTGCGCTAAACTGAGTAAGCTCTAAATTTTTAGAGAAGACAACTTCTTCTATAATGGGGTTTGGAAAGGCAAAAGGAAACAAATATAATAAAGTAAAGTATAACCTAAGGCGATGTGCCAAGATTTAATGATGGGCATGATAAATCATAGATTTAAGGGCCTGAATGGTGTTGTAGTGTTCCAAAACATCAGAGACTTAAGATTATAGCATAGACAATTCATTCATTGACATAAAATAACATTGCATACATTCCTACTACCAAGAAGAGTCCTTAGACATGATCTAGGTAAGCAAATTTGCATCCAACATATATAGAAGTTCTCAAATGAAGTTTCAAGACAATAAAAAACACAGTTCACAGTTTGATCAAATAGCATGAAAAAATAGAAAGGTTGAACAATTGGCATAGTCTGAGAGTTTTGCAATTAAATAAAATAGTAATAAAGGCCTGGCATTTTTTACTAAAACCAACATGTTTCTTCCAGATTCCAAACCCTTTTCTCATCACAGAGAAAAGTATATATAGCATGAAAAACCTCCCACCGCCTCGGAGAGCAGTAACATAAAAGATCTCGCTATGCCCGGCAATGATGCCTGAATCAAAATATTCCCAAGGCCATTACAACAAGATCAATCTGGAACAAAGCATCTAGTCATCCCAGGCACAGGTGCATCATTAGCAATGATGGCAGTGGTCCTAGTTAGACAAGTGTCACCCTCCTGAGCGAATGATGATGACGCACAGTAGCTAATAGCCTCATTTGGTTTATTAATTTCCTACCTTTATATGAGATCCACGGGTTAGGCACGTGGCAGCCTATCGTTGCCCGCATGAACCTTCCTCCCTTCACTGCAGAGGATTTGTGTTAAGGCTACACATGTTAAAAGACCAGAGCCTTCACCAAAAATAGAGGGAACGATCGTCATCTAAGTGCAGCAGAGACGTGTGGCAGCATTTTGTTGCCTGCGGTTGCTAATTCATTTCTGTGATGAAGGATTTGCGAACATAAGACACATAGCAAGTGCATACTGCAGTCAGCCACTGTGGGGCCCACCAGCACCTTTTAGGAATGAAGGCTTCACGGCAGCATTTTGCAGCCCGATGAGGCGCCAAGGAAACAAGAAACAAAAGTATCCCGCAGCCGCAACACGTGGAAGCACAGCGGAGTTTCCCAGAATCCGAAGGGAATGCTGATACTCGAAGTTGCAAAGAGTAGACACGTGGAGCAGCAGATCAAAACCTTGATAAAAGGCCGAGTAGACCTAGAGATGGATAGGCCGGCACATAGAAAAATAGACTTGAAGGGAGCTGGTTAAATATTTTTTAACAACTTTTAGCGACTATCAAGTGTGTTTCGACCAAGGAATGGAGAACCCAAAATTTCTTTGGTTCTACAGACCAGAGTGTCATTTCACTAGGCCAATGGAGTCAGAGATTAGAAAGAGCCGCTTGCAAAGGCAACCATTCATCCTTAGATGGCTTCACTAGTGCAAATTCTCCTATGCTCCACTTAGATCAATAGTTTCTTTGTGAGGCAACATATTGGGTAAACCGGCCCCTGCTTGTATATGAAATAGTAGCTGTGAGAGTGGATGAATGACTCCCTCAATGTTAGTCACTGTGGGAGGATGGCTGAAATCTCTGAAAGCCTCCAGGTTGTTTTCCTTCTCTTCTATCTTTTTCGCAATCTGCTCAGTCATGGCAATAGAGCCATCCTCAAGGAATGGGGATGGCAATCACATCTTGCTTAACTCAGAGAAACCTCCCTGTATGCTACCCAGTGTCTTACTTAGAATAGTCGCGGCTGCCTTAGTGCGCTAGAAGGTGGAGTGGCAATGGATGAATTTGTTTGCCATTTGAGCAGTAGCATCCCGATCCTCAATACCCGCTTCGACCAGGCTCTCATCAGAGACCGAGTATAGCTTGATGAGCAGATCTTTGGCTTCAGGAACCTTTTCCAAGATGAAACGTGGGAACTACTCAACCATATCATGGGCCTCCTGCCTTAGCCTTGATGCCTTGGTGATGAATCAGAGGGTAGGTTGCAGTGTTAAACAAAAGGCTTTAATCTTTTCCCAGTGGGAAATGTACAATTCCTTAATCAACGGAATAATGTCTGGTTGTGTAGAGGGAGGCAGGAGAGAGCCTTTAAGAGAAGCAATCTCCTCGTCTCTTGAAATAATGGCTTCATCCAATTCTGCCCTTTTCCTTTTCTTAGACGTTAGCTGCTCCGCAGAGCTGCTCATTTCTTTATTCTACTTCTCCTTGGCTCAGGAGTGATTTGCTAAGTGCTCGTCTAGAGAAGTCTTTCTCTCAGAGTTCCTCCTCTATTTGAGTTTTTAGGCCTTTAAATTCGGCCTCTTTCTCTTATATTGTTTGCTCATATTGAGCCTATTGGTGGTCCAGCTCTCCATTCTTCAGTACCATTCCTTGACTATACTCAAGATGAAGCTGCCCCAGTTCTTCATTCTTCAGCTATAGATTCTGCTCCATCTCCAGATTCTACTCCATCTCCAAATTCTTAGAACACAGCTCTTTTATGGCGACAGGGTCAGTGGCCTAAGTCTTCGCAATTTTGCCTTGAAGTCTGTTCCTCTCATCCTCTGCTGCTAGCGCCCTTTCAGTCATGCGAGCAATATCCGCCTCTAAATATTTTTCTTTCCTCTCCAGAAAACTAACCCTTTCCCTTGCTGCTTTGAGCTACTCATCCTTCTTCTTTAACTGGCGACTAGTTTTAAGGAAATCAGAAGTGACTACCTGTTGCATTTCCTCCATGATTTCAAATTTATCTTGCAGTCGGGCTACCTTCATGTCGAATCCTACAATATATATCTCATAGTCTTCTAGTTGCATCTCTCCATGAGGCTTGCTTACCCGCGGGTACATGGTTGCAAACTTCAATTCCTGTCGGACCTCATCATAAAGAGCCTGCACTTTTGGCTCATCAAAAACACTGTCATCTTTTGCTTTGCGTTTTCTCATTCTATTTGTGCATGCCTCCTTTCTGCAATCTATCTGTGCTATGAATTCAGCTGGTGATGAAAATAGTCCACCTGTGAAAGGAGCACCAAAAGGCAGGGCATAGGTATAGGTAACCTTCATAGGCACAGGAATCTGTTTCTTCTGAAGAGTGATAGTTTGTGGGGAGAAGTGGGCACGTTCCATAGTTTGGTTTGAGAACCAACAGTGGGGCTGGTCATTTGTAATGACTAAATTGGGGAATCAACCATAAGGCTCATTGGCTGGGATGGAGGGGTTGTCAATGGGGTGTCAGTCTGTTGCGATGGAAGAGGATCTACAATAGTAGTGGAAAAAAAAGGGGCACTCACAGGGGGAATGCTTTCTAAAAGTGAGGCAAGGAAATTCTGAGCGGCAGCGACGGGTGTAAGGATCTGCAAAGGAGTAAAGATGAGCGGAGTTATTTGTGAAAATTGGGCGAAGCCTACTGAATATGTCAGACTAAATGTAGAAGGTAGAGGGTCAGTACTTATGGTAGGGATCGCTAATGAGGCAGGGGCAGATACCAAGGAATGAGAAGCAAGAGTAGGAGTGAATTTTCCTGTTGACTGGTCAATGGCAGCTCCAAAATTGTTAGCGACTCCTCCTCAGCCTCAGGTTCCTGACCAACAGCGAGTACTCTTCCTCCGGCGGGTTTTTGTGAACCCTCTCCGATAATACTCTCTGTGCGCTGCCATTTTGCAGCTGGGGTCTCTTTGGCTTCAATAGTCATCTTCATTTACTGCAGTGATAGCCTGGCTGGTTTAGCAGCCCAAGTGAGTGTATGCGAGCCCCTTGATATATTAAAATGCACATTCGTGGCCACATAGGAGGGTTGTCCAAGGCCTTTTTCTTTTGGCGTAGATGAGGCCGATATCGCTGCTTCCTCCTCCTACTCCTTGGATTCTTCCTCTGAGTCTCTGCTCCTATTGATACTAGAGCTCGGGCTAGGGTGGCCCTCCTTCCACCATTTTTCAAATTCTTGGTCATCCTTCAGTTTGTTGTAAGGAGCATCCAACTGTGTTATTTCCTGGCGATACTTCCAAAAAGCCTCTATGTTTTCTTC
This sequence comes from Sequoia sempervirens, assembly GCA_007258455.2. Classification (NCBI taxonomy): domain Eukaryota; kingdom Viridiplantae; phylum Streptophyta; class Pinopsida; order Cupressales; family Cupressaceae; genus Sequoia; species Sequoia sempervirens. The sequence goes on from VDFB02109042.1 coordinate 29,234,142, forward strand.
AGTCCATTCCTCATCCTTCTTCAACCTATTATACATGCCACGCTCCATTCAGACATTATCCTGGGCCACCGCCACAGCAAAGTAGAGCTTGTACCATGGACCTCTAGTGTCTTGTGTAGGGATATGTGTCAATTCAACAAAATTCTCATCTTTGTCCATCTGCGGGTTACGCCGCTTCTCCTAGTATGTCAAGGAACATGGGTAACCCTCATGTGTGGCTCTGACAAGTCATCGAAAGGGTTGTATTCCCACTTATAATTTACCAGTACCAACCCCAGATAGGCCAACTTGTCCTCTAACAACTGGTTCGATTGCTTCTTTATCAGTCATCGACTTGAAATTCTTCGGACAAGAGAAGAATCCCTTCGTCTTGACCTTTTCGTTGCTACAGAAGGTAAAATCAATGATACACACCTGTTGAAACATTTTCAGTTTGAGCACTCTATCTGTGACACAAGCTAGGAGTAGGAAAGGTTTGCCAGTAAAGCCTCGCATCCGAAGGATCGTAAAATCTTTGCCTAGGAACTAGTCACAAGCATGGCTGAAAATCTGCATAAAATTGGTCTGCTCCTTATCGAACTAGATTATATCACTTTTTTCGATTAAATCATGCAAGACCGGAGCTATGAAATAGTCTGAAAATGCATAATAATCATATGATGCGGAAAGAAAAGGCATCCATGTGGACACTAGCTTCCTTTTATTTTGCTCATCAAAAATTGATAACAAAAAATACTGAGCGAAGAAATCCGAGTTCTAATACAGAAACATGTGGACCAGGAAAGAAAGAAACCTATATTTTCTCTTCGCCTAGTAATCCTCAATTTTCCATATCATTTCTTCTACCACAAACTCAGCAAAATCATACCAGAAGAGATCATGTTGCTTGTGAAACTGGAAAGCCGGTCCCAATTGAAAGGTCTCCACGTTCTCATCGGAGTCTCGGCCACACACAAAAGCTAGCATGGACATGGTATCCTGGAGATCGTTGCGTGACGCACCACATGACAATGGAATACTTGGCAGTTTAGCAGCTGGGATGCCTTTCCTACTAGTCTCCTCCAACAAAAACTCTAAGTTCTTTCTCATCTTCTTCCATATTTTCTCTCCTTTTTCAGGATGAAAGAGCTCGATATTCTCTTTTCTCTTACTTAGATCTAGGATGCATAGCATGTGCCAAATGGCCTGTGGAGTGATGTGCACCCTCAAGTTGTAGCCTTCAATGTAGTGGGTATTAGGGTTATAACGCTGGATAGCAGCATCAACTACCTCTAGGCAATAGTGCACCAGTGGGACTATGTATTGAGGGAGGCCACTGAACCAAACTCTCTTCGTCGTAGATTGGTCTTCCTTTGGTGCTGATAACCTTGCACAGGTTGCCTCTCTGAGGGACTTAGGGTTTTTCGCGAGTCGTGGATCGTAGATATTATCCCACTTCTCTTCGACCCTTTTCTGGTTTCTGCAATCCTTGGGCTTATTCAGCTCTTCTGTATAGGCCCTCTTTGGCCTACTAGGTATACCAGGCATAGCATACGCCACATCCTCATAGACATATACCTCCTTTGAAGAACATGTAGTTGTAAACAACTCCTAGCTAATTTCTTCTTGCATTGGTTGAGATGAAGTCTCCAACATTTTTCTTTCGGTGAAGATCTTTGCAAGTTCTTGCCTCTGCAATTCTCCTCAGTTCTGGATACACAAAAGAAGAATAACTCTGCACTTTAGCTTTGGTGTTTGTGAAAAGACTTTGAAATATTAAGCCTTTTCATGCAATATTTGGCAATCTTTCCTCAAGGTGGTAGGCGAAAGCATGCCTTTTGCATTTAATCCAGCATGTACCGTTAATTTAGCAATTCATGCAAAATGAACTGCTTGCCATTTTGAGGTGGTCATAGTTCATCATTGTGTTTGGAAATTGTGTGATACGCTGTGATCTCCTTGGAACTTGAGCCAGAAATTTGCTTTCTAACCTTGCATTAGCATGCGCTGGTAATTAATATCTCGGTCGAAATGATTACGCCAAAGCAAATAATCACAGCCTGAAAAGATATGAATATCGCCTTGGGCTCTAGGAAACACTTCTGAGATGACACAATAGCCTACGGCCATATGTCTTACTGTTAATGAGCGCCACCTTCCTAAAGCTAATTAATTATCTCCTATTAATCTAGCACGCATTTAGCCATACTCTTGTAGATGCAACTAGCCCAAAAATGTGAGCAAACATAGGCACACATTTCAAGTTAGCAATTGGCTTATTATCATGTTTTTTCAAAATGGATTAGCCTGCGTCTTGTCATTTTTTCTATAAATAGGCTAGTAAGAGGTGAGGAAATCATACTTAGTGTTAGAGCAGTGATAGGTCAGTTAGCAGAGTTTTAAGCAAGCCTTCTCATAGGCTAGGTGATAGATAAATTTCGGCATTAGCTTAGAAGCCTAGGAATAGTGTCAGAACCTATGGACACCCCAGTTTATTTCACCTCATATAAGTCGCAGATGGCATTCCTAGGGGAGGTTTCTACTAGGAGGCTGAAACGGATGACCAAGAATAAGCATTCTTTGGTCTTGATAGTCATAAAGTGGGTTTTAGGCAAAGACTGCATAGAGTAGGAGGACAAGTATCAAGTGAACACTGACATATGCTCCCACTTTGTAGCATCCATGTTAGATATCAACGTCCCCCGGCCGCTTATCCTGAAACTTGTTAAAGAAATCTTCCCCAAAAAGTACCTAAATGGTCTTGGTGAGGTTGTTGCTCATGCTGCCTATGGAGTAGGTCTGTCGTCAGCCAACGACCTACGTCGCTTTATTGAGGAAGAATTTGTCGTTTGGTTGTTGTTTCTCAACAGATTTCGCCTACAGACTTGCGATGAGCACTAGCAGAGGGTTACTTAGGCCCTACATTTCTCGTTCCGCAGCTACAACATAATACCCTTCTACGACATGGGTAAAAGCACAAAACTATGTCACACTTTCGGCCAAATATATAGTTCTGAGTGAAATATTTTTGGCCGGAAAGGTTTCGACCGTAACCACATGGCCTATTACGTGGTAGATAGGTTTCAGCCGAATAAGTTTCGGTCGAATCCAAAACAATCAAAATTTTATTTTTCCCGCTTTGAAATTGGCTTTGAAATTGCATTTTTTAATGTGCGAGGTTTCTATAGAAAGAGTTTCGGTAGAAACTGTTTCTACCGAAACTATCTATGTGGCATCCTAGTTGGCAACCAACTCAGCTTTTTTCAGAATTTTCTGAAACTTTCAACTTTAGCTAAGAATTTCTTTAGTCAGAATTATTTTTTTGCAAAAAAAAAAAACCCTTTTGTAGAGCTTAGAGTACAAAATCCAAATATATAATTTTTTTAATAATTTTATTAGTTTTAATATATTTTATTTTTAAAATAATGCAAGTAGGTTTTTAAAATGAAAAAAGAGGTTGATTACAAATTAAAAAAGATAGTAAAACTTATTAAAAATAAATAAATCTTATATGGTGCAAAAGAGGAGGGAGTCTTCTTCAAAAGGGTATAATTTTTTTTTTGAAAATGATTAAAAAAATTGAAAATAGTTGATGGCCCGTGAAAACTGTCAAATTCTGACATGTTTGACTTTAAAACGTTATTATGAGAAAAATATACATCAAAATTTTATTTATTTTTTTCCATGCACAATATATTGAAGTTACCTATTTGGAGAAAAAAATTAGGGAGAAATGAATTGTTTTTCAATTTTTTTCTTAACGGCCCCTGAAGTCACTCTTTTCTGAAATTTTCAGCATTTCAAAATCTGACCTTAAATTGATAAAAAAAATAATGAAAACAATTTTTTTTCAAATTTTAAAAATTACAACAATAAAATTCATCAAAAGTTCTATATTTCATTAGTTTACACTATTTTGAAATTCAAAACATAAAGACCACTTTTATGTGCTCGAAGTTCAGAATTTTTTTTGCTGTTGGTTGATTCCTTTATAAAGTGTGACATAGGTTTGTGTTTTTACCCACATAGATTGGTATACTGATTTCAGGAACCTGGTATTTCCCCCGCTAATGGCGGTTGTGTTGAATGATGCTGCTAGTGCTGCCAAAGAACCCGTGGACGAAGAAGAGGTGGACACTGTTGTTAATGCATCAATTGTCGCCAGCCATGCTTTTAGATGAAAACCCCCTGCCTGCTTAACAAATGTCTCCCTGTTACTTAATTTCTTGTTGCTGCCCAAAATACCTGCCCTATAGCCTATATATAAGTCTGGAAAAAAAGGCCATTATATATATATAATAGCTCAGATACTTGTAAATTTTTGGTTTATGGCTTCCCAACCACTTTTGCAATGTAAAGAATATATATGAATAGATATATATCCCTTTTTTAAAGAAAATATATGTTTTTTTCTTCATTCTAAATTTCAGTTTTATGGGCTCACAACTTTCATTTTGCTATTTCTCCGCACATGGGTGTGTTATGTGTAAAGAAATTATGGTATTCCACCCGCCAATAATAATGAGTTCATTTTGCAGAAGCACAAACTAATTTCGAAAAAGACCGGCCAAAGAAACATAAATTTTAAAAAAACACTATTCACATATGTACAAAAATAGAGCTCAGTGCCTAATGGAACAGCTTAAGATGAATCCCATTGACCGAGATTCCTAGGGGTTCTTGTTCCATATTTTCCAGCTCAAAAGCGTTATGTTCTTTGCACCAAATGATTTTAAAGGGGCCCTCCCATAGGCTATCAAATTTACCATGCTGACCTGGCTTAGCAGCCATTTTATCATATTTTAGCACTAAGTCCCCTCATTTTAGACCTTGCTCGGAAGTCTTCTTGTCAAACCATTGCTTGACCACTTGTTGACGATTTGTCATGGCTATTAGGGAATTCCCCCTTTTTTCTTGTACTTCTAATAGTTCGGCAAGCCGAATCTCCATGGCGTCATTTTGTTCTATCTCGAGAGATTTCAACAATTGCAGTGCTGAAATCTCCATGGCTATAGGTAGCAGCGTCTTTTTCCCGTATACCAACTCATAAGGCGAAGTCTTAAGGACTTGTTTAGGAGTTATGCGGTTTGCCCAAAGCGTTGCTCAGAGGTTTTTATGCCATTCCCTCTGGTGTTCTGAGCCAATCCTTTTAAGGAGTCGAACTAGGCTCTTGTTTGTTGACACCGCTAGACCATTTCCCTGTGGGTAATAGTTTGATGATGTCTTGAGAAATATGCCATTCTTTAATGCAAAGTGACATACCTTTGCGCTTAAGAAAGCTCTGGCATTATCCAAAATGATAGTTTTCGGAGGGTCGAACATTGTCACCAGTTCCTTGAAGAAATCTACAATCTCTATTTTCGTTGTGCTTTTAAGGGGAACAGCCTCCATCCACCTTGTGAAGTAATTCATGGCGGTCAGAATCCACTTGTGTCCAGTGCTAGAAATCGGGTTGATCATTCCGATGAAGTCTAAGCCCCATTGTGCAAATGGTTCGTCTGCCACTGTGGGTTTGAGGGGCATTGCAGAATTCTTCCTTCTGTCAGTAAAGAACTGGCATTTTTTGCAAGCCTTCACCAAAAAGTGGGAGTCATTAAAAAGTGTAGGCCAATAATAGCCAACACGCATGATTTTAATGGCGGTGGTCTTAGCAAAGAAATGTTTGCCTACAGCACTATTGTGGAATGCGTCAAGGATCCTTTTTGCTTGCTCTGAAGTGACGCATCGTAGGAGAACACCATTGAAATTCCTTTTGAAAAGGACTCCCTCTATTAGCATATATCCACAATTTTGCAGCCAGTAATATCTCCTTTTTTGGGATGAGAGACCTGGCGGATACTTTTCGGTTTGCATGAACCTCATTCTATCAGTCAGCCAACCACCTTTTGATTCTGGTTCATTCATCAAGACGAGCTCTGATTGCTCCTCTGCAGAAGGTACCTCCTCGTTCTGTGCCATGTACTCACAAAGTCCTCTTCCTTTAATAGTTTTAGTAGGCTTGACTTCAATGTCATATTCAAGGATCTTGGTGATCCAATTAGCCATTTTTTCTATGATCTCCCCTTCCATGATATATTCATGCACACTAGAATGTGCGACATATACAAGCACCTTGTTGCAGAAAATTAAATGGCAAAACTTTTTAAGTCCTTTCACTATTGCAAAGGCCTGCCTTTCGATGAAATTGTAATTCACCTCATATTCCTTTAGGGTCCGAGAGTAGAACGCCACTGGATGTTCTCATTTTCCTTCATCATCCTTTTGGGTTAGGACAGTAGCGATACTGGACATGCTACTGAATGCATACATTATAAAATCTTTAGATTGATCTAGATTAACCAACACCGGAGCTGTGGAAATAGCTTCCTTGACCTTTTCAAAAGCTTCGCGAGCTTCGGTCGTCCACTTGAATGTTTGATCTTTCTTTAGTATCAGGGTGATCGGCCTAATTATTCTTGTGAAATCGGAAATAAACTTGCTGACAAAATTTACTTTTCCCAAGAAAGACTGAACACCTTTCTTATTTACCAAAAGGGGAAGTTCTTTGATAGCTTTTACTCGTTTGGGGTTAATTGAAACACCTTCTTTAGACACAACATGCCCCAACAGCTTACCCTGCGGTACTCCAAATACACATTTCTTCGGGTTTAGGGAAACTCTGAACTCCTGGCACTTTTGAAAAACTAATTCTAAATGATCAAAATGGTCATCCTTAGATTTAGAGAATACAGTAAGATCATCCAAATAGATTAGAATAAACTTATTGATTAGTTCGCTGAATGCGATGTCCATCACCCGCTAGAATGTTTCCCCTACATTAGATAAACCAAAAGGAATTTTAGCATATGCAAATGTTCCCCACTTTGTGGTGAACGTAGTCTTATGTTGATCCTGTTCTTTAACTCGTATCTAATTGTAGCTGGAGAAACCATCTAGTAGAGAAAATATTTATGATCCTGCGACTATTTGTAGGATTGACTCCATAGAAGGCAGTGGATAGTGATCCTTTAGGGATGCTCTGTTTAGGTCTCGAAAGTCCACACATAAATGGATATCTCCATTCTTATTTCGAACTAGGACCAGATTCGATACCCAAGTACTATGCTTGATTGGGAATACAATGCGCGACACAATGAGCTTAGTCAGCTCTTGTGCCATTAGGGCTTCAATTTTAGGGTTGACGGGCCTTTGTTTCTGTCGGACTAGTTTTGCACCTTTTGTTAGCTCAATAGTGTGCTGAATGATGTCAGGATCATATCCCTCCAGGTCATCATAGGACCAAGCCACTACCCCATATTTTTCACAGAAACTGATGAGTCTTTCTTTATCATGGTGTGAGACATTTCTTCCGACTCAGAAATTCCTACCATCAGAGACCCAAAGGTCCACATAATCACTTTTATCTGCTACGAACTTCCATTTATCATTTCAGGCATCATCACAATCAAAAAAAAATCGAGAGTAACCAATCCTTTTGGAAGTTTATTAGATTTGAGCTCCATAATTTGTCCTTCATAAGCTTCGGCAATCTTTGGTTGAAGTCGATCGGTGAACTCCCCTGAGTGTTGGATAAACGAGGTGATGTGGTCATCGCTTTCAAAAACCTACCAACTCTAATCATTGTCGGGGATCACTGGTCAGACTAGTACTCGTACTGAATGTTCGTTATGAAGAAGGTCAGAGACAAGATCAAACTAAGCACCAATCATGGTCATGCGATCTATGTTGCTATTTTGTCCTCAAGGAATAGTCTTGATGTTGAAAGCTTCAAAACCATCAATCAGGTCCCAGACTCGGTGCCGATAGGATCTCATGCAGACGTTCTTTGCTTCTGAAACCCCTCGGACTTGGTTAACTACTAGTTCAAAATCTATGAACACAATTAATTGCTTAATGCCCATTCGTTCCGCAAGGCTTAAACCTTGAACCAATCCTTCATATTCAGCCTCATTATTTGAATAGGTGAAATGAAAGCAGAAAGACCTCAACAATTTTTCATTTTGTGGGGATATTAGATATATCCCTACTCCAGCACCCACCTTGCTTCTTGCTCCATCAAAGTACAGTGTCCATAGCTCATTTGCTTGGCTACCTTCAGATTCTTTAGCGACCCTCAAAAGCACTTGGTCTTCATCATAAATTACATATGTGCCCAATCCTATAGCATGATAATTGCCGAAAGGATCATTGTCTATGTGTTCAGTCAACAGAGCATCTTCTTTATCATTTTGATCTCCACTCACCTTCTCTTCCTCTAGCAATTCAATGCAATACATTTCTTGCTTGGTGATAGAGGTATGCACAGCTTCAAAATTGATCAAGGCTTCATCTGCCACATATTCAGAATGTAGAGCCTCTGATTCTATCTTCATTTTTGCACCATGTTTGGTCCTAAGTATCAGATGTGACCAATCCAAGGATAGGTATCCACCCACCCTTGAAGTAAATTCTCAGGATAGACAAAGACCAAATATTGGAGGAACATTTATGATCACAGTGTCTTGTGGCACCGTGATACTAAGGCAAGCGAATAGAGTCAAAGGAAGCGCTTTGATGACACCAATGGTCTCAACTTTATTCCCATCAAGCTGCATTACCCCTCTTTCCATAGGTTCGTAGCAGAGTCCCAAAGCTTCAGCTATCTGTTTAGGCATAACCATGGTACTAGCGCCAGAATCAATCATAGCATTGTACAATAACTTGTTTCCTATAATGAGAGTCAAGAAGAAGGGCTGAGGTTTCAAATTATTCATGTCCTCAGCAGTGGATTCCTTTATATTGTTTGCAAGGACTTTAGCTAGCAGTATTTGATAAACAACCTCTGTTCTGGCAAATGACCCTATTGGTGCTGGGTTGACCTCTTCTTGAAGCGCCTTCTATAATAGTGTCTTTTGTTCTGGGATGGCTAGAATGTCCCATAGAGATACATTAGCAGATGATTTCTTCAATTTCTCTACCACATTAAAAGGTGACAAACTCAGAGGTTTCTGCTCCTTGGTTCTTGCTATAATAATTTCCTTTTGTGGTTGAGAGAGTGAAGGGATGGTTGAAGCACTGGGAATCTAATCAGAGACGCTTTTGAGTTGTGGATTGTCTAGATACGAAACAACTGATTCACCGGTGAATCTCCTCTTTGAGCGTGTGTTATAATTGGACTGCACTTGCGGTGTTTTGGATATGAATGCGTCATTAGCAAACACCGTTTCTTCTTCCTCCATCTAGGAGAAGAGTGCATGATCAAGAGCAATATCAAATTCTTGTTCTAAAGGCATTCCTTGCATTTGCGTGGTAAGGACTACACTTTCCATTTGTGGTGAGGCATATACATAACCTCCATTTTCTGTTACCGTGCCTTGGTTGCGTTGCTCCGCCACCTTTTGTTGTAAGTTGCCACGCGAACAGTTCTGGGGCATATGTGCATCGCTGCAGGGGAAACACCATGGATTGATATCATCAATAAGATTGTTCTACCCTACGGTTAATTCCCTACTAGAGCTTGGCAATGCGCTCTTCAGTGGAGTAGGCACCGACACCATTTGGTTTGCAATTGGGGCTGGTTGATTAGAGCGAGACGTACCCTGGTATTGATTATGCTAATAAGAAGAACACCCGCCTTGATAGTTCTGATATGTGGGCTTCAGAGGCATTGCTTGGTTCCGCTTAAGAGTGGTTATATCATTTTCCATGATTCACAACATCTCTTTGAAGTCATTTATTTCATCCTTGGAAGAACCTGATGTAGAAGTTGCATTTTGTGAGCTTGCCGCATATGTGTACATTGACTAGGTAGTTGTGGGCGTGCTAATTGACGCGACCTCTTGCGCGGAGATCGATATTTCAGGAAATATCAGCATAATGGGTCAAGGAGGCAATTTTCTGCAATCTATTAAATGATTCTAGGCTTTGATAGCGATACCATAAGCATCTGGTAGAGTAGCTCCTCCCAAATAGTTGATCATCATGGAAATGTCAGAATTCTTTAGATAAAATATAAACGCCAACTTAGGATTCGGGCATATGGTAAAAGGAATCATCTGCCAATTTGTGTGAAATCAGGCATTAAAGTTCGTTAGGGCCTCCTGGGGGGCTTGTTTTATGACAGATAGTTGATAATATAATGAAGAACGATCTCCATCATTCGAGAACCTCTCATAGAATGGATCTCTGAGCTCATCCCAGGTGCGAACTGAATTAGGTGTCAATGTTCGGTACCAATCCAGCACCTTGCCTTTGAAAGACACGACGAGAAGCCTTAGGGCTACATTCTGTGCTGTAATCCTGTGTATTAGACATATGTCTGCCACATCCTACAAATATTCTGTTGGCGTTCTTGAGCTGTCTCCAGTAAACTTTGGTATAGCTTTCATGGCTAAAACTAAAATAGCATCCCAGACAACGGGCACTATCAGGGCTACCAGGGGACTTCTGGCATCCCATGCTATGTAGTTTTTGTTGGCGGCTGGCAACATGGTGAGAGGAAAGGGCGGCGGGAGTGGAACGGTTACCAGCTGATTTGTGACCTGGACTGGCCCTAGTGGAGGTACTAGTAAACTAGGGTTGCCTGTGGTTTGGCATCTAGTTATAGGCCAATGGCTCATACACCCTTCAAAAATGGAATTTCATTAAGCTCGGTCCCACCGGGCATGCTAGAAAAAAGAACAAACTGTTGATGCCAAAATTTGACGAGGTAATAGAATCTTATGGGAAACTCAGTTTAAGGGGGACCTTTTGCACTAAACTAAGTAACCTCTGGATTTTTAAAGAAGTCGGCTTCCTCTATAATGAGGTTTGGAAAGGGAAAAGGAAAAAAAATATAATAAAGTAAAGTCTAACCTAAGGCGATGCGCCAATATTTAATGATGGGCATGATAAATCATAGATTTAAGGACCTGAATGGTGTTGTAGTGTTCCAAAACATCAAAGACTTAAGATTATAGCATAGACAATTCATTCATTGACATAAAATAACATTGCATACATTCCTACTGCCAAGAAGAGTCCTTAGACATGATCTAGGTAAGCAAATTTGCATCCAACATATATAGAAGTTCTCAAATGAAGTGTCAAGACAATAAAAAGAACAGTTCACAGTTTGATCAAATAGAATGAAAAAATAGAAAGGCCAAACAATTGGCACAGTCTAAGAGTTTTGCAATTAAATAAAATAGTAATAAAGGCTTGGCATCTTTTACTAAAACCAGTGTGTTTCCTCCAGATTCCGGACCCTTTTCTCATCATAGAGAAAATTATATATAGCATGAAAAACCTCCCACCACCTCGGAGAGCAGTAACAGAAAAGATCTCGCGATCCCCAGAAATGATGTCTGAATCAGAATATTCCCAAGGCTGTTACAACAGGATCGATCCAAAACAAAGCATCTAGTCATCCCGGGCATAGGTTCATCCTCAACAATGATGGCAGTGGTCCTAGTTAGACAAGTGTCACCCTCCTGAGTGAATGATGATGATGCACAGTAGCCAATAGCCTCATTTGGTTCATTAATCTCTTGCCTTTATATAAGATCCGTGGGTTAGGCACATCGTAGCCTATCGCTGCCCGCATGAACCTTCCTCCCTTCACTACAGAGCATTTGCGTTAAGTCTACATGTGTCAAAAGACAGGATTCTTCACCAACAACGGAGGGAACGATCATCAACCGAGTGCAACAGAGATGCGTGGCAACATTTCGCTACCCGCAGTTGCTAATTCATTTCCGCACTGAAGGATTTGCGAACATAAGACATGTAGCAAGTGCATACTGTAGTCAGCCACTATGGGGCCCGCCAGCACCTTTTAGGAATGAGGCTTTGTGGCAGCATTTCACAGCTCGATGAGGCGTTAAAGAAACAAGAAACAAAAGTATCCCACATCCACAACATGTGGAAGCACAGCGGAGTTTCCCAGAATCCGAAGGGAATGCCGATACTCAAAGTTGCGAAGAGTAGACACGTGGAGTGGCAGATCAAAACCTTGATAAAAGGTCGAACAGACCTGGCAATGCACAGGCCGGCGCATAGAAAAATAAACCCGAAGGGAGCTAGTTAAATATTTATTAACACCCCTCAAATACCTAAGAATCCACTTAACAACCATCCAATTCTCAATACCTAGATTTTACATATAACGACTGACTACTCCCACTACTTGTGCAATGTCTAGTCTAGTGCACACCATGGAAAATATAATCTACTACCAATTATTGATGAGTATGGTACACAATACATTTGTTTCTTCTCTTCTTCTATGCTAGGGAACTATTTTGAATATAAATTAATATGAATAGGAAATGGAGTACTATCTAGTTATGCATTCTGCATATTAAAGCACTGTAGAAACTTCTCTACATAAGTTTTATCTGACAACCATATTTTCCTATTTTTTGTCTTTGTGTATCCTCATACCAAGAATCTAATTTGCACTGCCTAAGTCCTTCATCTCAAACTCTCTAGTAAGACAAGATTTCAAATGGATGATTTTGTACATGTTGGGACTTACTACCAACATGGAATCAACATATAAAAGAAAAATAATAAAATTATCATCATCATACCTTTGAAAGTAGGCACAATGATTAGCCTCGCATCTGCTAAAACCCAAAGGAATCACAAAGGAATCAAATTGCTTGTACCAACACCTTGGTGCTTGTTTTAGACCATACAATAATTTTCTCAACCTATAAACAAGATTCTCCTTGTCTCTTTCCACAAAACCTTCTAGTTGTTGCATATAAATCTCCTCTAAGAGATCACCATGCAGGAAGGTTGTTTTACATATAATTATTCTAACTCTAAATTAAGGCTAGAAAAACAACTCTAATAGAACTTAACCATACAATAGGTAAAAAAAATTCATCAAAATAAATACCAAACTTTTATGATTACCCCTTAGCCACCAATCGAGCTTTATACCTCTCCAAATATCATTTATGTCCCTTTTCAGTTTGAAGACCCACTTGTTCCCAATAGCTTTTCTCCCCTTAGGCAGTGACAAAAGCTCCCATGTCTTGTTCTTCTAAAGAGATTCCATCTCCTCTTTCATGGCAACTCTCCACTTGCTTGCAGATTCAGCTTCACAAGCTCCTTGATATGAACTAGGTTCACCAACATCAGTTAGTAATGCATAATAAGAATTATAAGTAGGAGAGTACCTTTCAAGTGGTTTGAATAACCTAGTGGATCTATTTACAAGGGGTAATGTATCACCATGTGGCTCATTTGTTTTTTGTTTATCTTAGTTATTTTCATCTAGTACCTATAGATTATCATCATAACTTTCCACCTCAACTAGAATGAATTATGTACTTTGTTGTTCTTTACCTCCTTCCATTTATTTTTGATTAAAATAAACATCTCTACTAACTATAACCTTGTGGAAAGCAATATCCCACAATTTCTACCCCTTTGTACCTTCTACATAGCTAACTAGAAAAATACATTTTATGGACTTCACATCCAACTTATTTCTATTCTCTTTAGGAATATGATCATAAGCATCATAACCAAATACATGAAGAAAGTAATATTCAATAGGTTTACCTATCCATACTTTTTTAGGGAATTTACTATCAAGATTTGTAGTGTGTGATCTATTGATCAAGAAAAAAGTTGTATAAACAACCTCAACCAAAAAAATTTCTCTAAACTAGCAGTGTTAAGCATACATCTGGCTTGCTCCATAATTTTATGGTTCATGCATTCAATAACATCATTTTTTTGTGGTTTTCTAGCAACTCTAAATTGCCTTGCAATGCCATACACACTAAAAAATTGGTTAAACTCCCTTGAACAAAATTATCCTCCATTATTTGTTCTCAGACATTTTATAGTCTTTACCTTTTGATTCTCTACTAGAGCTTTATAATTTTTAAAATAAGAAAACACTTTAGACTTCTTATTGATAAGATAAATCCACACCTTACGAGAATAAGCATCCATAAATGAAACAAAATATGATGAAACCATAATAGATGTTACATAAGTTTCCCAAGTATCTAAATGAATTAATTCTAAAACTCCTTTACTTTTGGTGGTACTTCTAGAAAAACTTGGCCTATTTTGTTTTCCAAACAAACAATGTTCACAAAAATTTAAATCTCTACATTTGGCACCTGGGAAAATATTTCTATCTAGTAGTACCTTGAGATCATGATCATTCATATTTCCTATTCATTGATGTTAGATTGATACTAAGTCTATTTCTACATCAGAAGCCACTACAAACTCTCCATTACTAGTTTCCCCAACCAGCATGTAGATATTTCCTACTTTTTCTCCCTTTAGCACAACCAACACACCCTTTGTTACCTTGAGACATCTATTTTCACCACTGAATTAGTAACCTTGTTCATCAAAAAATCTAAGGGACAAAAAAAAATTCTTTAATCCTGGTGCATTTTTGACATGTTGAATAGCCCTTACCATTCCATCAAACATCTTGATTCTTATGTCACCTTCATCAATAGCTTCATAAGGGTTGTCATTTCCCATGTAAACCATACCTCATTCACATGAACGATAAGTAGAAATCTAGTCTCTGCGTGGAGTCATGTGAAAGGAGGCACCAAAATAAAGAATCCAAACATGAAGTAAAGAGCCTCTCAAATTAGCAGCTAATACCTCTTCATCTTCCAATGGTGTTTGAATTTTTTTTTGTTTTCCTCAGATGCCTATGAATTATAATTTTTTTTTCTTTCTTTTGGTAGCCTACAATCATTTTTTACATTTCTATTTTTTCCATAGTTCCAACATTTTACTCTTTTATTTCCCCTTGGATTTGGACCTAATTTTTCCATGCTTAATATTTCCTCTTTCTTGAGTTTTGCCTCTTACAAATAAGGCTTCATTAGAAAATATTCTCGATATGTCTTCCACCTTGAACCTTTAGAAATTATAGTGGCCACCAAATCTTCAAAGACCAATTTCCCCCTCGGTGTTGAGTTACTAAGAGCCATAACTAGTTCCAAGTTTTAGGAAATGAGCACAATAAAATTGTTGCCTTATCCTCTTCTTCAATTTTCACAACCTCACTAGTAAGCCATCATTTGAGAAAGGGTCGTTTAATGAGACAAAATTGTATTGATTTAAATCTAAACTGTAAAACATTGAATAGAGAACTCTCAAGAAGAGGAAGACTTGATAGTCCTCTTCAAAATGATACATGGGCTTTTAGTGGGAGGCTTCCACATGTTGATAAGAATCTAACTGATAATGTAAAGATGCAAACTAAACAATTTTGGGACTTTCACTCTAGAGTATCACCAAATGTAAAGGATGTTTTAAAGTTAAGAAAAGGTAATAAAGATTGCATACCTAAACATTTCTTGGAATGTATCCAAACAATATTGTACAAACAATTTTGTGAAGCACATCCAAATTTGCAAATCTCACAAAGGGCCTTTGAGTCTTGCAAGCCATTTTATTGTGTACAAGTATTAATGTTTGTAATACATGTAAATACCACATCAATTTTTCAATATATCATGAATTATTATGTCATATTTTTTGTATTATGCATATAACGAAATGTTGCAGGAGTGTCATGCAATGCAAATTCCCAAGTCATCCAAGGACTTGTTAGATTCATTTTTATGTGTTAGAGGTGATGGTTTCTTTTTTAATAGAAATGATTGTTTAAATGAAACATGTTTGCAATGTGGTGGTTTATAAAATTTTGTAACATACTTTCATGAGGGAAGCAAACATGATTTTGGTAATAAGATTTTTGAGAAAAAAAGGTTTGAGATAGTGAAATACACATTGAAGAGTGGAGGTGAAGGCTCTAGATGCGAGTTGGTTACAAGAGAGGTAAGTATTGCTGATTTTATTTCTGACTTTAAGAAAAATATTTTCTATAAGTATGCAAGGTATAGCCACAAGTTGCAATGGTTGGATCAGAAATTCGGGATGTGTAAGGAATCTTTCTTGATTGGAACTATCGTATCCATAGTTGATTTTGCTGAAAATTACACATTGTAACCATAGAATGAAGTACAATCACAATATTATAATTCTATTCAAATTGTTATTTTTGTCCAAATAACATATAGACATGCCCCTAATAGTATAGAAGAGGACAGGAAGATAATCAAGGAGTGCCATTTTTACATGAGTGATGATAGGTATCATTCATCTAATTTTGTGTAACACCATGAAAAATAAAGGTAACACTCATCTCATTCATCTCATTGATCCAAGTCAAGGTAACACCATGCAAAATCAAAGTTACCTAAATCAAGGCAATATGTTTCCAAATCACAACAATGTTCAAATTCAGCCTATCATGCCAAATCAAAGCATCATCCCAAATCAGAATATTGTCCAAAATCAATCACCGCATCTCCAAAATCAATCACCACAAGGTCAATTTAAGCTACAAATCTCACAAGGTAACAAACGAAAATACACACCCCTTGGAGACCAATCGAATTGGTCATGCAACAATTGGTACAAGAAAATTTGATCAAAATTCCCACTTATGAGAATTATCAAGAGCCCCTAGTGAAACCACCATGGTATGATGAAAACTACCTTTGTGAGTATCACAAAATAAAGGGACACAAAACATCGAATTGTATTCGACTCAAAAATCTCATCCAAGACCTTATTGATAAAAAAATAATAACTATTGGGGATAATAAATTTTCAACCACTAGCGATAGTAGTGACAATCCATCCATACAATTGTTGAAAACAATGATCAAGATATAACCACCAATAATCATGTTGAAAGTGTTTCTACATCATCCAAAGAGTTAGAGGACATATCTCAAGAATTTATTCCAAAGCATATCAACATCTTTCACCAAAGTCTAGCAATGGTCCTTTCCAAGACATGTTTGCAGATATTAAAGGAATCTTCAATTCAACATTTGATCCAAGTCCACTCAAAGATCAAGAGGATATTGAGCCATTTCCCATGCCTAATGAAGACATCCAAGAACCATTTGTAAGTAATCCATCCTTTTAAACTGACCCATGTCAAGAACTTGATCCAAAGCATGTCAAAAGTAATTTTGAAATCATTCAAGATCAAGACTTTGTATCTCCAAGCTACTACAATGATGTAATGGACTCTCTCCTATCTATGCATGATGATCACATCCACATAGCACATACTCCTCCATCTACCCATGACCATGGAGTTGCTATACAATAATAGCTAACTCTAATCCTTTGGCAGAGGTATGTGATAGATTAGTGAATTTGACATTATATTTGCTCTTCTATGGTCTATTATTAAAAAAATTCATGATGATTTTATGTATCTTAATTTCTATCTTGATGGTTTCCACAAGTGTTTGTCACTCCAAAACATCAATGTGCTACTATTGTGGAAGAGTGATGATTATTTGTTTGTGATTATTTTTTAATATGCCATTCCACAATTTTTCAATTTCTATATATTAACGTATATATTCTTATTCTATTAGTTGCATCTCCAAATGAGTGAAGAGAGGAGGACTAGTGGGCACATTCGAAAGACAAAATAATTGATAGAAACTCCATCCAACCGATCGCGAAGGAAATGAGTGATCTATTTCCTTCCCCTAGTGGGAAATGACTATGTATTAGAGTCGTTTGTTGTATGCCTACATGGCATTTTGTAAATCCTATATTTAATAGCAATTCTTGAATGATGATATCATGTGCATTGTGTAAATTGTATCTTGAATGTTGTAGGCATGGGTATTGATCATGACTTGTGACTTATGACATATGTGTATTCAAGTGTATACTTTACAACTTATATGCATACTTTGTGACTTATGAGTATTCTAATGTATACTTTATGACTTATGTGTTTTCATGTGTATACTTCATGACTTATGTGTATTTGAGTAAATAGTTCCCTTATTCACTAATTCCTAGTGTAAACCCACCAATCCATATATGTTGGAACTATCGGTTTGGTTGCATGAGGAGCAGAACAAAAGTTGCACCCCTCTACAACTTTACACTACATGCATTTGACCCTTTTTCCATCAACTAAAAACTCGAAACCATGGGAAAAATCCTTAAAGATATCAAAAATGAGAGAGATTATTGTAGAGGGGCCCTGCATGATCTCATAGCCTCAGATAGATTTTTTCTAGATGATACAGTTTGTGAGTAATAGCTCGTCAAAGATTGTTTCCTTTTTGCACTTTGGACTCTTAAGGGATATCGTCGGTACAATGTAGCTCAGACTATTTCAATGTGTTTGGGTGTGAAACAGGACCATTCCTAGCATAAACCCACCAATCCAAACATGTTGGAACTTTCGATTTGGTCGCTGAGGAGTAGAATGAAAGTTACACCCCTTTGCAACATTACATTGCATGCACTCGACCCTTTTTCCATCAACTAAAAAACTTGACACCACGGGTAAACAACTTAGAGATATCAAAAACTGAGAGAGGATATTGTAGAGGGGCCCTATGTGATCAAGTAGCCTTAGATGGATTGTTTCTAGGTGACACAATTTTTGAGTAATAGCTCATCAAAGATTGATGCCTTTAGCACTTTGGACTCTTAAGGGATATTGTCAGTCCAATGTAGCTCAGTTTGTTTCGGCATGTTTGGGTTCAAAACAAGACCATTCCTAGCCTAATCCCACAAATCTAGATGTGTTGGAACTATCAGTTTGGTTGCATGAGGAGCAGAAAAAAAGCTACACCCCTTTGCAACTTTACACTGCATGCATCTGACCCTTTTTCCATCAACTGAAAACTTGACACCATGAGAAAACACCTTAGAGATATCAAAAACTAAGAGAGGTTATTGTAGAGGGGACCTACATAATCTTGTATCCTTAAATGGATTATTTATAGGTGACAGGGTTTGCAAGTAATAGCTCGTCAAAGATTGCTACCTTTTTGCACTTTGGACTCTTAAGGGATGTCGTCAGTCCAATGTAGCTCAAACTATTTTGGTGTGTTTGGGTGTGAAATAGGACCATTCCTAGCATAAACCCACCAATCCAAATGTGTTTGAACTATCAACTTGGTCGCATGAGGAGCAGATCAAAAGTTACACCCCTTTGCAACTGTACACTGCATGCATTTGACCCTTTTCCATCAACTAAAAACTTGACACCACAGGAAAACGCCTTAGAGATATCAAAAACTAAGAGAGGTTCTTGTAGAGGGTCTCTACATGATCCTGTAGCCTTAGAAAAATTGTTTCTAGGTGACACGGTTTCCAAATAACAGCTCATCAAGATTGTTTCCTTTTTTCTCTTTGGACTCTTAAGAGATATTGCTAGTCCAATGTAGCTCGGACTATTTCATCATGTTTTGGTTTGAAAGAGGACCATTCCATCCTAAACCCACCAATCCAAACATGTTGGAACTGTCGGTTTGGTCGCATGAGGAGTAGAATGAAAGTTACACCCCTTTGCAACTTTACACTGCATCCATCTAACCCTCTTTCCATCAATTGAAAACTCGACACCACAAGAAAATTCCATAGAGATATCAAAAATCAAGAGAGGTTATTGTAGAGGGGCCCCACATGATCTCGTAGCCTTATATGGATTGTTTCTAGGTGACATGATTTTCAAGTAACAACTCTTCAAAGATTGATGTCTTTTTGCACTTTGGACTCTTAAGGGATATTGTCGGTCCAATATAGCTTGGATTGTTTCGATGTGTTTGGGTGTGGAATAGGACCATGCCTAACATAAACCCACCAATCCAAATGTGTTGGAACTGTCGGTTTGGTCACATGAGGATCAGAATGAAAATTACACCCCTTTGTAACTTTACACTGCATGCATCTGACCCTTTTTCCATCAATTGAAAACTTGACACTATGGGAAAACGCCTTAAAGATATCAAAAACTGAGAGAGGTTATTGTAGAGGGGCCCTATTTGATCTCATAGCCTCAGAAGGATTGTTTCTAGGTAACATGATTTTTGAGTAATAGCTCGTCAAATATTGTTTCCTTTTAGCACTTTCGACTCTTAAGGGATATTGTCGGTCCAATGTAGCTCAAACTATTTTGACATGTTTGGGTGTGAAATAGGACCATGCCTAGCCAAAATGTAGCCATTCAGATGTGTTGGAACTATTTTTAGAGTAGACTAACCTCCTTTCATTGACGATAAAGTATTATTCTTATCGTTTCATTCCTTTTCTAAGTGGTTAATTTTAGTCTTAAGTTGTTTCTCTTCAATTTCAATGCTTAGGAAAACAACGTCCCTTTGTTTGATAGATTTTTCAATGCTTAGGAAAATAACTTCATTTGTTCAAATCCATGTATATCATTATCTCTCACTTTCTTTGTGTACACAAATTCTTACCAAATACAAAACCTCAATTGTGTTAGGTTGAATGGCATGTATGACAAAAATTGTGATACAGAAAGTTTGGTGTGGGTCAAGGTTTATTGACATAGATGACAATATCATATGAGTGTTATTGCTTTTGTGCGAAGTGTGCATTATGACTAGTGTGCATCAAGCCCATATGGTATGCCTAGTTTGCTTATTCATGCATTATGGTTAGCAACATTCGTTGTTGTGCATTATGATAATACAAATTGCATGTGAAAGGTCAAATAACATGCATGTCATGGAGTTGTATTTGGCTTGTTTAATGGTTGTATCACACTCATATGGTGTGCATATATAGTGTTTGTTCATGCATCATGGTTGAGTGATGTCTTAATTGTTGATCATGATTATTGTATAGATTTCACATGAACAATCTAATGAACATGTATCTTGTTCAATTGTAAAGACTGTGTTTGAAGGTTACATCAAACCCCTATGGTGTACATAATGTTCTTGTTTATGTATCATGGTTGAAAGATAGTGATTCTTATTCATGATGATTTTATACCTTTTACATGTTATTAAGCTTGAAGTTTTTAATGGAATGATTGTTTAATTGAGTTGTAATGGTTTTGTTTAATGGTTGCATCACTCATAATGTTTGTATAGAGTGTTCAGCACCACTAAGTGACATTGATTTTTATCAAGATGATTATATTAATTTTGAATGAACATTGTAATGACATATATTTCATTAGGTTGTATGGGATTTGTTTGAAATTTTTAATCAATCAAAAGAATCAATTCCATAAGACTGTCATAAGATGCTCTTTTCATCTTTTTTGCCTTGTCTATGAGACCACAATTCTTTGAGGCGTATTTTCAAATAGTTCTTCTTAACAAATATCATACAGTGCTTCTCATACCATTTTTCATTAATTTTAACTTCTTTTGAAAAAAAAAATAGTTTCCCACTTCATTATAGGAGTTCAATAAACAAAATAATGGAGTGATCCCACAATACTAGTTTACAATTTTTGCCCAAACTGGACATTGAACTGAATTTTTTTAACTAAATCTTCACTTTCGGGCACCTATAGCTTCTAAACCATGAATAATTTGAAGATGATGCAAACTAGTGATCTGTGACATTTTGTCTATAGGTTATAAATATATTATTTTAAAAAAAATTGGAATTAGATTGCATTTATTTTTCCATCTACTTTGAAAACTAGTTTTTAACAATGAACACCATTTTTAAAGAGTGACATGTACTTGCTAACACATTTTTTTTTCTATGATATCTAGTGCATGCAATTGGTTTCATAGCATTTCATTCAATATTTTTTTCTTAATTAAGTTTTGAATTCAAACCAATTACAATTTAGATATGATTTACTTGCTAACACAACTTTTTTTATATGTATCGAAATTCAATTTATTTATTTTTGTTGGATCAGGGACATCAATATCTAGTGCATAGATATTTAAAAAAAAAAATTGATAATCTACTATTTTTCCACATGTGCAAAATAGGGAGCTTGATTTTTAGTGAAAAACATATGTTTTATTAAACTATAGAAAAAATACATAATAAGACCAAAACATATTAAAATTATATTTGATGGATAGCTTGTTTCGAGGACTACCATCATCCAATTGGGTTTATGAAGTTTCCTCCATTTTCATCCTCAACCCGAGCTTCGAAAGGAAAAAAAATTGCATAAATTTGGTAGAAATGGATGGCACCATCAAAAGGGGTTCGCTCAAAGGGGGGGTCAAGCAAACCCCTTTTGGTTTCGCTCAAAGGCCCTTTGAGTGAACCCCTAAAAACTCAAAAAAAAATTCATGGGAGCATTTTGGCAATTTTCCTTCCTTAACAAAATTGTATACCAGTTCTATGGGACCACCCAATGTTGAATTTAAATTCATTCAAGAGAAATTAAAATCATGTGTATTCTCAAATTGAGTGTTTGATAAAAATGTTATGGTAGACATGTATGAAAAATATGGTACAATAGAAAAGGAAATGAATTTGTTTGAAAAAACTTCTCAAAGAAATGTGGTCTCATGGAATGTAGTGTATGTGAACCTTAATATGAATGAAATCTAGCATAGATGGATTACCAATTGTAATTTGTAAGTTCTATTAAAATGTAATTTCATTAATCTATAACATATTATTGATCATAACTTTAAACCATTCTAAAATAATTGTACATTCCATTTTGAAGATTCAAATTAGAAAGACATGCACCTGAGGAACAAATTAGATCGAATATCAATTCTTATTTATCAAAATGTAGAATAATTGTGTTTGTGCATATACAAATTTGGCATATATGCCTCTCAGGACAAGTTTTACAAATTGTGGCATATATGCCATCTCAAGATCTATCAAACCCTAAATACATATCAATCTATATAAAATCCTAATCCTATGTTGGACCATCAAAATTGAGCCTCCTCGAAGAACTTAGTGGCTTTGAAGTTTCCTCCACAATAACAATTCAAAACATAAATTAGATTAATTGGTTCATAGCTCCAATCAAAAGCAATAGTGTGAATCTAGTGTCTACAATGGGTAGGAATGGAATAAGCCATAGGCAAGGGTAAATTTGGTTTGGTGTTGTCTTTTTGTGCTCCCCAATATTGGGTTTGAAGCAGTCCAAATTTTTACTTTATTCACTTTATGGGTGATGCCCCACAAGCAATGATTTATCGAGCAAAAAAAAAATTATATTATTATATAATAATATAATATAATATAATATATTTCATATATTATAATATAATGTTATATAATATTATTTTATTATATAATATTATATTATGATATAATATTATATTATGATATAATATTATATTATATAATATAATATTATATTATATATAATATTATATTATATAATATTATATTATATTATATATAATATAATATTATATATATATAATATTATATTATATTATAATATTATATTATATAATATTATATTATAATATATTATATTATATTATATTATATTATATATATATTATATTATATTATATTATATTATAATATTATATTATATTATATTATATTATATTATATTATAATATTATATTATATTATATTATAATATTATATTATATTATATTATAATATTATATTATATTATAATATAATATTATATTATATTATATATATTATATTATTATATATAATATTATATTATATTATATTATATTATTATATTATATTATATTATATTATAATATAATAATATTATATTATATTATTATATTATATTATATTATAATATCATATATTATATTATAATATCATATATATCATATTATATTATAATATCATATTATAATATCATATTATATATTATATTATATTATATTATATTATATTATATTATATTATATTATATTATATTATATTATATTATATTATAATATCATATTATATTATATTATAATATCATATTATATTATATTATAATATCATATTATATAATATTATAATATTATATATAATATTATAATATTATATTATAATATTATAATATTATATTATAAGCATGGTGGATATGCTTGGAGGCAGACTATGGACAATCTGCAGCTATTTGAAAAAATGTGCAAGATCCTGACCCAAGAAGTGAAGAACAACAGGAAAATCAACAAGGAGCAGATCCTCATGTTGGCTCAGATTCAGGAAACCAAACACATCGTATGGATGGAAGGCGCCTTGGGTTGGGTGGCGTGGGTTGATACCATCGAAGACACATTAAGTTAGTGGCTACTATGTTTTGTACCAGCTTCTCTTTGCACTGTGCTTAGATTGTATATATATTTTTTGTACTGTTGTTACTCTGTGTGCTCTTGATGTGAGGCCTTGCCTCTCTTGAGTCATACTCTTCATCCCCCGCTGCTGCCTTGGGGCTTAATTTTTTATATCTCTATATATAATATAAAAAAAATATTATAATATTATATTATAATCTAATATTATATAATATTATAATATTATATTATATTATAATACAATATAATATAATATTATAATACAATATAATATAATATTATAATACAATATAATATTATTCTATAATACAATATAATATTATACTATAATACAATATAATATTATATAATATTATAATATTATATAATATGATATTATAATATTATATTATATTATAATATTATATTATATTATATGATATTACAATATAATATAATATTATATGATATTACAATATCGTATTATAATATCATATTATATAATATTATAATATTATATAATATTAGACTACAATATAATATTATAATATTATATAATATTAGATTACAATATAATATTAGATTACAATATAATATTATAATATTATATAATATTAGATTACAATATAATATTATAATATTATATTATATTATATAATAATAGAATATTATAATGTATTTTATATTATATATTATATATAATACAAACAACACTCGTGCATAACATATGGGGGTCAGGTCTCGGACCGGATCAAATTAGAAAAAACCAACCTAAACGAAACGGATATCTGTTTCGAACGGATATCCATTTAGGTTTGATGTTTACTTTGGCACCATGTACTTTCTACTCAAGCCTAGAAAAAATCAAAGTGAATTTTCACATTTTTGAGCAAGTTCAAAACACCTCTTTTTTTCACATCGCCACTTTTTGGACCACCATGATCTTGCACAGACCCATCTCATCAAGACATTTTTAATAATTTAAAGCTAAACATTTATAAAACTTGACTAAAGGAGTTACTCAACAAAACCTATAGCTAATTAAACTATGAGTTGTTCCTCATTCAATGTAATATTATTAAATAGTGTTAGATTTTAGAAGTCACGTTGTGCAAAGGATGCACGACATGTATGTGTTAGGTTGTGAACCTATGTTGTTTTAAAAAAAAAAATGGTAACGTTTGTGTTAGACGCACATTAAAATATGGGCATGACACATAAATTGTGACACATTTATGAGTAAAAAGGAAAGTGCCTAGTGAAAAGATAAACTCAATTTACATTACAAATTTTGGAAAGTAAAAAGGTCTTGATATGTGAGTTTCACAATTTCATGTTGCTTTAGTTGATCGAAAGGTTTTTTCCATTCTTTGCACTTCTAATTCTCTCACCATTTTATGTCACTTAGTGCTTTTTACTAGAAGTTTAAACAAATTCACAATTTTAATAGATGTTATGTGTGATTCTACACTAGCATCTAGTATAAAATTTGTACATGTATGTAGAAGTGAAAAATGAATGATTATTAAAACCATGGGAGAAGTCAAACTAAATGTGAATTTTGTTAATGATAAAGTTGTGGATAAATTTGGGTTTTTATAAGTTCTTGAACTAAAATAAAGAATTTCAACTTATTTTCCAAGAATCATTTCTCATGTTATTATAGTGGTATTAGAGATAAAGATGTTGTGAGACTATAGGGTATTTTAATGTTTATAATATCTAGTGATAGAGAGATTAGATATCTTATACATGAACAAAGAAAAGTATAGGTTGAAGGATCAAGTGAATAGGGTTTGGATATAAAAGAAGAAATAATTGTTGGAGGCTAAGGAAAAAATTAAATGATAGATGAGGTAACATAGGAGATATAGATTTAAGAGAACTCTATTAAGCCTCAATTTGAGCCAAAGAGATTTTTTTTAAATCCAAAGGGAGTCAAATGAATTGATAATGAAACAGATGGAATAATTAAGCACAAGAAATCTTCAAGGAATATTGACGGTGAGTAGTAGAGAAACAAGTGACTCCATATTAAATCACTCTCAAAATAAATATTTCTATCAAAAGAAGAAGATATTTCAATTGCTTCCAATAATTTCATTAAAGAATCACCTATAGAAGAAACTATTAAATGGCATGAAGAAAACATAAATCAATCTAAAGGTTTTAATGCAGCCCGCTGCCCTATCATAAAATTTTTTTTTATAAAAATAACAAGAAATTATTTTTGTAAGAAAGGTCAACTAAACAACTAGAATAATAGTGGAAATGATTTGAAGAATAAACTTAACAAAATTTTAGCACCCACCTTTGATGGTAGTGATTAATATTTTAGCTCAGACATGGTTATAAAAATTACATACTTACCTTACTCTCCATCCTATGAAGAAGAAAGAAGAAATCCAATTTTCCACTTTGTATTTGGAAGGTATTTCCTATGATTGGAGATACAATGGTCTAACCACTCAAGGACATGCTCAAGTGCATAGTTTTGAAATGTTCAACAAAATATTACTTGACATATTTGAGTTGACGGATGAAGAATAATACTTTAAGGAGCTCTCCAAGATTAGGCAACAAACCTCAATAAGTGCATATGTAACAATTTTTTAGATTGTTATAGGGATGGTATCTAAAACATCAAAGAAAAGGATTACCTATATTTTCATTAATGGTATTGATGCAGGAGCATCCAGGTGTTCCAAGCAATCCTCATCACCAAAAATATTTTAAGTTTTATGTTTGTGTTTTATTTTTAATTTTTGGCTGCAGATACAATACAAATTGTTGAAATTTTCAACTCTTCCAGCATAGCAGAATTTGGTGATGGAGTGTGAGAAAATCAGATTATTAATTGTTTCATTTTTAAATTGTTTTAAGAGATGTTAATTTTCTAAAAAGGAAAATCTCACTCAAGCTTGGAATGGACATTTAATATGTTTTGTAACTGCACTTGTATTTTATTGCAAGATTGGAATGCAGGGTGTTGAGAGAGTGGAAATAGTGGGTTGGAGAAAGGGAATAAAATATTGAATTGAAAATTGAATGCAAATGCTAAGAAAAGTAAATCCATGTCAGGAAGGATTAATGAGCATTTTGGAGGTTTGACTGGCATTTTATTATTTTTGGAAAAAGACAAGAGATTGTCTGGGCCGTAACTGTGTAACCTAGTCTCAGTAAAACAGCCATAACTTTCTCATATAGTAACGAAATTACAAATTTCAAAATGATCTGGAAAGCTGGAAAGGAGGTACACCAAACCCATAAATAGTTTGAGGAAATTCTGACAAATGACAAGGAATTAATAGGCAGAAAGTGACAGGTTTTTCTTGGTGGTTTAGTGGAGGTTGTTTTTGAGAAACCAACAGTGGTTTCTTCTCACACAATTTGTATATATTAATGCTACTCATTTGGTGAAGGAGGGAGAGAAGGGGGAGCTTTGGAGAGTTGGTGGTTGCATATCCAGATGCTGCTGGAATGATGTTGGAAGGTTAAGTTGCAGATTTTTGTATGTGTGAAGCCTATGTTGCATGTGAGCATATGAGCTCCATGATTGTGTAATTCATTTTCAATTGAACTTAATATATGTTGCAGATTTTTAAATCTAATCTATTGCATTTTCAATGCATTTTATTTTGTTGAGAGTAGTTGTATGAAAAAGGGGGTATGTGTGTTTTCCTCCTTCATCAGTGGTATCAGAGCAGGAGTTCCTGAGTGTGCAGGCAGAGCGCCGAATGAGAGGCAGTTTGCACCAGGACTTGTGGTATGTGTGTGATTTGTGTGCAGGCAGAGCGTCGAACATGAGACAGTTTGCACTAGGTGGAGAGTGTGTGGTGTGTAGACCGATCGCCGAATGTGAGGCAGTCTATACTTGAGAGGTTGAAGTTTGAAAGTGTGGCAAGGTTGTAGCAGCAACAAAAGAGTTTAGTGAAATGGAGGATACTAAAG
Source organism: Sequoia sempervirens (assembly GCA_007258455.2). Taxonomy (NCBI): domain Eukaryota; kingdom Viridiplantae; phylum Streptophyta; class Pinopsida; order Cupressales; family Cupressaceae; genus Sequoia; species Sequoia sempervirens. The sequence goes on from VDFB02109042.1 coordinate 29,262,101, forward strand.
AAAGGGAAAACCAAATTGAAGCAGTTGAGGATGTTGCAATTAAAATAAAGTATGCAGTGATGTATGGGGATCCAATGTTCGATGAGGAACCTGATGAAGACCAAGAAATTCTTGAGAGAGAGATTGCAGAGATAGAGAAGTTTTTCAATGCAACAACAGAGACAGTAGCATTCAGTAGTGATGAAGAAGATGTTATGACAGAAAATGTCATTGAGGTAAAATCTGATTTTTATGAGTTTTATAATGTTGAATTTTTCAAGGATTTGCATTGTGAGATGAGAAAAGAGTTAGAAAAGAAAAATTATTATGAGGATCTAAAGTGGTATATAGAAATATACTTGCAGGTAGAGGCAATGGAGGAAGCTTAAGGTGAGATTTGGTGGAGGTGGTCAGTTTTTGGTGGGTCAAAGCCCACGAAAGAGGAGATGAGTAGAGAGATTATTTGGAGAAGGATGGTACATGGTGGATGCAAGTCCATGAGAGAAAAGAAGAATGATAAGTAGTTTTTTTGGAGGAGAGCAAATTTATTACCAGCAAAATGTTGGAAGAAGAGGAAGAAGAAAAGACTTCATGTGCACTTTGGACATCGATGGAGTTCGCTGCAGATTGCTTGCAATCTAAAAGAATGGTTCTACTATTCAACTCTACTTTTGTGAGTTTATGCTCACAAACTTTCTACCTCGGGTGTCTAATGGAGGAGCATCCAGGGGTTCCAAGCAATCCTCATCACCAAAAATATTTTAAGTTTTATGTTTGTGTTTTATTTTTAATTTTTTGCTACAGATACAATACAAATTGTTGAAATTTTCAACTCTTCCAGCATAGCAGAATTTGGTGATGGAGTGTGAGAAAATCAGATTATTAATTGTTTCATTTTTAAATTGTTTTAAGAGATGTTAATTTTTCAAAAAGGAAAACCTCACTCAAGTTTGGAATGGACATTTAATATGTTTTGTAAATGCACTTGTATTTTATTGCAAGATTGGAATGCAGGGTGTTGAGAGAGTGGAAATAGTGGGTTGGAGAAAGGGAATAAAATATTGAATTGAAAATTGAATGCAAATGCTAAGAAAAGGAAATCCATGTCAGGAAGGATTAATGAGCATTTTGGAGGTTTGACTGGCATTTTATTATTTTTGGAAAAAGACAAGAGACTGTCTGGGCCATAACTGTGTAACCTAGTCTCAGTAAAACAGCCATAACTTTCTCATACAGTAACGAAATTACAAATTTCAAAATGATCTGGAAAGCTAGAAAGGAGGTGCACCAAACTTAGAAACCATTTGAGAAAATTCTGACAAATGATAGGGCATTAATAGGCAAAAAGTGATGGGTTTTTCTTGGTGGTTTAGTGGAGGTTGTTTTTGAGAAACCAATAGTGGTTTCTTCTCACACAATTTTTATATATTAATGCTGCTCATTTGGTGAAGGAGGGAGAGAAGGGGGAGCTTTGGAGAGTTGGTGGTTGCATATCCAGATGCTGCTGGAATGATGTTGGAAGGTTAAGTTGTAGATTTTTGTATGTATGAAGCCTATGTTGCATGTGAGCATATGAGCTCCATGATTGTGTAATTCATTTTCAATTGAACTTAATATATGTTGCAGATTTTTAAATCTAATCTATTGCATTTTCAATGCATTTTATTTTGTTGAGAGTAGTCGTATGAAAAAGGGGGTATGTGTGTTTTCCTCCTTCATCAGGTATCTTTAAACCTTTTAGAGGCTTATTCAAGGATTTGCTCCCTCCACCTTAGAGGAGGCTATCAAAAGATCTATAACTCTAGATCCATCTACTTTAAAGAATAAATTTCCTTATTATTCCAAGCTAATCACTTTTGGGAAATATAAGGGAAATTTCCAAGAAAGATGCACCCTTCCAGAAGGTTATCCCTCTAACTATGTCAAAGAATATGAATGAATATTTCAAGAATGAACTCAAAAGAAATAATATTTTCTTCTCTTGTAAGGATATATGGAAAGTAGGCCATAGATGTTTGGGCAAGGGACAAGTTCATCACAATGACATGTAGTTTAAAATGAGTATTTTGAACCAAAACAAAATGAACCAAAAATAGTTTTAGAAGATTCATAACTTGAAAGAACAGAGACAAAATTCAAGAGTGGTGACACTCTTGCAACTCTTTTTGGTACATCCAAATATCATCCATTTAGAGTTCATGGCTTGTGTCATTTGGGAAATAATGTATTTTGGTGCTCATTGATTGTGGGAAACCCACAATTTTATTGATGAAGACTTGATGATCAAGAGAGGATTGAAGGTGGAAGATTTTAAGGGTTTCAATGTCATTGTCATTGACAAATTCACTATGCGCTATAGAAAAATAATTTGGAAACTCAATATATCCCTTGGAGATCATAAGGTATGGATATTTTTATGTTGTTATTTTAGGAGAAACATATCATATGGTTCTGGGTGAACTCGATGGTTACATTCTCTATGATAATTTTTACAAAACTATCAAATTATGGAGCTTAAGTTTAGATTAGAAGGAACGAATGTGGTACTTAAGGGTATTTCCAATAAGGCGCCATGAAATGTTATAAAAAATAATAGAAAGTAATTTCCATAGGGTTCAAGTTGCATGGGCTATAAGTTGATTGATTACACAAATAAATTGTTTCATGGTTGAGAAACCTTCTCACCATATTGATATTTAGTAAGTTTTGAATAAGCATCTAGAGTATATTATTCAATGCCTTGTCTCTAGGACTACCTCTAGATAGAGGGTTCTAACATATCATAGATTTAGAACTAGATCCAAAATCAATCATAAGAACTTCATATCGTCACCTAAGAGTCCATATAAGGAGTAAATTAAAATGACCATAATTTTTTTAAGAGATCGGTTTCATAAGGCCTAGCTCTACCTCTTTTGTATATTTGGTGGTTCTTTTGAAGAAGGATAATACTAAGTGAATGTGTATTGAATATAGATATTTGAATAAGAATACCATTAAGAATATATATCTTATACATAGGATAGATGGGATAATAGATGAACTACATGGAATAGTGTACTTCTCAAAGATTGATTTGAGACCATGCTACCACAAAATTTGTGTAAGAGGTGAAGATGTGCATAAAATAACATTCAGATGTCAATTTGGATATTTTAATTTTTTGGTTATTCCCTTTGGTTTAACTAATGCTTTGGCTACTTTCCAATCATGTATGAATAAGATATTTAACAAGCAATTAAGAAAATTTATATAATTTTTTTTATGATATTTTAATTCATAGTAAATATGGGAAGAACATTTTGAGCACTTGGATAATGATTTGGGTATTTTAGAACAAAAAAAAATATGCATTTAAGAGTACAAATGTGAGTTTGGATTAATAAAGATTTTATATTTAGGGCATATCATAAGTTCTAAGGGTGTACTGTGGATCCCCAAAAGATATATTTTTTTAAAGATTGGCTACCTCCTACTTCATTAACTTAGTTGAAAGGATTATTTAGTATAGGCAACTACTATGAGAGATTTATGAAAGGATTTTTTTAGCTTGCTATACCTTTAACATATTTAAAAAAGAAGGGAACATTTGAATGGACTATATTTTCTCAAGAAACTTTTGAGAAACTTAAAAGGGTAATGAGCTCACACCCTATACTCACTATACCTATTTTATCTTCTATTTGTTGTAGAATGTGATGCTTTGAAAGAGAGGGAATATGAGTTATTCTAACTCAAATGAGGCATCCCATAGAAGGAAATGTTGGCTATTACATGTATGCCCTAGAGAATTTTAGATAACTTATTTAATTTATGGAATATGTGTAGTAAAAATTGATCACAATAGCTTGAAATTATTTCTAATCAATGTACTTTTAATGGTTTCCAACAAAAGTGGGTAAGTAAGATATAATATTATGACTTTGACATAGTGTATATGAAGGGAAATTATTTTTTATTGTTGATACTCTTGCTAGAGTGTCTACTTTATGTTCTCTCTCCACCATTTATGTTGACTAGGAAGTTTTTATTTTGGTTGAATATGTTAAAACATATTTTCTACTAAAATTATTGAGGAATTGGTGAAATATGATGGATACATAGTGGTAGATGGATTTATTTAGTATAAGAAAAAAATTCTTGGTCCTTGAATCTAAGATGAAAGAAAATATATAGAGAGCAGTTCATGATATTCCATTAGTAGGGCATCTAGGATACTTCAAAACAGAAAGGAAATTTATGGAAAGATCCTCATGGAAGAGCCTCAAGGAAGATGTTGTTAATAATATAAGAGAATGCACCATCTTTCAACAAAATAAATGAGAATACATATAATTCTTGCAAGATTGCTTCAACTACTATGAATTGCCAATCTAAAGTGGGACAACATATTCATATAATTCATTGTGATGATCCCTAAGGTACATGATAGATATTGTAGTTATGTAGTTGTGGAAAGATTGAAAAAATATGCATGTTTCTTTTCCATCCCATTATATTTCAAAACTTCTAAAGTGGTAAATTTATTTTTCAAGGTACTCAAACTACATGGACTACCTAAGAATATAGTTAGTGATGTGGAAAACAAAATTTTAAGTATCTTTTTGCAAGAATTATTTCACTTGGTATGCACTAAGGTTACTCTTAGCATAATCTATTACCCTCAAATGGATGGAAGAACACAAATTATGAATAAGTGGGTTGATCAGTACTTGAGAAACTATGGTTCAAATTAGCAATCAACATGGGTTAAGTGGTTGCATCTAGGAGAGTAGTATTATAATACATCACACCTTACATCCATTGATATGTCTCCTTTCAAAGCGTTATATGGATATCATGTCCTAAATTTAGTAAATTTGATATTAATACATCATAGGGTGTTGGTAGCAAGTGACTTGGCCAATCAAAGCCAACAAATATTGAAGTCACTTAAAGGCACCAACAAAAATCTCATAATAAAAAAAAATGTATATTAGAATCATATCGAGAGGTCTTTTGAGGTAGGGGACGTGTTTTATTTAAGATGGTAACCTTACAAGAAATCCTCCATCAAATGAAGTGAGCTAAAGAGCTCAAACCTAGATTTTATAGATGTTGCAGGATTCTAAGGAGGATAGGTGAATGGCTTATGAGTTATAACTTCTAGAAAATAGTTGGATCCATGATGTATTTCATGCTTTATGTGTGAAGAGGTCCTTTGGTTAGTGTATTGTTCCATCTATGGATCTACCACCCATAGATGATGAGGGCAAGCTGAGCATGATACCTGGAAAAATAATAGATACCAAGGTGAATAATTAGAGCATATGGAATATCATATAATATCTAATTTGTTAGAAGAACCTACCTATTGAAAATTCCACATGGGAGAGATCAAAGATACACGAGCATCCAAATTTACATTGTTTGAGGGAAACCAATCTTATGGAGGTTGGACTTGTAATGTCCCCTTTTTTACCATTCTAATTTGGAGGTAATTTTTGTCCATTCCGTATTTTTGGTGGGCTAAGGTATGAAAATTAGGAAATAGTTGATTTGATGTTTATCTATGAAATTGTTAAAATCCTAGAAAAAAATCTAAATCTATGAGCTAATGAAGGAGAATAAGCTAAGTGCTAGTGATTTTTTTTTTTTGCAAAGTTCATGAGTTTGCGAGCTATGTGAAAGTAAGGAAAGATTTTTTTATCATAAATTTAGTGAGTTGGCAAAAGTGTGATAAAGGAAGGTATGTTGCAAAGTTTTAAAGCTTACAAATTGGGGAAAAGTGTGAAAAAAGGAAGAAGAGCTACCTAATTCATGATGTCATTGCAAAGTTCACGAGTTCATGAACTTTGCAAAACGTTGATAAAAAGTGTGAAAAGATGAAGAGTAGGAAGAAATGAAGTGAAAGGAAGAGGCAAAAAGTGACGAAGTTTTGAATTTCACAAACTTTGCAAGTTCACAAATTGTGCGGTTAGTTAGAAGGTAAAATCTCTTATCTACATAGTCTAGGAAAATTCAAATTCCAATTTGAGTGGGAAAAATGAGCAACAATTAATGTGATCGATGCAAGCACACCCTGAGTCACTCATTTCAGCATGATATTTTACCACCATTCATCTTAGTTACATAAAGGGGGGTTAGATGCATTCACAAGGACCATTAATATTCGACACAAAAAATCCTTTGCGAAACTATTCTAAAAACTTTATGTTTAAAAAAATAAATTTGAGGACCAAAACCCTTGGATTTGTTGAAATATAAGAAAACAAAAACTCTTTGGTTTCGAGGATCAAAAGACAAAACCCCTTTAACCCTATAGAACAATATCATTTAGAAGTGTGAATGAGCTTTCATGGTTACAAATTTTAACTATTTCAAGTTTTTATAAACTTATACTTTGTTGTGGGTTTGAGCATAATAGTTTTAGTTTGTATTGTTGTGAATATAGCTAATATTCTACTATTGTTGTAGCATATTTTGATTTATCTTAGAATAAGCATCTAAAGGATAAAAAAATAAGCAATGGAAAGTACTAACTAATGAACATTGTTTGAAGGAAAGAGATTACCAAGGAATAGAGAAGTCAACCAATCACCACCAAATGCAAAGGAGATACAAGAATTTGATAAGGGGAAAAATAAGAAAAAACCTCAATATTATGAATGGATGCAAAATACCTAAGAATGATACAAAGAGAGAGAGAGCACTTAAGCCTTAAGCTTTCTTTCTTGAATGAAGAATGAGAGGAGAGGCACCTCAATAAATAGAGGTGAGAAGTGGAGTTAGAATTAGAATGTGTTACTCCCAACTCAATGAATTCCACCATTCATCTATGTGTGTGTAATGTGTTAAGAACCTCATAAGGAGGTGGCTAAAAATATTCCTTAATAAAGGAATTAAAAATAAAATAAATCATCCTCACACATGTGTGAGAAGAAAAAAAGACAAAAGACTTGTAGGGATTCCTTTGGAATATTCCTACAAGTTAATAAATAATTACAATTAAAGAATTACCTTTACCAAGTAAAGATTAATCTTCTAAAATCCCCCCTTAAGCTTTACTTGGAGAGTTTACATCAAACCCTTCAATGGGTTGTAACCCTAGATTTTTATAATGAAAAATAAATTTATCTCTACCAAGAGCTTTGGTGAGAATATCTACCACTTGATTTTCACCTTTACAATACAAAAGAGAAATTTTCTTGTCTTTAATTTTCTCTAGATAATGAAGTGATGTTGAAGAACATGTGCTTGGTCCTTGCATGAAAAATTAGATTATTGGATAAAGAAATGGAAATTTGATTATCATAATATATAGGAGTAGGATCCATTTGAGGTAGACCCAATTCTTCAAGTAATCTTCTTAACCATAATGCTTCTTTGGATGCATTTCTACAACTTTTATATTTAGCTTCTATAGAACAAAGAGAAGTAGATTGTTGTTTCTTACTATTCCATGAGATTGAACCTTATCCAACAAAGAAACAATAACCACAAGTGGATCTCCCATCATTATTGGGATCACCTCCTAAATCTCTATTAGTATAACCTTTTAAAGAAAAATCACAATTTGCATCATAAAAGATACAAAGATAAATAAAAGAGTTCCTTTAACATATCTTTAAATTCTTTTGCAACTTTAAAATGAGTTTGTTGTGGTTTAAACATAAATCTAGAAACTAAACCAACACTATAAGAAATATCAGGTCTAGTAAAAGTTAAATAATTCAAACTACCAACTAATTGCCTATACAAAGTAGGATCAACAAAAGGAATTTCAATATCAACCATTAATTTAGTTCCTAATTTACAAGGAGTAGAAACACACTTTGCATCAATCATTTTAAATCTATCTAAGAGAACTTGAGCATATTTATGTTGAGAAATAAAAATACCTTTAGGTGTTTTCCAAATTTGCATACCCAAAAAATAATGTAATAGGCCTAAATCAATCATTTGAAATTGTTGATTGAGCTGAGACTTAACATCACTAATAAAATTGTTAGAACTAGAAGTGATAATTAAATCATCAACATATAAAATAATAATCACAACATCATTTTCACTATGCTTAATATATAAATTTGGATCATTTTTACTTCTAATGAAACCTTGAGATAGAAAGAAAGCATTAATTTTTGAATACCATTCTCTAGGAGATTGTTTTAAACCATAAATTGATTTCTTAAATTTGCAAACAAGATCTATTCATTGCCTTCCTCAATGAAACCCAAAGGTTGAGATATATTTTTTTTCATGTAAATCACCATTTAAAAGTGCACTTTTAACATCCATTTGATGAATAGGCCAATGCATATGAGAAGCTAAAGGAAGAACTAATTTAATAGTTGGCATCTTAGCTACTGGAGCAAATGTTTCATTATAATCTAAGTTCCTTCAACTTGAGAGAAACCCCTAGCAACTAATCTAGCTTTAAACTTGTTAACTTCATTATTTGCATTAACCTTAGTTTTAGACAACCATTTGCATGAAACAAGATTCTCACCTTAAGGTAAGGGAACTAAATCCCAAGTTTTATTATCAATTAAAGTATCATATTCTTCTTGCATAGCCTTTTGCCAATGAGGTTGACCTCTAGCTTGTTCATAAGTTTGAGGATCATTTGAATGCATAATGTTAGACATCAAAGTATAATTATAATAATTTTCCTTTCTAGTTTTATATTGGTTCATTCAAGCTAAAATATCCTCACTTTCTTGCATCAACCTTTTAAACCATTTAGGCTTTCCTTTAGATGTAGAAGTATCATCACTAGAAGAAGAATCATGAGGAGATATTTCAACATGTTCATCCACTAGATCACTATGAGTAAGAGATGCATTAGGAGGGTTAAGAGAATATTTAACTTGAGGATTATCCTCCACAACAATAACTTTATTTTGAGAAGATTCAATATTAGGCAATTTAGAACAATCATGAGCACCATTTTCAGCAATGCATAAATCTCTAGCAACTTTAACTTTGTTCTAAGTAAGAGGATTATAAACTCTATAAGCTTTAGAATGTTCATCATAGCAAACGAAAATATGATAAGAATATTTTTGCCTCTTTTGTTTAAGTTTGTGAACATAAGAAATTGAAACAAAAATTCTTAAATGCTTAAGATTGGGCTTCCTACCAAACCAAGCTTCTTCAGGAGTTATATCTTTTAAAGATTTAGTAGGAGTCTTATTAATAATGTAAGTAGCACAAAACATAGCTTCTAGACGAAATTTATAAGACATATTTTTAGCATGTAACATACATCTAGCCATTTCAACAACACTTCTATGCTTCCTTTTCACTACACCATTTTGTTGAGGTGTATAGGGAATAGTTAGCTCATGCTTAATACCAAATGATTTCAAATAACTATTAAAAGCATTGTTCACATATTTTTTACCATGTTATCAATTCTAAGAATTTTAAGTTTAAAACTAGATTGCCTTTCAACAAATTTATGAAATTCAGAAAATATATCAAGAACTTGATCTTTACTATAAAGAAAATAGATCCAAGTTTTTCTAGAATAATCATCAATAAAATTAAGTGCATATCTTGATCCTAGGATGGATTTATTCTCCATGGGCCCCAAAAGGTCACTATGAACTAGGTGCAACTTATGAGTTGTCCTCCATGATTGACCTTGTGGAAAGGGCTCCCTGTGCATCTTACCACTCATGCATCATGTGCATAAAATTTTAGATGGAACAATACTAGACAATCCATCTACCATATTAAGTTTTTGCATCAAGGAAATATTGTTAGCATTAATATGACCAAGTCTTTCATGCCAAACATTGAAATCATTGGTAGCTATTAAAGAGCATCTAGACTGAGAAAAATCATAAAATTTGAACAAATTATCATTGTCTAATTTAGCATTAGCAATGACCTTGTTTTGTTTTGAATCAATAACATAGCACATATCTTTGTAAAATTCTATTTTATAATCTCGACAAAGTTTAGCAACTGAAAGAAAATTAGTCTTTAATTCAGGAACATATAAAACATCATGCAATTTACCATTAGGAACATTCACATCTCTAATTTCTTCTACTTTACAAGTATGACTATTAGCAAGTTGAAGAGGAACATTACACATATCAAGTTGCATAGACTCAAAAAAAAAATTATGTGAAGTAACATGTTGAGATGCACCTGAATCAATAACCCATTCAAGAGGTTGAGAAACATTAAAACTACAAGTAAAAGCATGTCTAGATTGATTGACAGTGTTATGAACCTTATGATTTTTAAAACAAGTATTTTTCCAATGATTATCCTTATTACAATAAGTGCAATGAAGCCTTTTAGAAGAAGTATTCTTCCTAAGATCATTGTCATTATTATAATGAGGTTTATAATTATAATATCGTTTAGAATGAGACTTAAAGTTTTGCTTATGATTAGACAAAAAGGCATGTTCATTAGATTTAATATTACCAAATTGAATTAACTTAGCTTCTTAGTTTGTCTTAATAAATTGTGAAAAATATCATAAGTTAATTGAGTAGCTAATTGAGCATGAGGTGATCCCACAATAATGGGTTACAGTTTTTTGCCAAACTTGACATTAAAATTAGGATTTTTCACCAGACATTCACTTTCTTACACCTATAGCAGCTAAACCATTAAGGTTTTGAAGATGAATCAAACTAGTTATTTGTTAGATATTTTGTGTAGATTCTAATTATATTTTTTTAAAAAAATTAAAAAATAAATTGTGAATTATTTTATGTAATTTTTAATAACTTATTTTTTCTACTAATCAGGATTTTTAAAAAGTGATGTTTACTTCGGCCCACGTAACTTTTTTTATAGATAGGATACAATTCTAATTTTTAAAATACAATTTTTTCACACCAATATCTAGGGAATGGATATTTTTTTATAATTTTTTTGTTACATATATATTTTTTAATTAATTTTCCAAGTCAACGTAATTATAATTTGGACATAGGTGTACTTCAACCCACATAACTTTTTTTGTATTCCTTTGAATTAACTTATTCTTTTTTTGTTGGAATAAGGACATCAATACCTAGTGGACATGTATTTTTTTAAAAAAAAAATCTCTATTTTTCTATTTTTTCGTATGTGTGAAATAAAGAACTTGATGTTCATTGAAAATCCTACATTCACAAGAAATAAAAAATAAATATAATAATCAAATTAAACATATTTAAAATTATACTTTTTGGGAAGCTTATAATAAGGGTTGCGGGCTTACAAAACGTAAATTTTAAATGAATTCATTTGATCACCCAAAAGGTAAATCAAAAGTGATTTTTTATCAGCATTTTGATAGGTGTAGAGGAGACTCGATTATAGGTATGGTTTAAATCTAACAAGGTTCTATCCAAGGGGGTTTGATCTAAGGGGGTGTGATCAATCCCTCTTTATTTAAAATAATTTAAATGGAACCTTTGAAGTCATAAATCATTGTATTTTCTAAAAATATATGATTTCAGGCAAAAATCAGGATGTCGGGCAAAAAGTGTAACCCATTATTGTGGCAGCACCTCATGAATATTAGTAATAAATTGTTGAAATTGTCTAAGAAAATATTTTTTAAGAATAAGATAAATTAATCTAAGATCTTCTAATTTTAATTCTAAACCTTGCAATTAACTATTCAAAGCATCAAATTTCAATTAAAAAAATCATCGATAGATTAAAAATCAAAATACTTTAAATCTTCAAGTTGATCTTGAAGTTGAATCTTGCTAGATTCATTTGAGCTATCATAGATAACTTTGAGTTTGTCCCATGCTTCATAGGCTTTTGTACATGTCCCAATGTGAACATATAGTTCGGGTGACATGGAAATACCTATGAGGCCAAGGGCTTCCTCATTTTTGAGCTTCCATTTTTCTTGATCATCTTTGGATGCAGATGGATAAGGTTCCGATTTGGAATCTGTAGCAATATCCAAAAGATGTTTAAAATGAAAAATAAAAGAGATATGAGTTTTCCAAGAATGATAGTTAGAAGAATTCAACTTGAACTAAAGTGGACATAATTGCAATAAAAAATTCACAACTTTATGATAAAAATAACCTTCTTTAATAAATAAAAACAATATATTTGATTTTTTTTAATTTATAAAAAGATTAGATTGAAGAATAATTAAATAATTGTGAAATTAATTGATTAAAAAGATAAATATTGATTAATTTTAAATTTAAATGAATAATATTACATGTGAAAAAATAATATTATTAAATTAAAAAATGCTAAAAATAAAAATAAAAAACTTATAGAATTAAAACTTTTATGATATATATATATATATAACTTAATAAATGTCATACATAGGAAAAAAAAAATTAGAAAACTTATAGAATTAAAACTTTTATGATATATATATATAACTTAATAAATGTCATACATAGGAAAAAAAAAATTAGAAAACTTAACTCAGAAACCTTTATTTTAGTGAACTTTAATTATTAAAAAAAAAAATTGATTATAAATGGGCGGGCGAATATGTTTAAAAAAACTTATAATAATTAAAAAAAAATGCAGCGATAAAAAAAGGAAAGGAGGGTGGCAAGAGGTCACGGTTCAGGCGACACAGGGGGCGAGGGCTGCAGTAATTTATTATTTATATTTATTATTCACTGTTAAAAAATTAAATAAATATGAATAATAATAATTTGGGTTTTATATTATTTTTTATTTCTATTATTTTAGAACTGTTAAAACAGATGAAACTCTCTTTTTAAAAAAAATAGATTTTGAGCTTTATAATTGTAAAATCAAATTTTAAAATAGAATCAGAATTTAAAAAATTATTTTTTTAAGAAATTTGAAAATGCAAATATGCAAATATACTGGATTTTTTTTAATGAATTATAATTCTTTATTTAAAAATTGTGTAAATTGAAATATGCATGCAAATTATATTGCTTGAAATTTGAAAACAAAGATACTTAAAAAACAAGATTAATGGTTCTTCTCCTCTTTAGAGTGTCTCCAATGGTGTCTTTAAAACTTGGTAAACTTTCAACAATGTAGCTCACAAAATTAGTAATACCAAAATTCTGATACCAGAAAAATAAATAGCAATGAAAAGTAAAAAAATAAATAATTACAATTAAAAAATAACCTTTACCAAATAAAGATTAATCTTCTAAAAGCATCTTGGTATTCTATTTGACATTAAATTACACAATTAGGTATTAAAGATATGAAGTTTTGTATTAACAATGAGAGCATAATAGTTTCAGTATTGTTGTGAATATAACTAATATTCTACTGTTGCTGCAGTATATTTTGATTTATCTCAAAATAAGCATCGAATTTGGTATTCCATTTGGCATTAAATTACACAATTAAGTATTAAAGATATATTTAAAGATATGAAATTTTGTATTAACAATGAGAACATAATAGCTTTAGTTTGTATTGTTGTGAATATAGCTAATATTCTACTGTTGCTGCAGCATATTCTGATTTATCTCAGAATAAGCATTGAATTCGGTATTCTATTTGGCATTAAATTACACAATTAGATATTAAAGATAAGAAATTTTGTATTAATAATGAGAGTTAATTACATGTTAGGAGACACGAAGCAGTCACCGAACAGCTAAGGATAATTTATACTGTTAACATTAGAGACGGTACTAGCAAAAGAGACATTTCTGGCCATACCGGTCAAACAAAACGTAACGCTAATTAAGCGCGGGCTATAAAATAAGGGAGAAAATTTTGTATCGTACATGAAGAAGACAGGCTAAAATTAAAAATGATTGATAGAAACCAGGAAACTTGGAGAAACAAGGTGGTTTTGTTTTGCATCCAGATTCGCATAAGCTGGAACACCAAAATTCCGTTTAGAAGGATTTGTCCTTCATTGCATCTAGTTGATAAAAACCATCTCAATTTTTAGTTCTCCAATCCATGAAAGAAGTCTTCTTCCTTACAATCCAGTGCTAGAGAGAAATTGAGGGGGATTTAAAAATGGGTTTTGCAAAGTCTGAGAGTCTGATCATGGCTTCTTGGAATAGAAGCATAGACTTTGCAAACTCTAAGTTGGGTGTGAGAGATTTTCATCAGTCTAATCCACTGTCTGTTGTACTGTCCATTGCATTGTGTTCAGCAGTGTTTATTGTAGGCATAGTTGTGAGGCAGAGAAAAGGGAGGAAAAACATTCCTCCAGGGACTATGGGGTTGCCTGTGATAGGAGAGACCTTTCAGTTTCTGTCATCCTATAAAGCCAACAAGCATGTGGAGTGGATTGATAAGAAGATGGCGAAATATGGTCCAGTATTCAAAACCTCATTAATGGGGCGGCCCACAGTGGTGCTGGCAGGACAAGCAGGCAACCGGTTTCTATTCAGCAATGACTACAACACAATACTCACCAACCAGCCCAAATGTGTGTCAGAGATAACTGGGAAGAAGAATATAATAGAGCTGTGTGGAGATGATCACAAGCGGATGAGAGGTGCTTTCTTGCAATTCCTCAAGCCAGAGGCCCTCCAGAAATTTGTGGGTAAAATGGATTCCGCCATTAAACAGCATTTTATCCAGTGCTGGGAAGGAAAGGAGACCATCACAGTTTGGCCATTGATGGAGCAGCTCACTTTCCAGTTTGTCTGCAATTTGTTCTTCAATATGAATGACAGCAGTCTGGAAAGAGAGACGCTTCGCCAGGAGTTTATTACAGCTATCAAGGGCTTATGGTCTCTTCCATTGAATTTGCCAGGAATGACTTTCAGTAGGAGCTTGAAGGCTCGCTCTAAAATAGTTAAGCATTTGTCTGATTTGCTGGAGGTGAGGAGGAGGGAGCTGGAGCAAGGAGAGGCCTCCCCTGGACAAGACTTGCTCACATGCTTGCTCTCTCTCAAGGGTGACAACGCCCTCACAAAGGAGGAGATTGTAGATAATGTTATTGCCATCATGATTGCAGATCATGACTCCACTGCTGTTCTCCTAACTCATCTCATTAGGACCTTGGCACAAAACCCACATATTTACCAAAACATTCTTGAAGGTTTGTGTATTACTATCTTCTGTTTAGTCAATAGTGATGTTGCTAGATGATTTTTAGATTCGATTGTGTATGAATTTTTGCATCAAACTTTCAAATCACACTCCATGATCCATCATCAGGATAGCTGAGAGCTCAAGGAGAAACATTCTCAGCTATCCTGATGATGGATCACGGAGTGTGATCTGAATCGATACAAAAATTCTTATCAATTCTTACACAATCTAATACAGAACTCATCTAGCAATAATCAATATGGATTGTGAAAACTTGATATCATTAATCAATAGTGGTGTGTTGATCAGGTATGTTGTGATGGTCATACACTTTAAGTTTTGATTTGTTGAGGTGGTTCATATGAAATTACACTGCTTCTTTAATAGAACTCACCTATTAGTGTGAACACTTCAAGCTTTGATTTGTTGAAGCGGTTCACATGAAATTACACTTGCTTCTCTGATAAAACCCACCTATTAGTGTGGTTTAAGATGAACCACCTAAACAATTCAAAGCTTAGACTGCAATGTTTAAACCCAATCTGTTGAGATCCATATATTAACTGTCTATACAAAGATCCAAATTTTAATACACCCGTTAAATTAACACACCATCTGTATTTTTTTACCAGTGTTCCATTCCCATTTTTTTATAGCTCTATAATATTGCTGTAAGCTGTTCTAATTTGGTGGGTGTTATCGCTTTCCAGAGCAAATGAAAGTTTTAGCAGAAAAAAAACCAGATGAGCTCCTTACTTGGGAAGACACTCAGAAAATGAAATACACATGGAGGGTGGCACAGGAAGTATTGCGTTTGACACCTCCACTCTATGGTGGGTTCAGACAAGCAATTAAGGAATTTGAATTTGGAGGTTACACAATCCCGAAAGGCTGGCAGGTATATTAGACTCCTCTAGGAAAGACATATATTCTTAGTTATTCAATTAGTAATAGTTTTCACGTAGATGGTACCCAAAGCTGTTTTTATTTATATTTAACAGAATTGTGATTATTTATGTGTAAGCAGTTATTTTGGGTGACCAGTACTACACACTTGAACGAGGATATTTTCAAGGATCCCAAAACGTTTGATCCATCCCGTTTTGAGAACTCAGTTCCTCCTTATAGTTTTATCACTTTTGGAGCAGGAGCTCGCATTTGTCCTGGCTCTGACTTTGTGAGGATGAAAGTCATAATATTTCTGCACCATTTAGTATCCAAATACAAGTGGTGTATGCTGATTCCTGATGAGAAGATAACTTGTGATCCCATGCCCCGACCTTATATGGGATTGCCCATCAAAATCGAACCTAAAGTGCTCATCAAATAGTATAATCTCTCTATTCGGTATCAGAATTAGAATGTATTTACTTCTGTTGTGCGTAACTACTAGATTTAGAAGTTTGATGCTCTTGGCTTTTAGTCCCATGGGAAATGTTATGGGTTGAGTTGGCTCTCCTTAGTCCATTTGACCTATAGAATAAGCCTTTGGCTCTCTCCTTTTCTATGCAACTTTCTTTATTATCAATATATGTCTTGTTTATATCTAGGTATAAACACTTCCTTTCCCGAAAAACTCTTTATTATCAATATATATCTGGTTTATATCTAGGTATACACTTCTTTTCCAGAAAAAACTTTCTTTTTATATCTAGGTATACACTTCTTTTGAAGAATAACTTGCCTCTATATACTTTTATATCTAGATATACAGTTCTTTCCAAGAATAACTTGCCTCTATATACACGTGCCTTTAATTCACAATATTGATAGAGTGAAATTGAGGAGTCTTTTAGGCACTAGTATGTTATAGTAGTTTACAAAATATTAATTAATTATTATAAGATTTTGACTCAATTTAATAGTTTCATAGTATTAGAATTTAAGATTTGAGGATTTAATCTTTAAATAGATGAAAAAATTAAAGATGTATATAAATGATCTATATACATTATTTTTTAGTGTATCAAGTTAAAGGGAAAATGATTTTTTTTTATCTTACGAAATACAAATTATTATGAAAATATAATGCAAGAATTACAACAATTCAAAATCATCAATTGACATGTAATTTTCAATGGATTAAACAACACCCTATTTTGAGTTACTAGATCTTCCAAATGAACACAATTTGCAATGAAATAAAATTGAGGAGTCTTTTGGGCACGAGTTTGTTATAGTAGTTTACAAAATATTAATTAATTATTATAAGATTTTGAGTTAACTTAATAGTTTCATAGCATTAGACTTTCAAGATCAATTGAGGATTTAATCATTAAATAGGTGAAAAAAATTAAAGATGTATATAAATGATTTCTATACATTATTTTTGAGTGTATCAAGTTAAAGGGAAAATGATTTTTTTAATCTTATGGAAATTCAATATAAGAATTACAATGATTCAAATTCATCAATTGACATGTAATTTTCAATGGATTAAACAATACCCTATTTTGAGTTACAAGATCTTCCAAATGAACAAGATTTGCAATGAAATAATATTGAGGAGTCTTTGGGGCACTAGTATGTTATAGTAGTTTACAAAATATTAATTAATTATTACAAGATTTTGAGTTAATTTAATAGCTTCATAGCATTAGAATTTCAAGATCAATTGACAATTTAATCTTTAAATAGATGAAAAAATTAAAGATGCATATAAATGATCTATATACATTATTTTTGAGTGTATCAAATTAAAAGGAAAATGATTTTTTTAATCTTAGAAAATACAAATTATTATGGAAATTCAATGTTAAAATTACAACAAGTCAAAATCATCAATTGGTATGTAATTTTCAATGGATTACACAATAGCCTATTTTGAATAACAATATCTTTCAAATGAGCAAGTTTGCAATGAATAAATAGACCCTATCAACATTTACAACTTGTATAAATAACATTATTTAGGACTATCTTTTTTTTTGTACATATAGGTTTATATTCCTTTTGTGCACATTTATGTTGTATATGTATATGAACACTACCTCATGCTCAAGGTTAGAATATACTTAAGTCATTCATTATATTATCTCCTTAATAAGGATTCAGAGGATTGAATGTTGCATAATGAAATGATTAGATTTGAAGAATATCTAAATATATATAAGGTGCAATCATAAAATATGATAAGAGACACTCTTGGAATCATATTAGTATTAGTGATTTTTTAGTCCTAAATATTTGTCAATTGGTTAATAGTCCAAATTGTGGACTCAAAATTTGACTAATAGTACAAGTTGTAAGGTGATGTGAATTTCCACACTTTTACAGATTTTATTTTAATTTGTTTAAATCGTTAGAATATTTATTTTATTAAAAATTTATAATTTATAGTAAAAAATAAAATTAATTTGCCAATAATATTATATAATTATTGGTTACTTTAGGGTCATATCATGAATTTTTAATCACCACCATTGATTCTATTCATAATCTAATGGGTTTGTATTCCATGGGTTAAAATGTATCCATAGAGCTCTAATGCCCATCGAGCCAACAATTGTATTTGGGTCATTGAATATTTATAATCTAACAATTGGAGATAAATTCTATGGGCCTAAATGTACCCACAAGCTTCAATGTCCATAGGGCCCGAAGTAGAACCCAAATGTTAGATTATAAATAAAATCAATGGTGATAAAAAAAAATTATAACCAATTTAAAATATTCATTGTTTGATTTAATATATTAAGGAATTATAGAAATGAACTACACCTTAAACTAATCAATCACTATCATGCTTAGGTAAAAAAAAAAAAATGAGGAAGGGTTCACCATGATAATGCATTCACTATTTTTGACAAGATTCACCAATATTTTTTTACAAATTTCTATTGATTTAAAAAAAATCACCAATTAAATTAATATTTTTTAAAAAAAGAAAACCAATAGAAACCAATATTTTTTTCAAAAAATAAAAGCTTCGTCAAGATTTTATATTTTTTTCAAAGGTTTATTAAAATTAGATGTTTGATTTTACATTGGTTTTTTATTATAATGGGACTTATAAAGAAATTTGGGGAAGCTTGGAGCTAGATGCTTGATATGGGATCATAATGATTCATTTAAATGTGTTGCATTTTTTTCATCCGTAGAGAAATAAAATATGCACTTGGAGCTATTGATCTAGCAAAGGAGTTAAATATTTGATTTGAAGTATATTTATAGTTAATAATATATTAAGTGATAA
Source organism: Sequoia sempervirens (assembly GCA_007258455.2). Classification (NCBI taxonomy): domain Eukaryota; kingdom Viridiplantae; phylum Streptophyta; class Pinopsida; order Cupressales; family Cupressaceae; genus Sequoia; species Sequoia sempervirens. The sequence goes on from VDFB02109042.1 coordinate 29,281,260, forward strand.
ATGAGTCTACCACAAGTTCAAAATAAGGGATAATTCTCAAGTAAAGTAGTTATTTACTTCAAAAATTATTTAAAGAAATAAAAAAAATTAATTAATCTACTTTTTAATGTTGGTATAATTTGTAGGAGTTGAAGATTAGCTCAATATCCAAGTCCACTTGTGAAAAACAATGAAAATATTTCACAAGAGAGTATGCAAAACAAATGTGTATAATGACCTTGCTTATATAAACAAGGTGTGATGAACTACCTAATGCAAAACATTAAATGACTTATGTCATTATTAATTGATCTAGAACACTTGGAATTAAAACAAAGTTAAAAAGATAAGATTGGATAAGATCTTATCTAGACAACTAAGACTTCTAGAAATATGTTTAGATCTTAGTAGAATTAACATGTAAATAGAACCCCACTAATAACTAGTTAGGAAAATACCTATTTACACAAACACAATCTACTCTCCATTTTTCTTTGATAACAAATGTATTTTTAAAGAGTAGTTGAAATTTTGGTATTCTCTTTCCAATTTACTATAAAGACATTTAGTGGGTTATTGGAACATATTTATGATAACAACTTCATTTGTGACTTCTATATTGTTATTAAGATCATATCAAAACATATTGTACTCCACTCTTTATTTTTTTAGAAAGTTAACTAATTTAAAAATTACATTGTGCTAGCATAACCTAAATATCTCCATTCAAGATACATTCTCTTAAAACAATTATATACATGATATTTATTTCCCGTACAAAAGAGCAACAAAACCAAAGACCAACAGTAACAAAACAACACTGTAGAGGGAGCAAAAAAGAAAGAGAACCACATGCCCCAAACCTAATGATACTCTTCTTTGTGGTGTGATTTTTCCCCCCTTTGTCTTCTTTCTTAATTGTTCCATATGAAATTACTTTGTTGTTGAATATGTAATTTAGAACATTACTTGACTACATTAGCTCTTTGGAAAAATTTAGATAGAATTTCAAGAGAAACTATAAGGTTAGAATTTTATGTGATATTTTTTTATAATTAAGTATTTGACATTTAAAATATATCTAATTATCAATTTACAATATTTTAATTTATATTAAAAATACAAAATTTAATATATTTATTTCATAAGAATTGTAACTTTTTTCTTACAATATTATAAAAGAATTATTTCTCTATTTTTTTTTCAATTAATTTGAAATAAGAATCGTCATCTTTGAGATTCAACATTTAAATTATGAATACCATCAAATACATAAGAGAGATAATAATAAATGAATGTGAGTGATAATCCTTTTAAGAGAAGAATGGAGTAACTCAAGCCATTCCAAGATATGTGATAGAGTAGATGATGTAGTAAATCTTAGAGCTTTAATCTCAACATAATTTTAATATAAGACTTATAGAAGTTATTGCAACATAATAATAAGAGACTTGGGGCTTTTCCATAAGGATTTTCTTATAGCATTAATAGAGGCAAGGTTTCTAAGGAGATATTTTAATTGAGAGCGTATGATATTTAAATTATAAAGAATGATAAATTGATGTCATTAAATGTATATTATTATTTTTTTCATTTTAGTCTTTGAATTATTATTATTATTTTCTATAAATATGTTAGATAAATGTTCCTTAACATAATGTAATTGTTGATGTTATATTTTTATTATAATAATTTATATTAATTTAATGCATTAATAATATTAAATAATATTTTTTATGTTAATTTAATTTTGTCTAATACATTGATTATGTAGTGCCCCTCCAGTCGTACTATTATGTGTTTAGATTTGTTTATGTTGTTAGAAGTACCTTTAATATGATAGACCTTGATCTTTGTTATTGTTTTATGATCGTTGGCTTAAGAGCGATGTGGATGTTATGTTTCATGTTATGCTTTTGATTAGAATAGATGTTAATATTGATATATGTTTATCTATTGATTAATGATGCTTTACTTTCATCAGTCTTGATGTGACTGTATTGGTGAAGGGGACGGGATGACATCACTTGCATGCGAGCACTCTGTGATTCCATGATTTCTCTTCACAGTGTGCCTGCTAAGTTTTATGCATGTTCGATATTCGTCTTGATTATAGGATTGCAGGTATAGGACATCGTCTCCACCTAATTTCACAGGTTTGAGCGTGTACATATCCCAACGGTATTGTTGATTGGGAGATAGTAACAGGGTTCCCTTGTCAAACCACAACCCTGTCATACTGTGTCGTCAATTTGTGTCTTGTTTGTTATTGAGTCATGTCGTTCTTGTTGTTTTGATAATTTATTATCGATGGAAATTGCATGTGGGAATTAATGTTTAAGTGGATTGTAAATGATTATTTATGTATTCTTGATTGGATTGTTACTTAATTTAATTAATTTTATTTTATTCAATTGGTAAAGTAATTTAATTCTAGTGGTTAAATTTATGTTATTAAGTCAATCAACTAATTAATTAGATTTATTTTGTTGAGTAAATTAATTAATTAATTAAACTTATGTTGTTGATTAAATAAATTAAATAGTTAAAGTTGGTTTGAAGAATGCATAAATTAAAAGATTTAAATTTAATTGAAATGGAATTTTGTTTTAAATCTATTTTGGAAATTAAATTGTGTTTTAAATTATTAAAATGCAAAATATCTTGTGAATGCATAAAGAAATATCTATATGGTTGAAAAGAAGATATTTTTAATGTTGACTAAGTGTTGAGGATAGGATTGGATATATTTATTTTTGGAAAAAGAAAATATGTGGGATATTTTGAGAAATTTGACTAAATTTGAAGAAAAATAAATAGGAGATTTTTTTTTTGGGGAGGGGGGAGAGGTGGTTTTGGTTGCTAAAAATAGAGGAAGGTTTTCTTGTATTTGGGGAGACATTCTTGAGTTGGAAGTGGAGATTGGGAAGAAAATTTTGGAAAATTTTGAGAACCTCTGTTGAAAATTATGGAAAATTTTAGATTTTTGTAGGGAAACAATTTTGAATAGTAGAAAAATTGGAAGAGGAAACAAAAGGAAAACATATAAATTTTTGGGTTTGGATTTAAGTTTATTTTTCCAATACAATTTAGAAACTGAAATTGAGAATTTGTGTTTGAAAAAGATTTTGCTGTGTAATTAGAAGGGAATTTTATTTCAAATTATAAAAAATAAAAATTAAAATTATGTTTTTGGTGGGGCTGTAGAGCCTGGCGGCAAATTTGGGAACAATTTTTTAAAAAATTATATGAATTTTTTTTTTTTTGTGAACGCTGGGGGAGTCTGCCCCACAGCTGCCCCCATAGGGAGGTGACTGTGAAGGCAGTGTCGCTGCCTTCACAGCACACGTAGCAGCCTCCCAAGGTGCGCAACGTCCCCTATTTTGTGGGGTGTGCTTTTTAAAAATAAAATCTTTTTTTATTTTATTTTATATTTTGTTTATTTTTATTTTTATTTTTTTTATAATATAAATTATATTTATATATATATTTATATTTATATGTTTTTTTAATTTTTTATATATTTAACATATATATGTATATTTTTATTTGCATATTTAATTAGTGGATAAATCCTAATTAAATAATTGGATTTGAATTCAAGGATTTTGGAATTTAAATTGAAAATATAATTATATATTTAAATACTATTTATATGTTTAAACATATATTTATATTTAAATATAATTAATTTAAGATTATTTTATTAGTTAAAAAAATGATTTTGATCTTTTTGTTTAATTAAGGAAAAGGGATAATGTGCACATGGTTAAATATTTGGATATTTAAATATGAGAAATGGATATTAAATGTAAATAGAAACACAATGAACCAAACATAATTTAACTTTCAACTGGATAATATTGGTAATCTACTCTAGGTTCGGGATACAAACTTTATATGGCTATAAATGTTTATCAACCTCTTAATATGGAATCAGGTTATGGAAATTATCATATCAATGAATGAAGGATATGGTAGCCTTAATAAACTGTAATATAAATGTGTAATAAATGAAAAGAAAGTACCATTTAATTTGGCAATGTGGTTAAGATTGAGTGAAGAGATAAACTCTATGTAACCATGTTTGCGACATCTTCTAATACCTTAATGTTGACCATCAAGGCTATATTTAGCATAAATGGAAAGTAAGAATAAATTCCACCGTATAAAAACTAAAGCTATGTAGTAATCATATTTTATTATAATTTAAAATTGTCACTTTTGGATAATATGCCTCAAATTTGGAAGTATATGTATAGAAGTTATGCTACTACATGATGACTATAGAACTCTTAATTAACAATTGAGCTATCAATTGAACCATGAGACTAGTTCTAGGTTGTTGCATGAATTAAGGGAATGAAACTATCATTTATTTTAATAGTTGTGTTGAGATATAGAAAACCCATTTGCAATCACATAATATAACATGTCCTTATATCTTATTACTTACCATTAAAAGATATTAAGATATTAACAATATATGCTATTATTTAATGTATACTTTTGGATTCAAAAAAATATAGTGTTATCAACCATCTAGAGTCAAATTATGTATGGACCTTGCTTAGAGCAATTTTATGACTATTGTGTTATGTCCAGGTAGCTATTTTATAATGAAATGATTTTAATTGGGAAATGGAATTTTATTATATTTAAATATTATTGGGAAACTAAAGTAAACCTTTAGTTTTAAGTATATTATTGTCTGACAAATGTTCAAGTAGTACTTAATATATGAACGATGTTAAGAGAAATGGTTATTTGCTTTAAATGAAATGAATTTTTTAAGAAAGCGATTATTAATTATTTATATTTCTTTTGGTTGCAAACGAATTTATAATAAGATTAGTTAATCTCATATAATGTGTAATTGAGGAATTTAAAATATTGAGTTCATAGTCAAATTATTGATTTTATTTTAAAAATAATATATTTGGAATGACAAATATTGGATTTAAATGTAATGTGTTTAATAGCGAGATTAATTGATTTTAAATGATTTATTTTGCAAAGGACCACTAGTTATTTTTTTAAAATGATAGGTTCTGATCATAGAAGTGAATGTTATTATTATTTAAGAGCAATTAGGGGATTAAATATCTAGTTAAATTTTATCCTTTGTCTAAAAGAGACATAATTTAATTAGTTTTATTGTGGCAATAAACTATAGAAAAATATTAAAGGAAGTGGATTTAGGAAATCCAAAGTAGATTTAATTATTTTTTATTTTCCTTTTCAAATGTAATTTCTTATGTTATCACTTTGGGGGAAATTGTTTGGTAGGGGTTAATAAGTCTTCCAGATGGGGTTTTTAATTAATTGGGGTTGTCGTATTATGTTTGTTAACCTATTTTGAATCCCTTGGGTAGTGCATGTTGTGTTGTTAGTATTTTACCCGGTTTCCATGAACGGGGATGATCTGTGCCTCCTTTGAAAGGAGTGGATTAGGTGTTTTGTTGCCTCCAATTGTTTGGAGTGAGTTTCATTATATGTTGCCTCCTAGAGTTGGAGTGATTGTTTATCTAGTTTGTATGCACTTTGGCACCTTTGGTGATTAGTTTTGTTTGGTATGTTGTCAAGTAGAAGAGTGGATTATGTTAGGTGCCAGAGCCCAAAGAGGTAAACTGGGTAACCTTCAGAGGTTGGTTAATCAAGTGATAACTGAAACGATGTACTTAGAAGTTTGGGTAGTATTTCACACTAATCAAGATAATTTAGCCTCACTCATAGACACAAGTGCTCATATAGGCTTGGGATGAGTGGGAAGGCCTAGAATGGCAAAGTCATCTATCTTGTCTTTACGAGAGGTATTTGATTCCGCATGAGTATGGGGGTTGAGATTCAGTTGAGGTTGCCAAGATATCCCATAATGGGGGTCGGAGCCTATGAAGATTCCCAGAGGATATCCCATGTCGAACTGTGTGATGATACTCTTTCTACGACAACAGTTGGTATGTGATTTTGTGTGTATGGTTTCTTAACATATACTCGATCGGTTTTATATCTAGAAGCAATGTGGCTCTATTAGAGTTGTACTTGTGTTGTACTTGTGATTGGTTGTGTCAGTATGAGTCAGTTTGTGTCAGCCTGTGTCTAGAGGTTGTAGGTTTTGCCTAGGAAGCTCTTTTACTATCTCCTAGCACGGGGGTTGGTCCTTCGGGTACCACATGGTTGGGTGGAACGTGCACCTTACACCGTTGGGTCCCCAATTCTTGTTTGTGATGAGTACTTCATGATTGGAAAGCTTGTGTGTACCAGTGAATTTGTAACTCTATCTTGTTCTCTCTTGTATCTTTTGGATATCTTGTAATTTGTAATTGTATCACTCCTCAATTGTATTCGAGGAGAATCTTTGTAATATGTAATTGTAACACCTTTGTATAAACTATCTCATTTGGAAATGAGTGATGTAATTGTAATATTGAACGGATGCAATATATGAATGGATCATTATTGTACTTTACATTTTATGTGATATATTTTAATGTTGATAGATGTATGATCTTTAATTCATGAGTATTAATCTTATGTTATGTTTAGTAACTTTTGTTAGTAATGGGGTTTGTAAGTAAGCGTTGTCACGCACCTTGGAGAATGTATGTGTTAGTGTAGTTCACTTTACTTGTTTAATTTCACTTTTTAAAAAAAAAAATTGTTCGCTTCAGTTATGTATGTGACATTCTCTAGGGTTAGGTGGCGGGCATTAAAGATTATGATGTTTGTGATGTAAAGAAAAAATTATAAAATGTATGTCATATGATATACCATCCTTACATAGTAATTCCGTTGCGGCTCTGCTGGTCACGAGTTCTAGTCTCCCCCGTCCCATGGTACCGGAGGGCGTGTCGCGCCAGCGCCGCCGGTCACGTTAAAAAGTTTACCAGGCGCACTGCAGTTTATAGGGGGTCGTGCTACCCGATTCCTGCAGTCTAAAAAAAAAAAATATACCATCCTTACATCTTATCTATTCTTGATATTAACCATTTTACAAATTTGATATTTTACTTAATAGATTGTAAAATCTTATTTCTTTCTATTAAAATAATCAAAAATAAAATTTTAATTATTAATGTTTTCTTAAACTAACCCTCTTTTATTATAAAATAAAATAAAACAAATAAAATAATAAAAAGCTATTTAAAAAATATGGTTGAAAAAATTATTAACTTTCACAATTTTATTAAAAGCACTAAAATTGATTATATATAGAAAATAATTTTTAATATAATTAAAAAATATATTATAAATATTTATTTAATAATTATAATACAAAATGAGGAAATAGATGGCTTGTCCCACTCATAAAGTCTTCGTTGTTATAATTAAGGGAGTAGAGTATTATGGATAATATTGTTGTTAGTTTATCGGGGTAACGATCATTACACTTACTTAATTTACGGTCAATTAATCTTGTATATGTCGGTGACTTTTTAAAGTCTTTGTTATTAATATTATTTAATTGGTTGTTTAAGAAGTTTGAAATCAATTTTTATTCAGTGGTATTAAACATTACAAGTGAGGATTTTATTAATATATTTTATTTTATTCATAATTGAAATTTGTTTAAAATGTGGTTGACTTATTGAATGTATATAGACATAGCATTCACATTTATTATACATTATAATATAATATTATTTTATTTTATGTATTATTTCAAATCTATTATTCTTCTTTTTACTTTAATATATTTATTTATTTTATGGCATAGGTAAATTCATCTATTGTCAGAAAGTTCACTTCGAACAATTTATCGTGGGAAAATTCATCTAAGAAAAATTATCACCAGCAATTCATTGCCATATCACGAGAAAATTCACCACCAGCAATTCACTCCCATGTAAAATTAATCGCAAACTTTTAATACAATTTTTCGCCACTATGAATTAGTAGCTGTGAATTTCCCTTTTAATAAATTATTTTCGTGCATGTAGTGTAACAAAAAGTTGGCCTCTGTATTGTGCTCACAAGGAAAAAAATATGACCCTTCAATGAGCTTAGTATATACATTTTATTTGCAGCTTTCATGTCTGATGGCATCTCATGTATACAATTGAATGTTTAGCCTACTGCATAATTATATTTTTATTTTGGTCAAATGTGCAGAATGCTACAGCAGTTTTTTTTTTTTAGAGGTAATCAACAAGATTTATTCAAAATTTAGTCATTAAAAATATATAAATGGAGAGCTTTTGTATATAAAATATTTTATGATTTTTAAAAATTAGAATTTAGTTTAGTTTTACAATATGAAATAGTTTGCATGTAAAAAAGAAAATAATACAATAGAAAGGTTGTTTTTATATCTATATTTTAGTCTTTGATTTATTCTAAAATTATAATTAGTAATTGTATATTTATTTTAAAATGAATATTTAATTTTATCTAATTCATTTATATTAGATAATCACTATAATTTCATTAATTATCAATTCAACAACTACATAGTAAATATTTTATAAATTTTGGAAATTAGAATTTAGTTTAATTTTAGAATAAATCTAAATTTTGTAAATATTGTGGTGATTTGATTATTTATTTACTATATGATTAATTATCCAAATTTAAAAAACAATACAACCTAATTAAACTCAAAAATATAAAAGTACATATGTAAAATATCTTATGATTTTTTGAAGTTAGAGTTTAGTAACATTTTATAAAAAGAAATGATTTGGGTGCAAAAAAAATAAAAAGAATAGAAAGATTATATATATAGTTCTTATTGAATAATTTTAAAATTAACATTTAGTTTTATTAAATTCTATTTGTAATAGATAATTTGTATAATTTAATTGATTATTTTCAAAACTAGATAATAAATATTTTATAAATTTTAGAAATTAAAATTTAGTTTAATTTGACGATTAATTCTAAACTTTAAAAAATATTATGATGATTTGATTAATTATTTTTTATATAACTTTGTAGAATTGTAATATTGGTGATTGTTTGCATCCCTATTGGCTTTGGTACCTTGTTTAGTCTGGCTATTAAAATGCTCAATTTCTAAAAAAGATAAACATTCCATACAACCATTTTTGTGGTGTTTGGTCTTACCATTAAAATGCCCAAATTCCAAAGAAGATAGGTATTCCATACAATTAGCTTATTGTGCATTCATCTAATGTATCGGATAGGTCCATCTCATCTACTTGCGAGAACTGTATAAATCATATGCTTCAGTGGAAGTCATTAAAAAGATATAAATCAAGAGTTTTTTACTTAAAATATTTAATTTTATTTAATTCATTTATATTAGATAATCACTATAATTTATATTAGATAATCACTATAATTTAATTAATTATTCATTTAACAATTACATAGTAAAAATTTGATAAATTTTAGAAATTAGAATTTAGTTTAATTTTAGAATGAAATTTAAGTTTTGCAAAGATTGTGATGATTTGATTATGTATTTACTATATGATTAATTATTGAAATTTAAAGAACAATACAACCTAAATGAACCCAAAAATATAAAAGTACATATGTAAAAAAAATAATGATTTTTTTGAAGTTATATTTTAGAATAATTTTAGAAAATGAAATGATTTGGGTGCAAAGAAAAAATAATAGAAAGGTTGATTTTATAAATATTTTTTAGTTCTTAATTTAATCGTATTAATCTTAATAGTAGGGTTTAATTAGGGTTAGAATTAGGGTTAGAGCAAGGGAAGAATTAGGGTTAGGGTCAAGGTTTTACTTTAAAATATTTCGTTAATGTAAAATTTACAAACAAATTTTAAGACATTAATAAACCTAACCCTAACCCTAACCCTAACCCCAGAATTGTAATACCCTAATTGAGCTCTAAAACTAACCTAATTTAATCATAATAATAGTGTTCAACTAGGGTTAGGGTTTAATTAAGGTTTGGATTAGGGTTATGGATAAGATTCAATTAGGGTTAGGGTTTAACTAAGGTTGGGGTTATGGTTATGGTTAGGATTCAATTACCTAGGTTAGGGTTATTGTTCAATTAGAGAGTTAAGGTTCAATTAAGGTTATGGTTAGGGTCAGGATTTAATTAGGGTTAGGGTTATGGTTCAATTAGATCTAGTTAAGGTTCAATTAGGGTTAGGATTCAATTACACTTAAGTTATGATTCAAGTAGGGTTCACTTAGGATTTATTTCTAGGCTTTTGTTTTAATTATGATTAGAGGTTATTTAGGTTTAAGGTTAAATTAGGGTTTAGTTAGGGTTAAGATGCAATAAGGATTAGGGTTAGGTTATAATTATACTTTAATTAGGATGAGGGTTAAATTATGGTTTAGAGAGGGTTAAGATGCAAATAAGGTTATGGTTATGGTTATGGTTATGGTTATGGTTATGGTTATGGTTATGGTTAGGGTTAGGGTTAGAGTAAGGGTTAAATTAGGGTATAGTTAAGGTTAGGGTACAATTAGGGTATAATTAGCATTTAATTAGGGTTATAGTAAGGATTCAATTGGGTCGGAGTTAGGGTTCAAATAGGATTATTATTAAATTAGGGTTAGGGTTAGGGTTCAATTAGGGTTCATTTAGACTTAGAGTGAAGATTACAATTCTAGAATAAAGCTTGGGATTAGTTTTATGAATAATACTAATTTTAATGCTAACCCAAACCCTAATCCTAACTTTATCTCTAACCATAATGGAAACCCTAATCTTAACCCTACTTGTATCCCTAATCTCTAACCCTCTCCCAAATCTTAACCCTAATCCTAATAATTAATACTAACCCTAACCCCAAGCCTAATGCTAATTATATGTCTAAACCTAACCATAACTATAATCTTGATAATAATCATAATTGTAATTTTCATGCTAAGCCCAACCCTAACTCTAATTATATTTTTAAGCCTAACCCTAATCCTAATATTAACATTAACCCCAACCCTAATCATAATTTTATCTCTAACCCTAATTGTATCCTTAATCCTAACCCTAACCCTAATTATATCTCTAACCCTAACCCTAACCTTAACCCTATATCCCTACCTTTGATCCTAATTCTATCTTTAATCCTAATTTTTATGCTAACCCTAATGTTAATTCTACTTATATTTCTAATGGTAACCCTAATCTAAATACTAACATTAACCCCAACCCTAATCCTAATCCTAATTCTATCTCTAACCCTAATCATATCCTAAATATTAAACCTAACTATAATTTCAAACCCTAACTATAACCCTAGCCCAACCCATGAACCAAATTATATCTCTAATTGTAACCCTAACCCTATTCCTAAAGATAACGCCATACCTAACCCTAATAATTTTGTCTCCTTGCAGCATTGATATATTTAATAATAATATCCTTCTCGAGTTGCCTATTTTTGATTAATTCCTCGCATAAAAGTGCAATAGGTGCCTTGAGAAGGATATCTCTCATGTATTTATATATATTATTATATATGTATATATATATATGCTAGTTATATTATATTCATGTATGTTTCATATATATTTACTATTCCAAAAAAATCATAAACTTTTATGTAAAAAAATTAAAACTAACCCTTTTCATGTGGATGATTTTTTATAAATTCTTATCATTAAAAATATTTAGTGCATTGTTCAAGAAGTTTGAAATTAATATTTTCAAAGACAAATCCCAAATATTATGAGTGAGAAGATTTTATTAATTTATTTATTTTAGTCACAAGAACATTTTTTTGGAACTTGATTCATTAAAGTAATTAATTATTATTCATATTTATCATATATAAGAATACTCAAAAGTAAATAAAATAAAATAATTCTTAAATACAATAATAACTCAAAATGGAACATTTATTTTTAGTCATAGATCCTGATGGAGCAGTGTGGGCTTCGGTGCGCAAACAAAAAATTGAATTATGAAGGTATCTACAAGAGTGAGGATGTAGATCCTGATGGCAACGATGAGGCTTTGATGGTCACTACTAGCGGGCCTCCCCCTCTAGTGTGGTTGGGGCATAGGTGGTTGGGTTTCGTGGAGCTATTTGTGGCTCGTTGGCTTGTTAGGTCTAGTTTTCTGCAGAGCCCTGGTTCTCTTGATATTGATGAGGATGGTGATCATCTTTCTACCGTGGTGGTCGATGTGCTTATCTTGGTACATCTTTGGTGTTTTCTCTATTGTGTGGTGGTTCAGGGATGAGGGTGTTGCAGTGATTGTCTTTCTCACGGACCCTCTTTGTGTTGGTTCTTCCCACAACATTAGTGTTGAAGGCTTTCTTGTGGCCCTCTCTTTGCTTGTGTCCCCTATTTCAATGGCAGTGATGTTTCTCTTTGATCACTTCTTGGCTTCTGTCCTTCTAGGAAGCGTTGTAGGGGATGGTTACTTTTCCTTTTTCCTGTCATTCCTTGATGGAATGGCTTGGTTTCTAATGTGTTATGGAATTTATTCGGTTGAAAGGGGTGTTGTTATGTTGGGTTTGTTTCTTGTGGCCTATATGGGTTGCTTCAGTCTGATTCAGACTTGGCTCTTGGCTCTAGGGAGGGGCTTGGGAAGTTTCTCTTCCCTTGCTATTATAGTTGATTGTGTCAGGGTGTGCTTGGTTGCTATTGTTTCCTTCTTCCTTGCCATTGGTGTGACTTGCTTCTTTTGTGGGGCTTTGTCCTCATTGAACTGTGGGTGGTTTGGGTCAGGATTTCTACCAAGGGTCTCCTTGCTTTTTCTCATGCTCTGATGTGTTTGGGGGTGCTTCACCGTGTTGGGTTCTCTTTGAGTAGGGGTCTTAGAGTTGGCTTCACTCTGTGTGTGATGTTGCAACCCCTTTCTCATGTTGTTAATGATTTGGGTCTTGTGGCAGGTTCTTTTTGTAAGTCCTTTTGGTGGTTCTAAATACCCTGCACTGTTTTGTTGTGGTAGGGTTTATGCTTTAGGAAGGCTTCCTAGTCGGTGGAAGTGGTTGGTTGGGGGAGAAATTTTTTGCTCGTCTCTCTCTTTGGTTCTTGCTACTATGGTGTGGCCTAGGGTTTTTTGTTTATGGGGGTTCCCCTGGTTTGTTGGTTGCCCCTTGTGGTGGTTGGAGCTTTTTCTAAGGAAGGAGTTGTTGTTCATACAATGTATTGGGTTGAAGATGTTGTGGGTTTCCTAAGGTTGTTTTTGTGCTTCCTTTTACTTCTTTTGATTGGATACCTTGGGAGGAGGTGGTTTCCTATACTACTGGTGTTCTTACTTGCTACCATGTTCTACAATCGCTATATTCAATAGAGGTGAATATTGCTCTAGGCATAAAGGTGAAGCCCTCTCATGTTGAGGTGGAGATGGAGGTTTTTGATATGGTGGGAAGTGCTTCTCTCCTTTGTTGGTTCCTATTGAGGTGGAGTGTGCTTGCTTTGGATGGAGGGTTCCTTGGTAGTTCTGGTCCCCACTTCTTCCTCTCCTATAGAGGGGAACCCCATCCTTTTGAGGTGGTGTTGGGGTTGGTGTTTGGTTGGTTGGAGTTTTTTATGTAAGTTTCTATGCAACAACTTGTGATTCTTACCCCTCTTTTGGTAAGAAACTTTTAGGCCCTCTTTTTTGTCTAAATTGAGTGGAAGGTCTATTGTAGTTCAGTTGTTTCAATTGTTTTGTGGTCTGGTTGTTTCAGGCAGTCTTTTGGGCCTGCAGTATTGTGGGTTGTTTCTTGATTCAATAGGACTGGTTTTTGTCCTAAGTGTTTGGTTGCTCCTAGTTTTGGTGCCAAGTTTAGGTTGTTAATCTGTCTCTGTCTTAGGACTGTTGTTGGTCCTGAGTGTTTAGCCACTCCTAGTTTCTATTGACCAGGAGTTGTTAGTATTTTTGTTGTGCTACTACGGTGTCTCCGCTAGTATTGTTATGTTGGCAAAGTTTGAGACTTTGCTATTTGAAATTGTCCTTCTCTTATCTTTGTAAAAGGTTCTTGGTCCTTTCAAAACTTTGCTTACCTTATCAAAAACAATAACTCAAAATGATATCTTTGAACTTTTTAAGATAGATGTATTTAAAATATCTATACTAGTTTATTCATATTCATTAAATATATATAAAACATTTTTATATATCATTCTAGGTCTATTATTACAATTCTCACTCCAATACACCTATTTATTTATGTGTAATTATTTTTAATATTTCACCATACTAATATGTTATAGGTATATCTTGAATATTGCAAAAAAATATTCATCAAATCTTGATATTAAAATTAAAATTTTAAAGGAGTTCAATTGAATTGAATTTTTAAAGAGGAGAAAATAATAGGGATTACAACAAGATAAAATAATCAAACAATTAAAAAATATTTATGAGTAGAAAAATATATCTAATGAAGATAATTTAAATGGTAGAGATATGGCAAATGCCAATGTTATAAGGAATAACAAATAAATAATACTTGTAAAAATATAAATTGATACTTTAGAATTCTATGTCAAAACAATGAGAAAGCTTCAAAATTAGCATGGAATCTCTTTATTAGTTTTTGTTATAGAATTATAGTGAAGACCAATTTGAAATTAATGATTAATATTTTAATTTCAGCCTTGATCAAAATTGATTATTTTCTTTTTATACATAATATTTTAATTCTTTTAAGGTAAAATGAATGATTTTTAACTTTTCTAATTTTTGAAATTATTTTTCTTGAGTATCATTATAATTTAATATTTTAAAAATAGTGTATTAACATTGTAGACACATTCAAAATGTCCCGAGTATATCACACACCTAGATTTTTCTAATTAACACCATATCTCTCCTAATTCGCTTGATTCCTCTATTTAATTAAATAATATCTAATTAAATTTAGTTAAATTCATCTTTTTCCCTATTAATCAAATAATTAAGGTTATTTGATTAATTCATCCTCTTCATGCTGATTTTCTTCCCTTTTGATTAAATAATGTCAAATTATTTAATTAAATGTCATTCTCCCTCTTTGATTAAATAATTCTAAATTGTTTAATTAAAGTTCTTAATTCCTCAACTTGCACAATTAAATAATTTTTTTAAATTGTTTAATTGACTAATATTCCTCCAACTTGCACAAAGAATATTCTCATGGAATATTCCCTTTTCAAATTCAAATTCTTCTCTCCACATGAAATATCTCCAACATGCTTTCTAAAATTTAAGGATTTTTTAATCTCTCATAGATTATTGAGCCTTGATTAAAATCCTTGATCCATGCCATCATGAATTATGAACCATTGATTCATTTTTTGATCCATAGACCTTCATCTTCAATTCATGAATTATGAACCATTGATCCATTCCTTGATCTATGTCTTCATTTTCAATTCAATTTCCTCCATTGATTAGCATTGTGAATCCTCACCATTGATTCATTCCAAAAATTTATAAATACTTCTCATTTTACATAAAATGGGATTCACAACCATTGAAGCAAACTTACTATACCCAATTCATTACTCACTCTTTGAGCTTTTAAGCCTTTGTGAATCATCCACCATTACCAATTGTCAAGATTTTGCATCAACTCACCATGGATTAGGAAAAGTGAGAAATCCACATCCATTATCACTCCATTTACACTCAATCCACAATGGGATTGTAGATTTTCTTTGTTAATTGATTCAATTTGTTTAGAATTTAAGTTTCTTTCATGATATTTGAATCATTTTAGCAATGTTTAGACTAATTTCATTAGAGTAGTGATCCAGGTGGATATGGT
Source organism: Sequoia sempervirens (assembly GCA_007258455.2). NCBI lineage: Eukaryota > Viridiplantae > Streptophyta > Pinopsida > Cupressales > Cupressaceae > Sequoia > Sequoia sempervirens. The sequence goes on from VDFB02109042.1 coordinate 29,296,877, forward strand.
GTTCACCAAAAAATGAGTGTTCTAAATTATCAAGAAAACTACGCCATGTCAAAGTGCTCGTTGAGACGATTCCAACACCACTTGAATGGCATCAAACAGAGTCCGTACACAAAAGTTATGGCCGGTCAAAGTTTGTAGGAAAAAGGTTGACCAGGACAGTACGGCTGCTGAGATCATGTTGATGTGATAGGCACAGTGATAGTTGATGATGTGGCGGGTGACATGGTGAGGTAGTATAGTTGGTTTACAACATGGACCAATGATGGTATGACACATGTCTAGACATTGGAAAATAATAAGGTGCCACGTGCCCAATGGATGGGCACCACATGGCATCACAGCAACGGCTCTGATTTTTGTCGGTTCAAAAGTTTATTGGGAAGGTTTGAAACTAAGACCTCCCCCTCACTACATGAATGCACGACCGTCGGACCACGCAATATACTTGATATACTATGCATGGCGGGTTCTATTTAATGAGTTAAAAATTCTATATTGAGGTGTCAGTGCTTTGAACTGTTGACCCCCTTCCAACAATTCCCAACTGCTACCAGTGTGCCAAGCATGCTCTTTGATGGGTAAACCAGCAACAGTGTTAATTAAATTAGAAAATCTACCTCATATTATATAAAAATGGGGGGGCCAGTGGTTTTAACCACTGACCCCCAATATGACAATGTCCCAAAATTACCATTGCGCCATGAGTTTAGTGTTGAATATAGCATAGATAGTAATTGGTTTTGTTATGTTCAAATTGTAACTAAGGGAAATATCTAGGTTAGCAGATTAACAACTAAATAAATAAAAACCCAAAGTAAATAATGAAGCACAAAGGAGGAAAACATGAAAACAAAGAGAGATATCACCTTGAGTCTTCAACCTCCATGATTGACCTTCATTACACCTTCTCAACTTGCTGCAATATGTAGTTTTCCCCAGTTTTCCCTTAGATTATTTTATGTGAGCAATATGTGACAGTGCCAAGACCAAAGCAAATGTTGAAGGATTTGAATCAAAATGCTACACTATGTAACTAGTAAACAAAGACTAAAATATGCCTAAAGTATGCAAAAATGCCAAGAGATGTAAAGTATGCCTAAGACAAGATTGCATGAGATTAAGAGATTGGGAAAATGAGACCAAAATTTTCATTTTATAGAAAATACAATTTTGAATGAATGGCCAAGATTAAAAGTTGAAAAATGCCCTAGAATCAATGGACAAGATTCAATGTGACAACCCACAATTAGGGTTAGGGCAACATTAGAGTGAATTCAAAATGAGCGGACAAGATTTAATTTGAGAATAAAATCAAGGGTTGACAATGCATGTGACAAGGAGATAAGATTGGCACAGAAAAAGAGAGAGCTGGAAAATCAAATAATAATAGAAATTATTTGATTTAAGAGGGAAAGTTGTTATTTTGAATTAAAAATTAATATAATTCAAAAAGGTGGGGCCATGTGACAATAAATAATTAAATTAAATTATTTACTTGGAGAGAAAATTAAAAAGTGGGAGAATTCAAATAAATGATTTTATTTAAATTTAGAGGAAAAGTCAAATAAGACAATTAAATACTTAATGATAATTATTTAATTAGGGATGAAGAGGATAAGGTGGTCAATAATTAAATAAATTAAGGAATTTATTTAATTATGAGAAGACATTAGACATTAATTATGTATTTAAATAAATAAATAAATCTTATTTATTTAGATAATCATGAGGAAATAATGGACAAAAGATAATTAAATAAATTTAGGAATTTATTTAATCATAGAGAGACGTTAGAAAATTAGCAACGCATTTAAATAAATAAATATAATTTATTTATTTAAATAGTTTGGATGAATAAAAGACATGAATTAATTAAATAATTAAGAATTATTTAATAATAGTTGAATTTGGACTATAGACGAAATATGATAACACATAGAAAAATGTGGTTGCAGGTTTAGGCCATTTTTATGTGTCTACATTTTGACCCTCTTTGTCATAATGTAGCCTATCGCATTGTGACAAAGAAAATAAGTCAAAAACATGCCCTGGTGCAAAAGATAGGATGAGGAAGAATGGTGAGGAGGTAACGGTATGCCCCCTCGAGAGGACAGTTGGGTTAAGAGAACACGAGTGTGCTCTTGAAATAAAATAGAAGACTAGGAGATGAAAGACACGAGGATAGTGTTAATGAAGATGCAGACTAGAATAAATGTTAGAGGGGACAAGAAGAAGGGTGGTATGGGAAAGAATCCTTCAACATTTGCCAAAGAACTAATAGTTGTTGCTCGAATCATCATTGGGTGGTAAAATGATACAAATGGACAACAAACACTATGGTATGACATAGACCAAGGTGTGCAAGGTCATCCACTTGCAAAACAAATAGTCGCAGACAAGGAGTGTCCTAACTCATACTAAGGGCTAAGTTGCCCCAGTCTTTTTGCCAAGACAATCCATAGACAACTGTCAAAAAAAAACAAAATAGGTCATGAGACATCATCGCACCTCTAAATCCTTCATGGGACATCCTCGAGGTAGCTAGTAACATGACCAAGAGACAAAACAATAAAAAGATAAGACAAAATAGACTAGAAAGATTAACAGCCCTTTAATTATGTTTGCCAATGTTTGTTTGTCGAAGGTTGATTGCTTGATAGTTTGATAGTTTTGACAAGTTGCCAATTCGATGGTGTTGATGGTTTGGACGAGGCCTATTGTCAGGAAGGACACATCCTGAAAAAGGCAAATGACATTTTGACGAGGTCCAAGTCCAAGAAAGACACATCTTGGAGGGGACCAAAAAATGACAAGATTGACATTTTGACTAATCTTTTGGCAATTTTGATTAATTTTGATTGTATGACTGATTGAAATATGTTGTCTATTTGTTCACGATTTGAATGTTGATGTTGCAAATGACTGTTTTGTGTCTAATTTTGACTGTGTCCAACTTAATTGACCAATGCGACTATGTTTGACGGGACTGACATTGTTGGACTTATGCGACAAATGCTAAAGACTGACCTAGGGAGCCTCAGGGGTGCATCGACAAATGGCCTTGCCTACATTTTAGTCACAAAGGCAATGTAGTTTGACAATACCATGGAATGACTGGAATGACTGAATTTTACTCTGTTTTTTGGGATTTTGATTTTTTTTGGATGTTTTTGTGTTTTTGACATGTTTTAATTTTTTGGATTTTTGACAAATATGATTTTTTTGGATTTTTGATGTTTTATGATTTTTTTTGGATTTTGACATGTTTTATTTTTTTGTATTTTTGACGAATATTTGAAGATCGAGACAAATGCATGTGAATGATGCCAACGCAAAAGACATGATTGTGCCCCTAGTCAAGTTGAATACCAATTGACAGCTGATAATGATGATGACGTTTGACGATTGGATGGCTTAGACTCGTTGCATTTGGAATGATATCTTTTCAAGGCTAAATGGCATGATGGAGTATCCTTAGACCATTTGACAAGGGAAAACCAAGATAGGTGACAGACATGAAAGGATGATAGGTGAACTTTGATAAAAGATAGGGGACATGAGACTGGAGGAATTGTCATATGATCTTTCAAGGACTATGTCACATAGGAATAATATAGGTCTAGATAATACTATGAAGGCAATGGCATGATGTTTCGAGAGGTTTCCCAAAGCATGATTTACGTTTGTACACCATTCATTATCAAGATCAAAGGATGGAAAGGCCAATGCTTAGATGGATAAATGGAAATGTTATAAGGAAATATCATGGGAAGAGTATGGGAGATGAGACGACTTTCCCCCAAGTGCAATGGTCCATATAGATAATTGTCCTTACACATGACACATGTTTTCCAAGTTTTCATCATGGTACTTATCCAAAGTTCCATAAAATGGTTTTCACTATTGGACAAAATTTCTCTCTCTACTATTTTTTTTTTGGATTTTTCAAATTTTTTGGTATTTTTATGGATGGGACATCTTGGATGCCCACTGATTATTTTGCAGTTGTTGACGGTGTTAATGTAGAGACTGGTACCATGATATGCCAATAATGACCTTTCTGAAGTAGTTGTCTTGTTAGGACCATAGCGCTTGCATAACTAATTGATGTCATTGTGGTCCTTTCTCATACTAGAGTTGGCCTTATCAAAATATGCACATCACGATAGAGTACCATGAGAGTCCTTGCAATGAAGAGTTGCTACCAAGATGTGATGGATTTGTGACATGGAATTTTTGGATTTTAGGTGAGGTGTAGGATTACGACTTTTGATGGTAGACGTGGGAGGGTTGTTTAGACGTTTGGATGACTCACTTTTTATTTGCCAAAATTGAGATGTTGGATGATGGGATTTGGAATGTTGATGGAGATGGTGTTTGGAACCAACACTTTTATATGTTTTTCTTGTGACCATTTTGAAGGAGGTGGACATTTATTATATGTGAGAGTCATCTTTGCTTGGTTCTCCACATTTTGATTGACTTTTGGATTTGACATATTTTTTTCAGCTTGATTCATTTTTCTTTGGGATCCATTTTAACTTGATTTGTCCACTTGGATTTTTATTTGATTCAATGGCATTTGACTTTTGATTTTGAACTTTTGATTTGTAAGAATTTTGTTTTTGTTGGTTCCAAATGGAAGGTTTAAGATGTTGGGAATGACATTTTATGGTGTGGATGGAAGGAGTGTTAGCAGGAATCTTATGACAAGGATTACTCATGGCCCCTATTTTGATGTTTGTATTAGATAAAGTTTCCCCCAATATCGAGGAGGTACCACTAACATCATTAGATTTTCTGACTGAGGAATAGCCAAGGCCTTGATGTCTATAATTTTTTTGAACTTGTATTGGTTCTAGAATTCCTTGCTTGTGTATGCCTAGTCCTTTTCATTAATACTGCATGCTCTAACAGATTTTGTTTGCAATGGAATATTTATTGTTTTGAAAGCAAGATGCTAACCCATCATTGTGTATGTGGACACTGTTACTTGGAATGTTCTTGTCTACAAGAAAGCCTACTTTGATGAAAGTGGATGATCCTAGTTGATAGAATGTCTTCGCTTCATTGGCATGTGGGACATATTTCTGATTAACGACTTTGGTCTAATCTTGTGACATGTCGGGTTTGAATAATTCTATTGGTTCTTCCAAGTCAATGTTGAAACCGTCGTTATGGTTAGTGTCATAGAGTCCAGTGAATTCAGCTATAGCTTGATCATTTGCGAATATATCCACAGTAGAAGACTCTTGTTCTAGAGGAATATCATCTATGTGTCCCATGGAGGCAAGTGTCTCATTTTGGGAAATGGATGTGCTCAGAGTTTGGATAGGGTTGTCTTCAAGTGTCTAGTCATGGATGGCTTAAAGTTCAAGGAGTGGGTCGTTTGGATTTCTTGGTCAATGGTAGTGTCTTGGTCAAAGATGGGGTTGTCTTGGATGACATGATTGGGAATGGAGTCTTTGTCAAGGATAGGTGTATTTTGGATGCCATCGTTATTTCAGAGGACTTCTTGAATGTACTTAAGGATGGGGTCATGGGATGGACTACCTTGATCTTGACATGAAGGTGATACCATGATGTCATGCTTTGGACTTTCGTTTTGACATGTATCCTCAAGTTTAGACAATGGGATGTGACTTTGGACAAGCATAGAATTTTCATTACTAAATGTGTATTGGGATGAGGTGTCTTGGAAAGGATTAGTGGATAAGAGACTTGGATAGGACGTGGAGACTTGGACGGGATTGATTAATAATGGACTAGAATAGGACATGGAGGCTTGGAGGGAGTTAATGGATGGTGGACTAGGATAGGTCATGGAGGCTTGGAAAGGACTAGTGGATGAAGGACTAGGATGGGACATGGAGACTTGGATTGGATTGATGGATGAAGGACTAGAATATTACATGGAGGCCTGGAAGGGACTAGTGGATGGTTGATTTCCCTTTACAAGGTTAGGAAAAGGATAATAAGTGGACACTTGTTGTGGATTAATGGTAGGATTTGTGTTAAGTGACTCTTGATAGTGAGGGTTGATGGATGGAGGACTAGGACTCATGGGTTGCGGATAGGAAAAGCATTGATGTTTGGCTTGGAAGAATTATCTCTTGAAGTCCAAGGCTTGTTGGTATTTTCTATTATAGAGCAATTCATATTCAACTTGACTAGCAAGAAAATCAAGGTCAATGGAAGACATGATAGTGCAATCTAGAGAATGACAATGCAAAGGTATGACTCAATCCTAAAGTATGTTGTTTGTATGATTTTGGAAGTGCCTAGTTTTGGACTTGGATAGTGACAGTTATTTTTTTTATTTTCAAGAAATTATGTCGTTTCAGGTTGTGAATGTGTTGCAATTTGGTAGATGCATCACAGTTTTAGCTAATACAACTCTACAGATAGTAGATGCGGCTCAGTGAGTCAATTGTGGAGTTTTATTAATAAAATGCAATGCAAGATAGGAAAATGCATCATAGATAATAGAAAATGCTTTTTATCAGAGTGAATGTGTTGCAGAAAATGTCAAATGCGGCACAGAAAAGTGAATGCGTTGCAGGCAAAATGAACCTAATTTATTTGCAATTTTGACAAAAATTCTGAATTGTTTCAAATTGAATGATTGTTTCCATATCTATGAAAGGTGTTTGTTTGTCTCAATGCTTTCAAAAAACACTTGGAAAGCACAATATCTTGTTTGAACAAGCACAAAGAAGACAAGTACAATCCTAGGTTAGGCAAGGACAATATTTGCTAGATTCCACATGGGTTTCCCCAACCGCACTTATTCTTAACGGATGAATCCAGAAGCTTGGCCACACAAGCTCCCCCTTCTAGTGCACTCACTTCTTAGGTCAACCAAGCTTCTAGCCCCCATAAAACTCCCATGGCAAGCTGATCACCTCTACTAAGAACTGCGAGAATGTGGATGCCTTCACAACGATCATTGTTGCGCTAGTAAATAGAAGGGATTTTGGCCACTAAACAAAAGGGTTCTAGTAAATACTCAGGGACATAGCATCTTGTGAGTGTATAAAAAGCCACTGAAGGCTTTAACCAATCTACTAGGGGCTCTTATACCTTTAAAAGAAAAGGTAGGTAGCCATTTTCAAAAGGCACTACACGGCTAAGGCCTACATACCATGAGGACTTAACGATTTAGACTCGTCCTTTTATATATCGGCCCAAGTGAAAAATCGGTTAAAGTCATTCCCTCTTTTGAGGCAAGCCCCTCTAAGGAACTCAAAAATATAAAATAGATGGGTCTAGTTTTCTGATCACCTAGTTTGCACAAGGTGAGAGCATAATCACCTACCACCTTTAAGCACAATCCAGCAAAGTTCTTTAACCTCCCTAATTAAATCTAAGTGAGACAAGCAAATGTTATTTTTAAGAGCACCAATGGAAGTGTTTTCTAATCTAAAACAAACACAAGAGGTTTCAAAATGAAATCCTTGGACAATCGAACCTACAAAACCACTTGTTAGTAGTCTAAAAAGATGCCTTGGACCCACAAAAATTCAAAGCCACATGTTGCAACATCATATTAGTAACCAGAGAAACCTCTAAACTATTAGATTGAAATGAGAAATCTAGAAAAAATTTAAAAAAAACTCAAAGCAAAAAATTAGCATTTTGAATGCATCACTCTACATAGCAAATGCGTCTCAAGTCCATACACTGAAATTTACCAATCAAATGCGTCGTTTTGTCTATCAAATGTGGCTCAATCACAAATGTGGTGCAGGAAGCCACGAATACGGTGCAGGAAGCCACGAATGCAGTGCAAGAAGCCATGAATGTGTCGTTATGGCTGCAAATGTGTTGCAACAAAGCAAATGCGGCTTTATATTAGTCGAATGTGTCTCGGGTTGGCGGATGCGTCATTCTGCAATGCAAATGTGTCACAATAGAACATTTGCAGCTCAAAAAATTGTGAATGCGGCATTTCGTACCTATACCTTGCAAAACACAAAAAAAAGCGTACGAAAAAAATAAAAATGTGCGATTTTGGCATCGGGTTCACCAATGTAACTAAGGGAAAATTCTAGGTTAGCAAATTAACAACTAAATAAATCAAAACCCAAAGTAAATAATGAAGCACAAAGGAGGAAAACATGAAAATAAAGAGAGATATCACCTTGAGTCTTCAACCTCCATGATTGACCTCCATTACACCTTCTCAACTTGCTGCAATATGTAGTTTTCCCTCAGATTTTATGTGAGCAATATGTGACAATGCCAAGACCAAAGCAAATGTTGAAGGATTTGAATCAAAATGCTACACTATGCAACTAGCAAGAAAAGACTAAAATATGCCTAAAGTATGCTAAAATTCCAAGAGATGTAAAGTATGCCTAAGACAAGATTGCATGAGATTAAGATATTGGGAAAATAAGACCAAAATTGCCATTTTATAGAAAATGCAATTTTGAATGAATGGCCAAGATTAAAAGTTGACAAATGCCCTAGAATCAATGGACAAGATTCAATGTGACAACCCACAATTAGGGTTAGGGAAACATTAGGGTGAATTCAAAATGAGTGGACAGGATTTAATTTGAAAAAATAAAATCAAGGGTTGACAATGCATGTGACAAGGAGATAAGATTGGCACAGAAAAAGAGAGAGCTGGAAAATCAAATAATAATAGAAATTATTTGATTTAAGAGGGAAAGTTGTTATTTTGAATTAAAAATTAATTTAATTCAAAAGGTGGGGCCATGTGACAGTAAATAATTAAATTAAATTATTTACTTGGAGAAAATTAGAAAGTGGGAGAATTCAAATAAATGATTTTATTTAAATATAGAGGAAAAGTCAAATAAGACAATTAAATAATTAATGATACTTATTTAATTAGGGATGAAGAGGATAAGGTGGTCAATAATTAAATAAATTAAGGAATTTATTTAATTATGAGAAGACATTAGACATTAATGATGTATTTAAATAAATAAATAAATTTTATTTATTTAGATAATCATGAGGAAATAATGGACAAAAGATAATTAAATAAATTTAGGAATTTATTTAATCATAGAGAGACGTTAGAAAATTAGCGACACATTTAAATAAATAAATATTATTTATTTATTTAAATAGTCAGGATGAATAAAAGACATGAATTAATTAAATAATTAAGAATTATTTAATTCATAATTTAATTTGGACTATAGATGAAATATGATAAGACATAGGAAAATGTGGTTTGTAGGTCTAGGCCATTTTTATGTGTCTACAAAAATTGATGAACCACTCATATTATCAACTTTTGTATTAACAAAGGGAGCCTGATTTTAGGAGATAAGGGAGACATTTGGGAAATATTATTGTTAACCCCTAATTAGAATACAAAGTTGTATTTAAAGGGGAATTTTGTGCTTGTAAGGAAAATAGGGGAGGAATTGAGAATTTTGATAATGAAATTATTTCAACTCTGTACAATTAGCTAGGAGAGGCTATAAGCCAAGTTGATTTGTACTCAAGGAGGGAAAAAAATTGAACTTGTCATTATCGTCCGAGGAGACTTTGTGGGGACTTGCAACAGATTGAAGGAGCCTTGTAAACAACATTTGGAGCATAATCAAGGATCAGTCACTCATTTGGAGAGGGACCTAGAGACATAGCCATTTGGTGAACTTTGTTATCAATTTGTGTCTTCGTCTTCTCTTATGTGTTTTTTCACATTCCTATTGATTTAATCCTTTTAATGTCTTTTAAAATTATTTGAAATTAAAAGTTTAGGACATTAAATTTTGTTCACATAAATTAACATTCACTAAGAAACAATCATAGATCCTAACAGATCAAGTTGGTATCAGAGCTTGTTTTACTAGTGATTGCAGAAGTGGATGTTAACGTGATCTAGGTGTCGGCAAGGTGAAGGCACACTTGCAGAGGTTAATCTTGAGATTGGTAAATGAAGAACTTTTCCACCATCAAATATGGAAGAGATAGAAGTTGGACGAAGTTTTGAGCTCGATGAGAAAAATTTTCAGCAAGCCTTTCTCGACATGAAGGCTATGGTGGAAGTGCTCTTTCAAGAAAGGCAAGAATGGAAGAAGCATGAAAAAGGAGGTTCGTCGAAGCAAGAAAAGCATGAGGATGATGAAGATCAGGAGGACAAAGGGAAAAGAGAAGGAGGTGATGATGAGCCTCCAAAAACTCCTTTGTCTCCATCTTCTCCATCTTCTCCATCTTCTCCATCTTCTCCATCTTCTTCTAATTCTACTTCTTCTACTAGTCCTTTCAAAAGTGCACATAAGCCTATAATCAAGTTGGATGTAAAGTTTGAACTACCTAAATATTATGGAGAGTTAAATACTGAGAAACTAGATGATTGGGTTCAACAAGTAGAAGTATATTGTGGAATTCAAGGTCTCTTAGATGATGCTTCTAAAATTCAATTAGCTACTTAGTTGGGAGGAACTACTCTCACCTAGTGGGAGAGTAAAACTCAAGCAGAAATTGCTCAACATGGTAGTGTCAATTTAACTTGGATGGAGTTTAAAGTTGCCCTCAAAAAGGAGTTTTATCCCTTAGTCCATATGCAACAGTTAACTATGAACTGGAAAATGTTTAGGTAGGGTAAAGGTCAATCTATCCAAGACTATACTCATGAATATAGGAAGTGGGCTATTGCACTTAATGTCCCATTATACACCCAGGACACATTGCTCGAGTATATAGGTGGTCTTCACTCTTACTTAAGGCATACCATTTTGGTTTTAAATCCTAATAATTTGGATGAAGTATGTGTACAAGCCACACATTTGGAGTCGATAGGTAAGAATAGCTTCAATGAAAATTGTGTTAAGAAGCCATCTAAACCTGAAGGTAAACCCAAGGGAAAAGGAAAGGGGAAAAAGATAGCTGCCATCAAGAAGGAGGGTGATAAGCCCACATGATCCCATTGTAAGAAGGAGGGGCATGATGATTCAAAGTGTTGGAAGTTGCATCTGAAACTAAGACTGAAGAAGTATAGAGGAGACAAAGGCAAACAAAATACTAATGTTGTAGCACAACAAGATCTTAGATCTGACTCTAGGGACAAGACAAAGATTGTTGCTGCCAGGAGCCAAGGTAAAGGAAAAGGTATATCTCTTTTTGCTAATTAATACAAGTTTTTCAAATGAAAGTGCAAGTTCAAGTAAAGAATCTTCTCCACCTAAGGTTGATAAGCATCGAAATGAGTTATTTCATATTCAGGTTGTAACAAAGCATACTAAGGTTGACACTTTGTTTGATACGGGATCTCAAGTAAATTTAATATCTGAAGAAGTTGTAAAGAAACTCAACTTGGCTACAACATCTCATCTGAATCCATATCCACTTGGATGGGTTTTCAATGATGCACAATTACAGGTAACAAAGCAATGTAAGTTAAGATTTTCCATCACTGCAAACTTCATAGATGAGGTAGAATTTGATGTGGTTCCTTTAGATATTTGTGGCCTTGTACTAGGGAGTCCTTATCTTTATGACTGAAAAGCAATCTTTTATAGGGGAGAAAACAAATATCACCTTTTTAAGGATGGTAAAGAATTCATTGTACATACACATAAGATTAAGACTAGCATTAGTGAATATTGGACAAATGAAGAGGTTAGTCAATGCTAGTAAAAACTTTGTGTTGATGATTTTAAAAGTCAAAGAGGGAGGCAAATCTGAGCAATTCAAAGTGTGTGATCTGAAGCATAAAGCTAAATTAGTCAAAGTAGTTTCCACCTATGATGATTTATTTTAGGAGCCTAGTGGATTGCCACCAAAGAGAGAGATACAACATAAAATCCAGTTACAACAGGATGTGCCTCTTCCAAACATTAGCATGTACCATTTATCAGTTATGTAAAATGAGGAAATCAAGAAGTAGGTTCAAGAGTTGGTTGAGAAAGGAGATATTTGTCCAAATACCTCTCCTTGTGGTTCTCCAATTGTGTTGGTGCCAAAGAAGGATGGGTCATGGAGAATGTGCATCAACTACAAAGCCTTGAACAAGATAACAGTAAAGAACAGGTATCCTCTTCCCCAAATAGATGGTTTACTTGATCAGTTGAAACATTCAGTTTATTTTACTAATTTGGACTTGTGTAGTGGATATCATCAAATAAGAATTGTAGATAATGATATATGGAAAATTACATTTAAGAGAAAATAGGGACTATATGAGTGGTTGGTCATGCCCTTTGGGCTTTGTAATGCACTAGCTACCTTTATGAGAGTCATGAATGATATCTTTCATCCATTCATAGATGATTTTTTCATAGTTTATTTGGATGATATACTTGTATTTAGTCAAACTTAGAAAGAACATGTAGAGCATGTGAGAAAAGTAATGGATGTATTAAGAAAAGAAAAATTGTATGTAAAGATGTCAAAATGTGAATTTTCTAAGACATCACTAGTGTACTTAGGCTATATTGTAGGAGGAGGTCACTTGAAAGTGGATCCTGCAAAGGTCGAAGTCATTGTAAACTAGCCAAAGCCAAGTACAGTTACAGAAGTTAGATGTTTTCTAGGTGCAGTACAATATTGGAGAAAGTTCATAGCTAACTTCCCCTACATAGCATCTCCATTGCATGCACTAACAAGTGTAAAGAAATATTTCCATTGGGGAGGTCCGCAGCAAAAGGCCTTCGATACTTTAAAGGAAAAGATAAGCACTGCACCAATTCTGGCTCTACTGGATCTACAACAATTGTTCGAAAATGAAACAAATGCTAGTGGGTTTGCCATGGGAGCAATACTCATGCAAGGAGGTAAACCTATCTACTTTCATTTTGAAATGTTCGCAACTATGGTAAGTAATTATCCCACATATGATAAAGAACTGTATGCATTAGTTCAAAGTGTAAAGAAGTGGAAACACTACCTAATGAGTAAGGAAACAATAATACACACAGATCATCAACCACTTCAATATTTGCACTCACAATCTAAATTACAACAAAGCAGGCACTTTAGGTGGATGGGTTTTCTATAGTAGTTTCATTTGGTTATAAAATATAAGAAAGAGGTTCAGAACAAAGTGACATATATGTTCTCTAGACCTCCTACTAATGCTACAATTATTCTTCAAAATAATTAAATGGCACATGAAAGTTATCAAGAACAATATGCTAAGGACAAAAATTTTAAGGATATATATGCAGCATTAATTCAAGGTGCAAACATGTAGAAGAGATAGACTATGTGAAAGAAAAATTACTGTATCATTTAGGGAAGTTGTGTATTCCACAAGATGAACGAGCACAGGTAATTAGAGAAGCACATACATCATTTATTATTGGACACTTTGGGGTAAGCAAAACAATGTCACAATTGCAAAAATATTGTTATTTGCCTTGTACACAAGAATTTGTGTCTAAATACATTAGAGGATGTGTGATGTGTGCAACAAGCAAGCCTAGCAATAGGATGTTTGGATTGTATACACCTCTACCTGTACCATCCCATACATGGGAAAGTATCTTAATGGATTTTGTCGAGGGACTACCAATTTCTATGAAAGGGCACGATTATCTGTTTGTGGTAGTGGATGGGTTTAGAAAAATGTGCATTCCAATCCCTTGTAAAAAATAGGTCACAACTAAACTAACAATACACTTGTACTTACAGTTTGTATGGGTTCATTTTGGGCTTCCAACTTCTATTTTATCAGATCGAGATTCTCAATTCTTAGGGGAATTTTGGTCAGCATTATGGAAGCTTATGGACACAAGACTGAAGAAGAGCACAATATTCCATCTGCAGATAGATGGACAAATAGAGGTAGTCAACATAATAGTGGTACATCTTCTTAGAGGTTATTGCAATAAACATCTTAAGTTGTAGGATGAAATTCTGCATTATGTGCACAACATGCTTACAACCATGCAACACACTCTTCTACTCGAAGATCTCCTCTTGAGACTTGTTTCAGTTATCTTCCAAGGAAACCTATGGATTTTGCTTTCCGGAAGGAAGATGTTAAAGATGAAAATCATGATGCAGACAAGTCCTTGAATTTCATCTAGAAGATCCAAGTAGTTCATCAGGCAATTGAAGAAGAGCCAGGTAAAGTACAAAGCCCGACATGATAAGCATCATGTTGATCATCAATTTCAGGTTGGTGACAGAGTCTGGTTACACATTAGTAAGGAAAGAATGCAAGGTGAAGGTAAGAAGCTCAAGTCGATCAGGTATATTGGACCCTTTGAGATTCAAGAAAAGATCAGTACAAATGCTTTTCGTCTAAACCTACCTCCTTATATGCATATCTACTCAGTGGTTAATGTCGAGAATTTAAAATTGTATGAACCTCCTATGATACTGGATGAGGAGGTTGATGTTCAAGTTCCTTTTTTTTATGATCTATCACCTAAGTACATGAATGAGTTGTAGGAAGATGTCATCCTCGACAAGAATGTTAGAACTTCACGAAGGGGTGTTGTTTAGTACCTTAGAGTGGGACTAAAAGGGATGAATCCTAGCAAAGTAAAATGGATGGAGGTTGGAAAAGTGAGGGAGTTGTACCCTAACTTACTTTCTATGTAATCAAGGTTTTGGAGGTCCAAAATCTCTCTAGTGGGGAGGATTGATCCAAGTGGATATGTTCACCAAAAAAATGATTGATCCAAATGCTCAAGAAAACTACACCATGTCAAAGTTCTCGTTGAGATTATTCCAACGCCGCTTGAATTGCATCAAATGGAATTTGTACGCAAAAGTTATGGTCGGTCAAAGCTTACAAGAAAAAGGTTGACTAGGACAATACAGCTGTTGGCATCAACATGCTGATGTGGTAGGCACTGTGACAGTAGATGACATGGTAGGTGATGTGGTGAGGTAGTACATTTGGCTTGCAACATGGACCAATGATGGTGTGACACATGTCTAGACAATGGAAACTAATAAGGTGCCACATGGCCCAATGGATGGGTACCATGTGGCACCACGGCAAGCGGCTTCAATATTTGTTGGGGAGGTTCAAAATCGAGACTTGCCCCTCACTACACGTATGCACCACCCTTGAACCACGCAATATACTTGATATACTATATTTTGTGGGTTCTATTTAATAAGTAAAAAATTCTATATTGAGGTGCCGATGATTTGAACCACCGACCCCCTTCCTCTAATTCCTAGCTGCTACCAATGCACAAAGCATGCTCTTTGAGGGGTAAATCGACGGTGGTGTTAATTAATTAAAAATCCACCTCATATTATATAAAAAATGGGGGGTCGGTGGTTCCCAATATGATAATGTCCCAAAACTACCACTATGACACAGGTTTTGTGCTAAGTATAGCATAGATAATAATTGGTTTTGTTGTTAAGATTGGTGAACCACTCATATATTATCAACTTTGTATTAAGAAAGGGAGCCCGATTTTATGAGATAAGGGAGATATTCAAGAAATATTCTTGTTAACCCCTAATTAGAATACAAAGTTGTATTTAAAGGGGAATTTTGCGCTTGTAAGGAAAATAGGGGAGAAATTTGGAATTTTGATAATGAAATTATTTCAAATTTGTACAATTAGCTAGGATAGGCTATAAGCCAAGTTGATTTGTACTTGAAGGAGGGAAAATTTTTGAACTTTTCATTATCATCTGAGGAGGCTTTGTGGGGACTTGCAACAGATTGAAGGAGCCTTGTAAATAGCATTTGGAGCATAATCAAGGATCGGTCACTCAGTTGGATAGGGACCCAGAGACGTAGCCATTTGGTGAACTTCGTTATCAATTTGTGTCTCCATCTCTCTTCTATGTTTTTTCACATTCCTATTGATTTAATCATTTTAATGTCTTTTAAAAGCATTTGAAATTAAGTTTAGAACATTAAATTTCGTTCACATAAATTAACATTCACTAAGCAATAGGCATAGATCCTAACAAATCAAGTAGTGTCTTTAATTGATCATTTGCTTAGTTTAATTATTTCACTTTATGTTATCTGAACAATTGATTTCATATACTTACAGATGTATATATATATTAATTATAACATATATAACATGTAATATATAATTTAATATATAACAAAGAAAAATTTATATAAAAAAATCAATGAAAAATAATCTAATATATGAAAATATAATAACAATTAAAATATATATACTATAATATATAACATGTAATATATAATTTAATATATTTTTAGTATATTATAATATTAAATTATTTTAAATCTATTATATTTGATTATATATTATATTAATATATTAAATTAACAAGTAATATATTAACTTTAACATTATATTATAATAATATATATACTATTTAATATGTAACATATATAATCTAATATATAATGATTTCTTTAATTTATAAGAACCAAATTGTATAAAAAAAGGATCAATGATTGCACTAAAAGTTTTAAAATTGAGTATAAATTAAACTAATCATTAGCTTTTCAAATTTCTATCTTTAGATAACTTTTTTTTTTTTAGAAAAGGGGGCAAAAATTTATTAGATTAGAGAAGCAACAATACAATCCAACAAAAGAAGAAGATTCAGTACGGGCCCAACAAGCCCACTCTACAAAGAGAAAACCTCACCACTATAAAGTATAAACTAATGTATTGTAAACTTGGTAGAACCTACACAATTTAGAGGTATATCTGATTGAACAGTCCACTCAACATTGCAAAGACTACATTAAAATTTCATCCCAAGGTTTGTAAAGTTGTGATGGTGTTGCACTATATGTGACTTCAGGGACTTGAGGTTGTCTGAGTTCTCCTATTCAAGATGTTATACTTGCTGAAAACTCACAGAATTACAAAATAGTAAAAGAAACAAACTAGTGCTAATGGCTACGGGTGCCTACAGCTTAACCTATAACTGAACTGCTGTTAATAAAGTATTATTGTATCAACTCAAAACTAATCAAAACTAACAACTCAACTAATTCTAACCTCTGAAGTACTAATGGTTAACCAAATACATGCATGCTCATGAACATTCATTACTAATAATCAAAATATGAGATTCTAATTTAACTTGCATGTAATTCATGAAGTAACGATAAACAAAAAATAACTACTAAACATAAATAAACAACTATAAATGAAGTGAAGAACAGTTACCTTGAGTGGCCTGCTCAAGTGGTTGTCCTCACTTTACTAGAACCAAATCTAACTATCAAATTCTATGCATCCATGTAAAATTGAACTTCACTCATTATGTAACACAAAAGATTACACAAAATCTTCTTCACATATTGTATTCAATAAAATTATTCTAAGTCCTCAACATTTCTGTAATTGATAACTGAAACTGAAAAGCAACTAATAACAAATATTGAAAATCAACTAACTGATCTAAGGACTCAACTATCAGCTATATACAAGCATGAGGGAGTCTTATTCTAAGCAACAACTAAGTGCAAACATTAACTTTCACTCATAAATATCAGAGCATATAGTTAAGATTGAATTATTCAAACTATAATTAAAAAAATAAAAATAGAAGAATCCTAATATAACTAAAACTTTGTGAAATAGATTTGCATGTAAAACACACAAATAGTTAATGTAGAATCCTATTAACAAAAGAGTTCTTCTCCATCGCTTTATCAACTTGTCATAATGATGCATGTTCAGCTCCATCAAGTGTCTTCATACAATATTTATTGCATTCAGTTTGATCTGACACTTCCCATATTCTATTGTCCCAGTCTTCCTTTTGTTGTGGGTTACAGCTTCAGTTGCTACAGGCTATAGTTTCTCCTTGGCTGCAAAAAGATTAATCCACAAAACATGTGCACAAATCTAACTATCATAATTAATCACAGAATTCCATCCACATTTCACACATACTTACATATAAACCATGCAATACTATTATGTCATAACTATATTTCCATTACTATGACTTAGGTCCAAGGCTATATAATAAGTATGAAAAGATAGCATAATATTTGGAGTATTGTCTAAAGAGTATATCTAAAAGTGTGTATAAAAGTAACAAAAAATAGGCTAATAATTGAACCCATCATTCCCCCCAACTACACTTTTGCTTTTCCTCAAGCAAAACACTAGGGGTACAAGTTATATTGCAAGATGATCTGCCTCAGGTCCATAACAGCATCAACTCCTTGGATCTATTTCAAGTAGAATCCTTTGTAAGCTGCAAGTTTCCTCATTCTAGTGTTCCCAGCTCTCTCACATTCCTCACCTTTCTCCTTGATCTAATATGGAATTGGATAGAGTAGCATAGGTGGGTGAAATGTGAGTGTTACCCAATAAATCCCTATTTCAACACCAATTTTCATGTACTTGTGTACCCTTTAAGGCATGGTGGTGAAATTATACATGGAATGAGGTTCCTTTCTCTATAATTTTGGGGTCAAGTTGTTCCATCTACTCTGCATATAATTGTAGCATTACTGACCCAAACCTACAGCTAATGTTTGCATTCTTTTGTAATCTATTGTCCTTAGTTTCATAATTTTCTTGCCTACACCTTTATGATCCAGGAGTTTCAACCATTCATTATCCTCCTCATGCTCACCTTGGCTACAAGTAGGTGAAGCCATAGGTGATACATGTGGGATTTCTCTTACAGGTTCATCTTGTGTCTTTGAAGTCTCAGGTACCACAGGTGCATCCAGTAAAATATTAATATCTTCACATTTCTTAAAATCTTCCCAATCTACCTATGGGTACTAAATTATCAAACTTATTTTGGCTAGCAAGGCAATAAAATAGTGGTGTGATAGGGCAGTGTCACTTTGTTTCCTTTGATACTCTAATGCCATTATTTTCAACATATTATAAAGAAAATTTGGCACATTTACCAACCTATTGCATCGAAGGTGACTAAGCAATTTAAAATGTATTGTATACAAAAAAAATTTCCTACCATCATAAGTAAGATATCTAACAATATAGGAAGCGCACTTAGCCCATAACCATGGAAGAGAGATCCTCTTTGTACCTTATGAAGATGAGTCCAAATTCTCTCCTCGCTCACAAAATTCCTCTTTGGTTACAACTGCATCTGCACGTACTAGAAACTCTGCTCCAGTTCTAGGTAACCCAGAAACTTGTGCTATGGTGACCTTAGATGCATCCACTGATAGTCCTTTCACCATTGTTTCATAATGCTCTAATGTGGTTGTAAACCTTCTTGTTATATCATTGTCAAATTTTGTTAGTTTTAGGAAATAATCAAGCCAGCCAACTCTAGGAAAAAAAAGTAATACCATTGCATCTTCCAGTATTTGCTTGTGATTCGATGGATCTCTCCTGATAACATCGTCCCCCATTATGACTTTTTTTTCTCTAATCAATGTGTGTGGCCTTGAAAATTTAGTCTTGAAAATTCAGCTTAATTCCACTCCACCACCTTCAAAACCCTTCTCCTTCCTACTATTCCTTCATGCACTTTCGCTATCATACCATAACCGCAACCCCCCTTCTTACTATCAACTTAATTTGAGCTCACAAATAGGTTCTAGGTTTGACTCTAGGTTAGACTTAGCTCAAGTTCACAAGATTGGAAATTGGAAATTAGGGTATAAGCAAAAATTAGATGTATTTTTTAGGAGGGTATTGCATGTTGCATCTATCTATTGCATTTAGTTTAGGTGGCATAATTCAAAAAAGTTGGTTGAGTTGTACCCTCCCCCCAACTTAATAGTTGAAGTGACCTCACTTCAACTCATGTGTGGCAAGGGTATGATTAGAAAATATGGAATAAAATGGTATAAATATTTCATATGCATAATTTAATATGAAGGACATAATGAAAGCTTTAAGAAATCTAGAGTAATTATGATAGTGTACCTTGCGTACCTATCAAAAGAGACTAACTGATCATCTCACGTGTAAACTAAATAGCATGTATCTAGAATATGATTTGATGTGACCGAAAATAAGTACAGATGAATGAATTGTGAGGTGGCAGATGCAAATTGATGGAACGGATTAGACGGATAATAGTTGGTGATGTGACAGCTTGAACATTTAAAATTTGAATTGGCAGCAAGAAATTAAAGAAGCGTGATGTAGGTACTTATTATGAAAAGATGGATAGTGCATGTGAATAGTTTATGGTGAATGCGCATGTACTGCAATTAATGTGGCACAAAATAATTTGAAATTTTTCTCTACCAAATGGCGCTACTACCTTCAGCAATAGGACTCGTTCTGAATGTTGACAGTTGTTATGCTATAGGTCCCTACTACAACAGGCCCCTTCTGAATGTGTAATAAAAATAGGTCCCTCTAGAGAAAATATAAACATCATTATAACTGTGTTGTGTGTTCTTGTGAGGTAAGTTAAGAAACTAATCCTGAGTGATCTCAGGGATTGAGCTATGTAGCTCAATCATTGGGTCACCTGAAGTACTTGGTATGTCATGTGCTTTTGAGATATCACTTTGTGTGTCTAAACTTGTATGTGGATCACTGTGAGCACCATACTATTGAAACAAGAAGAAAAAAAATCATCTTTTTGTAGTGGTTTCTTATATAGCTTCAATATATGGCCATTAACTAGAAGAGAGAATTTGACTGCATCTATGGTACATGCAACTTAGTTGTTGCATTAAGATAGACTTGACTAATTTCATAGGGTCCCAACCACCTAGATTGGAGTTACCCTTTCAATTATTTGTACCTTGAATCATATAACAATGCACAGTCCCCTACATTAAACTCTTTTGTTTTGATATATTGATCATGTCACTTCATCCTTTGTTGTTGTACTACCTCAATGTGATGGATTGCCTCCATTCTAATTTCATTCAATGCATTTAAAGTATGTAACCTCTCCCTTTGAGATGCTAATAGATCCATTTTCAATTCCATTATTTTCCTTAATGTCTTATATTCAAACTCAATTGGAAGGAATGTTGTTTTACCATACAGTAGCTCATAAGGTGTAAAACCAATTGTTATTTTCCAGGTTGTTCTATATGCCCATACTAGTTTTGGTAACCTTGCAACCCAATATTTCCTATGTAGTTGCACTATCTTGGTGAGAATACTTTCAATTTCTCTATTAGTAACCTCCACTTGACCATTATCCTGAGGGTGGTAAGGTGTTGACTTCTTGTGCCTAATTTGGTATTCTTCAATAGTTTGGTGATGAGGTCTAAAGTAAACTGTGGACCCTGATTAGTGAATATTTCCCTAGGTACTCCATACCTAGTGAATATATCCTCATACAAAAATTTAGCCACATTGCCATCTCAGGCAAACTATAATGCCTTTACTTCTACCCATTTAGTCAAGTAATTAGTGCAAACAATAATTTATTCCTTGTTGTCGGATGTAGGTGACATTGGTCCAATAAATTCTAAACCCCATTTGTCAAAAGGAGCTAGTGTTAATTGAGGTTGCAATAGCATTTCATCACTCCTTATTGGTTTACCCATCCTTTGGCACCTATCACAACTCCTTGTGTATTTAACAAAATCCTTGTGCAAAGTTGGCCAATAATAACCAGTTGTGAGAATCTTCAATGTTATTCTTTTTGCTACAAAGTGACCTCCACGTGGCTCATCATGGCAAGTTTTCATGACATCAAATATTTCATCTTCCCTAATGCATCTTCTCATGATGTTGTCAGGGCCAATGTAAAATAGATAACCTAATATCCAAGAGTATGGAGAACACTTGTGTACCAGTTGTATCTTTTCCCTTGGAGAAAAGTGTGGTGGAATCTTCCCTGTTACTAAATAATTTGCAATGTCAGCATACCAAGGTATATGTACATTAAGAGAAAACAAGTG
The DNA here is from genome assembly GCA_007258455.2 of Sequoia sempervirens. NCBI lineage: Eukaryota > Viridiplantae > Streptophyta > Pinopsida > Cupressales > Cupressaceae > Sequoia > Sequoia sempervirens. Next base: position 29,318,610 of record VDFB02109042.1, read on the forward strand.
TTCATCTGAAAATGAATCATCCACTACCCCTTTAGCTGATTGTGTTGGCAGTCTTGATAGAAAATTTTCCCCTACATTAGCCTTACTAGGTTTGTCCACTATTGTAATATCAAATTCTTGTAGAAGGGGCAACCATTTGACTAATCTTCCTCCTACTATAGGTTTGTTCATAAGATATCTAATAGTTGTATGATCTGTATGGACAAAAACCGACTAACCAATGATATAATGCATGAATTTATTGATGACATACCATTGCTAGCATATCTTTTCAGTAACAGTATAATTCAACTCTATTCCTTGAAGATTCTTGCTAATGTAGTAAATTGCATACTCTTTTCTACCTTCTTTCTGACCCAAAACTACTCCAATGGAAAAATATGAAGCATCTATATGTATATGAAAGGGTAAGGTCTAATTTGGCCCTCTCAAAACAAGTGCTTGATTCAAGGATTTCTTCAACTCTTCAAAGGAGTGTTGGAATTCTAATGTTCACTCAAATTCTATGTCTTTACTCAACAAAACAAACAATGGTGCAACAATTTTACTAAAATCTTTAATAAACCTCTTGTAGTAACCTACATGGCCAAGGAAACTTTTGATATCTCTTTGCTTCTGTGGAATAGGTAATGTAGAAATAATTTATATTTTATGCGGATCAACCTTAATCCCTGCACGGGATACGAAGTTCCCTAAAATAATACCTTGTGTCATCATCATAAAGCACTTTTCATTGTTGAGTGACAGGTTGTGTTATTTACATATTTTCAATACCTTTTCCAAATTACTGAGGGATTCCTCATAAGTCTCTCCATATGTTTTGAAATCATCCATATATATCTCCATACAGTCATGAGCATGCAATCAGAAAATATGTTGAGCACTGCCCTCTGAAAAGTAGCTAGAGCATTGTATAAACCAAAGGGAAAAACAAAGTAGGCATAAGAAACCCAAGGTCATGTGAATGTAGTTTTTTCCCGGTCTTCTAGGGCAATTTTTTTCTAATTGTAACCATTGAAACCATCTAGGAATGAAAAATACTTTTTCCTAGCTAAAGAATCAAGCACTTGATCTATAAAGGGCAAGGGGAAGTGGTCCTTCCTAGTGGTTGTGTTCAATTCCCTATAATCCACACAAACTCTCCACTTTCCACCTTTCTTGGGAACAATTACCAAAGGTGAGACCCATTCATTGTCAGATATAGGATAAATAAAGCCTGCATCAAGGAGTTTTTGAAGTTTAGCTTTCACTATTTCCCTTGAGGTAGCATTCATTCGTCACTAAGGTTGTCTAATGGGTCTATAACCATCATTGATATAGATCCTATGCATACATAAGTCAAGATCTATGCCTTTCATATCATTGTAATCCCATGCATATGTTGTTGTGTGTTCCTGCAGCACTATGTGCAAGGAATTATGTTGATCTTCAGTCAAGGCATTGTTTATGTTCAAAAAAATTTCTTGCATGAATTCTAATTCCTTGGAAGATTATTGCACAAATGAGAGGTCAAGGCTTGGAATGATTAGTAAACATTATTGTGGTAGTAAGGAATGAAAAATTTGAGATATTTCTTTTGAGGAATTGGTGGGTATAATACTTTGTAAGGGGTCTTGTAGGCATGCGAGATAGTCCTGTTGTTGCAGGTTCTTGTCGTATTCATTATGTAGTATGTGAGCAACGAGCTCATCTTCATCCTGATCATCTAATGGAGGGTTACGTTTTATGGTCATCAATGTCTACAGGGAATAGTTATCTTCCTCATCCAAAGTGGGCCAAATATTTTGCTCAAGATCTGCATAAGGTTGGGCTGGAGGATAGAGGACCAATTTCTTGGTCACTGTCCCATTAGATATTATCATATTTCCAGACCTACAACCTATGAATGCATCAGCTGTAGCTAACCATGGTTTGTCTAGGATGAGTGGGTATCCTACAAGATTAACCTTTGGTTGTAAAACTATGAAATCAACAAGATATTCCCAAGAATCCAATGCAATAAGTAAATCTTTAATTATTCCTTCAGGCTTGATTGTTGACCTATCATCCAACTGTAAAATAGTTTGTGTAGGTTTGAGGTTGGCTAACTAAAGTAATTGCATTGTTTCTTTAGTCATAACATTGATTTTTGCCCCTAAGTCTATCAAGGTGTTCTTGATAAGGGTTCCATTTTAATCTTGGCATCCACTACTAGACTACAAAGGTTTGTGTATTTAGGAAAAATATGTTTCCCAACATGATATCGGCAAGGTTTTCCAAGACATGGACTGCCTAAGGATCCTTCCTTTTTCTTCTTGGTTTCTTAAGACATAGTTCCCTCACAGTTTTAGTATAAATAGGGATGTCTTTGATAGCTTGGATGAGTGGAATATTGATGTTCACATCCTTTAATTGACCTAGGAGGTCTGTCTCAACTTGTGTGTGATGCTTTTGAATGGCTAAGCATTCAGGAAAAGGAGGCTTTGGACTTGAGGTAGTTTGGTGTACCTGATTTGACCTAGGTTCCAAAAGTTTTTTTTCTAAAGCTTCAAATATAGGTTCCTCATCCTCCATCTCAGTAATTTGATGGGATGAAGATCCAACAAGTTGCTTTCCTAATTTGAGGTGGACATCACTCACCTCTACCCCATAATTGGGGTATTGCATAGCTTCATTAGTATAAGCCTACTAAACAGGCTTGTTGTTAGGGTTAGGTGTAGGTTAGGCAAGTATTTATGGTGGCTTGGGTGGCTGGGTTGTAGGATTTTATGGAGGCATAATGGCTTGTTGTTGGGTTTGATGAGGAAGCATAAGTTGTTGATAGTTCATGTTTTGTTGTTGCCATTGCTGGCCTTTTTGCCACTAAGGCTGCCAGTGTTGGTTATGTTGTGTTGGCCATTGGAGATTGTAATTGGAACCCTATAAATTTTGTCATGACCAAATATTTGGTTGTTGTTGATTCTAATTTCGCTGGGGTTGTGGCCATTGTTGAGGATTTTTCCATTGATTTTGGTTTGTTGGTCAAGGCTGAGAATTGCAAGCAAAAAGGTTTTGATTTCCAATGGGAAAGGATGAATTGAAGCTAAGAGGGTCTTGTGGCATACCTTGTATTTGTTTCCATTTCCTTCTTTGAGATATATAAAAGAGTTTCCCATCCTCTCCTTCAAGTGGCTGAAAATCAGGTTTCTCAACTTTATCTTGTTGGATACTAGCCACCCTCTTGCATTTACAGTTTGCTTTCCTTTGCCTGCAGCTTGGACAGTATTCAATGAGTATGGATTCAACTTCCTCCTACTTATTCTTGATTTGGAGAGTATCCAACTGAGTTGCTAAGTGGATGATAATGTCCTCCTTCATGTTGTACAATAGATTGTTTAATTCTATCTTTGAAACCCCTGTGGATGATTTACTAAGAGTGGATATCCTATCTCCTCTTGGTCTCTTAGTGAAGGTCCTGGAATAATTATTTTAGACATTACAGATGTATTCAAATGGTATTTGAGAGATATCCCCTTGTCCAATGAGGTTGAGGGCATCCATATAGTCCTCGTTGACTCCCCTCAAAAATACCAACTTGAGGGATTCTTCAAACAACTTGTTCTAGGGGTTTTTCTTCAAAGCAAACTAAAATATCTCCACATAATCTTCTAATGGCTTATCCTCATTTTGTGACATTTTGAAAAATTTCATCTTTCCTCCTATTAGGTCCCCTACAATAGTCTTGGTACTTCTCCAAGAACAATGTCTTCATTGTATCCAAATCAAGAACAACATCCTTGGCTAATCCCATAAACCATCTGATAGGGTGGGGTTGGATGAGGCGCTCACTGCCCCATGCTCTGAGTCCTTGCTCCTAAGAACTCCTAGGTGTCTCCTCCACCTTGTCCTAGTGGTCCTGCCTTAGGTCTAGGTGCCACTGCTTCTATTGACCAACCCCACTATCAACATGTTTTCCTTCTACCAAGCAAATCTTGGTGCTTTGCCACAACCTCACCATTGACCCTTATTCCTTCCTAAAGACCAAATCCTCTCAACATCCAATTTGATTCTTGCAGGGGTGTGTAAATGTTGTAATTGCTTCCAGGTGATCAATCTATGGTTCTTGTTTCATCACAAAAATCCTAAGAACCATCGCTTTCATAAAATCCTTTCCTAGGGTAGAAAAGGGCTACAAGCCTAGAGCCCCCAATTAGGCCTCTTCACAGAGAAAAATGTAATTTTATTCAAAACCCACCAACAGACCTAGTTTCTTCATTTGGGGTTTGTGATTCCCATACCCACACCTTAAATATTCTTGAGGTTTTGAGCCTGTACAGGCCGTACCCTGCTCAAACACAAAAATGGTTAAAAACCTAGGGTTTCCTAACTTTTTTGGCTGATTTTGGACTGTCAAAAATTTCTCACTCCAAATGAATTGGTGGAGCCTCCCCCTAATCACCATGCAATTCCAAGACCTCCAACAACATTCTCCAAAAATAATTTCTCCAAGATCTCAAATCCCCTGCAAGATATGAGACTTTTTCTCACTGCCTTCCCTAGTCGGACCTGCACTAGCTCGCCTAGGGCATCATCTTGCTAGCAACTCCTGCAACCAAAAAAACCATAGAAACTACCATATGTACAAGCATGGTGTCTAGGCACTGTTTCCAAAAGGCTGTACGGTTTGTATGGTGGAAAAGTGCTCTAGCACACCATTTCACAAAAATAGTCTGGTTCAGACCAGAAACAGGACAACACTGAACTATTCACAAAAATATGCTTAAAAACTATACAAGAAGCTATCTAATGAATTAAAAATGCTTGAATGTGAACTACACTACATTCCACAACCAAACAGAAACAAATCTAATCCATTAAACACAATCAAGATGCCAAAAATCAAAAATTTCTGCACATAACGTTGTTTCCTTCTATTTTCCAAGATTTTATCAAAACATTAAAGCTTCTAACCCTGCTCCAGGGTCGATTCATCCCTTAAATAGGCACAAAAAATAGTTGAGAACCTTTGGTAGAACCTCTTGTTGACCTTATAACAAAAGTTATAATACCCACTGTGTTTTGCAAACCTAGGCAACTTTTGACAGCTTAGCCAAAATGATGTTCTAAAACAAAGTAACTCTTGTCAACCCTTTCCAAAAAATCAAAAACATCCCTTAGATCACCACTAAATGGTCTACATGACTTTATGAACAACACAACAAAAATTTTGAACTTCAATCAAAACTTCAATAAACCTAGTATTTTTCCCAGGTGCTGTTGCACCACCATCTTAGGGTTGCATCTTTTAGAGTGGCAAGGAAGAGTTTGAGCCTATGAGCATAAAAATTATAGTCATAGATTCTGCATAGAACATCAAATTCAAACAAAAATGTATGTGGGTCCTCAGTCATTAACCCATAAAAGACTGGTAAGGTTGAAGGAGGGATATTTTTCAGCGTGGTAGCCCTTTCCTAGTTGGTGATTGGGAACTCAAAATTTGCACGTTCAGGATCATCCATTGCATCACCCATGGCTCGATATGTCTCCTCTATAAGTGTAGTAGATATTGGTGATAGGGAAATTTCTTCTTCATTATGACCCTCGCTTTGAGTACTAGATTCACCAATTTATGCTATGGCTTCTTGGCATGTGGAGGGAAAAAATCTCTCTGCCTCCACATACATGAAATATGGCTTTTATATAGTAGTGGTCCTACACATTGTTAGTGTATCTTTCTGGTATTGTGAAAAAGAGGAAATCTAATAGTTCTAATGCTAAAAATAAAATTTAAACTATGAAAACTCAAAAAAACAAGTCTATGAAGATAGCACCATCCCCAACAACGGCACCAAAAATGTAGAGTCCAAACTAATGTATTGAAAACTTGGTAGAACCTACACAATTCAGAGGTATATTTGACTGAACAGTCCACTAAACATTACAAAGACTACATTAAAATGTCAACCTAAGGTTTGTAAACTTGTGATGGTGTTGCATTGTATGTGACTTCAGAGACTTGATGTTGCCTGAGTTATCCTATTCAATATGTTCTACTTTCTGAAAACTCATAATTACAAAATAGTATTTAAGAAACAAACTAGAGCTAATGGCTACAAGTGCCTACAACTTAACCTGTAACTGAACTGTTGCTAATAAAGTATTACTGTATCAACTCAAAATTGATCAAAACAAGTCAACTAATTCTAACCTTTTGAGTGCTATTGGTTAATCAAATACATGCATGCTCATGAACATTCATTACTAATAATCAAAATATGAGATTCTAATTTAACTTGCATGTAATTCATTAAGTAACAATAAACAAAAAACAACTACTAAATAGAAATAAATAGCTATAAATGAAGTGAAGTACAATTACCTTGAGTAGCTTACTCAAGTGGTTGTCCTCACTTTACTAGAACCGAATCTAACTATCAGATTCTACGCATCCATGTAAAATTTAACTCCATTCATTACGTAACACAAAAGATTACACAAATTCTTCTTCACAGATTGTATTCAATGAAATAATTCTAAATCCTCAACATTTTTGTAATTGATAACTGAAATTGAAAAGCAACTAATAACAGATATTGAAAATCAACTAACTTATCTAAGGACTCAACCACTGGCTATATACAATCATGGAGGAGTCTTATTCTAAGCTCAACAACTAATTGCAATCATTAACTTTCACTCCTAAATATCAGAGCATATAGTTAAGATTGAATTGTTCAAACTATAACTAAAAAGAAAGAAGAACCCTAATAGAACTAAAACTCTGTGAAACAGATTTGCAAAACACAAAAACAAAATTATGTGGAATCCTATTAACAAAAGAGCTCTTCTTCTCCAACGCTTTATTAACTTGTCATAATGATGCACGTTCAACTCCATCAAGTGTCTTCATATAATAGTTATTGCATTCAATTTGATCTGGCACTTCCCCTATTACGCTGTCCTAGTCTTCCTTTTGCTACGAGTTACAACTTTAGTTGCTATGGGCTATAGTTTCTCCTTGGTTGCAAAAAGGTTAATCCACAAAACATGTGCATAAAGCTAACTACCATAATTAATCACAGGATTATATTTACATTTCACATATACTTACATATAAACCATGCAATACTATTATGTCATAACCATACTTCCATTACTATGATTTAGGTCCAAGGTTGTATAATAAGTATGAAAAGATAGCAAAATATAGGAGTATTGTCTGAAGAGTATATCTAAAAGTATCTGAAAGTACGTATGAAAGTAACATAAAATAGGCTAATAACTAAACCCATCAACCACCAATAGACTATCCACTCACACCCACAACACCACCACTCAATGCTCCTGAATATCTTCCTGAACCAACACCCTCAACTTTTGGGAACAATCCATAGGAAGATTCTCCCATCCCTCTACTTTCCAGTTACCCCTAAACTTAAAGGCCCATTTAGCCAAACAATATGAAACCCTGTTCCATTCTCATGAGACATGGACGAAGGAAACCCAATCTAAGGAATTGCTCAGATGATGAATTTGTTGAACCACTGATTCCAGCTGCTAATTCACACCATCCAAAATTTTCTTATTCAATATAAATATCAGAATCTATGAATCCAACTAAAAAATGATCTTATGCCATGCCAGAGCACACCATTTTTCCAAGGCCAAAAGGATAACAAGGGCCTCCATATAATTATTAGTCTCAAAACCTTGACTAACTAACACAGATCTTCACCTTTGACATTCAACACTTTTTGTACCTAGCCTTCTTCCATGGCCAAAACTCAAAAGCTCAAAGCCTCCCAAAACTTCAGAACCTTTACAAATGAAAGAGAGATTACACTATAAAGAGAATGAAGAAACTCATATTTAATCTCTATTTGACCCCTATTACAAGTTCAACCCTCTGATTTGGCATTTGGAATATGCCACTTTACCCTAATCCTCACTCTGCCTCTTATCTTCTCCTTTACTTGTAACTAAAGTTTGTTATTTTTCCTTTTTCTTTCAATCCTTTGCACACATTTAACCTACATTTAGAAACACACTTACTGCTGCATTTTCACTTTTATGTGAAAAAATAACATCTAGGTAAATACCCATCACATTGGCAAGTAAAAACATACTTTTACCCAAGCATTTACCCACTGCATTCCTTAAAATATCTCTATTTCTTCTGCTTATTAATTTGAAATTTTGTCAAATACCTTTCCTAAAGCCACCATCTCTGTTCATTTTCTTGAATCCAATGAGTTTATTTTAATTCCATTTTCTAGGAATCATCATTTATCTAGCAACTTACGTACATATTTACCCTTAACCATTTTAACAATGGCAATAAAACATTGTTTGGAACTGCCCCATTGAAGCCTTTTATCAACACATTACTACATTAAAATTCCATGAAAAATGATTTTTGTTGCTGCAAGTCATGGAAATGACATGGTAGGTGTTTCTGTTGATGATTGGCACTGAAAAATATTCAAAACAACTTCAATATTGTTGTCAAAGCATGATAACTACTACAGGCAAGTTTTTGGACAATGTAACAAGAAAATGAAGATTAATACCTTAAAATTTACCCTCAAGCTCCATCCACATGTTTGTTCTTTATTTTCAACAAGAGGATAAATTATTGCAAGTTAAAACAATGAAAAACTTGTGGAATTAAAACTTGCTTTCCACAATTCCACAAGTTTGACCCAATAGGAGACCCTACGCCATGTAGAATGATAAAATTCACATTTGAGTGCTCCTTGCATGGTAAAAGTTGTTGCAGGTCATTGTAATAGTTGTTGGGCCATGGAAAGATGTTGCATGTAATTTTTAGCTCAGTAGGGTTGTTTTCAAGGTATCAAACAATATTAGAAACTTTTCAAAGGCATGACAGAGATTCTAGACCATTTTTGGAAGGTTAGAACAGAAAATTTCATCAATTTGAAGGCTCCAAAAACCTCCCCCAAGCATCCAAACATGGATGGAAAACATATTTAACCATAATATAAGCTCCCGACAAGCTTTAAAATGCCCAAAAAGTGCATTCTGCAAGTTCACACACCCCTTTGAAAAGCCCTCTTTTTTCCCTACAAAATTGTAGAATTGACTTCAGATGAAAAATTTTAACTTTCCAATTCTTCATAAAGCATTAAAAATAATTTTTAAGTCCCCCCACCATATCATTTTAGATATTAGGAACATTTAAAGATGAGAAATATTTAAATATTTGCACATTTGAAAACATAGCGAACTCAAGACTTTTAATTTCTTCACAAGCCAAATGATGGAATTGATGCTACGGGCACAAACAACCTTCAAAGGCCATGAAAATCTGCAAGGGTTCATATCAATTATTTATAACATTATGCAATTGCTAAAAATTGCATAGCAAATAGATTTTGTATGCCTCCTTTGTAAAATGGGCCCTCCGATAGGGTACTTAATTTTTTTTGGTTTGGGCCTCGAAACTCCTTCGATTGCCATGAAAAATGGAGATATAGGAACTTGAGGAAAAATAACACCTGAGCAGTTGCTAGAATTGAGCCATTTTAAAACTATATGGGACCCTTCATACCCAGTCTAAAATGGCAATACATTAAAATTTTCCTCAAAAATTGGTCAGTAGTCACGAAATCAAGTTTGCACACTCATGATGAATTAAACAAGGTTTTTTCCAAAGGAAATTTCATGACGACTCACAGATTGAGATATTTTAATGCCAAAATTTGAGGGCTATCCAGTTTCCACAAGACTCAGAAACAGGGTTTTGTAGTCAATTTGAGGAAAGCTAAGCACTAGAAATGAAGGAAATTTCTATGTGCTAAAAAGACCTTTCCAACCCACAAGGAACTGTTAAAGACCAAAGCACTATGTAAATCCAAATTCATTTTTCTTCAGCGAAGATCTCAGTTCATGAACCTCAAGGTTAGCCAAAAGGGAAATTGGTTGAAATTAGATTTTTCCAAAGAAAAGTGTTATTGAAGAAGAAGATATTTTTCAAAATATTGTAAGGCTAAATTTAACAACTTGTTTGGCTTACAATTTGTTGGTTCACTGAAAGGATGTTTTTCAAGTGGGGACTTGGTCAAAAAGTAAGTTATTAAAAAGAGAAGAAAGAGAAGATTGAAGATCTTTAGGTTTTTCAAAGAGTAGAAATGTTAATAAAGGAGGGTTCACCAAAATCAAAGTTGGCCAAAAGTTGTTATAATGCACAGGTAGATCATAATTCCACAATGAGTGAATGGCAAGATTTTTCCCGCATGGTTCACTTGGATATAGTATTTTTGCAAGGGGAATAAAATGATGTAGGAATGTGTTGCAGTGATCAACAAGTGAATCGAACATGTTCTTGAAGTGAATTTAACTCGATGGGGGTCATTTCCTTGCATGTTCGATTGGGAGACATTTTTCACAAATTTCTATTTGTGGTATTTTGAGTGCATATGGATGTTGCAAGATTTTTACAACTTGATGGGTTTCATATTTATATAGAACGGTGTTGTAAGTGTATAGAGGTCATTAGAACCTTTGTGGGAGAAGTGGTTGCATCTAGATTTGTATGCTTGGGGTCCAAATTTTTACCAATATTTTTCAAGTTACTTTTTTTGCCAAATGATGATGTGATTTATTTCTTGAGTTTGTTCCCTCTCACCATGTCCTAGTCTAGATTGACTATCCACATGATCTACATGGGGGGTAAATTTCCAAAATAGGGAAAATCACAAAAAATGAGTTTCAGCTACCCCCATCAAAGTTTAATCACCATTGCAAGTGCTTGAACTCAATCTAGGTGCTTTCCCTAAGGGAGTTTATGTCATTTTAGTGTAGATATGATTTATTTTATGGAACTCCCATGTTTCATTTAATGATTTTAAAACCTTTTCTTGATAAAAGGTACTTCCTTCATGCCATTACTAGTAAATTTTATGGGCATTTTTGTTATTCCTTCCACTCAACCATGCTAATCATTCTATGCAAGTTTATGGCACTAGTTAGGGATTTTTTTCTCATGCTTCTTGATATTTATATTGAATTTGTAGAAGATAGATGTTACTTGGATATTAGGTGAAGTTACGACTAGGGTTTTTCAAGTTGAGTGACCCTATGATGTTCCCCTAATAGCTTGGTTGTGGGTTTTATTTGCCTTAGCTTCATTTTTAAATGGGTAAATATAATAGAAGAGGAGTATAACAATTTTTTAACAAGAAGAGAAGTTGCATAGCCATTAGTAGAAGAAAATACTTGTAGGAAGCCCTAGGGTTTCATCTTTCAGTTCTAGGTATAAATGTCTTAACATTTTAATGATCTAGGTTTTTTCCCAAGCTTGTGATAATATTTGTAAGCTTCAAAGTTTGTTTCATTAATGACAAAATCAGCCTGAGTTGAGTGTCTCCTTATTTATATGTTTAGTTGTATTTTTTATGAATGTTGTTTATTTTCTCAACCAGATGTTTGTAAAATCCCTGTAAAGATTTTACATGGTATCTTTTCGACATAATAAGGAAATGCATATGTATTCTTAAGGATAACTGAGTAGACTCACTTAATATTTTGCAACCATTTATTATTATTTTTAATGTGCATGTAGAGCCCAACTTGCTTGTAGATTTGGAATGACATAGTCTTTTTGTGATATCTTGATTAGGATATCACCTAAGTTTCTTGTTGTCACATTTTTTACTGAATCTAGTGACCCTGTTTCCCAATGGATAAAGGCATCAAGCTATAACTAGATTTTTCCCATCATCCTAAACACACCCTAATACACATCAATTCAAACACCTTTTAGTTTTATGTTTTTTGTGTGTTTTTCTTCTATGTCTAGATATTTATAAATTATCTAAGGGATTATCATACATTACATTTTTAGACATTTGTATACTAGATGATATGTTAATAAGGTGTTAATATACTTTCATCTCGAAACTAGCATATAGGTATATTGTGGCACCTCTATTGGGATGCACAATGTAGTGGGTATATTTTTTTATAAGGCATTGTTCAATCATACTATCAATAACCAATTAAACACTTTAGGTAAATCCCCCTTTGGTCTTGTAGAGCTAGAAATGAATGAGGTATTACCCACCTCAATCATTTGTCCTCAGTTTCCCAAACTGAAGATAATTTCACTGTAATTTTCCCAGGTTTGGCACCCTTGGCACTTGGGAAATTATCAGACCTTAGGGATTTGGGTTTCATAGTTCATATCACCAACAATATTGAGAAGAGCCTCTCTCAAAATGGAGTATGAGAAATTGACAATTTTCCATGAGGAAAAAATTGAAGAACTTATATTCCTATAAACTCAGTGAAAGTACTTATCTCCCTCGTAGCGCCTCATTATGGTTCAAAAATCAGCACAAGGGCCAAGTGAACTAGATCAAATCATTTCCAATTCCACCAGTTATGAAGGGAATTGGTATCTCTTTTCCTCTGAAACTACCTAGCTCAAGGCAAAAGAATTTAGAGTATCCCCATCAATACCATGGGATCATCCTTATTAACCTCACAAAACACTTATTACAACACTGCACTCAAAATAATATTATGGAATAAGGAATGATTTCATTTGAACTAACAATCCTCTTTTATAGAATAACTCTGAGGTTAACCTAGAACTCGATCAACTTCCCAATCCTAGTTAACTACACCCAATCTTTAGATATTCAAAATCTATGCCAAGTGTTATCTGCATTTTTGTAGAAATTTGAAATGCTATCACACACGCTTGAAAATATTCCATGGGTCTTCACTAACATGAAAAATCAAGTTATCAACATCATTCATTATACTTTTCCAACCATGTCGCATACTCCTCTTTTGAAGGCTACTTGTGTGTCAAAACCTTTGCCAACTTGATAATTGTACTATGTACATATGTATTGTGTATCATCCATCAAGAATTGGAGGTGACATTTACTCCTCAAGGGATTTAAAGATATTAATTTTATCCTCTAGCATCACATTAATTCTTCTCTCAAAATTTATGATGTAATTCAAAAGTCATGGCACTTCATATGTGTTGACTCTCCCAACAGATTCCTCAATGACTTTTAAAGACTAGACAAATAAATTAAGACATCTATTATCCATGTAAATCATCAAATCCATGCATGCAAAGGTAAAATAATTAATTTATAATTGACTTAGGATTTATCATTTTAAGTAATATTATTAGATCAAGATGGGATATTTGAAACCAAATTAGTGCCTATATTAGGGCTACAAAGTCACAAAGTCATATAACCTCAATTCATAACATCTAAACATATTTTGATGGCCAATTTAAATATTATTACGTTATAATAATGTGACCTATGAGGGGATAACAATGTGAACCTACTTAATAATCCAATTGAAACAACAATATCCTCATTATTTTCATGAATGCATTTACTCCATTCCTTAAACAAAAATCTATCAATGAAAATGACTCAGTACAAGAAATTTAGTTGAAATAACTCAATAATATTTGATTATATGATTCAAAAGGAGTAGAGAATTACAACATGGAGATGATAACACATTGAAGCATGTATAAGCCTCAATTCAAAATATAAATTGTTGTTACAAAGATTTTCTGATAGACTCAAACACCATGTCCTAAAACACACTAAAGACTAGACATCCCATTCAAAATTATAATCCTTAAAACCCATTACAATAAATCCTAGATCCCAAATTGAATGATCTTGAAAGCTCTAGAGTAAATAACACTTGTCATGTTTTACATGTGACAACCAAGATTTTGTTGAAACAAAAAAAGGTTACAACACATAACAAAATAGATTCCCCTTAACAACTGAATCTTGAAGAACCTTTTGAATCATTGTAAAAAAGACTATGAGCTTGTCCTAATGCTGAATAAAAAATGTGAGAGACTTGAAGATCTAGTGAACTTGATATTAATCATTATACTTTCCCATTCATGAAGCATACATTTCTTTTGAAAGCCATTAAAAGGTTAAGACTTTTTCAACCTTACTTGTGTGTTCCACATATCTTGACCTCTCTATCTTCATCCATGATTTTTGGCATCAAAGACTCTTTTAGTGCCTCGATATCATTCATTTTTATCTCTAACTAAATATCTAGTTTTCTTTGAAAAGCAAATATTTCACTTATCAATCCCAACACTTCGTGTGTGCTTGTCAACTCTATAGAGGCACTAGGATAAAATTTGGTTTGCATGTAGATGATCCCCATCAATGGTATTATTGTAATCCATGTATTCAATATATCCTTAAAATTAGCCTCATTTTGTACATGATTAGTGTACTATTTCTTTAAATTATTATAACTAGACCATCTATCATCCAATTTATGCAATACGAAAGATAATCTATGGTGTTAGAGACCATCGACCATATTGACCATTGTCTTCTTACCTTAGAACTATTTTTTACTTCCCTTCTCTACTTCAACTATTATTTCAATTCCTTTATTCTTAAATTGAAGGTCTCTCTATCCTGAAATGTTTTTTCCACAAAAGCTAGATTGAAGGGTAGTAGGCTTAGATGTAATGCTCCGAGGAGGATGTGTTAGATACTACACCCTAGTGTACTCCTACATCAATCTTATATGATATTTATATATCTTCTCAAAATCTTCTTATAACTTCTTATTTGTAGCCTCATTGAACTGTGTCGTGCTCACAACCAAATATGTAGCTTATGGGGTTGTGGTGTCATCCAATCTCCAATCTCCAATAAAATTTAGTGTTGAACCTAGACCTAAAATATAATTTCCTATCCTGATCTTAGGAAGTTAACACTTGGATGAGGAGGGACATTTGGTTCTAGTTCATGAGTAGATAGTTAATACCCAGGAGAGGAGATTGAGGAATAGGGTGATTAAGGAGTATTTGATCAGGTGGAAATACTTGCAAGTAGAGGACGCAACTTGGGATCAAGAACAGATACTATAGCATCCTAATTTGCAATTGCTTGAGGGCAAGCAATCTCCGGAAGGGAGGACTGTAATATCCCCTTCTCTATGATCACACAAGACATGCTAATTTATCCTTTTTTATTCCCGAAGGCTAAAGGAGAAATAAGGGAATTCATTTATTTAGTTATTTAATATTACCTGGCAGGAAAAGGAAATGTTAAAAAGGAAATGTTAAGTAATTAATTAAATATTTCATAAAGTGACTTTAAGTGAAATATTAAAAGGTAACTTTATAAAGTTGCTTTATATTGTTCGAGCAGGAAATTAAAGTGAGAAATATAAAAGGTGTTTTGGAGGATCATTTTCATTTGTGCTTGTTTATTTCTCATTTTTCATCTTGGAGAGCTCTTGAAGCTTCTTGGTATTGGGGATGGAAAACCCTAGGGCATCCGGTTTCGGTGGTGAAATGGTTCCACCCTAGCTGGTTTATTGAGGAGATCAATCAAGTTTTCTATTTGTACATTAATGATAATTTCATAAATTGGTCTAGAATATATATCTATTGTTGCAGTTGGGGTTTGTACACTAGAAGTTGGTTATTGAAGGATTGCGCATATAAGGACGCCATATCTGTGTTCATTGATTTTATCAAATGGTGGAAATGGCTTTGTTGAGGGTGTAAGATTACAAACCCTAGATGTTGGAGTATACAGACTCCTTGGACAAGGATATGGTTGTGCAGTAAGGATGTGAGTCTTTGAAAAGGGTTGCTTATTATTTCTGAGAAGGGTGACTCTTATTTCCAACTATTGAGTGATAACTACTACTTGATATTGATTGTTTTTGAAGAGGAAACAAACATTGGCATGGGCGTATCTATTTCTGAGTAGTTTGAGACAATATTGGAGCTGCATATGAGCATGTAAGGGTCGACTAAAGGGATAAGGTCTTGGAATGAGCTTTTGAGGCCAACAATCCTCTTCCTTCTTGCTTTCCAATGCTAGTTACGTCAATGTTTGGGGTCTAGAACCTATTTGCATCTTGTTGGCAAGGCATGAAGGTTTGCTACTATTGTGTGTGGCCTTTGTTGGGGATTTTTCAAGAGCTTACCTTATTTCTATGTGTATTTTAGACTTCCATCCATCTCCAAGTTTGCATACAGAGGCATTCTATGCTTATCTAATGTACATTCGTGCTCAGAAAATATGAATAGTGTAATCTTGAGGAATGGTCTAGTTTGTAAGGTCTCTCCATGTAATTTGTTTGATATGAAAGTACTATCATTACAATCTACACTTTGTTGTAATCTCTCTGAGCATTTTGTGTATGTATAACAATCATTAAAGCACTTAGGAATTGCTATCATAAGTCTGTGGAATTATACTGTCAATGCATTATATTGTAATCCTATAAGAGATGTCATTTTAGACTTGGATGTGAGGAGATTGTGAGTAAAAATCTGACTAATATAACTATTAGGGACAACACCTTATTTTTATATTCTAGACATTATTGCAAATCAAAAGTAATGAATGAATTTTTCCATTGATTGCTCAGTCTGTTGTAGCATTTCTTTACAAGTTATCATTCTCTATGCAATGCAATTTCATAAGTTTGATAAACTGATTCATCTATCAAACTGAAACCAATCGCAAAAACTATATACCCTAGGAAAGGTATTAAATACATACATGGAAACCTAGAATGGGAAAAACCACAATGAGAAAAGTTGTTTGGATCTATTGTCCAAATCCAACCTCACTAAATAATATTAAAAAAACTACAATAATTTTGCAAACACCAACCTACATGAATTGCAACCTTAAAAGGAGACACCTATCCCCTTGAATTTTGATTTATAGGAACCAACCTATTGGAGACACCAATCCCCTTAGACTGAGCTACAACTCATTCAATGAGCACCAACTCAGATCCCCACATTATAAAAAGAGATATAGATTCGATCTCACTCAACATGCTCTGCATAAACAAGCAAGCACACCCTCTAATGATATCTCAATTTTGCTCAACATCCTTGACATCTCTTTTCTTCTTGCACATCATTTTACATATACATTTTTCACATAGACATGCCCCACTCCACACATATTACTTATATATAACTAATTTACAATATATATATCCATTCCAACATATTAATATCTCATATTTTCCTACAACCCTTTAACACCATCCACAATTAGCCATGTCAGCCAAGGATAGACCTTAATTTAAAATGATATGAAACATGTGTTTGGATCAATCCTAAATCATAATGCATTACCATTAGTGAAAAATAACATCATGCACTTCCTTCCATAAACTTAGACTGGTCATATTTTACCTTCACATGCTTCCTCCAGCTAACACATGCTTCCCTTCTCTAATGCAAACACTCAGAAATCTTTCATATCCAATCAACAAACATAAACTATACTCTATCATTTCTAACTTGCAATTTTGTAACTCAAATCTATCGAAATTGGAGAATAAGATACTTCATGTGTAGTCATACTTTAGTTTCAAATCGTAGGCGATAGTATTCAACAATAATAGAATGTGGTACCAAAAACTATGATAGTTTAGTATAGTGCATGTTCTACATCATAGAAACACACCACAAAACACTACTACAAGCACTTCTAGACCACCTCCACCAACTAGAATGGATACAAGATGATATTACTATCATATTGCAATAGATGTTCACAACTTATCATAGTACTTATGGAACTCAAATGCTCAGACAAGTCATGTAAGAAGCAAATACATTTAATTCTCGTTGATCTGTTGAACCTGACCCTTTAGACAACATACCTTTGACATCAATGGCAGCATATTTTCAACACTCTCACCTTTATCATAGATGGAAAGTAACAAAATGTTGCTAGCACATCAACACACTCTATTCCTATCTATAACTCCCCCTTGTATGATATAATTGAAGCTTTTGAGCATTTGAACCACTTGAAATATATAACTTTTTGGGTTACTTTTTCCCTCTTTGACATCAGTGGTAAAGGAAAAACTCATTTGAAAGATATAACATTTTGGACTCCTTTGGATTCACTCCTCGTTTCATCATGGGTCTCTTTCTCCCCTTATAAAACATATTTTGCAAGACAATCAAGATTGCTTGTGACAAGGATTCAAAACTCCCCCTCAACCTATACTTCCTCTTTATTCAAGAGGAGGGATAAATCACTCCCAAATTCCGCTAGAGAAACTCAAAAGTCTCCTTAGGAAGAGGTTTTATGAAAATGTCTGTAATTTGCTCCTTAGTCTCAATGTACTCCAAATTCACCATTTTTTTGTAACCTTCTCTCTTAGAAAATGATACTTAATTGTAATATATTTTGTCCTTGAATGCATCACTAGATTCTTGGAAATATTTATATCACTAGTATTGTCACAAATAATGGAAATGGGCTCATCAAACTCTATTTTCATCTTCTTTAGGTTTTGCTTCATCCATAACACTTAAGTGCAATAGGAAACTGTTACAATGTACTCCACTTTTGTTGTAGGTAAGGATACTAAATCTTGCTTCTTGCTTAACCAAGATACAAGATTGTCACCGAGAAAGAAAGCTCCACACTTGTACTCTTTTGATCATCTATACTTCTAAACCAATCTACATCCATGTATGCAGTCAATGTCAAGTTTTCACTCTTAGGATACCACAAACCAAAATCCGTTGTATCCTTTAGTTATCTAAATATATTTTTTATTGCCTTGACGTGAGTTTCCTTATGCACCACTTTAAACCTAGCTACCATCCCTACTATTTGAATTATGTTTGGTTTGGATGCAATTACATACAAAAAAATACAAATTATTGAACTATACAAGGTATGGTTTGCCAGAGAAAATTCATCATCCTTACTCAATTTACACCTAGTATCCATAGGTGTACTTACCAATTTGCACTCTTCCATCTTAAACTTACTCAACATCTCTTTTATGTACTTGGTATAGGAAATGAATATACCTTTTTCCAATTGAGATAATTGTAAAACAAGAAAGAAAGACAACTCACCAAGAATTGACATTTCAAACTCTTTCTACATTGCATCCTAGAACTCTTTATGCATTGCATCACTACTACCTCCAAAGATGATATCTTCAACATAAACAATAACAATCAATAACTGATCACCTTTTGTTTTTATGTACAAATTATTGTCTACTGATGCAGAGTGGTAGGGGAAGCAACACCTTTTTCCAATAGCTTCTTTCAATGCACATACCAACTTCACTATTCCTTCCAACAAGCAACATGATCACCCAAATCAACTCACACACCCAGAAATGTTTGAAGGAATTTGGAATGCTATGTACACTCTCAACATGTCAAAACAAGACCAAATAACTTGACTTTACACTCGAAAACTCCCATTCTCTCATCACTCTTACACAAGCCCATGCAACCTTGCAACATTCACCAATAGGACAGTCAAAATAAAATCTGATTAAAGGCATTAACCAGACCATGAAACATTGGTTTAGACTCCTAACACCATCCTCCACAAGTTCCCAAAAGAATAGGATCAAGCACCCAAAACAAATGTATCAAAAGATTGATTTACAAGCCATAAACAAGGCTTAACTAGGCATGTACAAGGAAGCTTTCAACTTGTCAAGGCACACCCCTAAAGCCTTTATCAGGTTCAAAAATTCTCCCCAAGACCCAATACACACCTTACATCCATTCTATTTACTTAAAATACTCATAAACCAAAAGAAATGCTTACAAATGATCCTTTTTTGGACTATTTCAAGGTAAAACCAAACCTAGGGCATCAGATAACTTTTGCAAACCTCCATCTTTCCTCCTGAAACCAATTGCATCATGTAAAGGACCCTTAAATCCACCATTCCACCAAAAATCAGAATTTTCCTATGGTGGAATGGTGAATTATGAACATATTTGTGAACAAACCCTTGTTTTATAGGTTTTCAGATCCACTTTCACTAAAACTGATGTAACTTACTCAATACTTGATGAAAACGAGCCAAATCACCACCAAAATAAATTAGACTCTTCCCTCTTTCAAACCACACCAATTGGGATCCTGTACAATTATGTACCAGACCATACCAAGCACGGGAATAGTTAAAAACACTGAAAAAAATAGAAAAACAGAGTTTTTTATTATATTAATGCTTCAAAACTTCATCCAACCCCCTGCCTCGACCAAAAGGAGGCTATTTAAACTTTTCCACATCATTACCAATGACCCTCAACTGATTTTCAAGGAGGGAACCCATTGGTTAATGATAATTACATCATAAATGTTGAGTTTACTCC
This sequence comes from Sequoia sempervirens, assembly GCA_007258455.2. Taxonomy (NCBI): domain Eukaryota; kingdom Viridiplantae; phylum Streptophyta; class Pinopsida; order Cupressales; family Cupressaceae; genus Sequoia; species Sequoia sempervirens. The sequence continues at coordinate 29,338,768 of VDFB02109042.1, forward strand.
AAATTACATTATGAAAACTTTGCATTTTGAAGCAACCTTTCAATCCTAAAGACCTAAGACCTTAAAAACAATTCAAATGGCTTGTAATTAGCCTTATTACATTCTTAATACCCCACCCTTGCACATTTACATAAAAATTCATGTTTTTGCCTTCAAAGGCTACAAGAGCATCTTTTAGTGCAAGAGTGCATTTGTGTACATTGAAACTCAAAACTCAAAAACTCAACCTAGATCATAATAAATGGTCTTGTTAGACATTATTTAAAGACAAACACACTCAAAATACTAACACTAACCCTACTAAACACCAATTTCCATCAAATAAGCAAAAATGGAGAACGAGGTGTAGGTCCTCCTGCACCATCTACACTACCTCTCCTAAAACCTCGTTGTTGCAGATACCTATCCAATCTAGAATACCATGCTCTAGGGCCCTGTTTGAGTTCATAAAGAGCTTTCTTTAGCCTGCACACAAGATTCAGTTTGTCTAAACACTGGAATCCTTTCAATTGTTCAATATAGAATTTCTCATCTAACTCTTCGTTCTAAAATGGAAATTTGACATCCATCTAATATACCTTGAAATTATTGAATGCTGCTAATCCTAAAACATTCTAATTACTTCTAACCTTGCTACCGGATAAAATGTCTCTTCAAAATCAACTCCCTCAACTTGAGCATATACTTTACATACAAGTTTGACTTTATTCTAGATCACTTTAATATCTTTATTCAACCTATTTAGAAAGACCCATTTGGTACCAATGACATTTTTGTCTTTAGGTCTCGAAACCAACTCCCAAGTTTCATTTTTCCTAATTTGAGTTAACTCTTCCTCCATGGCCTCTAACCAACCTTTTTTTTTTGCTTGCCTCTGCATAAGAACTTGGTTCAATTTTTTATAGTAATATAAATTCTACCTGTTCATTTTCTTTCTCAATTCTTCTCTAGGTCTGAACTTCACTGTCTTTATCTCCTATGTTTTAATTTTCAAAATGGTTCTTTTGAACATACTTGGCTAGAGTCTTTGCATCTATATTCTTAGATTCACTTTTTGAGTCTTTGTCATTATTGTGGATTAATTCGTCATTATCTTCTACATCTTGAACCTCAATAGACTATATTATCTTTGTTGGAAACAATGAACACTGAGAGGGGGGTGAATCAGTGTTCTGCAAAATTTAACTTTATTAACTTGATCTTTAAACCTCTTATAGCATTGAACCAAAAGAAAGATGCAAGAACACAAGGAAATCAACCACAACACCATAACACAGGGATTTTTACGTGGAAATCCTATTAGGGGAAAAACCACAGTGGAGGTTAACCCACAAGATGTGTATACTCAAAATAAGTGTTTACAATGGAATGCACATGCATTCAGGCATACTGCCTAGAGCTCACTACTCAAATACAAAACGCTTACTACCCAAAAAAAGACTCATTATCTTACAGTCACATTCGGAAGACAACTAGAGTGGATGAACTATGAAATAGCATCTGCTAATGCCTAATTATAGTTCCAGTTAAGCACATTGATCACATTCTTCACATTTTGTCTGATTTTGCTCTTGAAACTCTATCTGCTTTAATTTGAATCACTAATCTTTGTTCTATTCAAGTGAAACTACACACAATCGATTTATATTCCTTCTAACTCTTGCATCATATCTCAAAATGATATAAATAATCAATTATAAATATCCACAACTAAAGATTAGAACAACTGCATGTCGGCTTTAACAAAATATGAAATATGTACAAACTGTCGGCCCAATCCATGAACAATTATCAATGCGGACCAAACAATTTCAGAAAAAGCATAGTAATAACCCAAAACAACATGTCTTGAACATGAAAAACCTTAAACAATTATGCCTCGAAGATCCGCAACACGCTATACTCATCTAGTCGGCCTTTTTTGTTGGATGCCCTATTTTAGCTTAACTGTTAACACATATCTTCAATTTGACTTCTAGTATAAGCAAATACTAAGGTGCAGATGGGATTAATGACTAGGTTTGCCATCAATGACAACACCAGATGACTTGTGTAGTGTCTCTTGCTAACAATCTCCCCCTTTGGCATTGATGGCAACACTTAGTGAAAAATGACTAAGTGTCAGAATCAGTACCAACATGAATACACTACAATCGGCAAAACTTAAAAAAAAAAAAAATCTCAACTCCCCCTGAGATGAATATGACATTTTTCACTATCCCACACTCCCCCTTTGACATCAATGGCAAAGATAGGAATCTGCATACCAAAAATCATAAAAAAAATTCTATGAACAAATTGTATATGTACAAACATGCTTTTCTAACTTACATGGACTTGAATATGTCTACAAAATTGTTCTTCAACAGGATTAAACTAGTGTCCCAACCATTTTTGTGACTCTCCAAAATAGTCATGTGACCACAAAACAAGTAGGTTTGCATCTCTGTTGACTCAAGATTTGTCAGATCACTGGCAGTCATAGCATCTTGTGCTTCCTTCAATGCACTAAGCATTGTCTCCATTTTAGGACCAATTAGTCCTCTGAGCTCACATACCCTTTCAACAATTTTGTATTTTTCATGCTTTAAACTTTTAATTTTGTCAAGTAGGGATATGATTTGACCTTCTTGATTACCCACAGAAATGGTTAGAGGATCAAAGATTCGAGAAATATCTGCTAATTGTTTCTCATATTCCTTAATTTTCTTCTCAGTGACCTCAGTGAATTTTGATAATGATAAGCATGACTTGTAGATATTTCCACCCTCAGATAATGCCCCTTGAATGTTCTTTTCATAGGTAGCTAATACGGCTTTGTCATTAGCAATCATACACTTCAATCTACTAAACTTGTTTGTATCAAATTCTTTTTGGACCTTATCCTCAGCTGAATTTTCAAGAGACTCAAGGTGAGTACTTATAGAGTTGATGAGTTTCTTTAATTGACTGGAGGGAGAATCAGATGAGTCCTTGACATGTGTGGGCATGATCTTCTCCAAGATATCGGATGCAAGACTTAGTAGCTCACTGTCCTCAATGTGAGATTTCAATATCTCCTCCCTTGCCTTGGTATGAGAAAATGATGCTACCTTCAACTTCTGAATAGGAGATAGAGCGGCCAAGTTGATAGGAACTTCAACCAATTCAAGGTCAAACACCTCCTTTTCTTCTAAAAACTTCTTTACTGCCTTTAAAGTGTCTCTTGCTTCCATAACAACCTCCTTTGCCTCAACCTTCTTTGAATATTCAATCATGGATTCTTGCTTGGCTTTGGGAATCTCTATTTCTTCATCTGACATATCTTTAGGAGCTTCAGTCTCCATGGGAATTTCAGTATCTTGCATATCTAGAGGATTCTGAGTGTCCTCAATTGTGTCTTTTTTCACTTCTTCAATATTAGCATAAACATCTTGAACTTTCGGACCAGATGGAACATCTTCATCATGAGTTTCTTTAGAGACAATGTTATATCTGTTCTTCAACAAAACTACCTTAAAAAATCTCTCAGTGTCTTTTGCTACTTCCTCAGTCTACCCAATCATAAGCTTATTCACCCTTGATTTGCTCTTAAAATCCTTTTTAGCATCATTAAGGATTTTCTTCATTTCTTCTTTTGATATTATCAGACATAGATTGGCAAGTATGCTCTCTATCATTCATTCATCTTCAGCTCTTGCATTTACTCTCCTCATTTCTAAGACTTCATATAACCCTTTAGGTAACTCTAACATTATTTCTATGAGAGTCATATTGAAAATATTCAAATATTTTATTGTGGCTTCTTCAAGAGTTCTCTGACCGACACTATCAAAAGTGTCATACCATTTAGAAAGTGGTTTGAGATTACCATCCTTAGTTAAACCTTTTTCCACTTCCTTTACAGTCATACCTGATCTATCAGTTTTCACCTTTTTCTTTGCTTTCTCTTCACCGGAGGGCTTTTCCTTAGAGACTCTTGATGCCTTTGTGCCCTTATCTTTGATTTATCTTACTTCTTCATCTAATTCATTTTCTTCATCATCTTCAACAACAACACAGACTCTTGTGCTTTTATCCTTCTTCATCTTTCCTTCGCTTCCGGATGTCTTGACTTGAGCTTTTACTGGGCTTGATTTCTTTGTAGGATCGGATGAGGGTGTAGAGCTCCTTGTAGATCTAGATTTGGCAAAGGATGTTTCCAAACTAGCTGACTCAGTTCTAGCAGGCTACCCTTCTTCAACTTGTTCTCTTTTCTTCCTAGCTTCCCTCATTGCTTCAACTGATATGTCGATGCTTTCTGCAAAAGCTTCAACTTCCTTTCTCACCTTCTAGACTATCATAGGCTTCTTCAGTTGTGCATGCACTTGCATATTCTTCTCTTCAAAGGTACCAAACCTTTCTTATGTCAGATCCTGAGGTTTACTCAACAAGTGTTGGGCATACAACTCCAAAATGTGTTCTTCAACCTCATATCACATAGGCATTATCCAAACTGTTTTAGGTTCTGCTGCTTCCATTAAAAACTGATCAATGTCAACCATGAAGCAAATAATGTCCTTATATTTTTCCACAATAGATTTAGGAATCCTTTCCCTAGCTTGCATTTCACTCTGGAACCTTTTGAAGTAGCCCCAAATAGTAGTTTTCCTTGCTTTGCTATCACCAATTCTATATAAGATGTCTCTGATTTGAACAACTACCGGTCTGTCACCTTCCCATTGCACTTTACCAACTCCCATGTAACTTCATTCATGAAGTAAAAAAATAGACATAACAACAGATTGCCATACTTGAAAAATTTCTTCTTGTCCTTCTTGATTTTACCAAGATTTTCAATTAGTTGGCCCCTGAGTAACTCACATAAGTCATATTCTGCATTTTTCTTGATCATTTGATAAGTTGCATAGATTGCAGTACCAGATACAGAGTTATCCCGACTAGAGTGATAGATTTTATATCCAATAACCATAGAAGCAAATTTTACATCCAATTCAATGATGTCATTAATTATCATGGCTCTTCTGTCGAAAGTGGAACCAGTTGCCTTAGTGACTGTTTGGTTCTTCACAAATTTCAATGTGGGCAACCCACCAGATGAATTCAGATCAGTAACAATGCTTTAGCTTCTCTTGTGATTGTGAAGGGTTGATTTAACCACATGAACTCGGCATGCTCTCGACTTAGTATGTACTGGACCCATTCATTTTCATCAAACATGAGAAACTTCACAATTTGTGTGAACTTCTTCTCCTCCAAAGTCTTAAATTCAGGCCTTACACAGATATCTTCTCCCAAAATGTGATTTATGTACAAATTTAACAACTGGGAGCTGCCTAACTCCTCAACATTCACATGAATATATGCCCTAATATCTTCAATGTGCAAAACACCATATAGAATGAAAGAAAGTGCACCTATTGGTTCAGTCTCAATGGATTTGAATAGGTGCCATTTGAATTTTTGGCAGGGTCTATCCTTAATATCAACAACTAATGGAGCAGCCATTTCCAGAAATTTCAAGTTCACAAGTTTTGCAGATAAATACCTTTCGCTGGATTAGGGTATGTTCACCAAATTTCCTTTACACTTGTATCTCACCAAAATTCACTTGCAAAGCTCTCCAAACTTCTTCTTCTTGAAATGCAATGTGACGAATGAGGAATAGAAGTAACCTTTTATCATTCACACATCTAACTTTTTATCGCAATAAATGCTTTTTCCCTAGGTCTTCTAGATACCTTGTTTTCATAGTCTGTGAAAGAAAATTCTTCTGCGAACCTTCAATTTTGCATATAATTCCTCCATAAGTGTTCTCAAAACATCTGTAGATCATTAATGCAAGCGTTGCAATTTGCCACATTCCAGTACCAACTACCGGCAGGGGGTAAAATATTTTCTTGAGAGCTCCCCCTAGGCCAGAGACCTTAAACTAATTCCCAGAGGAATTTCTAGCACCAGATTCTGGTGCGAATTCATTTCCTGCATCAAAAACAATCTTCTTCACCCATGTATTCTTCATTTGATTACTGATCTCATCTGTAGTAACTTTTCCTTTTCCCTTATCATCCTTCTGGATATTTGTCCCTTTGTTTACCAGACCCTTCCCGCTTCTACAAAATCTTGCAATGTGATTGGATTTGTTACAATTATAGCACACGACATTTCTTTGTCCAAACCAATTATTCCATTGATTTTCTCTTGATCTGCACTAGTTAGCAATATGGCCAAATCTATTGCAGGCATTACATCTGACATTTCTATTGAAAAAGTTGTTTGTCATATTTATGCATTCAATTGACTTATGACCATACTTATTGCAATTGAAACACTGACCAGAGAATGATGGACCACTTGGATTCATTCTACTTCTACATTGAGAAGCCATATGACCAAATTTATTGCAAACAAAATAGTATCCATTGAACTTTTGAGCATTGTGTTGTCTTACTGGATACCTTCTAGCTTTGCTCATCTGATTTCCTGGCCTAAATTTCCTTTGACCAGATCCGGAGCTTTCTCCTTTCTCATATCCAATACCTTGCTTGTCACTTCCAATCTTCTGACTTTGAATCAGTTCATCAAGCTTAGCTGAGCTAATATTGAACTTCTCCTTATATTCATTTGCAGTAGCAAGTTCATCCTTGAGAATAACAATCTATCTTTCAACTCTTCTTCATTATTTCTGGATTGTTGCAATTCAAGCTCCAATTGATTGATTCTGCCATGAATTCTACTGCATTCATTAGATCTTTCTTTCAAGGACTGAGTAAGATTCTCTTCATTCTTCTTTTTCTCTTCAATCTCCTTAGTCATCCTCATCACAATGGATTCCATCTCATGCTTTAGGACAACATTATCTCTGGTGAGCTTTTCACATTCTTCTATCTTTTCCTTCAAGGCTTGACTTAGGTGATCATTTTCCATGCTTTTACTCTCTTTCTGCTTGAGCTGATTGTAGAGATCTTTTCTCTTTTCCTTGGACTTATTGATTTGATATTTCAATGATTTAATGAATTTCTCAGCATTCATGAGGCTTGCTTGAAATTCCTAGACTTCAGATTTGGACTGATCAAGATCATCTAGTTCCACCAAAAGTTGTTGATGAAGATTTTCAAAATCATTGAATCACCTTCCCGGATCTTCCCTAAGCTATTAAGCTTCTTTTGAGGAACTAGGCTCTGATACCAATTGTTGGAATCAAGGAACACTAAGAGGGGGGGTGAATCAGTGTTCTACAAAATTTAACTTTATTAACTTGATCTTTAAACCTCTTATAGCATTGAACCAAAAGAAAGATGCAAGAACACAAGGCAATCAACCACAACACCATAACACAAGGATTTTTACATGGAAACCCTGTTAGGGGAAAAACTATGGTGGAGGTTAATCCACAAGATGAGTATACTCAAAATAAGTGTTTACAATGGAATGCACATGCATTCAGGTACATTGCCTAGAGCTCACTGCTCAAATACAAAAGGCTTACTGCCCAAAAGATGACTCAATGTCTTACAGTCACATTTAGAAGACAACTAAAGTGGATGAACTATGAAATAGCATCTACTAATGCCTGATTATAGTTCCAGTTAAGGAAATTGATCACATTCTTCACATTCTGTCTGGTTTTGCTCTTGAAACTCTGTTTGCTTTAATTTGAATCACCAATATTTGTTCTACTCAAGTGAAATTGTGCACAATCGATTTATATTCCTTCTAACTCTCGCATCATATCTCAAAATGATATAAATAATCGATTATAAATATCTGCAACTAGAGATGAGAACAATTGCTTGTTAGCTTTAACAAAATATGAAATATGTACAAATTGTCGACCCAATCCATAAACAATTATCAATGTGGACCAAACAATGTAGGAAAAACATAGTAAGAACCCAAAACAACATGTCTCAAACATGAAACACCTTAAACAATTATGCCTTGAAGATCCGCAACACGCTATACTCATCTAGTTAGCCTTTTCTGTCAGATGCCCTGTTTTAGCTTGACAGTTAACACATATCTTCAATCTGACTTCTGGTATGAGAAAATACTGAGGTGCAGATGGGATTATTGACTAGGGTTTCCATCAATGACATCATCAGATGATCTGTGCAGTGTCTCTTGCCAACAATCTCATCAATATTCACATTAATACTTTCCATAACCCTTATCATCCTTTTGTTATAACATATATATGCCTTGCTTATTATAGAATATCCAAGAAAATACCTTCATCAAATCTAAAATCAAACTTACCTAATGTTCTTCATCCCTTTTGATGTAACACTTTCTTCCAAAAATTCTGAGACACTTGACTGAAGTCAGTCTTCCTTTCCACAATTCATATGGTGTCTTGTTAGTCTTCAGTTTGATTTGAGCTCTGTTCAAAATGTATACTCCTATATGGACCACTTCTCTCCAATACATATCCGACAACTTTGCTTGACTCATGTTCATTGTTCTGACCATTACTTATACAATCTGATTCTTCCTCTCAACAACTCCATTTTGCTGACGAGTTCTAAGAGTACAATATTTTCTTCGAATTCCATGTATCTCATATAATTCATCATATCTATTAGAGGTAAATTCTCTACCTCTATCTGGTCTTAAACACTTAATTGTTCTTTCAGTCTCATTTTCAACCATCACCTTAAATGCTTTAAACTTATCAAAAGCTTCTAATTTCTCTTTCAGAAAAGTAATCTGTCATTCTAGAATAATCATCAATAAGCATCATAAAATACCCATCACCTTGAATGCTCTTTTTCCTTATTGGTCCACATAGATTTGTACGAATTAAATCCAATGGTCTTGTTATAGAATATTCCTTAGTAGGAAATATGGTCTTTGTCTGCTTTCCCTCATGACATGGTTTGCAACTAGTAGATGAAGGCTTCTTGATCTTTGGCATGTCTCTTACCATTAATTTTGAGCTAATCCTCACTAGATCATCAAGTTGATACATCCCAACATTCTATGCCAAAGCCAACTCTCTTCTCTTTGTATGGAAAAACGTTTTTTCCCATTGACCTTACTGAGATGATACACGTCATTGTTAATCTTGCTTCCTTCCACAACTAACTCACTAATACCAATCTTTCTGATTTCACAACCTTTAACATTGAATGAGAGATTATAACCTTTATCACACATTTGACTTACACTCATAAGATTGTGTTTCAACCCTTCTACATATAGGAAATTTGTCTTGCTTTCCCTTGTGTTTCAACCCTTCTACATATAGGACATCATAGGCTCAACGTACAACTTACTAGTAATCTTAGAAACTAAGTTATTACCAAGAGTTACAACTCCTCTTTCAAACTTCTTGAAGTGCATGAACTTGCTCTTATCTTTGGTCATGTGACTTGAACATCCACTGTCAATGATCCATATATTCTTCTCTTTCTGAGCATGTAATGCAGTTTGAGCCACCATGGATTTCTCTAATATTTATCCTTTCGATTTCTTCCAAAAATTTTAGTTTCACCACTCTAACTTACCGAGTTATTTCCTTTTGTATCTGGCATAGGAGGACTCACAAAATTTATTCTATAGTTTCTAGCAATATGCCCAAATTTTTTGCACTTATGATAGATAATATTGAAATCAAATAGTGGTGCAAAGATATTTCTACTAACAAAATTATTTCTTCTTTCCAAAATATTCCTACAATTCATAGCCTTATGACCAAATTGATTGCAATTAAAATAGTAAACAAAAAAAGAATGATTGAATTTGGTATTTCATCCTTGTCCTCTTGAAGCATGTCTACAAGATCTTCTATTTTGTTTGTGCACTTGAGTGAAACCATCGTCCACCATCTTGCTCTGCTTGGTTATCACAACTTGTTTGGATTTTGAACTTTCAGAGCCATTCTCTTCCAGACTCTCACCAACTGACTTCATGGCTTGCTTAGTCACCTTGTTCTTCTATATATTAGTAAAACCAATGTTGGTTTTAATGTGGCGATCTCTGATTTTTTATTATCTGACCCAAGATCCCAGTGCTCTTCCCAAACTTCAACTTTAGTTGACTGTTTTGAATTTCTAGATCTTTTCTTAATGACACAATCTCCGCTTCAAGTTTTTCATAGTCCTTATATCTTGTCAATGACCTTTTAGTCATAGCTTCTTTAATCCTCTTTGCTTCTTCCACTTGAATCTTCAATTCAATGACCATCTTCTCCGCATTCTCAAGATTCTGAGATAATTTGTCTTTAACTTCCACTTCTTCAAAAATTCTCTTCTGTAGTCTCTTATTTTCTTCGCTAGTACAAAGCAATTTTTCCACAAGATCTACCTCATCATCATCATCATTTTCAAACTTTATTTCTGCATCACCTTCAATATTTTCCATAGCCATGAATAATTACTTTTCTCCTTTATTTCCAAAAGTGCCTTGGTCATCATCATCAAACAAGTAGCTTTCCTCATTGATGAAGAAACTCTTTTGATTCTTCTGAAACTTTTTCCCTTTTGGAAATGACTTCTTTCCATTCTTTTGATTAAATCATTGTTAGAATCTTTGCATTGACACTTAGCCATGAAATTTCCTACTTTACCACAGTTAAAACATTTGAAAGGAAACTTACCTTTATACTTTCTGAAACCCCTTTGCAACTTTCTGATAAAGTTTGCTCCCTTTAGATTTGACTCATCTTCCAAATCTGGATCATCTTGCTTCTTGGACACTTTGAATGTTGCCTCTTTCCTTGCAGATTTGTCACTATCAATCCTCATCTCATAGGTGCAATCAAAATTCCACGTAACTAATCCATAGTTAGTGTAATCAAATCTTTAGCTTCTTTAAATGCAAAAACTTTGGCATCAAATCTTTGAGGAAGGGATTTGATTATCTTTTTCACAATTATACCTTCTTTTATTTCTTCACCAATACCTTTGATAGAGTTGACAACCTCATCAATTTGGAGCATGAATGTAGCAATGTTTTCCTCTTCCTTCATTTTCATACTTTCAAATTGACCTTGATAGGTCTGAAGATTTACTTGTTTGACCTTGTCATCTCCTTCATAAATGTTGTGTAGCTTAACCCACACTTCCTTCACTGTGCCACAATGTATAATCTTCACAAACTCAGAGTTAGATAAACCATATATAATAGCAATTATTTCCTTGGAATTATTCTCACAAGCCTTCTTTCCAGCCTGGTCTCTTGGGTGATTATCAGGAATTTCATAACCATCCATAATTGATTGCCAAAACTCAAACCATAGGGCCATCAAATATGCTTCCATCCTTACACTAAAAAAATAATAATTGGATCCATCAAAAAGTGGTACCTTATTTGAAGAAAAACCTTCTTGAGCAATTGAGCGTGTCATCCCAGATCTACCTCAAGTTGTTAAGCTTCTATTAAGGAACCTCACTTTGATACCAATTGAAGGGCACACAATATACTGAGGGGGGTGAACTAGTATATATGCTAATTTCAACTTAATTAAACATTAATTACCATTAATAACTTCTCCAACCATGAACTCTAAATCATCAAAGTAATAATTATTGATGATGAAGCAATTAAGCAACACAAATGCACACAACCACACAAAGAATACTAGATTTATGTGGAAACCTAGAACATGGGAAAAACCAAGGCAAGAAAAGCTACTTAAAGCTACTATCCAAATCCAACCTCACAATTAATATAAAAACATAATAATTTTGCAGATACCAACCTACAAGAATTGCAACCTTAAAAGGAGACACATATTCCCTTGAATTCTGATTCACAGACACCAACCTACTAGAGACACCAATCCTTGTAGATTGAGCTACAACTCATTCATGGAGAACTAACTTAGATCCCCACATTAAAAAAATAGATATAGATCTGATCTCACTCAACTTGCTTTGCATCAACAAGTGAGCACACCCTCTAATGATATCTCAACTTCGCTCAACATCCCTGATATCTCTTTTCTTCTCTCACATCATTTTATATATACATTTTTCACATAGACATGTCACACTCCACAAATATTACTTACACATAAATGATTTATAATATATATCCATTCCAATATATTATCAACATCTCATGTCGGCCTAAAACCCTTTAACACCATCCACAATTAGCCATGTCGTCCAAGGATAGACCTTAATTCAAAATGATATGAAACATGTAGTCGGATTGGTCCTAAATCATAATGCATTACTACCGGTGAAAGATAACATCATGTGCTTCCTTCCATGAACTTAAACTAGTCCTATTTTACCTTCACACACTTCCTCTAGCTGGTGTACGCTTCCTTTTTTGGTGCAAACACTCAAACATCTTTCACAGACAATCGACAAAACTTACTATACTCTATCACTTCTAACTTGCAATTTTGTAACTCAAATATGTTGAAACTGGAGAATAAGATGCTTCATGTGTAGTTGTAATTTAGTTTCAAATTGCATGCCATAGTATTCAATAGCAGTAGAATTTGATACCAAAAACAATAATAGTTTAGTACAGTGCATGTTCTGCACTAGAGCATCAAACCACAAAACACTATCACAAGCACTTCTAGACCACCTCCACCAACTGGAATAGCTACAAGGTGATATTACTATCATATTACAACATATCTTCACAACTTGATACTGTACTTTCATAACTCAAATGCTTAGACGAGTCATACCAGAAGCAAATACATTTAATTCTCACCGATTTTTTGACCTTGACCCTTTAGACAACATACCTTTGACATCAATGACAACATATGTTCAATAGGTGTTTTGAAAAATTTAAATTTTGAGTATATATCTCAAAAAAATGAAATATGGGCCTAGGTAGGGGTAATTTTGTAGGGGATGGAGTAGGATGAGTATGTTGCAGATTCTTTGCAATAGAATATAGAATGGGGTCTCCCCTGATTGTACTACAGGTATGGCTCCCTTAAGACAATTTCATATATAAAAAATTCCTAAAATAACTTAAATAACTCTTGCACATAATGATTTACATACATTCCAAGCTTTTGGGAATGAATCTACACCTTTACTTTATTAATTAATTTGAGCTACTTTAGTGAACACTAGTCCATTCAATATTTAGGAAAGAAATGAACTTCATTAATTACCCCTTTTAGGTAGGGATAAGGTGAAATTGTCATTGATTGTTTACTCATTGAAGAGTGTGATTTTTAAGTACAATGTAGAGAGATGGAACACCTTGTGCATCAAAACTTATTTATATTTGTATTGTGATTAACATGAAATTATTGAATAATAGAATTATCAAAAAAATATTTTTTAATCTCGATGTCATAAATTAAAAATTAAAATAATCTCATTCAACATTTTTAAAGAATTTAAATATGAGAATACAATTAAAAAAACATTAAATTGGCTCAAAATGAAATGAATAAAACACCAATCACAATAATTGTGAATATTCACACAACCAAGTAATTGTTAGGCTAGGCACGAATACAAATAATTAAAAGAAAAGTGCTTCATTCTTTTAGCATTAGGTAGTAGAGGAGGGTGGTGTATTTATCTCATCCTTTGTGTTATCCTCTCACATGAGGAAGGTCAATGTCATGAGGGAGATTTATTTGAACATGATAATCAAATGGAAGCTTGATCAAAGATAGGCTCAATACACAAACTAAAAATATCTCTATTGCGCATTATCCTACATTGCCACACTTGCATTTCACTTGCACAAAATCCTTTCACTTAAAGATTAGAAAAATACTGTCAAAAAGGCAATACAAAATAAAGAAAACCAAGGAGGCACTCTTTCATTGGAAAATTAGAGACCTCATCAAACCGAAGAGGGGGTTTTGACCATCTGACTTATCTCCAAGATAGCCTTCACATCTTTGGTGTAGATTAGCAAGCTATAAAGGAATGGAACCATGTGATCAATTAAATAATAGAAAAAATATGTAAAAAAAGGTAGAAATGATGTGTATGCCTTACAACATAGTGTGAGAAGCAATTTACCTTCGACATCCATGAATAAGGTGGTTGGAAGTGAGGGCATATTTGTCCACTCTAAAGAGTAGATCTCCATTGAAATCAAAGGCGGTGAAGTCCTCCCTAGAATTTATAGAATTCTATAAAGAGAAATAAATATATTTAGAATCAAATAAAATCAAAGATGTCTATTGCTATGAAATCAAACATAAAATCACATAATTTATTTTCTACACAAATAAAAATCATACATAGTTTCCTCAAAAAACTATAAGACTTTATTAATGGTTTCTGTCAAGTTTTTTTGAAGAAAATGAAAATATGTTTAACAATCATTTTGAACATACACAATCTTAAAAAAATGAAACAATTAGCATGCAAAAAACCATATGCCATCTTCTTGTAATTTCTCTATTATATAATGATTAAATTACTACACTACATATATAATTTAGTACAAAAAATCATGTTATCTACTTGTAACTTTCTCATTGTGCAACGTTGAATGAATAGACTTTATGGTTAAGATAATTTAATCAATCTCTTACACAAATGAAAAATGATAACTGTATAAAACTTTTACTATAACTCCTACACATGTTGAATATGATAAAATATAAAGAAATGTCATATTACACATTTATAATTATGACATATCTTTTCAAGACAACATAGTCCTAAAACATTATATATTTAATATTGTTTGATCCAAACACATTTAAGACATATATAGGATCAAACAATCACAAATTTACCCAACAACATATCTATGAAATAAAATCATAAATAGAAAATTATGAAAATTATGTAAAAAAATCATATTCATTCAAATGATTTCATCTCATTTATTGTGCATTTCTTTTAAATATGATAATTTTTTTGAAATTATCATACCATTTTGTAGAGCACAAACCCTAATATGTTTCGACATCATCTAATAATTCAAAAATGACAATTAACTCAATTGACATATTTTCTCATTAATGACAAAATGCAAAAATATTAGCTAAATGAAATGTGTTTGTTTATGCGAACACTAAATAGAATTCTTATCTCCATCTAAATAAAATAAAATTGAATAGAGAAATAAACGATCATATTGGATCCTATCATTTATGACTTTTTAAATAAGATTATTTTAGGAAATATAATAAATGTAAGATAAAAATCTTTTCCATATATTACTAATATGAATTTATTACATGATAAGGTTGTACGTCACAATCACATATTTATTACAATAAGACACGTTTCTATGCTGCGATCATGTATTTATTGCAAATTGTATGGTTAAAACTTGTTTGATGTTTATCCTTTTAATCTCGACCATTGATATATGTATTTCATGTAGTACCCCCTTAGAATTCTTATCTCCATTTAAAATAATTTAAATTGAATAGAGAAATAAACGGTCATATTAGATCCTATCATTTATGACTATTTAGACAAGATTATTTTAGGAAATATAATAAATGTAAGGTAACAATCTTTTCCATATATTACTAATATGAATTTATTACATGATAAAGTTGTACGTGAGAATCATATATTTATTACAATAAGACAAGTTTGTATGCTATGACCATGTATTTATTGCAAATTGTATGGTTAAAACTTGTTTGATGTTTATCCTTTTAATCTCGGCCATTGATATATATATTTCATCTAGTATCCCTTGCTAAAAGCTTATCAATATAAAAATAAAGTATTGATTTGTGAAGTTGAATGACTCAAATAGATTTTTCTAAAAATCAAATCTTGTTGGGTGCATTCTATAAGAAAATTTGAAGAAATAAGATTGAGATTATCTTAATGAAATAAATTAATTATTTGTACAACTTCGATCTATTCTTCCAAAACCAAACGAGTTGCAAAAACTTAAAAATTGTTATAGAACTTAAATAACAATAATAAAAAACTAAGATATTCATTGGCAACAAAATTAAAAAATACAAGGAAATACTGTAATGGCGACAAAGCGCGCAGAAGTCTCGCAGCTTGAGTTGACCTCTTATCTAACCCCGGCTGGGTTCCACAAAATCCTGGTTAACTTACGACTCAGTCTGCTTAACAAACTTCTTATTTTACACATTGTTTGGATCTTCGTCAACCATGGCTGCACATACAGATATTGGTGAAGTGGGCATGTAGTTTGATCAATGCCGTGACTTGATATTTGTTTTGTTGGGGCCTTTTTGGGCCGACTTAATTGGCACAGTGTGTGCTTTTAATCGTGTAATTGAAGAAGATGAAGCCAATTTTCATAGCCATTCAAATCTCTGTGGTATTGGGGACTCTGATAGCAATGGCGTATTTGGGGAAGCCGGTGTACTGGAACATCGTGAGTCCGAGAATCAACAATTCTGGTGAGTACATTAACTTTTAGTTAGTTTTTTGAATTAATAAATTTTTTCTCGTTTTTTTTTTTGTTGAACTTTGCCATGTGCTCTGCTTTAAGCATTGGCTTTGCTTGTTTATGGAAGCCTATTAAGAGTATTGGCATTTTTTGGGCCAACTGACTTATAGGCTTGAGTTATGTCTATAGCTTCTTGCTAAGTTGGTGGTCCATGTTTTTGTTTTGCTTGGGAATAGCCAGTCGCCATGAACAATTGGATTGGGCTTACTCATTTTATTGAATTTCAGTGAACTAGGAATAGAATTGGATAAATTTTAGGTCTGATAGCTTTATATGCCTTGATCACCCTTTGTCAGTTGCTATTATCTACCGGTAGAGTGCATTCCCTTCATGGTTATGACCCTTTGATAGGTTATTCTACCCTGGCTTATAGTTTTTCTTGGAATACTAAAGATTGAAATGAAATGGAATGATTTTAATAATGTCCACGAGACCAAGATAGTGCCTGGGACCACAAAGCCAAAGCTGTGATCTGATGTAAGACAAGAGTGCTCAAAGAGTGAATCAAGGGTCAAGTTTGCAGTAGTGCAGATTGCTTATGGAGGGTGGACCTTCAACAATTAATTCTGATTAGGAATTTACCTGTTTTTGCAAGTCTTGCATTTTTTAGGGGGAAGGCATAGAGTTGGCTCTCAGGATGGCGATTACGTGGCTCAGATGTCACTATAGACGAAGCAGTTCATGTGAAGCACCATTCTGTATCAATTTCACCATTCTTATCTCCCATCTACCGGTTTCAAATCTAAGCTGATATCAGCACTACTCAATTTGCTAGGACTCAAACTTAGAATCTTCCCTTGGCGCTGTCAGGTGCTCTTACCATCAGGCATGGATCGGACAGCCTCTGCTCATTTCCTATTGGAATTGAGCCCACCAACATTGAAACTAGAGTTGTCTGTTTTGAAGCATCCCATGTGGCTTTTATTTTTTAAACACAAATGTACAAATAAGTAAATGGCCCGTACATGGAAAGAGTGGCAGTTTTTGATTCAGAAGAGGCATTTCGAGATACAAATGGTTAATTAAATTACTAATAAGTGTGCAAGGGACCTGTGGTCATTAGCTCGATGCAGAGCTCAGGTTCTGATATCTGATTTAGCCGAGTTGTCCAATATTGACAAATGAGTTTACTCTGCATTGTCTGATTAGGCACAGGCCAACCGGTGTCTATAAAGCCAAATTCAAAGGGATTATCATCTTCATATACAAAATAGGTCCAAAGGCTGGTATAAAAGTTTATGCAGAGAACTGAGAAAGTGAATGCCTACTAAGGCCATTATATATTACATATCTACTTCTGAAATTTGGTTGCATGCTATGCTTTTTCTCAATCACAGTTATTGTACTCGTGCATGCTTTTAATGATTAGTTTTTAACCTAATATTGAACTCTTTTATAATGACAGGGGCAAACATAAAGAATGATTCCAACTTAAATAGCTCTATACCAATGCCAGCTGGTCCTAAAAAGCCATCGGTTCGTTCAGTTTGGAAAAAATCCATTTGGCAAATACCACCTAGTGGCAGTAAAATGCCATCGTCAAAGGCTTTTGTATTGAGCAAGGAAATGGTCGACTATCGAGCAAAAGACAACATTATTATTGTCACATTTGGGAATTATGCATTCATGGATTTTATTCTTAATTGGGTCAAACACCTCACAGACTTGGGAGTTAATAATCTCCTTGTTGGTAATTGCCGAAAATTTTAACCTGCTTTTGCTTACAAAGTATTCATTTTGGCTCTGCACTATCTTTTATTATATTAGGTCAATGGTCATCAATATGTCTTATAGATGGGTAAAGTGATGTTTGTGATCATTTATTTTCAGGTGGAATGGATGAAAAAGTTGTGGAGGCTTTGTATTGGAAAGGAATTCCAGTTTTTGATATGGGCAGCAAAATGGTAACGGCTGATGCTGGTTGGGGGTCGCCTACATTTCATAAGATGGGACGAGAAAAAGTATTTTTGATCAATGTCTTTATGTCCTTTGGTTCTGAGCTATTGATCTGTGACACGGACATGGTTTGGTTGAAGGTACATTTCTTTACCAAGTTGGGTAATGTTTGTATGCCGATTTGTTTCAGATTTTTTTCTTTTCTTAAAGTTAATATCATTTATTTGTTTATTCCTGGCAATGGCACGATGTTATCACTTTGCTAAGCTGTTAGAAATACAAAAATTTTGGCGTGACAATAACTTTTAAAACCTTTTGAAAATGGCTCTCAACTAACATTCAAGCTGAAATGCAAAACAAATGATTACCTCATAGTTCCTACTGCCTCTAGACGAATGACTCAAATTCTTGTCAAGAATTTTCTTCGTGAACAATGTTTTTGTCTTTAGCTCTCAGCTACTGATATTTGACATAGACACGATTTTGGTTGAAGGTACATTTTTATATTTCTAAGCTGAGTGATGTTTGTGTGCTATAGACATTGGATTATGTTTCAGACTTGCCTAAACTCCAGATCTGCTGTATCTAAAATCATTCAGACCACTCAAAGTGAACCCATCCAATATTTTGAGTATGAATTTGAGGATTTGGTTCAAAATCTCTCCAAGCTAGATGCCCTTGCTGCCTATCTGGATGAATTTGCTTACAGAACTGCCATGCCTCTACCTGCATTCATGCTCTGTTTGAACTTTGAAACTGTTTTAGAAGGTGATTGGAGGTGTGATAGTGTCAATAGAATCCTTTTAAGCCCTCCACGAGATCCACCCAAGTATGTGGGTCATTATTACACAGTATCAGTGATCATGTGCACAATGCCTTTTATGTACTAGGAAGTCTATGGGCCTCTTGGCCTACCTGTAATAACAATTATATGATATCTCCTCCAAACGCATAAAGAGACTTTTTTCGGCCTCTGCTATAATATTTTTCTTCAGCTTGGAACCATGTCCTTCAACATTCCTTAAATTATCAACAAAGAATCTCCTTCTTGAGAACAACACAAGCATTTGCCCTAGGCATTTGATGACAACATTGATGGTCATTTTCATCTAATCCTCTTGTCTCTGCCAGCTATCTGTAGTCATGGACATATTTAATGAGAACAGCACAAGCATTCGGCCTTTGACATTTTGAAGTAAGCTTTCTGCTTCATATGTTATAAGTTTTCCTTAGGAGACTCCAATAAATGTAACTTCTGCTAACCTGGAGGGACGAGACCTATTTTACTGAAGTTTGCTTTGTCTTCCTTCCACTCCTCCCTATACAATATCTATTACTATTATATATTTGTGCGTATAATATTTGTCTCTGTGTGGAGGGTTGCATCTGTACCTTATTAAATACTAGAGTTCCAATTTTTGTTTTTCTTGTCTATAATCCTATAGGCATCCTAGTAACTTAGCCTCTAAGTGGACATAATGTGAGGTGGTAAAATTGTATATTTGAAAACTTTCAATTGGAATTGTGATCCTTAAAAATGACAACTCATTGATCGTGTTAAAAGCAGGCTTTATGCAAGTAGCTGTTGGATTGAGCTTTCAAATTATCCACATGCCATAGTTTTGATTTTCTATCCAT
Source organism: Sequoia sempervirens (assembly GCA_007258455.2). Classification (NCBI taxonomy): domain Eukaryota; kingdom Viridiplantae; phylum Streptophyta; class Pinopsida; order Cupressales; family Cupressaceae; genus Sequoia; species Sequoia sempervirens. Next base: position 29,358,637 of record VDFB02109042.1, read on the forward strand.
AAGGTCCCTCATTAGTTACCAATTTTTTTGATAAATCTGATTGCAATTTATTGACATTTTGAAGGCAATTGCTTGCAGGTTGAAATCCACTAATCTTCATTTGTAATGAATTAACGTTTAGTTTAAATTTTGTTGGATGCTCTATCAAAAACTGGTCATCATTAATGCATCTCAGATTTTCTTTCTCAATAATGTCATTTAAAAATTAGAAAGAAATGCAAGTAAAATACTATAAAAGCTTAGGTGTATTTAACCGAGTTAAAAAAGGAATAAATTCCATTTTCTTTCCATGGTGGCAACGCCAGTTTTTTCTGTGAACCCTGCTCCTCCTGCTATATCAATTTCTTGGCTATTGGTAATGTCATGAAAATTAAAATGTGGCCTCTATTTGAGTTGCATTTATTTGCATGATGCTTATCTTTGAAAGTTGTTAATAATTCATTTGTTTTGGTCCCAATCTCATGAAACAGAATCCTCTTCCATATTTTGCCCGCTTTCCTGCAGCAGATGTTTTAACATCAAGTGATCAAGTGGTGCCCACAGTGTTAGATGACAGGCTAGAAGCTTGGGAACGAGGTGATTTGTGATCTTGTAACTAGAATTTTCTTGTAATTTAATTCTTGCAGTTTGTAGGAAAGATAATGATGCATTAGTTTCCATACATCATCATTTGTTCACATGCTTATGTTAAGATTCAAGAAGCAGGTCAGTGATGTGAAATACTTTGCTTGGTGATTTTGTTTCTTATAATGTCTTCATAAGAAACAAATTTAAAAAGCAGAAAAAAACAGTTACTGTATTGCCGCAAGCAAGAATAACTTGCTATGTATTTGAATTTTTTTCCTCTCCTGATGCATAATATTTGTACAGTTTTCAATTCTCCAAGGTTTAGGTTCACATAAATTCTGACAACAAAAACCAAATCTGCTGCAAGGTTAAATTGATTTCATTGAATTTGTTGCTGGATGACTATCATTATGTCTACTACCTAAACTTGAAGAATTTTTAGAGCTTCTGACTTTCCAATAAATGAGATTATGATCCACATTCATAATTGGAATATTGGAGATGTTGCATGGAAAACCATAAGGATATGCCAAGGCCTTTTTTTGCTAAAGATACCTAGGGCCACGAATCCCAGACCTACAAAAAATCGAGTGAAAAAAAATAGTTGCCAATAGCCAATCTTGTTGGGACCCTAGATGCATATTAAAGCATATTAACATGCTTCTCCTCCAGAGAAAGCTGCAAGTAGCATCAGGATGGTTGATGAACCCCACAATTGTTAGTGAGATTCTAGCCTCCTACCAGATTTGTACTCTTCATAGCCACATTCCTTTGAGGGCCAATGCGGACTGACAGGATGGGAGGGTCACATTTTAGTCTAAATCACATGTTTCTTCCTCCAAATAACTTTTTCCCATCTCATGAGCAGATAACTAAAACGATTAGTGCAATTTATCTCCCTGCATGCCCCCTTCTCAATAAACTTCCATATGGGCTTTCTATCCTACCAGATTAGCAACTAATACTGCCCTGCCATACACTTCATGCTATATAGATACACTCCTTTGAAGGCCAGTATGTATCAACAGGATGGGAAGGATTACACTGCAATCTAAATCACACACTCCTTCCTTAATATAGCTGCTTCCCATATCATGAGCAGATCACTAGAACAATGAGGGCAATTTCTATTTCTTAATTCTCCCTTTCAATAGATTACCGTATGGGCTTTGCATACTACAACTGCCTTTACATTGCATGCCAAAAAAAAGATAATGCTGAATATAGGTAACATAACAACATTCAAGTGCCCTATACCCATCTAAATTTCTTCTATATTCCAGCTCATGCACACACTATTCTTATCATACCATGGAGGCAAATTTAGGTGTACACATTATTGATTTGATAGTCAATCTTCCTTTCAAAAATGCAACACACAACTTGTTGGGTCCTAAAATATTACTCCTAAATCCTAAATCTTTTCTCCATCTTCAAGGCCGCCAAGGTTTTGTCATCAAGAAGGGAAAAAGGTGATCATCGACAAACTTGCAATGGTTAGATGTAACTCTGAAAGTAGGTTGTCTCTCCTTCGCTTTGGGCTTAACTTAGACTTAGGAGGGTGTTCCTAGGGGTATACTGCAATAGGTATTGAGGTCAAACAAAATGGACAACCAAAAATAACAACTAAACCTAGTTGCATACTTGACCTCAAATTTTGTCATTATGTCAAGGAAGATGTATTAACCCCTATATAGTTGATCATACACCTTGTACATGTACTTGTATATATCAATAGTTCTAATCCCCTAAGGTTGTTTCATTCATCACCTCTTACACAATGACAAGGTGTAGGCATGCATATGCGAGTTCTCTGATATTATACAATTTTGGTTCGTTCAAAATTTTTTTTTGGTTTATAATAATGAACCCTGAACAACATGCTAATCCTAATCTAAACCTACAGTTAACTAGAAGAAAAGTATTGTTTAGATTTAAATGTACAATCTCGATCAATAAAGATCGGTGCCTAATTCATTGGGCAATTGAGTCATAATAGAGGAAAAGGAGAATTGAACATAGCATCGACAGAACTAGGTTTGTACATGCAAACCAAAGCTTACATTTTAATAAAGAACATGCTTAATAATCCATAATTGGAACTACAACAATCCATATATATTAATAGAATGGTTATTACAAACACATTTAATACATTAGGTGTTGTCACACACCCACCAAACCTGAAATATATTTGTGCTAGAAAATGAGGCAAAGGAAAATAATAAATATCTAACTATGATTAGGGTATTTCCTTGAATCGTTGCAAACAATCACAAATACATTCATCATAGAAGAAATGTACATAATGAAACCTTCCTACGTTGGTACGGAGCTAAGCTTTCATTTATAGTTACAACAATTCAATGTTTGAAACCCTAGAGAGACCTGTAGACAAAACCAGAGCCAAAACTACTTCAACAACCAACCCTTTGAATGTTGAACTCCTTGGTATATATAGATCTGAAGTTTAGGCACCCAACTCGCACAAGGCATGTGAAAAGCAATCATCCTTTGCACATAGTCGTACATGCGTTGTGATTCACAATTGAAATTGTATGAAAACTGTTGAAAAATTCTTGAAAATGCCATAGGAAACAAGGAGGAACACGTAATAGTTCTATAGAATCACATTACATGGATGGCGCCTCAAGATCTGGAGTGATATGGTCTATACAAGTCCACAAAATCAGCTGAGGATGCTGCCCAACGATGGCATGTAGACAACAAGTCATGAGACCCTAGTTGTAATAATAAATTAGGGCACATCTGTGCCATTCGTTTCCCCATTAAATCCACACCTTTTTGAATAAAAAATGATTTCTGGTTGCATATCAGACACTTCAAATAGTTGTAGAGCCTTATTGGTCGCATTGATGGCTCTTTGGACCGATTGTGAAGTAGGTAGGAGTTGGTGTGAAAAAGCATGGAAGTTTCAGACTTTGGAGGTTGAGGGTGACAGATGCTTCATACCATAGAGGAATGATGGAGGAGGGAAGTTTGAATGAGGGAGTCCAAGAAGGATGAGCAATGGAGAATGTCAAGGATTGAGGGTGGGAAAGGAGTCATACTGCTAAGGCATGAGGGGAAGGGAAATATTGAGTGTTTAACTTATGAAGGAGGAGAATGGAGAAATGTCATTGTTTGGGGTTGCCTTGTGACAAGTACAGCAATAAGGGGAAGTTGGAAGTTTGACTTCGAAAGGTCTTTGTGAGGGAACATAGGAATTGTGGGCTTTCGGGGGTAAAGGAAATGGGTAGGGAAGTTTGACTTATTGAGAGGAATAAAGGGTTGCAAGGGGAAGCAAAAAAGCATGCCAGGTAGGGAAACTCCAACAACTGACACAGACTTGAATCTTTCAACTTGCAACCCAAACACTTACACATGCCTGGAAATTTAGGAACTGCAACACAATATAAACACAAGGGGAAAGTAGAGGATGACACAAATACAATTTTGACCAAGGGGGCCCCATATAAGACTTCTTAGATCAGTTATAAATGGGGGCCAAGCATAGTCAAAACACACAAAAGTGAAGGGGACTCAAGCAAAAATTTGGAAGTGAAATTGAGTCCCAACATGACTTGCTCATCTCCATACCTAGTTATCTATCACGAGGCATATACACCAAGATTGAAAGGTGTAGTCCAAGTGCACACAAAAGTGTAAAAGTAGTCATTTCATCCAAATCCTAACAAATCCTTTATTTTAACTCAAATCGAATGGTATACAATTTTGTGCAAGCAAGAAAGAGTAGGAAAATATTTAATTGTCAAAACCATTTTTGGACATGGAAAGCTGGTTCAAAAATATAGATGAGTGTTTTAGATTTTTAGTGACAACTAAAGGACAAACTTATTGAAACACATCAAATAGGGCCATTATCAACAACAAAATTGGAAAGTTCACTTGAAGGTGCAACTATGACTTTTGGATGAAATCACCAAGTACAACTAGGAGGGTTTTCATCCTTGAAATTGGTATTTTTCAGGAGGGTTTTCATCTTCAAGAAATCAGATATGAACACAAGCTCTCTCATATGTTGAAGAAAATATCATAACATGTCTAACCCCGACAATGAGCTCACAACCTCCTTTTATAACATTTTGGGAGAAATAAAATAATAATTTCCTTTATCCTCTAGAAGCTCTTTTTTCAAATTAAATAATAAACTTTTATAAGAGCAAAAGTCCCCTATGTGCCTAGGCCTCACCTCTAAAGGCACAACTTAAAACACTTTTTAATTAAATAATTATACCTTGGTTGCCTTTTTACTTTATCCTCCTTAGGACAACTTAAGTTCTAATTATTTAATAATTTAATTATTCACACAAGTCGTGGAAAGCGTCAAAGTGAGATAAATATGAAATTTTGACCATGCCATAGTCTTTGAGGACTTAGGATGATGAATTGCAGCACCTTGGTGTCTGTCTAAACATAGCATGCTTCTCCAAGAAGTTTGGAGAGCTCTTGTAATGTCCCTCCTGAAGTGAACAAGGGAAATTAATAAAAAAAAATATTTTATTATTTTTGGTTTTTGGCGGCCAAGGGGGAGGAGAAAAATAATATTTAAATTTGAATTTTTGGCGCCAAAAATATATTTTTATTTTAATTGGGCTTGGGCGACCCTTTCTGGAGAAATAAGGAGGGAAACAAATAAAAAAAATCTAATTACAAATTGGCATCCAAATTTGGAGGATTAAAATAAAATTAAAAAAAAGCAATTTAAAATATAAGGTTGGCACCCAAAGCTAGGTCAGCCAAGTTGGGGAGTGTTGATGTGATTTTTGTGACCGCACCAATCAGCAGAACAAAGTAATCCGAAGGTTACTCCATTCTCTCTTGATCAAAGAATCCCGTGTGCTAAGATTGCAAGAAAGATCGCACGTTCAACTGCAAGGTTCCGAAATGCTTTGGAATACCCTCAGTAGGTTCGTTGTGATATGCTGTTTTTACAAGGGGACTTACACAATTGTTCAAAAGGTTTGCAGTTGACAACAAGTTAATGATTGGAAGGGAATTTTGCGCAAATGATTTAGCATTGAGGTATGATTTCCTAAAACTAACCAGAAATATGCAGAATTGAATGGCTGCAGAGATTAGAAAATTATATCCTAAAATGCAAGAGGTATTGAGCTTGACTTCAATGAACTTCAACCAAATGTTGTCTTGCCTCTCGTTGGACAACTTCGACAAGGTTGGTGCAATCTTCAAGGGAGCGAAAAATGTTCAAATCACGACTCAACAATGCAAATACCATCAAAACGATGCATACATACACATGAATCTTGACCAAAGTTAAATCTAAAAGGCATTCCAGTTGACCACGTAGGACAAACTTACCATCAGTAAGCTTGTTAGTGATATGGATTAATGAAGCTCACTTAAATCAAACACAACCACCCATAATTAACTACTTGCATGAAAATGAGAATTACTCTAACTTTAAGTCCTACTTGAAGTTGAAGGGTGAAGAAACCTCACTAACTGCTCATAATGAAAGACAAATTCACCAATCAATGAAACTCTTTTATTATAATAGCCTTCGTAACAATTCCGTACAAAATTCTCAAAGGGAGAATTTTCCTTCTCCTTCAAACAATGCAATGAAACTATTCTAACTCTAATTGTCTCTCTATGTTCTAGCAAAATGCCTATTCTCTAGTCTGATCTAATGTCTAATGATGCACAAATGAGGGGACTCCCCTTTATATAGCTGGCCAATCTCAATGGATGGTCCAGATCAAATTACAATGGACGGCTTAGATCGAGCCACCTCAGCCTTAGACCAGATTCTTCCCTAAAAACCGCTAGAAGGTGGAGGAGTGGCGTAATTAATGAGTACAAAAATAGCAGATTCCTCCTTGACCACTATGGGCAATCAATACCCACTATCCTTCTAAAAGATTCTTGTCCATGACCTTGTTTCCATTGTTCTTCTCTTTGACCACGTAAGCTACAAATCGGGCCAGCATTGCATCAACTTCCTGTTCAGAGATTGCCGGAGTAACGTTGAGCTAGTACTCGAGGATAGCAATCGTCTGTTCCTGCCGGTCACAAAACTTTCTCCAACTCTCGATGGATTCCTGTGTGCTCTGAATGATGGCCGAGAATGTGGAGATATTTTCAAAGTCTAACTGAGCGAACACCCTCATCTCCGAGAAGAACGACTGCAACCTTCCCTTCAATCCATCTATCTCCACCTCCTCGGGAGTTAGCCTTCTGGTGAATAACGCTTCCAACGTATTGAGGATGCCTTCGTGAATATTTCCCATTGCTTTTCTGATTTTGGTAGACTCTGCCTTTGCTGTGTCAAAGAAGCCTCTGCCAGTGAATGCATCAGAATACCACCCTAGAAAATCATATCTATCCCCTGCCTGAATCACTCCTTCATCAACCAAAGTTTGTATTGGAATGCGCATCAGAGCAGCTAGGTGAGGAATGGTATTATCCTAAAATATATGTGTGTCATTCTAGGCCTGCTCGATGTTCTCCAAACTTGAGAGGATACTGGAAGCGTGCTGGAAAGAGGAGACAAGATCAATCATGAATTTCTCAGCCTCAGCACGGACACCGCCTATCCACTTATCTCCTTCTTGAATAGCCTTCTTCATTTCTTCGATTCCGCTGATCGACTCCCGTGGCAGCTTAGGTGGAAGCTCCATCGTTGGGTTCTCTTGAGCACACAGACGTGCTAGATGCCGCACATATCCAACCAGTGCCCTATGCTCCTTCAATCTCTTATACTTTTCTTCCTTTCGCACCATGCTATCCTTTAGCGCCTGGAAGGAATTTTCAGCCTCCTCGACAACTTGTGCTCCGGAGGGACGCCCTAATTCAATCGTAGTGACTATGTAATTTTCAGGCATCACATCACCTAAGTCATATTCCTCCCTCGGAACTGCGACATGGAGAGTGCGAGAACCAGCCTCATCCGTTTCCATCCTGGAATATTTCTTGGCTCTCTTCCTGTTAGGTGACTTACTTGAGGGACGCCCTAATTCAACCGTAGTGACTGTGTAATTTTCAGGCATCACATCACCTAAGTCATATTCCTCCCTCGGAACCGCGACATGGAGAGTGCGAGAACCAGCCTCATTCGTTTCCATCCTGGAATATTTCCTAGCTCTCTTCCTTTTAGGTGACTTGTTCTATTCAGGAGCTCCTCCATGTCTACTGCCGGGTCGGCGTCATCCTCCTGATCTCTCCTTATTGCGTGCGAGAGCCAATTTGGAGCATTCTGCTGAGTGCCATAGACAATAAGGGGCTGCTCCTCTATTGCTTCAACTTCATGAACTTCTTCTAGAGCAACACTCAGTCGAGGCTCATTTGTCTCCATACGCTGGCTATCCTCCTCAAAACCCCGAATGTCAGGTTCCGCAATGTCTTCTTCCTCAAAGGCTACCTCAAGTGCACGATCAAAGCGAATGTCCGTCTTTGTTTCTTCTCCTTCATCTGGCTGATCGGCACCCTTAGGAGCGTTGGCACTCTGACTATCAAGCTCCCTAGACAACAGCTGGTTAACTTCTTCCATATCCTGTTCTTTAGCCACTCTAACCCTTTGATCTGCAAATACTGACACCTCCTGCACACTTGAAGAGCGAGCCAGCAACTGCGTGGGCGATGTCTCCTCTGTTCTCTGGGCCTCAGGCTGTACTGGCTCCTCTACTCGTGGTTCTGTAGGTTGGGCAATTTGCTTCCTCTTCTTTGCCAACATTGGTGGCCTCCGATCGCCCATGAGATTGTACGAGAGGGCAATTGATCTTCTCTTCAGCCTATGAACATGTCCCTCTACTCAACTCCTTGTGAAAGTTAGGACAGGCATAGACAAAGTGTCTAAGTTTGTGATCTCTGGATCTGCCCAATCCAGTGGTGGGACTGGTGTTTCCTTTATTGATTCATAGTCCGGGTGCGTAATGCCAGCATCTTCATCAACTTGATCTGGAACCTGGACGACTTCACATTCTCTGATCAACTTCAGGGGTAATCTAGAGAACATCCTCCTAATCTCAGCTTCACTACCTGCATTCGCCCAAAAGTCTTCTAAATGAGCCTTGTGCCTATATTCTTCGCCTTGTACAGTTCCGATCTTCCCTCGAGGATCAAAGTCCTGTCGGCTGGTATGGAGAGTGAGGTGATAAAACTGCAATTCATCTTCCGCCTCCTTGGCTACCTGCAGAGAAGGGCACTCCTCAAGCGAATTCCCCAAAACAATAGGAAAATGCAAACCTCCTTTCTTCTTTCTTATAATTTTGTCATAGGCTATGAGTTGCCTAGACACCTCGAGCATTATCATTCTGTTTGTGGGATACCTCAGTAGTCGGTAGGCATATGAATGGTGTCCTGGCAGCCTTATATATGTGAACTTTGGGAATTGGACAAACCAAATCCCGTACTCCTCGATCAACTCTTGTGCCTCTTTGGATATTCTTTGCTACAATCTCCGCTGAAGAGTCCTCGTGATGTACATTGTGAAGGCGTCGTTCACTCTTTTGAAGTGAGAGGTGCTCGTTAGATGCAACTGCCTGCAAGCTTCATGAATCTTGAATTGACCAAAACCACACCCAATTGGCTCCTGTTATGTCAGCCCCTTATATCTTGTCATTCGAGCCAGCATGTAGATGACATATGAGCTCATGTAGAACGTCTTTGTCCTTCTTAGATTTTTGAACTGCTCATCAATGTTATCACTGATCATTTGCGCCCAATCCACATATTCTTTTCCTTCCAGTACCACGCTGATATAGAAGAACATCCACGGCTCAAACGCATATGCTTGTGGGCTGCCATTCACCCGGCTAAGCATCATGATCAAATCACAATACTCCTACTTTAGCTCCTCTGAAATAATCTGTTTTGGCAACTTGGTGCTAGGAGGCTTGGGCTTCCTCATCCACGTCGTGTTGATCCTCTTAGCACACTTATCAAAAGATGTAGCATACATCTTATCAGCTCTCTCCTTGGACTTGTACAAGATTTTGTCCGTGGCTGGAATCCCAAACGCTTCGCCAATTGCATCAGGCGTGAAATTTGCCAGCAGCTTGCCCTCTGGAGAAACAATCGTCCGGTGGTTCGAATTGTAGTAGTTCGCACACTCCATAATCAGCTCATGACATCGAACTGCTGGCGGGAAACTGGTAGCTGCATATAACCCACTCCTCACAATATTGTGCAAAGTCACCGACGGAGGATAGCCACCTTGTCTGTATATTCTTCTCTTGAAGGCTTCGAGGTTGAACGATCCCAAGTTGGTGTCAGTCAGACCTCCCAGTTTCGACACAAACTTTGATTCTGGAATAAAAGACTTCTTCAACTGTTTAATAATGGCCTGCTTGGAAGCATTTTCTTTGCCAGCTTCAACATTCCTAGCTCTGGCTGCAGCCTTGCTTGTTCCGACATCTCCTCTTCTACTTTCAGCCATCTGCAAAACAAAAAAGCAAACATTATAATTCTAACTTTAAAAATAAAAAGTTCGTGAGATGGCTGGCAAGTGGAGTTGGCCTCGAAAAGAAAATAAAAAACTTCAGTAGTAAAACAGCAACTCCAAACCTCGAGAATTACAACACCGAAATTTAAAACTTCAAGCTTCAGCAACTTGCAGCTGCAACACTTTCAGCTCTTCGAAAAATCAATCTCAGCAATCTTACTTCAGAATTTACTTCTTCTCAGCACTCAACACCCTCAACTTTCAGCACTCTCAATCTTAGCAACTTCAGCAATTTCAACTTCAGCACTCAGAGAAATAATTTTCTCAACTCAAAAATCTCTCACTCACTAAACAATTACTCACAGCTTCAGCACAATTTTCAGCTCTGCAATTTTGTGAAGAGAAATGAAAAACTTCAGAGTTTTTATAATTGAAAGCAAATGCCCAGTTTAGCAATCGCCATTAATTCATTCCCCCACTACTTAGAAATTTTCCAATTTTAGGAGAGAATATTCTCAGCTGTCATAGAGTCGTCATAGAAATTAGCTATTCTGGGAGATTCTTTCCTCGTTCGAATTTAAAATTTCCCTTCTCGACTGCCAGTTATTTCCAGTTGGCTGAAGTAATTTTGAGAAACTCATCAAAATTTACTCTCATCTTTTTAGAATGGCGTATGTTTTATTAAAATTTAATTTCAACGCCATTTAACTCACTTTTGAGAAAATTTTATTCATCTCGTCAGCGCCCTAGAAAAATCCATACTTCGATTGTGAGCTCTAGCGATTTTTAAATTGCTAAGCAAAATTATTTTCCATCCAGAATATCTTCCAAAATAAATTTTCCCTTCGATAAATATCTCTCGACCACAAAATTTCATGTGTCCAAACGAAGGGGGACATTTGATTTTTTAAAACTTTGGAAAATAATTTTAATCAAACTTTATTTAATTTCTCCAACTTGGGCGAATTTAATATTATTTGTCTAGAGCAAATTTTATTTTATTTCCAACGCCATAGAAAACTCTCTCAAGCCATACTTAAACCCAGGCGCATTTATTATCATGAGATTTCAATATCGACATTAAAATATTTCTCCAGCTTCAAATCTCTAGGCATATATGGGAGGTTATTTTAAACACTCAGATGAAATTTTCAAACTTTAATAATGACCCCCTCTAGCCAGGCGCACTTGAGCCCTCAAGGTTTTAATTTCCAACATCTAAACATTTCCCAGCAAGGGCGTATTCAAGGTGGTCAACTTCCAACTCATCACACTTAGAATCTTTTACCTTAGGCGCATATAACATCATGTGTTTTCAATTCCAACGCCTTAGAATATTTTTTTCAACTCAACCCTCAAGGCTAGGTGCATTTGAGCCCTTAGGCTTTCAACTTTCATCACCTTCAATCCCCCTTAGGCGCACATGGAGTAGCAAGCTTTGAATTCATATGCCTTAGAAATAATTCAGACTCTTCATCCAAGATCATGGCGCATATTGGGGTTTCAGCTTTTAACTTGCAATACTTTTCAATTCTCTAGCTTCAGTCATGGCGCAATTGAGGCCCTCTACTTTCACTTTTTAACACTTAGAAAAATTTCACATGCCTCTCTCCTCTCCTTCAGCCAAGGCGCATATCATAGGTGTAGCTCCAAGTTTTATTGCCTTAGTAAATTTTTCTTAACTCATCCCAAAGCTGCGCGCATTCAACCCCTGGAGCTTTCAATTTCGATGCCTTGGATAAATTCCCACTCACTTGCCCAAGCTTAGGTGCACATGATGGCTAGAGCTTTCATTTTAAATAACTTAAGCCTATTTCCCAACCTCTTACTCTTAGCTAAGGCACATTTGAGGCATCATACTTCAAGTTTGCCGCGCCTTAGCATAATTCAAGTTCCTTCACTAACCAAGGCGCAAATGGGAGGGGCCACTTCAAGTTTGAGTGCCTTAGTAAATTTTTAAAATGTCCTCTTCAAGTTTAGGCGCATTTACCACCCTGAGGTTCCATTTTCCATCACTTAGAAATTTTGCTAACCTTTTCCTCTTAGTCAAGGCACATTTGGGGGTATGAGCTTCCAATTTTCCACACTTAGAATTTTTCCAACTCAACTTCTCAAGGTAAGGCGTATTTGACCACCCTTACTTCCAATTTTAAGCACTTAGTAAATTTTTCAATCACCTTCTCCCTCTCTAGGTGCATTTGGAGGGGTATTCCTCCAACTTTGTAACACTTAGCAAAATTTTTAAACTCCTTCATCTTCTTGGGCGCATATTCATGGGTAAGCTTCAAGTTTCACATGCCTTAGTAAAATTTTTTAAACTCCTTCCTAAGGCGCATATGAGGGGTTGTACTTCAAATTTGAAGTACTTAGCATTTTTCAAGCTCTCTCTTCTTGTCTTGGGCGCAATTCCACCCCTGAGCTTTCATTTTAAATACTTAGACGCTTTTTTATTCTCTTCGCTCTAGCTTGGGGTGCACTTTAGACCTTGTGCTTTCATTTTTGATGCCTTAGGCAATTTTCAAACTTCGACCTCTTCTTGGGCGCATCTAGGGGTAGAAGCTTTCAATTTATGACACTTTGTATATTTTCTAGCTTCCTTCTTGAAGCTAAGGCGCATTTCACCATGTGAGCTTCCATTTTTCATGCCTTAGTAGACTTTTCACTTGCCTCAGGTAGCTTCTAGGGCGAATTTTGATGCTGGACTCCAAATTTTCTCAGACTTAGTGAATTTCCTGTCGTTCGCTTGATTTGGGGTGATTTGCTCATGCTAACCCTGGCTTGCCCTAACTTTCTATTTTTAGAAAGTTCTTCACATTTTGTGCTTTGAATTGATTTCTGACTCTGAAAGTCCTGATTTTGCTTTGTTTTGAACCTCAGGATGTGGTTGAACTTTCGGGCCCTGATGCCTGCCTACGCCTGCTATTTTTAGCTACTTACTAAAAATAGCAACTGCTCAGAATGAGTTCAAATTTTGTGTGCTGTTTGCTTGAAGGGTGTTGATCGTGGCTGGATGCTGCTTTTGCATGACTGTCGTGTTTTGCCCTTGAATTTAGAAAACCTTAATTCCCTTGCACAGGCCTGCTAAAAATAGTAAGTGCTTGATTCTCCAACCTCTGCAACTTCGTCTAACTTGAAATTCGCGCCATGGGGTCTCCATCACTTGCTTGACCTGTTCATATCGATGCCTTGTGCTAACTGGCTATTTTTGGCATGTTTCTAGAGATGGTTTACTATTTATAGCAGCTGCCTGATTTCGAGACTTCCACAGCTCCGTTTAACTTGAAATTTGAATGCTGTGACCATCATCAGTAGACTTGTCTGTTCACACTAGCGCCTGATGCCGACTTACTATGTATAGCTTCTTTCTGAAGTGGCTTACTATAAATAGTAAGTGCTCCGTTTGACTTGAAATTTTACCAGCGGACTCCTTGAAAGATGCTGATGATGATGGGATACCTCAGTTTTTGGAAATTTTGGCATTTGACCCCTCATTTTGAGTCCCGAAGCTCGAAACCCTAATTCATCTTGCATGTGCCTTGAATGAGCCCCGTTCAACTCCGTTTCTGTTGCATGTCATCGGGCTTGCGACTCTGAAGTGCTGGGCAGCTACTGAAGTAGACCTGCTAAAAATAGTAAGTAGCTGGAAAAGCGACCAATTGGCTATTAGATGAGTTTGCATGTCACATCGCCCGAGAGATCTTGGAAAACCCAGAAAAATCATCAACATGCAAGCACTGGCTAAAAATAGCAAGTTTTGGAAAAGTGACCAACTTTGCTCGCATGCTACAGCGTTGTGAAGCTCTCGGAAAACCCAGAAAAATGATGCAGACATGCGCTGAGAAAACTTACATGCAAACCCTAAAATCTGCCTCCGAAGGCTGAGCATTGAAAGTTGTTGTCCCGTTTTGCATGTTATATCATTACGAAGGTCTCGAAAAACCCACAAAGAATCCTTAGACATGCATCTGAAAATCCACCATGCAAACCCTAATTATAGCCTCTGAAGGCAAAATTGCTAAAAAGAGCACGTTGTCCGTTTCAGCTCAAATTTCGCAAGTAGGTAGGTCAAGGTGCTTAGAATGCAGTGCAATTGTCAGAATGTGAAAATCTTAAGAAAACAAACCCCAAATTGACTCTTACTAAAAATAGAAAGTTGTCGGAATTCAATGAAAATTCAGAGGGAGTCTGCTCAAAGCTTCCCAACAGCAGTGCTAAGCTTAGAAATTGATTAGCCAACTCAATTTGACCTCAAAGTTATCTGGAGAATGTAAACCTTAATTCACTAGAAAACACTCCAGACTTAGCCAAAATTCAAATCCAGGTCAAATGACAAGTACATCACTAGACGGAAAGAACAGACCGAGAGAGACAAACCGAAAAAACCCAAGCCAAAAGACCTGAATGAAGCAAAAATTAGGGGGTCCCCATTTTGAATGGGGCGATGTGTGAAAAGGTCACAACAGGGAGTCATAAGGAGGTTTGATATATATACAACATCATTTGGAGGCTTTTGGACATTATGGAATTTATCTCTGCCTTTCTGATCTGCACTTTGATGACTATTCCAAGGATGGAAACCCTTGAGAATATTGGAGGAGTTGGACGAAAACCTAGCTCTTCTATGGAGGAATTCATGATGGTGGTTCACTTGTGCTTCAATGGAGATTTTTGTTAGTTTTTCATGCTTAGATTTCTACATCAGCCTAGGCGACTTGAGGAAGGTGAATTTTGTGTGCATTTGACCTAGGGCTTCTCCCTAGGGTTAGGCGCCCAAGTTGCAAGAGGAGCAACCAGGTTTGAAGTGGCGAATTGTGGCAAGTTTGGATGAATTTTGCATGCTTTCAAGGGTTGCAAACCCAACAATCACACCAGCAGGCCAACACACCCTTGTGGTAGGGTTTTGGAGTCATTTATCATCAAATATTTGCATTTTACTTGCATTTTGTGTGAGCTGGGCAAGTTCGCCTAGGTAGGGTTAGGATTGGACAACATTTCATTGCATAATTTGGGGTTTCTTCATACCGGCAAACTTCTGTATGTTGCTGGGCATGTTTGGAGCCCATTTCATTGCGATATTGCATCAATAAGTAGGTCTGATTTGTAGCAGCAAACTGAACATTTTGGAATATCAGAATTTGGCATGTGTTTGGTGGATGTTTTGGTGATTCATTATGCTGATTACATACTTGTTTATGGTTAAACAAATTTGCTATGAGTTTTGATGTCATTGGAATGATTAAATGCTGCTGTTGATGCATGTATAGAATCAGAAATTTATATCAGAAAATTAGGGTTTGAGCAGAATTCTAAAACTCAGAAAATTAGGGCATAAATCTGAGTTGCAAAAATTAGAAAAATTGCATATAATTTGGTTGGGATATTTCAGCTCCCTAAAGCATGATATTGCATTCTAGAAGCATCATGAGGCTTACCAAGATCACCTGAACTCATTGCCATGAACAAAACCATTGCTTGATCAATCCTGTGCTCTCCAAGAAAGTTGGAGTTCTCCCTTGCCCATCAATTAGCCTACGGGAAAACTCGGAAAATATGCTAATTGTTCACAAATTGAATATGCTTGAAAAGGGGACATTACGGTCCTCCCTCCCCAAAATTTCCTGTCCTCAAGCAATTATAATTTTGGATGTTTCAAAATTTGCTCACTCTCCTAAGTAGCATCCTCAGTAGTAAGATTCTTCCACTTGACTAAATACTCTTTGATACTCCTCTTCCTCATTGTGCTCCCTAAAATCAATCACTACTTTAGGTATTAGGATGAGTTTACCTTCTTCATCCAAAGGAGGTAACTCTGAAGAGGCAACCACATCGTGTCCAAGTGCCTTCTTGAGGTGAGATACATGGAAGATATTATGTACTTATCTATTTTCAAGTAATTCTAACTCATAAGCCACTTCTCCAATCCTCTTTTTGATCTTGAATGGACCGTAAAATTGTGGCTTAAGCTTTTCTGATCCACTCTTTTTGAGAGTAGATTGCTTGTAGGGTTGCAACCTTAGATACACCATATCTCCTACCTCAAATGTGCACTCTATATGGTGCTGATCTGCATACAACTTTTGCTGGTTTTGTGCATGTTGATCTTTCAAGGATTTCATGGAATCTTGACTCTGCTGCAATAGATCTTTAGCTTAGGGAACTCAACTATCACCAAATAGGAGAGCAATGAAGCTAGGAGCTTCATATCCATAAAGTGCTATAAATGGAGACATTTTTATTAATATGTGATAGGTAGATTTGTAACAGTACTTTCCTAAATGAAGCCATCTTACCCAAGCTTTTTGTTGTCTTGAAACAGAGTTTCTTAAATAACCTTCCACCTACTTGTTTACAATGTCCATTTGTCCATCAATTTGTGGGTGATAATGGGTGCTAGGAATGAGTTCATTCTCACTCAAATTGAAGAGTTCTTGCCAAAATAGACTTAAGAAGCTACTGTCCCTATCACTATCAATGTTTTTTGGCATGCCATGTAGTGTGAACACTTATTTGAAAAACAAATCAACCACTTGAGCTGCTCTAAAGTCTGCAAAAATAGCAAAGAAGTGTGCAAATTTGGTCAATCAGTCAACAACAACATAGATGCAATCTTTCCCTTGCACCCTTGGTAACCTAGTGATGAAGTCCATTGAAATGATTTCCCACTTTTGTTTGGGAATAGGTAAGGGTTGCATCAAACTAGTAGGGAAAGTGTGTTCATTTTTGTTTTGTTGACACACTTTGCATTCTTTTATATACTTAAGAACATCGTCCTTAAGCCCCTTCCATGAAAATCTTTCACAAATCTGTTTTTAAGTTTTGAAAAATCCTTGGCGACCAACCAAGAGAGCATCATGGAAAGTTCTCAAAATCTTCTCCGAGTTCTAATTTAGGTACTAGAAGGATTCTTTCTTTGTAGAGGATCAGCTCATTCACCACTTTGTACTTCTCATCCTGTAATGAACCTTCCAAGATACTAGTGGCAAATTGATTCTTTGCATATGCTCCTTCCAAACAACAGTTATCTCCATCATGGAACTCAAATGTGGCATTCTTGACAATGCATCGACCACAACATTCTTCTTCCCTATGTCAAAATCATAAATTTGTAGCTTACTCACCCATTTTTGCTGTCTTTCATTAAGAAATTTTTGATTGAGAAAGTACTTGAGACTATTATGGTTTCTTTTGACAATAACATCCCTCCAACCAAATATTGCCTAAACTTTGCCAAGGCGTGCATAATAGCAAGCATCTCCTTGTCATAGATAGAATAACTCCTTTTTCCTCCTCTCAACTTCCTGCTTTCAAATGCAATGGGATGCTTCTTCTGCATTAGGACAACTCCTATTCATTCTTCAGATGCATCACACTCAAGCTCAAAAAACTTGGAAAAATCTGGTACGGCCAAAACTGGACAAGTACTCATGATTTGCTTGAACTGATCAAATGATTACTGCCGGAATATTTTGTCATTGATGTCAAGGTTGAGCTACCTAGTTGCCTGCTTGAGGTCCCTGACTTGCCTAGGTGTCTGCTTCAGCTACTTTGGTGCCTTCTTGTTAGCTGGTTGAAAAGTCTTTGTGAAGTCAAAGAATTAGATTTTTGAAGGTTATCAATTTTCTCATTATGGCTTTTAAGGATGCGATTTAAATGGATGTTAGAGTTTGAAAAGTCTTCTTTGCCACCTTAGCTTTTTGAAAAGTCAGCATTGTTAAAGTTGTGGCTTATTCTAATTACCTTAAATACTTTTGGAGGTGAGACGTGTCTTTGTCTTTTAACATTTTTTTTTTTTTCAGACTCCTTTATTGTGTGATATCGAATCTCTTTTGGATACATGAAGGCCGATTTGTTTATTATTAATTCGTTTCAAACGTGGGCGACTTTTGTATTCCATAATCTGCAAGATGACAAATTTATCACTGTCAAAGTTTTAGAGTGTAATGTCTTGCTTCTGCAGTGGCGGCTAAATGATGTGATGGCTTCAGAATTTATGAGGTGGCTCCTTCAGTTTTTAAATTGATTTCTCTTAGTATCGACGTGTGGAGAGAATGAAGTTCGTGGGTAAAAGAGTGTCGAATTTTTACTTCTTCATTGGCTCTTTGACTGGAAATTTAATAATTTCTTCTACGTATACTTTATTGCTTCATAAATTTGACCAGGCGGCTAAGATTCTATCTGAGATACACTCAGAAATTAAATCAAATTGCTGGCAGCTCTTTAGTAGTGACGTCTTTAAAAAAAAAATGGAATCTTTAGTGGAATGAATATTTCTTCTGGTGGCTTTTTTTTTAAAATTCTGATGGCTTCTTATTTATCTTGGCGGCTTTAGAAATGGGATGTTAGATTTATTTATTGTCGTCTTCATGGCAGATACAGATTTTGGTAAAAAGGGAATGATACGTTTTTAATTCTGAGTTAGCTTCAGCCTTAGCTGGTATTCATAATACTTTGGAGCTATATGAATGGGGTGAGCTGACTTAGAGAATATGTTGAAGTATGGTTTGGGTAAATATTAAAAAAGAAAAAAAGGTTGGGTCTGCAGATTTTGGTGAAGCGCTTAATGTAATGGATCTGTATTAGTAGAGCTGCGTGAGGTGAAGGAATTGAGGTTTTCTTTTGGTTGTGCGAAATGAATTAGTGGTGTGTGTGTGCACCAAGTGTAATATTAAAGCTTTTTAGAGCAAATGAGAGGAGTTAGTGTTTGAGCTTCTTGAGAGTGAAGTTTTTCCTTTGAATGAAGTCTACGTAAACAAATTAACTTGATGGTTGCTAAAAATCTGAATGGGTATGGTTATTTATGGTATTTGTAAAAATATAGAAGTGATGTCTTTGTTTTTAACTATGTGGTGAGAAGTAAAGTGTGAAGGCTTTGAAGGGTATAGTGTGCGTTGAATGGTATATTTGTATGAAGATGCATGAGCAACAACGTTTTATCTGTGTGTATTTCTATATGGTGTTGAGGATTTGAACAAAAGGTTTTGCAGAGTTGTGAAGATTTATGAGTTTGGCATTGACATGAAAGGAGAACTGCATTTTGGTTTGGGATTCTAAATGAAGAGTGAAGCTGTGAGTAATGAATGTTGCTCAGGAAGAGGTGAATTTATGTTGTAGATACTTGATGTCTTCAATGGGTGTATGTGATTGGGAGCCTCACAGTTCATGTGAAGGCATTGCTTTAGTCAACGTTTACAGATTTGTATTCGTAGTCTAGAGTTGGTGCTTCAGCCACTGAAGTTGGTGCTTTGGTGTTTTTGGAGTTGGTGCTTCGAAGGAGGGTTGGTGCTCACTGAATGAAATCGAAGTTGGTGCTTCATGGAAGTTGATGCTTCCAGTGAGTTGGTGCTCACTTATGTAATCAGGGTTGGTGCCCTTTGGATAAATAAAAGCAATATTTTACCGTGGATTTTTACCCGAAAGGGTTTTCCACGTAATCCTGGTGTCTATCTTGTTAATGGTGTTTGCTGTTGCTCTTAATGTTTTGATTTCTGATTTACATGTTAAATCTGGTTTAAAGTTTTAAAAAGTTTTGATATACTTATTCCACACCCCCTCTCTCCCCCTTGCCACCCCCTCCCCCTCAGTATTTCCTTTGTGCTCTTCAATTGGTATCAAAGCATAGATCCTTCAGAAAGTGAGCTTAAAAGCTTGGAGGTAGATTCTGGTTGCACACATGGGTTCGTTTGAAATGTTTGGAGCTCCTATGTTTAATGGTATTAACTATGCTTTTTGGAGTATTCGTATGAGAACTTACATTATGTCTCTTGGTTTTGATGTTTGGAGAAGTGTAAAAACTAGATATACCTTCCCATTAACTCCTTTGACCGATGCAGCTGCAAAGGAAGCTCTTGAGTTTAACAGCCATGAATTCTATCTTAAATGGCTTGTCAGAAACAATAATTGTGAAGGTAATGCATTGCGACACTGCTTACAAGATTTGGAATAAGCTTTAGAAAATGTATGAAGGTGATTTAGAGAATCTCAGCATGTTAGAAGATGAAAGTGTTGTTGATTATTTTCAGTGTGTAGATGAAGTCTTAAATACTATCAAAAGCCTTGGAGAAAAGGTTGACGAATCTACAGTTGTTCAGAAGATTGTGAAATCACTCCCCGTGCGTTTCAATGCTAAAGTTTCAAAGATTAAAGAAATGAGGGAGTTTGGTAAGTTAACTATTGACGAGCTTCGTAGTATTCTTACATCCTATGAATTGAGTAATACTTCTAATCTATTTGCTGTAAAAGAGGTAGCCCCTGAAGATTTGAAGAAGGGAGAAGACAAGAAGTCTACTACTAGTGGTGGTTCTGTTGAAGGTTTTAACAATGAAGGATAATGAAGAATATGATGGAGACTGTGATGAAGAAGCAGAAGTTAATCTTGAAGGAGAGCTAATTTGTGCCTTGAGCGAAATCAAGAAGCTAAGAAAGAAAAATCAAGATTTGAAGCTGTTGTTACAAGAAGAAAGGGATGCAAAAATGAAGTTGTCTCAAGTAGTTGAGGATGCCGAGAAGAAAATGTTTGATCAGAAAAATTAGATTGAAAAAGCTGAAAAATTGATTGCTGATTTGAAGGTGCAAATGGAAGAGGGAAAGAAGATAGATGAAGAAATCAGAAATCAGTTAAAGGTTAAAGAAGAGAATGTAGAGAGACTTGAAGCAGAGGTTGTTTCTCTTAGAAACATAAGCAACACATCAGCACTTCTGGGTGAAGAAAAGATAAATCAGAAAAGTTTTGTGTCCTTTGAAAAGATTTTAAATGCACAGAAGGTTCCTAAGGATAAGAGTGGTGTTGGGTTTGAAAATGGTCAATGTTCTAAGTTTGAAAATGAAGAACAACAAAAGAGTTGCGCGGATTGCTGGATGCATTCACATTCAAAGAACCGAAATAACACTTTTAGAAGACCTCCCAATCAAAGACAAAATCAGGTGACCAGGTTTAATGACTCTTTCTTTTATGGATATTGTTTTTCATGCAATTGTTTTGGTTACAAGGCTGCAAATTGTAGGGTTAATGCAAGAAATAATTTCAGATGTATGAATAAGAATTCCTATGCTCCTCAGATGAATTGCAATGTTGTTTGTTACAAATGCAATAACTTGGGTCATACTGCAAAAATGTGTAGAAGCAAACATGCAGATTTTTCAAAGCAAAACAAGAGAGTTGACAAAATAGAAAAGGTTAAGATGGTTTGGAGGAAAAAGAATGAGGTTGAAAAGGTTGAATCGAATGGAGCTGCTTCTAATGTTGGTGAACTTGATGATTTCAAAAGAAAGAAGTCAGAAATGACTTCACCCCATCCCTGAGAAGGTGCTTGGACTTGGGGGGAGTTTTCATTGATACATCATATCAACCTCGTTTCAGTTAAGTAAGTTGGTTCAGTTCTGCAGATCATTATTCTTTTGGCTTGGTTTTCTGGAAGTGACTTTTGGAGTGAGTTTTTGAGTACCTTTTAGCTTGTAAAGCTGCTGATTATTCATCATCAGATCTTTATTATCATTTAAGATGGGTTTTAGATTTTATGTCGTGATTAGTCAGTTCATTCTTTATGCCATGACATTGGTTTTAGTTTGTCATTGATGTCAAAGGGGGAGAAAAAAGTCAGGGGGAGCAACGTTATTTTATACCAGCAGATTGGTTTCAGTTTTGGTGTCAGAGCAGTATTGATTTCAAGAGGTATTATCTTATGCAGTATTGGTTGTGGTTTCAGAGTGGTTTCCATCAATGACAAAGGGGGAGATTGTTGGAATATTTTGTCATTGATGTCAAGTTTGAGCTACCTGGTTGCTTGCTTGAGGTGCTTGAGCTGCTTGCCCTGCCTAGGTGTTTGCTTCAGCTAATTTGGGCCGTCTTGTCAACTGGTTGAAAAGTCATTGCTAAGTCAAAGAATCAGATATTTGAAGGTTATCAATTTTCTTATTATGGCTTTTAAGGATGCGATTTAAATTGATGTTAGAGTTTGAAAAGTCTTCTTTGCCACCTCAACTTTTTGAAAAGTCAGCATTGTCAAAGTTGTGGCTTATTCTAATTACCTTAAATACTTTTGAAGGTGAGACGTGTCTTTGTCTTCTGACATTTTTTTTCAGACTCCTTTATTGTGTGATATCGAATCTCTTTTGGATACATGAAGGCCGATTTGTTTATTATTAATTCGTTTCAAACGTGGACGAATTTTGTATTCCATAATTTGCAAGATGACAAATTTATCACTATCAAAGTTTTAGAGTGTAATGTCTTGCTTCTATAGTGACGGCTAAATGATGTGACGGCTTTAGAATTTATGCGGTGGCTCCTTCAGTTTTTAAATTGATTTCTCTTGGTATCGACGTGTGGAGAGAATGAAGTTCGTGGGTAAAAGAGTATCGAATTTTTACTTCTTCATTGGCTCTTTGACTGGAAATTTAATAATTTCTTCTACATATACTTTATTGCTTCATAAATTTGACCAGGTGGCTAAGATTCTTTCTGAGATACACTCAAAAATTAAATCAAATTGTTGGCAGCTCTTTCGCATTGATGTGTTTAAAAAAAAAATGGAATCTTTAGTGGAATGAATATTTCTTCTAGTGGTGTTTTTTTAAAATTTTGATGGCTTCTTACTTATCTTGGTGGCTTCAGAAATGGGATGTTAGATTTATTTATTGTCGTCTTCATGACAGATACAGATTTTGGTAAAAAGGGAATGATACATTTTTAATTTTGAGTTAGCTTCAGTCTTAGTTGATATTCATAATACTTTGGAGCTATACGAATGGGGTGAGCTAGCTTAGAGAATATGTTGAAGTATGGTTTGGGTAAATATTAAAAAAGAAAAAAAGGTCAGGTCTGTAGATTTTGGTGAAGCGCTTAATGTAGTGGACCTGTATTAGTAGAGCTACGTGAGGTGAAGGAATTGAGATTTTCTTTTGGTTGTGCAGAATGAATTAGTGATGTGTGTGTGTGTGTGCCAAGTATAATATTAAAGCTTTTTAGAGCAAATGAGAGGAGTTAGTGTTTGAGCTTCTTG
Source organism: Sequoia sempervirens (assembly GCA_007258455.2). Classification (NCBI taxonomy): domain Eukaryota; kingdom Viridiplantae; phylum Streptophyta; class Pinopsida; order Cupressales; family Cupressaceae; genus Sequoia; species Sequoia sempervirens. The sequence goes on from VDFB02109042.1 coordinate 29,381,629, forward strand.
AGAGTGAAGTTTTTCCTTTGAATGAAGTCTACATAAACAAATTAACTTGATGGTTGCTAAAAATCTGAATGGGTATGGTTATTTATGGTATTTGTAAAAATATAGAAGTGATGTCTTTGTTTTTAACTATGCGGTGAGAAGTAAAGTGTGAAGGTTTTGAAGGGTATAGTGTGCGCTGAATCGTATATCTGTGCACGAGCAGTAGCGTTTTATCTATGTGTATTTCTATATGCTATTGAGGATTTGAACAAAAGGTTTTGTAGAGTTGTGATGATTTATGAGTTTGGCATTGACATGAAAGGATAACTGTATTTTGGTTTGGGATTATGAATGAAGAGTGAAGCTGTGATTAATGAATGTTGCTTAGGAAGAGGTGAATTTATGTCGTAGATACTTGATGTCTTCAATGGGTGTACGTGTTTGAGAGCCTCACAGGTCATGTGAAGGCATTGCTTTAATTAGCGTTTACAAATTTGTATTTGTAGTCTGGAGTTGCTGCTTCAGCCACTGAAGTTGGTGCTTTGGTGTTTTAGGAGTTGGTGCTTCGAAGGAGGGTTGGTGCTCTCGGTGGGTTGGTGCTCACTAAATGAAATCAAAGTTGGTGCTTCATGGAAGTTGGTGCTTGGTGCTTCCAGTGAATTGGTGCTCACTTATGTAATCAGGGTTGGTGCCCTTTGGATAAATAAAAACAATATTTTACCGTGGTTTTTTATCCAAAAGGGTTTGCCACATAATCCTGGTGTTCTTGTTAATGGTGTTTGAGGTTGCTCTTAATGTTCTGATTGTTGATTTACATGTTAAATTTGGTTTAAAGTTTTAAAAAGTTCTGAAATCTTGATTCCCCCCCTCAGCTCAACCTCGGTATTTCTGTGTGCTCTTCAATTACTGCGCTACTGTAGACCATACAAATGCCCCCTTTTTGGTGAGATCAGTAAGTGGGGCAGCCAACTGTGAAAATCCCTTCATTTGATAGAAGCCACAAAGCCCAAAAACACCCTTCAATTGAGTAAGAGTTTTTTGTGGGGGCCAATCCAAAATAGCCTTAATCTTTTCTTGGTCAACTCTAACCCCTTTAGAGCTAATCACATGACCAAGATACATGTTGGTTGGAAATTTTGTATACCTGTGAAAGCGTACAAAATTGTGATTTCAACCACAACACGTGAGTTTGAACTCTCCTAATTAAGGGAAGGCTCCCCCTTTAACTAAATAAAACTAAATGGATAGGACAGCAATCGTTCCTCTTATTTCAGGAAAGATTATATTCTCTTCTCTTCAAAGAAAAGAAACAGTATACGTTGATAAAACTTTAATACGGTAACTATGCAATGGAATAAAGAAAGAGGAGATAAAGTTTCCTGAAAGCGCAAAGACTTCCGTTATTTCCTCCGGGACGGGAAAACAATTCAATAAGCACAAAGTCTTGAAGAATGAAATCCTATCAACCTTTTTTAGAACGATTACTTTATGGAAATATACAACATAAAACAGCGTAAAATCTGTAACTATGAAGTATCTATTAACTATTCTAGATGAGAGTTAATACTAGCACAAAGACTTGCAATTATTCTCAATTTCTAATACTAACTATGAATTCAATTCTCACATTTACAGCACAAAGTCTGCAGATATTTAAATCGAATCTCTCTCTAGCAATCTTCTACAACTCTCAAGTAATCACAAAATGATGCCCCAAAATGACATAAGAACATTAAGGATGCAAAATGAGAATTCAGCTCAAAGTCTGAAATTCCAGCTTCTTGATATTACTTGAAAATTCACAATATTCCACTATAAAGCTCAAAGACTTTATGAGTACAAAATTCTGCAGAGTTTTCTTGCTTGCTAAAAAGATATCTATTACAATAGACCCCTCAAGTATTTATAGGAGGAAGGTCTGGAGAAAAAGGTGGGAGGATCTCAACAAACTTGAGAAAATCTCTCAACCGATAACTAATTGCGATTGACTTATTCAAAATTACAATCCAAATTGTGATTTGTCTTGTAAGATTTTACATGTAATTACATTTTCGAAAACTGCAAGGAAAGAACACTTGCAATTGCAAAATTTGTTTTTACATATATTTTGTCGAAAGTAAAAATACATAAAATAACCTAAAATGTTAACTTGTTTCATTCCTATCTTTGAAAGATAAGAATTTGCTGATGATGGTCTGCAACTCATTCGGATCAGGACCCAACGTGTTCTTGGCCATTGCAACTGTCTTCAAAATTACATCAAAATATCTGATTGTTGCCAATCTATGCTCTTCATAAGTAGTTCGCATTTTCTCAAGGATTGTCTGATAATTGACAAGCTTTTGAATTGAATCCATAGAAAACTGCTCTGATTTCATTTGTTGACGAAGATTGGCTGCCATTTCTGAAGTAACTGAATCAGCTGCAAGTAATTCATTTTCTTGATTCAAAACCGTACAAGAGATCTTCTCAAAACTTGAAAGAATATCCTGCTGAACTTCATCATTCATTTCTAAAGTGGCCTGGATATCTTTAATAAGATCTTGAATGACCAATGATCTATTTGTCATAAGTTCCTCAAATTCTATGTACTTCTCTCTATTTGGCAAGATCGAGTTGCTGCATAGAATTTGTAACCTAACTTGATCTATCTCATGCCAGATTTTTAAATCCTTCTCAAGCGATTCCAAACTCTGCTTGAAGGCTTCCAAAGTCTGATTTAGCTTTATCTTTGCTATTCTGACATTTTTGAGAACTTGCAAGGTCTTCTCAATCATTGGAATGCTTTGATCAATCAGCTGAGTTATCCATGAATCAACTGCCTTGGCCTTTTGTGCAATTCTTTCTAATTGCCTAACTGATTCATTAGGAGGAGCTGTAGATAGAGAATCAACTGCCTCTGATGATCCTGTAATCCTTTGAATGACTGAAACCAGCTGAGCATTGTCTTCTTTGAGCTTTTCCTTTTTAGCTAAAAGTTCATTATAGCTTTGTGTCAAAATCGTCACTGAACTTTGAGCATCCTGCATCATATTGGCATGAGTTTGCTTGCCCAATTCCACTCTTGTGAACCTGTAATCAGATACTTGCATCTCTTCATGTGGTTTATCAACAAGAGGCTCTGCAATCTCAGCATATTTCATTCTATTGCTGTCAACAAAAACTTGTGAGACTGTTTTAGCTTTCTTTGCAACCATCGGTTTTGATTTCTTCAATTTTTGGAAATCAAAAATATCAGGAGACACTGCTTGTTTCTTCCTTTTGGGAGCAATTGAATTCAACCATGGAGGAAGATCCAAAGTTGTCACATCTGAAATAGCAACTGCAGTCTCTGTAGAAATAGCCTCAGTTTGTGATACAACAGAAATTCTAGGAGGTGCCTCGGTTTGTACAGCAACTATGTTTTGTTTAGAAGACAAATTACAACTAGGATTGGCCATGAAAGAATCAAAGCTTGTTACAGATGTATCTATTTCCGGAAGAGTCATTTCTGACATGGCTGGAAAGATTGGATTTATGTCAAAAATACTCTTGAAGTTATCGGGCAAGCTTCTTATGGGAGTATTCATTACTGATGAAGGTTGATGACAAGTCTCTTGTGGTGGAATAGAAGGAACGAAAACGGTGGAGAAGGAATCAACATCACTGTCGATAGGGGACATAGGAGATATGACTGATTCTGGTATTGGAGCTTCAATGTGAGGAGTTATCTCACTTAGAATAGTAGAGGTCTCAAGAACCTCGTCTTCTTCTTGCTGATCCAAAACTTGAATCTGCATTTCATTGGCTTCTTTTCCCTTTGATGTTTCCCTTTCCAATGGTTGTTCTGCAGCTCTGCTTACCTTCAGCTTAATTCTGGTACCTGAAGAGGAAGCTCCTTCTTTTGATTGTTCTCTGATTTCTGATTTCAATCCCCTAGGACCAGCTGGATCATCTTCAGCTCTAACTTTGATTTTGATAGTCTTGACACCTATGCTTTTGAGCCAAGAGTTGGTGTTCGCCAAGACTGATTGAAATCTATCAAAGATAGAGACGGATTCCTTTTGAGACCACTGAATTGCAGGAATAGGGGCATTAGCAACTCCTTGTTCTTCGTATTCAGGATCTAAAATCTGCCTATCATCAATTACTCCCTCTGGAATTAAAGTCAGATTTAGATCAATAATTTGCTCCAAAGTTAGCCTGCAATAATCCATTTTGTATATATCCTTTTCTGTCCGGAGGTCTGCCCAAATGTCTTCAATGCGGTGAACATGAGTGAAGGCTCTTTTTATTTTATCTTTCATCCTTCTGTAATCAAAATCCACTCTAGCTTGGAATCTCTTCAATGTTATCTCCTGAAGTTCAGTCTCCATTGCTTTGGCTCTCGAAGAAGTTGTCAGAGAATACCTGCCGATTACCAATGGATTATGTGAAGAAATACCGATTCCAGACTTATGTTGCGTAGCTTGACGTGAATGAACTGCCATCAACTGTCTTCCCAGTTCCATCAGAATGATCTTATCAGTCGGATATCTTGGAAGCATATAAGGTTGATCTTCAAAGCAGCCAACTCTCATATAAGTGAAGGTAGGAAATTGAAGAAACAAGCAGCCATATTGATTTACTTTATTCCAAGCTGCATCAGATACCCTGTTGTTTGCTAGTTCTTTGTCAAACAAACACATAAAATAACCAAAGAAGGCATCTTGAACCCTTCTATAATGCGCTCGACTTGGAATAAAAGTCAGTTGATCGTAATATTTCCATACAGGCACCAACGATCTGTCACCTTCAGGAGATAGGCCTGGAAAATGCCTCAACGAAGCTGCTATATAAACCAAGTATGAATTCATATAGAAGGTAAGAGTGGTAGGAACCTGTGCAAGCTGATCACACAAACTGTCACTGATTATTTCTCCCCAGAAAATTGGATGTTGTGCTTTTCTAATAACCACCATGAACTTATACATCCAGTTTTCAAACACACTAGAAACCTTCAACCCTGCAATTCTGCTCAGAAGAGTGATCATATCATTTATTTCCTCTTTGAAATCAGACCGATACAACTTGGGTATACGGGTGACACAAGGCCGTGGTTTCAGAAGCCACTTAGAATTGATATGTCTAATACAATCACTCTTTTTCTGCTCAAAATGTCTGTGAGCACTCTTCAATGAAATCTCTGAATATGTAGTTGCATCAGGGACTCTGAAAACTCTGTTGATTGTTTCAGCATCAAGTCTGATAACCACGTTGCCATCATCGTCCTTGATTGTTCTGGATTCTCTATCAAAGTGCGCTGCACATGCAAGGACGAATTCTGGTTCTAGGGCAGCAACAGGAAAAGAAGACACCAGATGAATATGACTCCTCAGCAATTTCTGCATATCAGAAGAAGTGGATTTCTCAGCTCTCTCAAGAAATTCGGACATATCAATATGCCCTATTTCTGTGTCTTTGATCTCATCGATATTTGAAACAACATGAGATGGAGAAATCTCATTCTGATATTTATCAAATTTGTACTTCATCTTTTTGCTTTTAGGAGAAGTTGGCTCGTCTGTCATTGAACAGGAATCTGCAAGACTGCGGTGAAAACCCCATAAGGTCAGAACATCATCAGCATCAACGTGAGTGGACATGGTGAAACTCAAACCCTAAGACAATGAAATGGTCTTTGAAAGAATGATGGAAAGCGGATGAATACAAATTGGAATGGATGGAATAATGGCAGGATGGTGGCAGTCAAAAATAACGAGTTGTCTTCTTGAAACAGCAGCAAGACAAAGAGATTTTTGGCTTGGAATTTGGAATTTCGCCCAAAAAGGTCAACTTTTGTGCTTTTTAAGGCAATTCGGGTTTTTGTATGCTTTCAACAATTTCGGAACTTTTTGATGCTTTAGCAATTTCTGCTTTTTGTAATTTCGGGATTTTAAAGAGCTTTGACAATTTTTACAAAGGCAGTCGGGATTTTTTGGAAGTTTAACAATTTTTCAATTTTGCAATTCTGAAAATTGTTATTTCAACTGCAAATCCCGAAATTGCATTTTGGTTAAAACCCGAAATAAGAATAAAGTGAATATTTATCTTGTGGAAAATGATAATGGATGTTTTGCGGTGAATGAATGAAAATGAAGGAAATGAGCATGGAAGATAGAATGAAGGCGAAGTGGAAGTTTATTGCTGGAATGAAATAATGGAAAAAGCGCCTTTTTATTATAAAGGCATTTCAAAAGAGGAAAAATGCGTTATGTATGATGGAAGTATGGAGAATGAGGCGAATGATGGAGATGAAGGTAAGTAAGAAGGGCCAGTGGGTATGCAATATATAGGTGAAAGCGTGTTAGAATAAAATAGCGTTTTTAAATGAGGCCGGATGAAAATGCGAGAAGTGAAAATGGGCCGGCAGTAAATTATGAGATAGTGAATAGAAGACTTCAAAAGCGGCGTTTTAATAAAGAGCTAAAATAGAGACCAACAAATATATATAAAAACGACCATTGATAAAGGCAGAAAACAGTATAAAAACATGTAAAAATAAAAAACGCGTTTCGCAAAAGACATTAAAATCTTAAAACGATATATACATAAATGAGAATGACGTCTAACATAAAGAAATAAATGACAGAAAAACGTTAAAAGAAAGATAAAGAAATGCGTAACATACCTGAAGCAAGTTCGAACTGAAAACAATGGAGATAAAACCCTAGGCGCGATGAGAAGATGACAGAAACTCGGCTATTTACTGACAAAAATCCGAACTTCAAGCATTAAGGTTGACAAAATCTCCATGAAATGGGGAAGCAAAAGCAAACAAGGATTGAAATAGCTCGAATCTGAATAGCATCGGATTTTTTGAAGTCTTTTGCAATGCAAAAAATGTTAATAAAACATGAAATCGGGTTTCCAAGGAGTCATAACATGTTTTTTTACAAAATCGGGTTTTTCAAGCCAAAATGCAATTTTGCTTTTTGTCAAAACCAAATCGGACTTTTTGAACTTTAGCAATTTTCATTTTTCAAAAATGAATACTTTAACAAATTCGGGTTTTTAAAGCCAAATAACAATTTTGCTTTTTGTCAAAAATATAAAGACTTAACTTCAAGACAAAATTCGGCTTTTAAAAAATATAAAGACTTAACAAATTTTTTTCAATAACTTAAGCAATTTCGGGATTTTAAAGAACTTTAGCAATTTTGCCTTTAAGTCTAAATTTCCCTATTTGCTGAGTTGCTCCAAAAACCCGAAATTGGTCAAAAAGACACTAAAAATGACTCAGAAATTGACGAAAACGGAAACGAAAGAGGGAAAAAGAGTAGCCCAAAGGTTAATAAACCTAAAACAGAGATTTGTCACTCTTTGCACCTCGTAATGCGTGCCTTAGAGAAGAAAAGTCTCAAATTTTATGAAAATTTTGATTGGTTATCCAAATTTTTAAAACGAGTCAAAAATTCAGGATAACAATACATGAGTTCTGTCATAGCAAACTCACATTTAGATTCCTTTGCAAACAATGGTTCTACCTCAAGAATTCTCAAAACTACGTCCAAGTGTTGCATATGCTCCTCCCAAATCTTACTAAATATCAACATATCATCAAAAAATACCAAGTCAAACTTTTTGAGTTGCTTGCTAAAGACTTGGTTCATATATGATTGGAAAGTTGCTAGAGCATTTGTTAAGCCAAAAGGCATAACCAGGAATTCGTAATGCCCAAAATGGCATACGAATGCAATCTTCTCTATGTCTTCTTCTCAAACTCTTATCTAATGATATTCAGACCTTAAGTGTATTTTTGAAAAATAGACAACTCCATGCTACTCATCAATCCTCGATATAGGGTACCGATTCTTGATGGTCTTCTTGTTAAGGGATCTATAATCTATGCACATGCGCATAGTCCCGTCCTTATTTTTGACTAACACCACAAAAGATGCAAATGGACTTTTGCTGGGACAAATATACCCCATCTCTAGAAGCTCCTTGATTTTGTTTTCAATTTCACCCTTGTGTCTCTTATGGTGTCTATATGGAGTGGTGATAACAATATTGGCTCCCTCTTCCAATTCTATCACATGCTCAATCCCTCTTTTAGGAGGCCTTCCAGGTGGTATGCCACTAAAAACCTTGCTTTGTTAGGTCGACAATGCTTGCACATTTGGATGGCATTCTTTTTTTTCTTCTTGAGTAATGGTAGGCATGATGACACAATGGGCTGCCCACTCAACTTGCCCATGGTGAAGCATTTTCTCCATCCTCTTGCATGTGACAACACGTGGTCCTCCGTTAGACATTCCTCTTAACACAATCGTCTTCCCATCAACTTGGAATTTCAGCTCCATTGTTTGCAAAAATAGAGTGATCTTCCCTAAAGACAAAGCCATTGGATGCCAAGAACAACATCGGTGTCTCCAATGCTTACCACATAAAATTCATCTTTGACTTCATCGTTGCCCAATTGTAGACTCAATTATGGAATTCTCCTTGAGCATGAAATAGTGAATCCATCAATAACCATGAATTTGGAACCTTCAAATTTTCCTGTCTTAAGGCCTATTCATGCTACAACTCCTTTGTCAATAAAGTTGTGTGTAGCACCTATATCAATGAGAGCAACAATTTGCTGCCCACACAACACTCCAATAACCCTAAAAGAATCATTCTTTTGATAACTTGAGAGTTGGGCAAAAGTGCCTTCATTTTCCCTTTTTTCTTTAGGTTGTTCTAGTGCTTCCTCCTCCTCATTTTCCTCCATATCATCTTGCTGTTCTGAATTTTCTGATTTAGATTCATCAGCTGAATACACTTCCAAATGATGAACATGACCTTTCTCAAAGCACTTATGACCTAGGGCCCATGGCTCCTTGCATGTAAAGCATAATTTTTTCTTTCTTACCTCATTTTCAGAGGTCGTCATTTATGTTTGAAGGGAAATTTTTGGACTGATTTGTTTCCTTGTGAAAATGCTTCTTTTTTTTTTTTGTGTTGAAAGGTCTTGGGTTGAAATTTACTCGTAGGAACAACAAACTCCATGTTCCTTGCTTTCTTGATTGCTTCTTGAAGTATTGGAAGGTCAAAAGCTTTCACCCACCCCCTGAGAGGCTCGGTTAGCCCTTCAATAAACAACACTAAAAGTCTTCTTTTTGAAATATTTGGCACCATCAGAAAAAGCCTCTAAAAATGAACAATGTAGGCATCAATTGTCCCATGTTGCTTGAATGTGCCAAATCTCTGAATTGCAGTTCTAGCTCCTTGTCAAATCTTTCAATGAGTTTGTTGGTAAACTCATCATAGGTGGTAATGAGAATATGGCCTTGGGTTATCAACCCATGGCACCACCATTCATGAGCTGCTCCATCTAGGTGCAAGGTGGCAAATTTAATTGCCTCTTCTTTTGGCATTGGCTTCAAAGACAAATAGTTGTCCAACTTTTGGACCCATGCACGGGCAGTACTCTTGTCACTTCCATCAAAATGAGAAAGTGTTACCTTTCCCAAAGCTTGTTGATAATCCCTCTGAACAAAGAAGAGTTGGTTTATGTGCATTGCAACTTGTACCATCCTTTGTAGAAACAAATTGACTACAAGGGGCAACAAAGTTGTGGGATGTAGAGCAAGTGCAAGTTGACTCTAATGCTTCTAGTACCCAAAAGTTTTCATTTTTTGAGTCAGATAGCCAACAAACTTTTAGTGTGAGTGCCAGCGGCACTCCTTATGGTTCTTCTAATCTACCTACATATAATGTCAATGATGGTGATCTTTATGAAGATCCCTATGATGTTGATTGCTGATTTTATTATTTTAATAGTGAACAATGAATATTTACCATGACATTTGAGTTTGACAACTTAAATTGATATCAAAGTAGTATTTTTAATATTTATGGTGGTTTTTTTATTAATTGCATGTTATGCGGTTTTTTGAACTTAACTCCTGTTTTTTAAGCTGCAAATATGTATATATTTATGATTTTTGCATGATTTTTGTTCAAATATACCCAAAATGAACCTAACCCCAAAACATTTTTGCCATATTGGCAGACCCAAACCCAACCTTAACCTGAACACTGAACAAGTGGGACTGACAGGGTCAAGGAGAACCACTTCTGTCAAGAAGGTGCCAATGACTTGGAATCAAAGAATCATTGTAAAATATCATGTTATATTGAATGCGAGGCTGTGAATGTGTTGGAAGGTCTCTAAAGTGATTTGGAGCATCTAAGGAATCTTTGAAACAAGTTGCAGACTTCACCTCTAATTGGGAAATTTAAAATGAAGTCTTATCAATTTTCAAAAGTGGTGAAAACATTACTGACCATGGCGAAAACACGGATCCCATACTGAAAAAGCAAACAGTGCAGTGAATGCACAATTGCTAGTTTGTTGGAAGTAGCAATTTTTTCATTGCACAGAAAGAACATGGAAGATGAAGGGTTTTGGCAATTGAATTGACTCTTTTGACATTTGTTCTTCCATTTTGGTATTGTGGAAAGATAGTGGTAGTGGATATAGTGTGAAAAAATAAGTTAGAAGGTTGGCTCTTTGTTTAATCTTCATTTTTCATGTTCCAAATATGATTGTAAGGGATTGGGACACGGTTTTTAAGTTGTAGGGTTTCATAGCAGGTGTGGAGGAATTCAAACACATTGGAATGGTGCCAATTAGCCTTGAAGGCATTGTTCCATATATGGAATTGACTAAAATAGGAGGAGCTAATACTCACCCTTGCTGGAGTTTTCATCCTTTGGGGTTTCAGCAGGTTATCTTGTTGTTGCAGTCATGTTTGTATGTGTTTCTTGCCAGTTTTATTCTTTATTAAATTATTTTTAATGTTTTCTTATGTTGCATCATGTTGAACATTTGATATTGTAGATGACATCCATAAAAGTGTGTTACAATATGTTGAAAGTTCTTAATAGAGTTGATAGGGAGATATCCATTGTTGAACATTGAGATAGTGAGACGAGGAGTAGAATGCTCATTCTTGCTAGAGTTTTCACCCTTTAGGGTTTCACCTGGTTATCTTTTTGTTGTAGTCATATTTGTGTGTGTTCCTTGGAAGTTTTATTCTTTATTTTTCATGTTTCCTGTATGTTGCATCATGTTAAACGTTTGATACTATAGATTGCATCCATAAACAGTGATAAAAGGTGTATTACAATGTGTTGAAGGTTGTTCCTAGTGTTGATAGAGAGATATCCATTGTTGAACACTAGGAAATTATCTCCAATTATTTACATATCAGTGTTCATTTAAATTTTGTGTATATTTTGTATAAATTAATATTTAAAAATTTGTTGTATAATAATTTAAATTATTTATTTCAACAAACTATTTCATCAAATAAATAAATATTTATTTTAAATTCTTATTAATTTATACCACAACAAAATTTGTATTTACTAATTTTTATATTACAGCAATATTCATATTTATTTGATTTAAGTTCAACATTTTTACCTTTCCATGAAACTACCTATAACATTTTCTTGGTGGAATTTTTTTCAACAACTTTGAAATTGAATACAATATATTGTTATAACGTTTATTAATTATAAGAGCTATATATAAATAAAATTAACATAGATATCTTAAATACATTTATCTAAAAGATGTTAAGAGATATCAATCTTGAGGCACCTATATCAGATTTGTTGAATAGGTTAGATAGTTGCCTTAAGATTGATATCTCTTGGCATCTTTTAGATAGATGTATTTAAGATATGTATGGTACTGTATTTTTCTTTTGTTAAAAAATATTTGTAGTTTTCCATTTGAACATGACCTTCTAGTCCTCAGCGGTGCACTTTGGTTTACTAACTTTCAGGCATCCATTATTCCCCTGCCTTGCTGAATGTGTCTGGACAACTTTTTTTTGATGTGGTTAATCTTATTATTTTTAAGGTGTCTAAAAGGCAAACATTCATAATTTGGATTTTGGTGCCAAACCCCGGATGAAGAACATATTCTTAGGGCTTCCAAGATTGGCTACGAGTACACAAATTAGTCTCTATTATCTACAAACATGGTATGAGAGGACAATTCTTTACATCTAGTGGACCAAGGCATCTCCTCATCCTCAAGGGTGCTTTCATGATTATCTCTTGTTTAGGATTGAATAATAGTGATTAATATCTTGATGTATAATCCAACATTCCTGTAAAACCATGTTCAACATTAAAGAGTATTTTTTTGTTTACTGTTCTTTGCAATGTTGCTTAATTATCCCTTTTCCAAAAATCTTGTCTATGGGCATGCATAGAGCATAATTTTGCTCTTATCCACTATTCTAGACTTTCCCTGCTTGTTTAGGTTCCAATGAATTTGCAAATTAGGGCTATATCAAAAAGTATGTTTTAACCTTATCCAAAACTTTGTTTGGACATAGAGATGATAGGAATGCATTTAGTAATTTATATTATCAAGTTCTCTCATACAAAGGTCTTCTTAATCTTCATATTTGCCTTGTTATTCAAACACATTGGGGAGCTCCCAATCTCAATCCTCAATTCTTTATCTAGTTGCTTGCCTTTTCTTCATTGCTTTTGTCCTTTACTTCAATGTGTTGGTAACCCAAACTTCTGAACTCCATAGCTCTATCAATAAACTTGTCTGTTTCATAATAATTTTTCCTTCATTCATTTCTGATTCTTCTTGCCCTAGTCCATAGATTTTTAATAGTATAAAGTTTTCTCTTCTTTTGCAGAGGCCTACGAAGATGATGTGCTTGGTATCCCTAGGCAGTTGCTTGATTTAGCTTCGATTTCTGTTACATCCCAAATTGTGAAGTTACTGTTTGCCATTACTAGATAGGATAAATATGAATGTAATATGAATTCTGGAGATGAATTAATGATGCTTGTACCTTGTTTTCAATATGAATGTTATCTCACTTGATGTTGTTTCATTTGATGTTATCTCAGTTGATGTTATTCATGGTGAAATATTGCATAAGGAGGTCAATGAATCATGTTATTTTAACTTGAGATGTTTATGTATATTGCTAATGTGATGAACATGTGACTGCCGTGAGTTTATGTTAGTGGATGCAGGTATGTGAACCATTCCTCCAGGCGGAGGGGAAGTATCACTCGGGAGAGGAGCTTGGTCGGGTAACCGGTAAAATAAACTATCTGAGCATACACACACGTCACCTTGGATTGAGTGAACTAAGTCAGTCTGTGTGGATTATAGGTAAGTCATCCGTAGCTTGTACGGTTGCATTTAGAGTTTTGTATGCATTCTCAAGTGATGTTTATCTATGTGAGTCTTGAGATCTGTTTGTGGTATTATGATCATGTGGAAATGATGGTAACATGAATGATGTAAGTAAACGGAAGTGGACATATATACATATGTATAGTATATACATGTATCCATAAGTATATACATATTGATACAAGCGTATGTTGGCAGATGGATATGCTCATACGGTTGCATCGATATGGTATACTTACACATATGTGTACATAGAGGAATATACTGGTATATATATGTATATATGCACACGTCCTTTATTATGTGGATATTAATAATATGATTATTATTCCCTCTGAAATTTGTATATATATATATATATATGTATAAATACATATATCGGAAGTATGCTAACTGGCTCACGATATAAATATATATTTGTTAAATATATATATACATAATTATATATTAAAGATTATATAAATATATTATAGTTATATTAAAATATATATATACACATATATATTAATACTTGGGTATTTAAATATATTTAAAAACTATAATTATATTTATATAATAAAATATATAATTATTTCCTAATTAATTTAATATTAATCTCTCCACTTTGGGAAATTTAATTATTTTCCATATTGATTTAATATTAATCTTTTTACTTTGGGAAATCGAATTATTTTCCATATTGATTTAATATTAATCTTTTTACTTTGGGAAATTGAGTTATTTTCCATATTGATTTAATATTAATCTTTTTACTATGGGAATCAGGCTATATCACTTTGAATTAATATTAAACCTTAATTATGGAAATCGGGTTAAATGTACCCAGCCGATTATAATCATCAAACATGGAAATAGAATGATTCGAAATATTGTCTTTGAACTTTGGGAAATAAAATACGTCAATCTCCAATATAGTGGAAGTCGAAAAATTTCTCAAACTATCTTTTGAACTTTAGAAATTAAATGAAATTCAACGGCTGAGGAAAAATACGCACGCCTGTATACGCGCAGGGCAATGACCAAGCCACATGAAATTTGAAATGCAGCCTGTATGCTTGTCGATTGAGCCATATTTATAGGCTATGTGGACTGCAAATATCATTGGACTTTTTCACTATGCATTTCTACCCGCCAGATTTTAGAATTGGCGCCATATCTGGAAGAGAGCTTGTAGGTGTTGATTTTGCATATGCAAGTGGAAATGGTCTTCATTTTGCTGTCAAACAATAGAGGTCGACTCACCTCTTTGAAGCTGAGTATGAGATTAAAATCACGCCACTTATTAAGTTGAACAATTCAAATTACACTGCTGGCAATTTACGTGCCTTTGGAAGTGGAATTCGATGGGGCTAAGGCTCTATAAGTAGCTGCCCAATTCCTCATTCTTTACTTGTTTTCTGGAGAATTTATCTTTGAAGAACATATTTTCTGTAGAGCAATCACTCTGTTTTTCGGAGAGACGTATATTTCTGAGAATTGAGTTTAGTTTGAAATTACCATTTCTTCATTATCGAATCACCTGAGTTTTATACTTCTATTCAGTTGTAACCATTATCAATCTGAAATATTCATTTTTGAGTACTAGTTCTAAGTGTGAAAGGTAGCAACTTGTGAGTTAATTCTGAGTGGGAAAGGCAATAACTTGTGAGGGAATTGCCAATTGGTTGACAGAGCTGGAAGTGCTGTGAGAATAGGCCGAGACATCATCATTTGGAGGAAAGCTAAATACCAGGCATGGGATATTCTTCTACTATCAATTCCATTTGTGAATCTTCAAATATTTTTGGTATTTGTGTTTACTGCTTGTGCATAGATAGGGAGTTGCTTCATAAACTGTATTTTTGTTGTGTATAGAAAGTAAGTTGTGTTATGAAATGCATATCTGTTTGCACCTAGGGAGTAAATTATGCATACTAGTTGTATTTTGCATTAATTGTATGATCTTCATATAAGGAGAGTACCTATGGCATTAGTTACTATATACTAGGTTTGAAATGAAGGCATGAGTCAAGTACAATCCACAACTAAGTTATTAGGTTAACTCAGAAGAGCTTGTGATACTCCTAGGATAAATATTTCTAGTATAGGAGGTAACTTGAGAAATACTTGTTATGCTGATTCATTTCTAGTAGTTAGTATGGTGATAGGTTATCTGGGATGACTAACTTTCCATTGAAGGATAAACCTATGCGTAGTGTAAGATAGCCCTAAGTCAAATCGACCCTGGATAGTGTATGTGATAGATGACCCTCAGTAGAAATACTGTATGAAACTCTTTGATCAAAGTAGTGTAATGTACCTACATCCTCTTAGATTGGGCGATGATTACATTGTTAGTTCACCGTGATCCCATATTACATTCTAGATCGAGGGATGCCGTATTGCACAGGATCTAGTTATGTAGGACACACCACTATGCTCAGTTGGTTAATAGTATCCGTTACTCTACCAATCTCTTCGTTGAAGGGAGGGCCATCTATTGAATGATAGATGTGCGAGGGACTGCATTATAAGTTTGTGGTTGGTGGAAAAGCGCCCGAGTGATGCTTCTCCTCCACTGAAGGCTATTGAAGTACCAAGATTTGAAAGGCGGAATTCCTGGACCTTCTTACTACTATTTGTTCTTAAGCTCACTGGAGCTATGTTTGTAAAGGTATGTATTCTTGTTTCATGGACTTGTGAAGTTATTATAATGAAATGGAATCTTTATTGTAATTTGATATGGCATCTTGTTCATGTTTTATCAATAAAGAAAAGAAATTTTTTATTGCAATGTCATGTTAGCACGTTTATTTACTTGTATGATGTAAATTTAGGAAATTTTTACTTTACCAAAGGGTTGGCACGTTACAATTTCTTTCACCTCCTCCAAAATCTCCCAACCTATGTAGTCCTCCTTTTTTCCTCCCTTCTTTACACTTGCTTGTTTGCACATTTTGACCTATCCCTTAATGTAGGTTACTAATATAAAATAATAATTCCATTTCTTCTCTAAGTACAAGCTTTAATTCCATATTTGTTCAACATATTCCAACATAAGGGAATGGATGACTGTAAGATCCCGGATCAATTCTGCCCTTAAATTTCTGATTTTTGCCTTGAGGAATTTAGACAAACACTTCCCTTGCTGGTCCTCAGTTTTAGTTTGCTTTGAATGGGTTTTGATGTATGCAAATGAAATTAGAATGCCTTTGAATTGATACCAAACAACTATTCAATGAATAGAAATATCTTTTGTATATATATTCTTTTTCTATGCATGAATATGACTGGAAATGACATCTACAGCAACTAGGCAATTCACCAAACACTTAATGTGCAACTAAAATGAAGGTACAAAACTTGACAATTTGACAAACAATTTGCAGCCATCCAACAACTCCTCTCTTTGATATTTGAGTGAGGTTACAATGCTAGGAATGATCCTAGTTTGACACCATTATCAAATCTTACAAGTTGTCTCCTACAATTTTACTGAATATTACAAAGCTATGCTGCTGCCTGGAGACAGCAATCGGACTTCTAATCAACTGTAGTACTAACAACTACAATGACTGTGTTTACACTGCTAAACTTCTAACAAAGACAACAACCTCACTAATTTCAATATGCTAAACCATTGAATGCAAATACATGTGATAAGGTGAACCTGGTAATGGAGTAGCAGCCACACTAAATAATTTGATTCTCCACCAAGGCTGATTATCTTCACCTCAGAATGCTGCACTTTCCTTCAAGGATGCCCCACGATACCACTGTGTTTATTTGTATTTTCCCAGCTCAAATGTATTCTTGCCAAATCGTCCTCTTCTCCTCCAAAGCCGATTGGCTTTGATTGAAAGCTTCTTCCATCAAAATCTTCATATTGAACTTCATAAATTTGGCCATGGGCCACAGCTTTGCACAATGATGAACATTGAATATGTTCACGTCTCAAAATAGGGATGGGATCATCTCCATGCCCAATAGGTCAAGGGGTCATCACCTTGATTCAGACTGAAATTAATCTTCAGTCAAGAGATAAACTCTATGCAAAATCAACTCAATTTCTGGATGCCAAATGACTTCACAAAGCTTGCTTTTATACTTCTCTCCTAGCCACCCAACCTAAACCGCCATAAGGGAGAATCTGATTTGATTCTATTAAAATATTCAATAACTTCAAGACTAAGGAACCTTAAACCGCCCTAGAACAAGATCATATTTTATTCCATTAAAATATTTGTTGCCTTCATCACTAATGCACTTAAGCCGCCCTTGGGGAAAGATTAGATTTTTCCTCATTAAAATATTTATGATTTCATGGCTAAGTTTCCCAAGCTGCCTTAGGAAAGGATCTGATTGCCTTTGAACATTATAATATTCTAGTTTGGAAGCTTCCTTGAGCCGCCCTAGGAGGAGATCAGGTTTGATATTTAAATATTAAATATTGGTTGCTTCCCCTCTTAAGTTTGCTAAACCGCCATAGGAGGGAGAATCTTCTAGAAGCTGATCTGATTTGATATGGTCAACTCACCTCCTTGTTTGCTTTGTCCTCCTAGTTTGATTGGTCTTGCAAATAGACTCCTTGCTTGCTTTGCTGGGTTAAGGATAATTCCCTCTTAATTCTCTAAACGCATATACCAAAATTTGATTCTCAAGGCCAAAATTATTCCCTTTATCTTGCCATCTAACCCACGAGAATGCTGGATGAGCTAGAATCTAGTCATCATGATGTCACTTCAAGAATCTCCTAAATCTAAGGAATCCTGCTGCTCTAAATTGGCTACAGGAAGAATACCCAACTGACACAACACTACCTCTTTATCCCATATCTCCACATATAAATCATCTTGGAGAGACAAACTGGAATACCTGTAGGATTTGGTTTCTTCCATATAAGGAGGCATCTCATACCAACCTTTCATCCCACTTTTATGCATTAAACGTAACATCAAGTTATCAACAAGTGGGTTGAAAGTAAAAAAGTATGCATACCGCATTGTGTAATATAAAAGGACTGCATCAATCGATTCCGATGAAGGTACTAAACCAACTGTAGAACTCCATATTTGACCATATGTATCTGGAGACTCACGACATGAAGCATGAAATGTAGGATTTGCGTCACTAAGTGTAAGTGGTATACAAACCCAACTAAGGCATACTCATGCTCTATCCTTGTGTTAACTTCATTAATAACCTCAGTGATAGTGGAGCTACTGGTATTATTGGATATTGTATCATCACTATCAGATTCACTAGTCACAACATCGTATGGTTCACCCTGTTTAGCTCTATATCGCTGCCCAACAAGCATGAAGGTATGATCTCTATCTGGAGGTAACTGTAAGAAATCTGCTTTAACCCTTCCCAGTGCATGCTTAATGGTCTGTAAGCTTGTTGATGAAACTCCACCCTTAGGCCGGTGTTGTATGAGATACTCAATGAATTTGTCAATCCTATCAAATTGGCTCAAGGCTTGAGCAACCGCCTCCCCCCCAGGGTACACACTCTCAAGAACTACACCAAGAGGCGCAATCTGCTGAAACTGATTTGCATTACCAATAGGGTGTGCCCCCTTGTCTTCCAATGCTGATTTGAGATCAGCAACACACTCCTTAGCAAATTCAAATGGGGTGTTTATCTCATGGTAGCTATCACCAATTTCACATGAGCATGCCTCCTTATGTGTTTGTTGTCCATCTGTAAGGGCTGCTACAAGAGACAGATTTTCTGATTGTGCTGATGTAGAATGAACTAGATTCAACTCCACACAATGCTCCTTCTAATTTTATCTTCTTGAAGTGCTACTTGAGTGACTTCCAATTCTTCCCTAGTCTTCATAAGCTCAGAAAAGAGATTATCCACTTCTTCCCCCTTTATTTTCAATGCTTCAAAATAGATTGCAGCAATGTCAAGGAGGTGATCACAATCTGAAAGTAGATTTAAGTAATCTGATTTCATTACTTCCATTGCTATTTTGATCACCTGGAAATTTGGATGAGAAGATTGTTCAACTCCCTTATGTCTCCTCTCAAGTTGATCCTTCCATAGGTGATTTTCTATCAATTTGTGAGTGTTATCAAAATGAAAAAGTGCTGCAACAATCTTATTTTCGCTCACTTTCAATTGATTCTCCAAATTTGACTTGTGAACCACACTGGATTTAACGGATGAGGTGAGTGATTGACCTTGAAGAACTTGACTCTCTCCAAGGGCTTCCTTTATAATTTCTTTTTTTCCCTCTTGCTGATTTGGAGCTAGGGTAGCGTTTATTCCAATCATAAAATCATCCTCTCCATCATCCAAATCATCCAACACATGAGATGATGGCATATTATCCTCAAGTAGTAGAAGAGGGACAGCGTTCCGAGCAACCATAGAACTATTAGGAGAATGCATCCCCTCACAAGGCTCATCAATGATGACCTCTAGGTCACCCACCAACTGTGATGTCCCCTCGCTAGACAGTTCTCGGGAACAGTGTGTTAGCCCTTTATTGGACCCTTGTGGGCTAGCCAGTTTGGATAGAGGGTCAGTGATGCTTTTTGGAGAGTTTGATTGTTCGTGTTTTCAGTGGACAGTGCTTGGATCACAGCGAGCGTTGGCATTCCAGGAGTTCACAGCTTCTGACGGCACGGGATTATCCTGAGTTTTGAGCGTATTATGGAATTTTAAGTGATTAAGTTAATTATTTAACTTATACGCCTTTTATTAAAGTCACATTGACTTTAATAATATTTTATATCACTTAAAAATTGTCAAAAGGGGATTTTAATATTTTAATGACTTAAAATATTGAAAAGTGCGCTCAAGTATTTTATGGCAACTATTGAAAAGGTCATATTAAAATATTAAAATATTTTAATGATTGCAAAAGGCCGTACTTTCTTGAAATGCGTGCCAATTTGGTATAAAGCATTTCCTGGCAATTGAAACTCATATCTTTTGACTATTTCAATTTGCCTTGTGCATTTTTCTTCTGAGCATTCTCCTGTGACCAGGGTATGATCAATTTGTCCATTGAGGAACGAAAAACTCTTCAGTGTTGAGTACTTTTGAGGCTGTGAAAGATCAGCTGAATCAGTACAGTTGAGAGCTTCACACAGAGGTTCTACAGTTGCAGACAGAGATTTCATATATGTAGTTGTTTGTTTTTTTGCAATAATTGAGGGTTTCTACTGGTGGCGCCTCCTTCCACAGCTACAGAGACTTCTTTCAGAGATTCTACTTCTTTCTTTCATGGCCGTACGGCCTTCATTGGGAATTGTGCCTTGAAAAAGGCGTGTGAAGAAATAAAGAGAAACGCCTTCCTTTTGTGTGGGTTTTGGCTTCTATCATTGGCGCCTAGTTATTTCAGAGCATTGTGACCAGTTTCTGAGCAGGAGAAACCACTTCTGGAGTCATGGCGTACTTGCATGCTTGTTTTCATCATTTCCAGCTGTAGATCTGGCCATTTCTTTATTTAAAATAACTGGAGATTTTCGGGTATGTCTGTTATGCATAATCTAATTGTTTCAGTATAATAACAGCTTCTGTATTTCCATTTTGTGAGTTTTTGCTTAAAATTTCATTTTACAAGCAAAAATATGCTGCGCCCCTTCTCTTCTGTCTATTAAGAATTCTCTAAAAAACTAAGAAAACATCTAAAGACTTAAGAAATTAAGGGTTTTGAGCTGAGAGCCAGCAGGGCTCATCACACCAAGAGACTCTTGCTCTCATTACCTTCATCTGCAATTGGTTCTTCAATTTCCTGAACACCAAGGTATTCATCTTCATCTCCAGATTGATAATCAGCATTATGCAACTCTGAATCTGATTTATTTTCAAGGTTACTAGCAACACCATCATTGTTACTAATGCCATCCTCCATACCCAATTGTTTAGAAGAAGTCAGGACAGAACTTTGTTCGGAGAGAAATCCATCCCAAACCTCATTAGGTGCTGATCCACAAGGAGTCTCAAATTGATTTGCATCTTCATCCTCATCCAGTTCACCCCAAAATTGTGTGAAGGAAAGGAGGTCACGTATCTCCTTAGGTAGGGAGCAATACTTTTGGTAGCTGCTCATAATTGCATCATTTGTTGTCATGGCATGAGGTTTCTTACTTGTATTTGTAGATGGAGAAGAAACCTTATTGTGCCCAAATTTCCTTGAAAGTGAATCTTCATATTGCTGCACATTCTAAACAAACTTTTGCTGTGTTTGAGTGAGGTCCTTCATCATTTTTTCCAAGCTAGGTGCCTTTTCCTTCTTCGATGAAGTAGGTAGGAAGGTAGGTAACAATCTTCCATCTTTAATTCTAGCCATTGAACTCAACTAAAGTTTAAACAACTGATTTTTTTATACCCTCAGGCTGTTAAATTTAGTGATCAGATTAATGTACAGAATTTAATTCAAAAATCAGACACAATAACACAACAGATACCCAATAACACAACAGATACCCTGGGAAAACCCTCCTCTTGAAGGAGAAAAACCCAGCAACAATATCACTTATATATTATTCAAGAATCAACATTGTCTTGTACAATAAGGCTGAACTCAAGGCCAAGTGAGAGCACCAACTCTAGATGCAAAATACAGATTACAATCTGCTCTCTTTATATATCAAAATCTGCTCTTGAAAGAACTTCGACCTGCTCTTGAAGGAAATGGCACTTGGAGAAAATCGCAATCTGCTCTAAGATAAAATTTGCACTTGAATATAGGAATGAATCGAACTTGCTTGATGTCTAAATGAGAACAAATGATCTTGTATTTATACATTGCTTGGGAGAGGTCGCACCTCTTCAAGAACAAGGTCGGCCACAAGGAGAATAAATTACAAATTAAATAATTCACTTATCAAGTTGGCCAAGATATGATAAACAATTAAATGAAGTAAGGTGCATCTTCTCATAACAACATATAAATTAAATAGCTGGAAGCTATCATTTAATTTAATAGGCTGGAAGGAATCGTACGAAGCTGTATTTATCATCAACACTCCCTCTCAGCTAGGGAGAGAACTTCCAGCTGCACAAGACATATCACCTCAACGTGATGTCTACCACATTGGCTACAACCAAATGTGAAAAGAAGAATATCACCTCATTGTGATATTAGATATCACCTCAACATGATATCAACCATAATGGCTACAACCATACTATGGTTTGTACAAGTGTTCATTACTTCGTGATGTTGTCACCTCAACATGACTTTTCACCATGGGTCTCCCAGAGGGTGAAACACAAGTACAAGATATGTCATGGAGTCACACATATGACATCCACCATGACTCTGCTCAGAGGGTGGAAACAAGGGTTTTCACCTCAAATCTCAAAGAGAAATGCATTAACAAGGGATTTCACCTCGAACTTCTCTCACAGGGAAGAACTCATTAAACAAGGGATTTCACCTCGAACTTCTCACCACAAAGAAGAACTCATTGAAGGCTATCATTGATAATGAGTCTCTTTCTTAGTTAAGGCTGGATTTCCACCATCCACCATACCAAGCTTATCTCGAAAGTACACAAACTTTATGTCATGAAACACACGAGAGAAAGGCTCACAATGGATGTAGGCTCCATTGATATCTTGCTTCGTCTGCTCAATATAGTGTACTTGATGATGCACCAGGCATAGCAGAACCCAAACTGAAGCAACAACTAGAGGTACTCTTATAACACATTCCAGAATCAGTATAACCATATCAGCATCTGAAGATATAGTGGTATTTGATCTCAACATGCTTAGGTTCTGTCAAATGAAACACACGATTGACAGAAAGCTTCACGCTTAAGTACTCTGTACTTCCCTTGTTATCTCACAGACTTCTGTAATGCATAGTAGGCTTCACTTGAGAATCAGGTGATTAAGGATCAAATCATCAACAATAAAACCAAAATCAATGCATCACCATCAATTACCTTAAAGTATAGAAGGTCAGCATCATTCTTACGAAGTACCATATTGCTTAAGACCATACAAGGCCTTCTTCAACTTGCAAACATGAGACTCCTTTCCATACCTCGAACCCTAGGTTGCTCGATGTAAACTTCTTCCTCTATCACACCATTTAGAAAAGCTGTCTTCACATCCATTTGATGAATCTTCCATCCCTAGATTGGCAATGATGGTGACTCAAATGCCACAAGATGCCACAAATTGCTTCCTGCTGCACCATTTCGAAGATATCAGTCTAGCAGAACCCAAACTGAAGCATCTTTCCAACAACTAGAAGGGTACTCATTCCGATCCTCTAGGAGCTGCAAATCTCTTAGCCTCTTGCATAGTTTTTCTAGCCCAAAGAGGTCTCTTTCTTCTAAGCATAATATCGGTAGGCCCATCAGTAGGTTCCAAGGGCTCAACTGGATCAACATCTTCCTTTGGTTCTGGAGTCTCCCTCTGAATCTCAGGAGTATGGTCAACTTCCATATCCTAAGGAGACTCTTCATTATCGATCTCCATATGAATGCCCCTGGATCTCCTGAATGCAACATCTTCCTTGAATGTGACATCCCTATTGATCTCGATCAACTTTTGTCCTGGAATGTATATCCTGTAGGCTTTTGATGTCTTGCTATAGCCCACAAAAATTCCCTTCTTGCCAGAAGGCTCCAACTTTGTTCTCTTTTCCTTTGGAACATGAAGATAGACAGGACATCCAAAGATCCTCAAATGACTGACTTCAGGCTTCTTCCCTGTAAAGGCTTCTTCCAGAGTCATATTCTCCAAGACCTTGTGAGGACTTCTGTTCTGAACATATACAACCGTCTTGGAAGCTTCTGCCCATAAGAAGGTTTGCAAATCTTGGTCATGAATCATGGCCTTCGTTGCTTCCACGATCGTCCTGTTCTTTCTTTCTACAACGCCATTCTGTTGAGGATTATAGGGGACACAAAACTCCCTCTTAATCCCTACATCAATACAAAAATCCCTAAAGCTGCCAGAGGTGTATTCTCCACCATTATCTGATTTAAGGACCTTGATTCTTTTACCAGAAAGATTCTCTACCAAGGCTTTGAACTCAAACCTTCCTAACACTTCCTCAGACTCTTTAGTTTTCAAAAAATAAATCCAAGTCTTTCTAGAGTGGTCATCAATAAACAAAACATAATACAAGAATCCACTCGAAGACAAAACAGACATAGTTCCACATAAATCAGAATGAATAAGGTCTAAAATGCACTTAGATCTATTTTCTCTACTATGGAAAGGAGCTTTTGATTCTTACCCATAACACATCCCTTGCAAGTTCCCTCATGCTCCTGATTGAGCTTGGGAAGTCCCGTGACCATCTTCTCCATGATAGGTAAGGTTCGGAAGTGGAGATGCGCCAATCTTCGATGCCATAGATCACATAGACTTGAAGAATCATGAACTAATGCTTGAAGAGGACGCGTACATAGCCTATAGAGGCTTTCATGTCTAACACCAATTACTTGAGCTTCCTTGAAACTGGAATTCTCCATCCACGCAAGAACTTTGCTTTTGGAGAAGGCAACTTGATATCCTTCATCTTCTAGGGCTGAAATAGAAATAAGATTTCGCTTGATTCCTGGAACATATAGAACATCTCTCAACTGAAGTGTGATGCTAGAATCCAAATGTAGAGTAAAGGTTCCAATCCCTTTCACGGAATAGCCAACATCATCTCCGATAATGACTTGTTCAGAAAATTCTTTCTCCATCAAACTTGATAAGTGCTTCTTAAATCCAATGATGTGTCGAGAAGCACCACTGTCTATCAGCCAAGTGTTGGTGTCTGTAGGTACATTGCTTGATAGAGCTGAATAGAACAAGTATTCACATGAATCCTTTTGCGGAGAGGCATCATCAACTTCTGCAATAGTGGCTTGTTGCTTAGGTCTAGTTGGACAATGCTTAGCAAAGTGCCCAAACTTATCACACCTAAAGCATTGAATCTTGGACGTGTCTCTCTTCTTCTTGGAGGGAGGTGCATCATCATTTCCCTTATCTCGATTCCTCTTGAAGAATCCTTTCCTTCCATCTTTTCCTTTCTTCTTTGAAGCATGGGAGGCGAGAACATGAATGTCTTCATTCTTTGAACTTTGACCAATGCCTCTTGCCAACAACCTTGATTCTTCTTGAATGCAATCTGATCTTAGGCGATCAAACTTAGGCAATTTTGATCTTGCACTGATTCCCTGAATGTAGGATTCCCAAGACAAAGGTAAACCATTGAGAGCAAGCATAGTCAAGTCTTTGTCATCAACCATATGCCCGATTGTCGAGAGCTGATCTCTCAAATCTGAAATCCTCATGAAGTATGCAATCACTGATTCTCCTTTCGCCATCTTCACATGGTGTAGTTGTTGCTTCAGTGCAAGTGTTCGGCTGGTATTGTTGATTTCGTACATTTCTTCCAATGTTTTGAACATATCTCTTGCTGTCTTCAACTTAGAGACGATAGGAACAATATGATCCTTAATGGAATCAACCAATATCTTCATTGCCTTAATATCTTTCTTCACCCACTGCAACTTCTCTTCTTCTTCCTCAGGTTTAGGAACACTGGACTCCACAAACTCACCCAAGTCATTTTGACACAAGGTAAGCATGATCCTAAATCTCCATGATGTGAAGTTTGATGCTCCCTCGAGTCTATCCTCAATCTTCAAACCGTTCACCATCTTGACTAATGTAGAAAATGAACAAAGAAGAGAATAGAGTATCGCTGTTTAGGAACAAATCTGATCATGATCCTCTCAAACCCGCTCTGATACCATATTAAATTTAGTGATCAGATTAATGTACAGAATTTAATTAAAAAATCAGACACAATAACACAGTAGATACCCTGGGAAAACCCTCCTCTTGTGGGAAAAAAACCCAGCAACAATATATCACTTATATATTATTCAAGAATCAACACTGTCTTGTACAATAAGGCCGAACTCAAGGCCAAGTAAGAGCACCAACTCTAGATGCAAAATACAGATTACAATCTGCTCTCCTTATATATCAAAATCTGCTCTTGAAAGAACTTCGACCTGCTCTTGAAGGAAATTGCACTTGGAGAAAATCGCAATCTGCTCTAAGATAAAATTCACACTTGAATATAGGAATGAATCGAACTTGCTTGATGTCTAAATGAGAACAAATGATCTTGTATTTATACATTGCTTGGGAGAGGTCGCACCTCTTCAAGAACAAGGTCGGCCACAAGGAGAATAAATTACAAATTAAATAATTCACTTATCAAGTTGGCCAAGATATGATAAACAATTAAATGAAGTAAGGCACATCTTCTCATAACAACATATAAATTAAATAGCTGGAAGCTATCATTTAATTTAATAGGCTGGAAGGAATCATACAAAGCTGTATTTATCATCAACATAGGCTGGCAGGATTGTGGCTTTGATACCACTATAAGATCCCGGATCAATTCTGCCCTTAAACTTCTGATTTTTGCCTTGAGAAATTTAGACAAACACTTCCCTTGCTGGTCCTGAGTTTTAGTTTGCTTTGAATGGGTTTTGATGTATGCAAATGAAATTAGAATGCCTTTGAATTGATACCAAACAACTATTCAATGACTAGAAATATCTTTTGTATATATATTCTTTTTCTATGCACGAATATGACTGAAAATGACATCTTCAGCAACTAGGCAATTCACCAAACACTTAACGTGCAACTAAAATGAAGGTACATCAACTTGACAATATGACAAACAATTTGCAGCCATCCAACAACTCCTCTCTTTGATATTTGAGTGAGATTAAAATGCTAGGAATGATCCTAGTTTGACACCATTATCAAATCTTACAAGTTGTCTCCTTCTACAATGATATTGAATATTACAAAGCTACACTGCTGCCTGGAGACAGCGATCAGACTTCTTAATCAACTGCAGTACTAACAACTACAATGACTATGTTTACACTGCTAAACTTCTGACAGAGACAACAACCTCACTAATTTCAATATGCTAAACCATCGAATGCAAATACATGTGATAAGGTGAACCTGGTAATGGAGTAGCAGCCACACTAATTAATTTGATTCTCCACCAAGGCCGATTATCTTCACCTCAGAATGCTACACCTTTCTTCAAGGATGCCCCATGACACCACTGTGTTTATTTGTATTCTCCCAGCTCAAATGTATTCTTGCCAAATTGTCCTCTTCTCCTCCAAAACCGATTGGCTTTGACTGAAAGCTTCTTCTATCAAAATCTTCATATCGAACTTCATAAATTTGGCCATGGGCCATAGATTTGCACAATGATGAACATTGAATATGTTCACCTCTCAAAATAGGGATGGGATCATCTCCATGCCCAATAGGTCAAGGGGTCATCACCTTGATTTGGACTGAAATTAATCTTCAGTCAAGAGATAAACTCTATGCAAAATCAACTCAATTTCTGGATGCCAAATGACTTCACAAAGCTTGCTTTTATACTACTCTCTTAGCCACCTAGCCTAAACCGCCATAGGGGAGAATTGATTTGATTCTATTAAAATATTCAATAACTTCAAGACTAAGGCACCTTAAACCGCCCTAGGCCAAGATCATATTTTATTCCATTAAAATATTTGTTGCCTTCATCACTAAGGCACCTAAGGCACCCTTGGGGAAAGATCAGATTTTTCCTCATTAAAATATTCATGACTTCATGGCTAAGTTTCCCAAGCGACCCTAGGAAAGGATCTGATTGCCTTTGAACATTATAATATTCTAGTTTGGAAGCTTCCTTGAGCCGCCCTAGGAGGAGATCAGGTTTGATCTTTAAATATTAAATATTGGTTGCTTCCCCCTTAAGTGTGCTAAACTGCCATACGAGGGAGAATCTTCTAGGAGCTGATCTGATTTGATATGGTCGACTCACCTCCTTGTTTGCTTTGTCCTCCTAGTTTGCTTGGTCTTGCAAATAGACCTCCTTGCTTGCTTTGACTTGCAAGTAGACCTCCTTGCTTGCTTTGCTGGGTTAAGGATAATTCCCTCTTAATTCAACACATCTTACCAAAATTTGATTCTCAAGGCCAAAATAATTCCTTTTATCTTGCCATCTAACCCACGGGAATGCTGGATGGGCTAGAATCTAGTCATCATGGTGTCACTTCGAGAATGCGGACATTACAATGACAGACTTCTTAGTCGATCAATACCATTTTAGTATACTATAATCTTTCTATTTAACATGTGTATTGTATCTGAGGTACACTCTTCAGTAAATACATTCTATTTTTAATATAGAAAGTTCTTTGATAAATCGACTTGTCAAAACAATATGAGGTTTGTTTCACTAGGAATGCTGAAGATGATCTTTTCATTATGGTACTTTCTTTAGTGTTGTAAATGACACCATTATCTTCTCTAAATGCATAGAAATAGTTTCCAATATTGTTAAGTGTTTTGGATTCTATAAAATGCATTCCACATAAAGCATATAAAGTATCGTGCTTCTTACAAATACTTTATTCTAAAATCCTCATTGCGTTTCTTTTCTTTTGACTCATCTCTGTGGAGAATAAAAACAGGATAAGGTTTTAAACTGATTGCTACGTAAGTGTATTGAATTTCATCATATTTGCAAAACATTAAAAAGAAAGATAATATAAAACACAAGAAAAATATTGTCTTTAGTTGAGGATTGCAGTCATATGCAATATGGAAATGGGAGTTGAATCTGCTGATTACATTTCTGTTGAGAGATCTTGTCAACTAACTATTAATTTTTATATTATCAGTGAGTGGTGCATTAAATATTGGAATTTTCCACTGGCGTTCGTCAAATGTGACAAAAAGATTTGCAAAGGAATGGCATGAGATGCTTATAGCAGATGATAAAATCTGGGACCAAAATGGTTTTAATGAACTTATGCATAGGCATTATGGCCCAGCTGTTGATGCAGAAAGTGGCCTTGTTTATGCTTTTGATGGTACACTTAAGCTTGGCGTTCTACCTGCAAGTATCTTTTGCAGTGGTCATACATATTTTGTTCAGGTAGAGTACATCATGTCTTACATTGGAGATATTATATGGTGGTGTATTTTGGACTCAATAAGAAGTGAAGAATTTTTTTGGGTTTCTATTTTGTGATTAAAATGCTTTTTCTTTCCCCTTCAAGCATGCTTCTGATATTATCATTTTTCATATAAATAGGCCCTTCTATTGGTGGCTGTCTGATTAATCTCTGTAAAATTACAGGCCCAATATGTGCAACTAAGTCTGGATCCATATGCAGTGCATACTACATTCCAATTTGCAGGAACTGAAGGCAAGCGACATAGGCTGCGCGAAGCCAAGCTTTTCTATGACAGACCAGAATACTATGATTCACAAGGTAATTCATGTTTAGTGCTTAAGAATGTAATGTGTTATACTATGATTCTTAGTTCCTTTAGTTTAGGTTTTTGTTTGTGTTTGTTGCTTTATCAATTCTTGGAGTTACTTTTAACAACCCTACACACTGTTTGTAACTTGTGCTTTTGAGTCCGATTGATCTACTTTGGTCACTTGTGGAAATTAATGTAATATCTTTCTTTCTCATATTTTGGAGATGATGTAGTGATGGTTAATAATGTCCCCAATCAAGAACCTTAGGAAAATATGCTTTTTTTTTTGTATTTTTCTGATTATAGAAGACTCAGATGAAATGCAAAATTTACTAAACTCTAACCTAATGCTGATCAGAAAATGAAACTTAAGAATTAAAACAGACTCTTGTATATTGCAGATCGGGAAGACTTTTAATGGAAAATCAATTTAGAAGCCCTAAAAATCAGATATAATGTTAGACCAGATCTGCTAATGATAATAATAATAAATGAGTAGCAATTAATGAACCCTAGAATCTTTGAAATTTTAAATATAACTGATTTCATTTATAGCAGCATTTTGATTTTGATCATCAGTAATTAACCAACAATTACAGGCTACAGCATTAAAAACAGCAAAATTATCAGTCTGAAACAGGGTGCCAAAATTGACAATTTATTTCATGCAAGATGCAATAAATCAACTCACAAACTGAACGGATAGGACTGAGTAGTGATTCTGCAGGTGATCAGATTAGGCACAGCCTGGGAATGGCACAAAACAGTCACCAAACACTATAGCTGGTGGTTGGAATTTATATTGTATGGCCGCCCTCAAGGCTGTATGGAGGCTGCTGAAAGTGTTGATAATGATTGAGATCAGATGCATAAAGTGTTACAAAAATAGGTGCAGCTATAGACACTTCCACACAATAAATAAAATTTTTAATTGGCTGATTTCCTTGCAAGAATAAAATTGTTCCAGCTGAAATAAGCATTGCAATAAGTTCAGTTGCAATTTTGGAATGGAATTGCCACCAATTGGATAAGAGGGTTTTTGTCCTCAAATCCAGAAATCGAAACCAATAGGGTATTCTTCCTCCAAATTTCACAACCAAGGGATTTCTTCCTTGAGTGTCAAATTTGCAAATTAATTTTAAAATATTGACAAATGGATCTATTACTTTGGGTGCTTGCTTCTCCTATATAGGTGTCTCCAATTTGGGCTCTTTATTATTTTCATTTTCCCTCTAAGTGATTTAAGAAGTACTTTTGAAGAAAGTAATATATAGGCCTTATAATGTCTCATTTAGATGATCATCAATAATAACATTTAACCTTTTAGGAAAGATGATTGGGCCCCAAATTGTAATGCTATTATGAAATTATTTACCTTATTTTGTCCCTTAGCTTATAGCAAATAGAAATAGGCTATAGGTCTTCAATTAAGTTCTTCATTTTTGAGAAGGGGACATGACATGGTTGCATTTGGAAGGAAAACTGTTTTGGTATGAAAGGATTTTGCACTAAGCTCCATTGCATATTTTTAACGGTATATGCTTGCTTTCTTTTGAAGTGCCTTTTGAATATTTTAGTTAAAATTTGCTGCCCATGGGAATAATTGTGTATCAACCATAGTTTTCAACAAAATTATTAGTAGGTATGGAAATGATAGATGCTTTGCTTACGGAATGATTATCTGTTGATATTGGCAAAAACTTACCAAGTCAATTCTAATGCAAAAATAAAATATGTTCTGCTAAAATCCATTGAATTGGCTGTACCATTATATATCCCTTTCTTGACTGAGAATGCATTTACTGGCCTTAGTTAAGATTGCTATGATTAATATTTAATAATTCCATTCTTGGAGTCATATACACAAGATCAACTCTTGTGTTTGATTTTGACCAAGGTAAGTTCCAATTAGCTGAACAAAAGGCAAAAGGAGTTCAATGTTAAGTTTGAATAATACGATATTGACATTTTAATTATTTTAAAACTTAAATACAAATACATTTATTTTAGAATAAGTATATATTTTAAACTCAAAAAAACAATGTAATTTGAAAATTTATACATGTAAACATGAATGAGTGCAACTATTTATAAATTTAACTCATAAACATGTATTGATTTACCTTATAAATATTTACAAATGAATGAGCATTGATTTAAAAATCTATCGTAAACCATTTTGAAAAACAATGCAACTTATTTTGAAATGTTAAATTTAGAAATTTAAGCTCAATAAATAATGACAAATACATTGGAACAAACAACAAATGCTCTCAGAATAACAATTGGCCTTGGCAAGTGGAATGGTGGCAAAGGGGATGAACTGAAAGATTCCTTCCTCAAATCTGATCTGAATGTTCTGATTTTGGTTTTCCTTGAAGTCTTTGACCAGCGTATAGAATAGGTTTTGTTTTGTTTGTGTTTTATGTTTTTTCTGATTTTTTTGTGTTTTTTGGAGTTTTATGCGAATTCCATGACATATACAATGCTGATAAAGGAAAAATAACCAAACATGCGATGATTCTATTAATTAAAAGACTGAAATTACATAGATATGGGCCAATTGCAACATACCCATTCATCCAAAGACCAGGAAATGACTTTTTACAAGGCTGCAACTGAAATTTCAGGTCTGATATAACCCTGATACAACAAATTTGAACTCTCCCAGCTCTACAAATGACTACCCACTTCGTTTCCAGGTGTGAGGAGTTGTGCCACTGCTGTATGAAACTTCTTAGCTCCAAAACTTCAAAAACTTCACCTAGCACTTAGGTTTTGAAGCCCAAATGCCAAACAAAGGTGCGACTGCCTGTGCAACTGTTGAAAGATGGTAGAAATGTCCTCTAAAAGGACTGATCTGCAATCTGATGTGAATTTCTGTCCTCAAAATGGACTGATCTGCAATTATAACCCCAAATAATGCTGCCAACTCCACACTGAAGCTGGATAATGTTGAATCCTGTCACCAGGAGAAATGGGTTTTCGTCCAAATCTCCAAATTCTCCTAGAAGTTTGCGTTCCTGGAAGCTCAAAGCTCTTCAAACCCTCAAGTTTGCTGCTACTCTCAAATTGAAGTCATAAGAATGAATCCAAAATAGACAAAAATGCCTTTTTATTTTCACCAAGAGGGCTCAACCCTTTTTGGGGTCACTATTTGGCCTAAAAATTTATAAAATAACATTGAGGGTCTAATTTTACATTGTGAAATTGGCCCCCTTTTTAAAACAACTTAAGTTCTAGGATGGGGGTGCACTTTTCACTGTTCACTTTCTAATTTGTTGTTACTATTCACGTTTCACTATTCCATTAAAGCCAACTTTATTATCTCCAATTTATCCTTGGCTTAATCAACTGAACTTGACTTTGAAAGGCTTGAACAACTCCCAACAAGGTTCCACAACCTCAAAATGGGTCCCCTATCCATACTATTGACCTACGGGAACCCTCGTAATAGGTCAACCTCTGCATCAGATCTGAACGCCTAAGGAAGAGACATTATAGTCCTCCCTTCTCGGGATTGCTTGTCCTCAAGCAATCACATACTAGTCCACTGCACCACTCTGATATACATGCCATATAACCATAACTTTTGAAGCAACTCACCACGATCACTGAGTACCAATGCACCATCCATGTGAATACCTGGATCCCAAATCGTCCTACCCATTCGGCTATAGATATCCATTATAATACAAGCAACACATACCATCCATCTGTAAGAGGAGGCCATCAAAAAGAGATGGAAATCAACGCCCATATGCACATGAAACAACTCATTAGGCCCCCAAATGCTGTCGCAACTCAGGTCTGAAGAGAGAATGAAGTCATACGGGTCATCATACATGTCAAAGAAACCCATATCATACTCCTTGTTGACCCCATGAATGTGCTTCCAAGTAGGACAGCTACTTTCCCATAATGAATTAATGGGGATGAAGTCAGCAATCAACAAATAGAAAGCTTCCATACCATAAGAAATTAGTGATATAGCCATAGATGGGTTACGGATGCCTTCTGCACCCATCCAAGGCGAATTTTGAGTGGCTGGTCCACTATGAGTGTTATCACCACAATCAACAACCGAAAATTCTAAAGTCCCAATTCCATTATCCAAATGACATGTCTCATCAGCTTCCCAAGTGAGTAGGGGTGGAAGTGGCTCAAAGAATTCTTCAACACTAAATGTCACAAGGCTGCAAAAATCCTCATTGTATGATTCTTCAATCTGTTCAACTCCTATACCATTTACCTTGTCACCTTGTGCCCTCGGAAAAGCTGCTATACAAGACTGAGTTTTTGACTGATGCAAGAAGTGATTGTGCCTACTCAAAAGTAGACAAGGATCAGCAATCTTCCTTCCTTGTTTCCCTTCTAATTGGATAGTCAAGCCTCTAACTCTACCCATCTGTAAGTGGTCTATTTTTATTAGCTCCAAAACCTCTTTGAAGGAGTGCAATTGTGGATAAGAAATACCATGCTTTATTCCTTTTTGTCTTTCCTCACTTCGGCTTATCCAACATATATATTTTTTGTAGTTGCCCTCCATCCTTCTTATCTTGCTGTCATGGAACAAAATAACAGTATGCAATTTGTATTTATGATTTGTGCCAATCCAAGTGTATGAAGGTAGGAAACTATCACTAGTTCCACCTTCAACTGATACATAGTCATTTCCATCATCATAAATTGTTCCCAGCATTGTTGTACCAAGACTAAAGTCACACATTTCAATATCCAGCAATGAAGAGGTATGAACAAACCATAGAGAATAGTTTAGCAAACAATCCACACACCCTCTTATGGAATTCTCATCAATACAAAATGGTGTCAACTCAATGGTTTGACCTAGCCTAACAAAATGAACCAATGTAAGATAACCTATCAAATCATCCATGTACCCCCATAAGAAGGCGCCATCAAAATCATGAGTAGGCTGGTTTAGCTCACCAAATGGAACTAATACCTCATGCAAAACTGAGTTACCTTCATCATGATAATCATACTTATGCACAACATCAATGGCCGGCTCAGGATGAGCGCACAAAGCTACTAACCTCATTCTTTTTACCATCTCTAGATGCTGTTTTGTGTGGCCAGCAACTAACTTAGCTTTCTTTGCCCTCTCTAGCCAAATATTACACTTCTCTTGTGTCTCTTCCACACCTTCAAAAATCTGATATACCAAATCAGATTGTGTAGCGGCCCATGTTTTGACAGAATTACCATATCCGACACTCCAATTTTGTATGTCATCATTAGTAGACCACAAATAACTGTCCTCCAAAGGCGTTAGCATGCTAATCTCATGAGAAAGCAGAACCATAGAGCTGCTGCCTTTCAACAAATCAGATATAATGTCATGCCAATCCAGAAACTTGTCATCCCTTTCAACATACCTATCAAGTGTTGGTTCAATACAATTCTCTTCACATGCATAATGTATGCCTTCATGAAACAAATCATGACCCAAAGTTATCATTGATTTGGCTGCTATTTGATGAGGCAAAGTATATTTGAGAGCTTTCATAATAATGTGTTTTCCACTATGTAGGAAACTCAACTCCATTTCTTGTAAATCTTGGATGACCCTTTGTAAAGAATGTAGCCATTGCATACCAATTACAACTTCTTTGTCCTTCAAGTTAAGTACATAAAAGTCATCACAAAGAGTGTACTCACCAAAGATAATGCCAAGCTTACTCACTTTCTTCTTGCAAAGAATAGTAAGCCCACCTGTTATAGTCACATCAAACCCCTCAAAATCTTCACAATATAAACCTCTTTTCTTTACCAAACCATCATCAACGTAGTTATGTGTAGCTCCACTATCACATAGTGCCAAAACCTTGCAACCAAATAATTTTCCGAAGACAAATGGATTGTACCTTGGAGCACTTGAAAGATAACAGATTCTAGAACCTTTGTTACCTTCATTTACTAGTTCTAGTGTTGATCGTTCATGATCATGCTCTTTAGTCTCATCATGAGGCTGTCCCTCATACTCCTCCATAACTAATATGTTTTCCTTTACTAGTAAACTCCAAGGTGTGGAATGCAAGATAAACCAGCAATTATCAAAATGCAAGATCTTCTTAGTAAGAAACCACCTAGTTCCCCTAATCAGCTCGCTCAAGCAAAATGCTTCATATGTCCATAGCAATTGTCCTTCCATTGGAGATGATGCATGACTAACCATAATGAAACCGATAATGTTCCATTCCACACAAATGAATATAGCACTTGTGGCTGATCCATTAAGTGTGTAACCCATATCATCATTTTTTTGAGCCTTCAAGGGGCTCTCCAAAAGAGGAAATTCATAAACTTCATGATGCAAACTAGATACTCAAATATCATGCTTCTGCTCTTGTTCATACTCATCTACATGTTTTTCTTGTTTGTTTACTTCAAGACGCTCCTCCTCTGCATGCTCAACTTCTACACATTCTTCCCTTGGAAGAAATAATGATTGAAGATAGGCTTCTCTTCGTTGTCTTGCTTGATCTATGTGATTGACTTGTTCCTTGATTTCTTTAAGGTGCTGTCTTGCTTGGGCAGCCAACAACTTTGCCTTCTGAGCTCTTTGTAACCAACTGTCACACAAGACTTGAGTTCTCTTGACGTCTACCTTGGTATGATGTATAAAATCAGAACCTTTGTGGCTTGAATCCACAATACATTCCTCATGTTTAACACACAAAACTTCAGTTCTAACATTGGAAGACTCTATAGCATTGTCATCTTTATATGATTTGGATGCTACCTCATGATTATAACTGTAGTTACAAAATACAGAATAGGTTTCACACCTAGGTATCATGTTTACAACATCTCTAATGGGCTGATACATGACTGTAATCTCTCCCACTTGGTGATCACAATGAAGACTCAATGGTGCAATAGGTGTCTCCTCATGATCCAAAGTTTTAACTTTTTTAGGATTCCCATATAATGATTGATTTTTGCATTGAACATGATCACTAGTAGACTGCAGATCACAAGCAAGTGATTCCTCTTCCTTTCCTTGTTCTTGCACCTTTAGCTCTCCTTTCCCGATGCTTTCTTTGCCATCTTTTGATTTTTCTTCATGTGTAGGTGATGTGACATTATTGGAATCAACTATCACACTAGAAGATGCTTTATGATCACCCAAAGAGTTCATACCATTGTTATCCAAAACACTGACATGAACTATGCTAGCCTCAAATGTAGGAGTCTGTTGTAAGACCTCTTGCAAGGATGATGTAGACAAATCATTACCCAAGGCTGTCCTAGTGCCTTCTTGATTCAAATCAGCATGTCTATCAAATTCATCATATAAATTTTTGCATACCTCATTGGAACTTAAAGACACCCAATCATTCTCATGAAGAGTTGTATCAACCATATGTGAAGATTCTCTAAGCAATTCATAAGCTATAGTGTGATATTCTGTAGAAACCCTAGTTTCCCCCTGTCTCTGAATCTGCTTGTTTTGTTTATTTTTCTGAAGTTTTTGATTTTTTTTTGATGTTTTTGGGTTTTTGCATGAATAATGAAATAATGCGATTTTGCAATAAATAGGAAATAAATTCTCTAAAAATTATTAAACTCTGGAAATAATAGAATCTAATACCAATACGGATGCCAGTCTATTTATTTGTCTTCTAAGACGATTACAATGAGTATTCTATTACATGCAAATTAAGAGGCAATGATTTTTTTATTGAAGAAAACCTGATTTGCTACAATATGGTACGGCTGCAATAAATACTTCTCTCTCCCTCCTTCTGATGATCCCGAAAGATGCCAGGAAGATAGACGCCCTAACTGGTGAAGATAGACTGAAGAAAAAGAAGGCGATTTGTTTGCTCTGGAAAGTACGCCTCTTTTAATTGAAGTACGACCTAGTACAGATTGTATGGCCTGAGTACAGCAGCAGCAATAAAGGAAAATGTACGGCCTTCTCTAAAACCGCTGGATCTGAAAAAAATAGGCCCCTGATTTGCAAGATGCTTTCTGGATGAAAAGACTATCTGAAACCCTGAAGATTAAATAACTCTGAAGCTCTGTAATTTCTTCTGGATGAAGAAATCTCTTATCTGGCAATAAATCAGGTGATATCTCACACCTTCTGAACTGCTTTCACTAGAGATGGCTCGTTCCCCAATGCATTCGAGACTGAAACCCTAAGTTTCTATGCTCTGGTCAAACTTGATCAATTTTCAATCATCAATAATCATAATGGCTCGATTCCCAATGCAAATGCATATATCTCTTGAAAAGTGCGATTTCCTTAAAAATAGGGAATCATTAAAATATTTCAAACTTTTCATTTTAATCTTTCAATAGTCTCAGCCAAATTTTAATTATAAATTTAATCGTCAAAATGGCCCCTTTCTGATGATGGGCGACCCCTTCACTGAAATCACTTAAGTTATAATAAAATATTATAACTTTATATTATAATGCTCCACAATTAATATTTAATTAAATCAATTAAATATTAATATCTCTCTCGATATATACTCGATGCACAAACCGTCTGAAGCTGATGAACATTGAAGTGATTCTGAACGCTATCAATCCATACTGCTAAAAATAGTAGGGGTCCCACGTTGAGTGCTGAATAACTGCTAAAAATAGCAACTCGGGCTAGAAGTGTCCGAATGAGCCCGAACGAAAGCCAACTGATCAAATACTGCCAACTGAAGCTGAGCCAAGCTCCAACATGACCCTCTATCCAACCTATCAGCCTACGAGGGTCGCATAATAGGCCAATCCTGTGCTCTGAGAGATGTCAACTAGAAGGGGACATGACAGTCTGCCCCTCCTGAAATTGCTTGTCCTCAAGCAATCTCAACTTCGGATGCTGCAGAATATCCTCGCTCTCCCATGTAGCATCCTCAACAGGCAAATCTCTCCATTTCACCAGATATTCCCTGATGGTCCTCCTACGCAATTGTCTCTCCCTGTACTCCAAGATGGACTCAGGTACTAAAATCAACTTTCCCTCATCATCTAAGGGAGGTAGAACTGCAGACGATACCACACGGTGTCCCAACGCCTTCTTGAGGTGTGATACATGAAAAACATTGTGTACCCTGCTCTCTGCCGGAAGCTCAAGCTCATAAGCCACCTCTCCAACTCGCCTCAGGATCCTGAAAGGACCGTAATAACGTGGCTTAAGCTTCTCTGACCCACTCTTCCTAAGAGTGGACTGACGGTAGGGCTGCAGCATGAGGTAAACCATATCACCCACCTCAAAATGCCTCTCTGTCCTCTTCTGATCTGCATACTGCTTTTGCTGATTCTGTGTCTTGGTGATATTCTCCTTGAGAGCCTTCATAGTATCCTGACTCTCTTGTAACAAGTCTCCAGCACTCGGCACTCTACTGTCGCTTAGCAGCAAATCTAGAAAACTCGGCGCCTCATACCCATACAACGCCATAAAAGGAGACATCTGAATAGTCATGTGGAATGTCGTGTTGTAGCAATACTCGCACAAATGAATCTACTTGACCCATGCCTTCTGCTGCCCTGCAATATAATTTCTGAGGTATCCTTCCACCCACTTATTTACTATCTCCGTCTGCCCATCAGTTTGCGGCTGGTAACTAGTGCTCGGAGTGAGCTCGGTCCCACAAAGTCTGAACACCTCCTGCCAGAAGTGACTCAAGAACCGACTATCTCTGTCGCTCACAATGCTCCGAGGCAATCCATGTAGTCTGAACACCTCACGAAAGAATACCTCTGCTACCTGCGTAGCTGTGTAGGTTGTGGTGATCGGAAAGAAGTGGGCATACTTCGTAAGCCGATCCACAACGACATATATACAATCTCGCCCTTGGGCTTTAGGCAAGCTCGTAATGAAGTCCATCGATAGGCATTCCCACTTCCTGTCAGGAATCGGAAGTGGCTGCAATAAACGTGCCGGGTACGTGTTCTCCTGTTTGTTCTGCTGACAAATAGGGCACTCACGCATGTACTGAAGAACATCTGCCTTGAGTCCTTTCCATGTGAATCTCTCCCGTATCTGTCTATAAGTTTTGAAATATCCGGGATGTCCTGCAGTCGGTACATCATGAAGGGCTCGCATGATTATGTTCTTCACCTCTGAACCTGGGATCAAATATATCCTGTTCTTGTAAATGATCAAGTCATTCACAAGTCAATACCTGGTATCAACCGTCGATCCCTCAACAATGCTGGAGGCCCAAGTATCCTTGGCATACTCTGCCACAATCATATGCCTCAAGTCCTCCGTAATATGAACCATAGAGCTCAAATGTGGCCTGCGTGAAAGAGCAGCAGCTACTACGTTCTGTGTACCTTTGATATATGAGATATCAAAGTCATAAGCCTGCAACTTACTGACCCACTTCTGCTGACGATCATTGAGATCTCGCTGCCCCAAGAAGTGTCTCAAACTGTTATGGTCAGTTTTGATGCAAAATTTGCTGCCAACAAGATACTGTCTGAATTTTGCTAAGGCATGCATGATAGCGAGCATCTCCTTATCATATATGCTATAAAGTCTCTCTGGCCCTCTGAGCTTACGGCTCTCATACACAATCGGGTGCTTGTCCTGCATAAGCACCGCACCAATGCCCTCACCTGATGCATCGCACTGAAGCTCGAAAGGCTTCGTAAAGTCAGGTAGTGCCAAAACAGGGCATGTGGTCATCAACTCCTTAAATCTCATAAAGCATTCCTGTGCCTCAGGAGTCCAAATAAATGCACCCTTCTTCAGTAAATCTGTCATAGGGGCTGCATGTCGTGAATAACCATTCACGAATCTACGATAGAATCCACACAAACCTAGAAACCCTCTCAACTGTGTCAGGTTTGCCGGTGTAGGCCAATCAATAATAGCGCGGATCTTTTCAGGATCCATCCGCACTCCATCTGCACTGATAATGTGACCTAGATATAGCAATTCGGTCATTCCCAAGTCACACTTGGATTCCTTGGCGTACAAGGACTCCCTCTCAAGAATACTCAACACGGTCTCCAGGTGAGCCAAGTGCTCTTGCCAAGTCCTGCTGTATATAAGGTATATCAAGAATGAAAAATCATCGTCTGAAATGTAGCTGGTGCGTTAGTGAGCCCAAATGGCATCACTACGAACTCGAAGTGCCCACAATGACATCGGAAGGCAGTCTTCTCTATGTCCTGCTCACGGACCCTGATCTGATGATACCCTGACCGTAAATCAATTTTGGTAAAGTAACAGGCACCATGGAGCTCATCAATAAGCTCGTCAATCCGCGGTATCGGATACTTGTTTTTGATCGTCCTCTTATTCAGGACCCTGTAGTCAATACACATGCGTAATGTTCCATCCTTCTTCTTTACCAAGACAACCGAAGAAGCGAATGGTGACTTGCTAGGCCGAATGTGACCCATAGCAAGTAACTCCTTTATTGTCTTTTCTATCTCATCCTTCAATCTTTTAGGATGCCTGTAAGGAGTTATCATAACGGGCTTAGCACCCTCCTCGAGCTCTATAATGTGCTCTATGAGGCAGGAGGGCGCCTCGGGAGACATGGCCTTCTCGCCGAGCATAGGTGGTGGGGTTGGGGCCTTTGGCTAGTCCCGAAGGGCATGGTCGGTGGGGTTTGGGCCTAACGGACCATCCTTTCTGGAGCCCCCGATGGAGCAACTGCTAACGAGACTACCCTGCAGGGGGAGCCGTCCTACCTATAGTTGAAGCTCGAGGACCCCGGCCCTAAACCATCTATTAGTTATAGCCTCGGCATCAGGGAGAAAGAACTATTTAGAGGATGCTCATGCTCAGGAGGAGCACTATTATATTACCCTATAAATTCTATGGGCCCTACAATTATATGGGAGGAATGAGGCAAGAAACAAAATAGGAGTTTAGGATGGATGTAACTCTAGTAGTTGGAAGGTTACCCTCATTTACTAATCTAGCTCCGGCCATCCTTTCTTTTCTTTGATTAGCTGAGACTTCCATCCGCACACCCCCGAGTAGTGTCCTCACCCCTGCACGCCCGATGGAGCTTTCGAACTTTCTTGCCCAACTAACTTTCTGTCTGTCCAGTGCATCCTTTCCGGAAGGCCTTCCCTTCATTGCTGCTCCTCAGGGACCCATACAACTAATTGGGAGGGAGGGCCCCTACTATTCTATGGTAGAGCGGCATCTGATCAGGGATACGGTGGAGCTACAACCCACACCCCTGCACGGGAGCGGAACAACGACATCCCATAGAATTGTAGGGCGGAGGTATGGGCAAGCGCCAGGTGGGAGGCCCCTACTATTCTATGGGAAGTTTCTATCCGGAAGGAACCATGCATCCGGAACCATGCATCCAGAAGGAGGTCCCAACTAGAGTTGTTACCCGTGGCCATCCAGAGGTGAATTCTACAGCCGGGTAGGATGAAGTTTCATGCCCCCCGTTATCGCATTGTTGGCCAGGGGTGGGAACTTAGGAGGATATTAATAGCCTCCCTCGCCATATAGATCTATAGGAATTAAGTTTTCCATCCTTGGGGGTGTAGGCCAGGAGCGTAGGGGACAGTCGTTATCGCCAGAACGGGTGGGTGGGGATTCCAGTGGTGGGTGGGAGGCCCCCCCTATTCTAGCAGGCTTATGAATCAAGAGGTAGATTAGAACCATACTAGCAGCCGGGCCCCTACCATTTTATAGGACGTATAGAATCGAGAAGAGGCCCTACTATTCTAAGGCTAGTAGGCTGATTAATAGGAGGGGTGGGTGGGAGGAGATTAGTTGCGGGAGAGGGAGCATCTGGGCCAGCATCCTTACTTTCTCGAGAGCAACTATAGTTGGAGCTCGATCAGATCCCGTGGACCAACTATAGTTGACTGAGCAATTGAAGTTCCAGCTTCCCTTCGCGGATCCAAATGCCAACGCACTATAGTTCCCACCCTGCTTCCCGCAGCAAGGTGGGCGGTTAAAGGTCTCCCACCCACCCATCCAGTTTCACCTTTTGATTTAGTTAACTCAGTTTATCGTGTTTCTCCGGACCCCGGGTGCGATTGATCGGGAACCAGTTGACAATGTCAGTGATCCTTACCTCCAGCACTCATAGTTCTCGACCCAGGCGGAGATCCATATCGAAATTGAAAGCCCCCAGAAGCGTTCGATAGTCCGTTACAAAGGAAGTTGACTGGGGTTATCCAGTTCCTATTGAAGATTCAGTTGATTCCGTGCCCACTACTATCGGGCATATGCAGTTGGAGTTCGAGATCGAGTCTACCTCATTAACCGAGTGTAAGCAGCACTACTATCTATAAATAGGGGCATTTGAATCAATTGATAAACCAGTTGTTGTGTAAAGTGCCTAAGCTACTATTGTTGTGCCTAAGCTTACGATTCTTTACCCGCCGTCTTTGCATGAGCACAGCCTAGCATGAGCCTATGTTGGCATGAAATGTGGGTCCTATTACTAATGGAGCCACCCCGATCGATGCAATGAGGAGCATAGGCAGTTCCAGATGCAAGGGTAGCAAGAGTGGAATCAAAAGCGGTAGTTTAGAAGAGCACAGGTTATTTGATTCGTTGGACTTAAGCGAGGCTAGATCTTGACTAGGGATGGATCTTTACTAGAGATAGGT
The DNA here is from genome assembly GCA_007258455.2 of Sequoia sempervirens. NCBI lineage: Eukaryota > Viridiplantae > Streptophyta > Pinopsida > Cupressales > Cupressaceae > Sequoia > Sequoia sempervirens. Next base: position 29,424,674 of record VDFB02109042.1, read on the forward strand.
AAGAAACGGCTCCAAAGGCTCTTGCTCTTCTTCGTTTTTCTTTGTCCACCTCCTTGTTTAACCCGAGAAAGCTTTGCCAACAGGCTTAGGCGATAACGCTCGAGATTCAAAATAAATAGAACAACAATGGTCCCCATTGGCACTGATAACGTCCACTCGCATACTTCCAAAGAGCACTCCTTCTGCACTAGCCACACTAGGACTTCGGTAGGAGACACGCGAGCTCTGGCGCAGGAACACTTAAGGTGCCTTGACAGCTTACTTAGGTCACTTTGTTCATTCCTTTCCTTACAAGAAGCACCCTAGCCGCGAGTACATACTTAGATGCCTGCCGGGGAATACACATCAAAGCATATCCCCGCCCACTTTGCTTTGATCATGAACGATTAGGATAACCACGCCCAGGCACACACCTCAAATTGACTCACTAGGGGTGGGCTCTTTCTTTCGTAACACTACGATTCATGATTCATTCATTAGCAGAGCACACCTTACCTGAGTTCTTGGTTGGCTCACATTTTGGTTTTGCTCCTATCCATCCCACCCAACCCGCATCTATAGCCGGGCGTACTCGCATATATTATTTTGTAATTCTGTTTTTAGCCTTCCCTTTTGAGCCTACCCTTATTGACTTGTAGGCCTTCCTTAGATTGACCTTGTATTTTCAAGCACCTTAGAGTAAGTAGTAAGCTATCACTTAAAGCTCAAGCAGATCATCATTTGTTTGTCTATCGTCGGTTTGGTTGTCTTCCTCCCATTCATGCCTCATTTGGGGACCTACCAGCTTTCTCTCCCTTTGGTCATTGGTTAGATCAATTCATTCTTATTTGACTCCTTTGATCGACTCGAGAAAGGCTACTTACTTCGATTAGGATCTTTACGCTGTCTTCCTGTGATCATGACATGGGGTGAGTGAGGTTTTGATTATGACACGGAGATCCCGACGCTTCCCACCAGCCATTCTATTTTCTTGACTACCGGCATCTGCCAAACCCGCTTGCAAAGACGCCCCGCAAAGGCTTAATATGGTATGCCTACAAAGCTCACCCTGTAAGGCATTTACATCTTCGCGCACCCACCACTGGACTTTTCCGTTTCGGTCTTCTGGACGGGATCTTCACGTGGGTTTATCCAGGACATTTATCTATTTATGCACCCACTATTGGACATAGAGTGAGAAATGTATGCATTGACCATCCATTGAGAGATGCACCTACCACTGGACATTTAACGCGATTCGATCATAACATTATGGTGATCTTTACCCACCAGTGATTCAATGTGATTGACTGCCCGCCCCTTCACCTGTGCTAAAGTCTTCCTTGTAGTTGAACTTTTGAGTGGGGTCGATCTTTACGCGGCTCACCAAAAATTGTGGGGCCGACTATAAGCACCATAATAGTTTCCCTCCTCTTACTAACGACACTTGCGAGGGTTCTACGCCTGCAAAGGCCGCCCTTTCACCTGCTTTTCCAGTGCTTTCATCATAAGGGATCTATAGCGAGAAATTGATCCGCTGCTCTTCGAGAAGGCGGCGGCCTCTCCATGGATAATCTTAGCATGAGCTGGGGAGTATAGTCTGGGCACTTGAACAACAGCTTGGAACGAGCGATCGAAACGCACCGGCCATATCTCGTCGACTTACTTCTTTTATTCCAACCCACATGCTTTTTGACATTCATAGTGTTTCGACCACGTATTTCTGTCCCTCTAGGGACTATAGCTCTCGAACAGGCTCTGCTCCTCTCTTTACTGGGTCAACGAAGTCAATTCCAACTCCTGCTTCCTATGCCTTTGCCTCTACCCATGGCTTTGCTGCTCTTGCCTCTACAATTGGCAAAAGAGTCTGTATCTAGGCGAAGTGATGGTCCTACTAGTTTTGCTTTTTCAACTACAATAGGTGGAACTTAATCTGCTCAACCTGCATATGCCTTTGTGGGACCACTGGCTCTATCCGTATCTGGGCGGGATGCTGGCTCTATAACAAGCTATGAAATAGGTGGTGCTTGCTTAGTATTTGCCTTTGGCTCTGTTTTCTTTGCCTCTGTGGGATCAACTGGGATTGGCTCCGTAACCATAGGATCCGCGCCTGGATATGGAATTGAATCACAAGCCCCTACTATTCTCAAGGGGGTAGAGCAACTAGGTAAACCGCCTCAGCGGATGGTGATAGATTAACTGCCTTTGCTAACATGTAAGGGAAACTAACTGGGATAGGAATTGCGTATGGATCGATGGGTTATCCAACGGGATCAACCGATGCCCCCCTGTCTTTGATGTAGTTGTTTATTCCACCTCTCCGGCCTGCTACCTACTTTGCTGCTGAAACCCCTACCGAAGCTCTAGCCACCTCTCCTACCTCTTAAAGGTAAACATATGGCATTGGATCCGGGACTGGTTCTGGGTGGTAAACAAGGTAACTTGGATTTGGAATGAATGCCGAGTCTAAAACCTATAGCTTTGCTACTGTTGGCATGGGACCTTAATTTCGAATGGATGGATCCCGATCTCGGTCAATTGAATCTGGGACTGGTGGATTTGCATATGGATCATTCACTGCTTATAGGTAAACTCAATACCCTGGCCCACTCTGGAATAGGATCTTAAAACAAGATCAACTGATTCAACCGCTGCTTTTGGTGCTGCTACCTCCTCTCCTGTGGGTAGTTCCAGATGAACTGAATCAAGGTCAATCGCAGGCACTACCCCCGCCTTAGCTAATGATGGTTAAACGGTAGCTAGATTCATCTTCGGGTTATAGGTCCGTTCCCTGTCTGGAGGTCTACCCGGTGGAATATCACTGAACACCTTATCATGCTTGACTCTCAACTGCTGTATGTCTGGGTGATATTCAATCTTCTGCTGTCCCTCCTGTAAAGGTGCTAAAGTGCACTCGGCAGCCCACTCTACCATGTCGTGACGCATGAGCCTCTCCATCCGACGAAAAGAAATTGTTTTGATGTTGCTGTCCCGAATTGCTTTTAGTATGTGTGTCTTCCCGTCAACATCAAAACGGATCTCCATGTCCTTGAGACGAAGAGTGACTTCCTCCAATGAATGAAGCCACTTCATTCCCAAGACCAAATTAATGTCTCCCATGTTAACTACGTAGTAATCAGCCTTGAACTCATAATTGTTCAAGTGTAAAGGGAGATCCTTAATCATGCGCTCACATCTCAAGGTGTATCCATCGGCCACCTTAACCCTAATACCTTCGAACTCCTCAGTGATGAGTCCGCGTTTCTCAACAAACCTAGCATCAATGAAATTATGTGTAGCTCCTGTATCAAGAAGGGTAATGACCCTCTGTCCTGCTAACACACCACGAATCCTGAATGAGCCCTCCTGCTGAATGCTAGATAAGCGTGCCTCCTGTATCTGAAGTTCTGACTCTGTCTCTGCCTTAGGCTCTGAAGCCTCTGCCTCTGAATCCTCAGAACTCAGAACTCTCCTGCTGTTCGGAATTTTCTGATTCCGAATCCTCATAATACGCCCACATCACTCGATTTGCCTTGCCCTTAGGTCTTAGAAGACAATCGTGATTGGCGTCATAGGGACCTTTGCAGTAGAAGCAAAGCTTCTTCCTGCGTAGATCATTAAGGGCCTCTCGATCCAAAGGTGGAGCTGCTGATTTACCTTTTGAATCGTTCTTAAAATCTGATTTTTCTTTGTTAAAATCAGACTTCTCTCTGTTTCTGTTAAAACCCTTATTGTCCCTGAAAGATGAATTATTCCTGGAGTTGAATCTACTGGACGGTGCTGCCAACTCCATGCTTCGTGCTTTCTTCATCGCTTCCTGTAACGAAGGAGGATCAAAGGCTTTGATCCAACCTCGCAATGGCTCTGTCAATCCCTCCATGAAGAGCACTACCAATCGTCTCTCTGAAATGTTCGGAACCATGACTGATAACTTCTGAAAGTCACCAATATAGGACTCCAAACTGCCACTCTGTCTCAACTGAGCCAAGTCTCTGAAGTAGGATTCTGGATCCTTCCTGTCAAACCGCTCAACCAATCTGGCCACAAACTCTTGGTATGACGTGATCCTGTCATGCTGTAAGGTCACCATACCGTGGTGCCACCAATCTTAAGCCACTCCCTCGAGATGCAATGTGGCATATCTGATAGCATCTCTCTTAGCCATTGGGCATAATGTAAGAAATGTATCTAGCTTACTAATCCATGCTTGGGCTGTCACTTTGCCACTACCATCGAACATTGCTAGATTAAGCCTGTTGGTTGCATGTTTTAGGTCATTGTTCTGGTATCTAGGTCTCCAATCCTGTCGACCTCTATGGTGCTCTCGTCTCTGAGTGACAAAACAATCAAAAGAAATCCTCTCTCTGACCTCTGGTGGTACCAACTCCCACTCCTCGTTCGCTGCCATAAGTGTATCAGCGAACAACTCCTGCTCCTCACCTGCGATAGCCTCATCAGGCTCCTGTCTCACAAAAGTAGGCCTAGTGGGCCTATCTGCTGTCCGTGAGGTTGTCCTTGGTGCCCTGCGAGATCCTGCTTCACTCCTCTCATCGTCACGATGTGGTGACGGCCTCCTTGGAGTACCCAGTCTCTGAAGTGCCACTGTCAACTGCTGCAATACATCATTTGACTGCCGTTGACCTGCACGTAAATCTCTGAGTGCATGCAAAACCTCTGCATCGTCCTGATCTCTAAGGTTTTGAGGAATTTCATTTCTAGGAACATCTGTTCTGTCAGCCATGTTTTCCGGCTGCCTGCTCAAACTCTGTTGCCTGTCAATCAGAGCTCGTCTGCGTGTATAATACCTGTGAGACCCAAACTGTTCTGGCTGCATAAGACTGCTAAACCCTTAGGATGGCAGGATTTAGCTCTGATACCACTGGAGAAACCCTAGTTTCCCCCTGTCTCTGAATCTGCTTGTTTTGTTTATTTTTCTGAAGTTTTTGATTTTTTTTTGACGTTTTTGGGTTTTTGCATGAATAATGAAATAATGCGATTTTGCAATAAATAGGAAATAAATTCTCTAAAAATTATTAAACTCTGAAAATAACAGAATCTAATACCAATACTGATGCCAGTCTATTTATTTGTCTTATGAGATGATTACAATGAGTATTCTATTACATGCAAATTAAGAGGCAATGATTTTTTTATTGAAGAAAACCTAATTTGCTGCAATATGGTACGGCTGCAATAAATACTTCTCTCTCTCCCTCCTTCTGATGATCCCGAAAGATGCCAGGAAGATAGACGCCCTAACTGGTGAAGATAGACTGAAGAAAAAGAAGGCGATTTGTTTGCTCTGGAAAGTACGCCTCTTTTAATTGAAGTACGGCTTGGTACAGATTGTACGGCCTGAGTACATCAGCAACAATAAATGAAAATGTACGGCCTTCTCTGAAACCACTGGATCTGAAGAAAATAGGCGCCTGATTTGCAAGATGCTTTCTGGATGAAAAGACTATCTGAATCCCTGAAGATTAAATAACTCTGAAGCTCTGTAATTTCTTCTGGATGAAGAAATCTCTTATCTGGCAATAAATCAGGTGATATCTCACACCCTTTGAACTGCTTTCACTGGAGATGGCTCGTTCCCCAATGCATTCGAGACTGAAACCCTAAGTTTCTGTGCTCTGGTCAAACTTGATCAATTTTCAATCATCAATAATCATAATGGCTCGATTCCCAATGCAAATGCATATATCTCTTGAAAAGTGCGATTTCCTTAAAAATAGGGAATCATTAATATATTTCAAACTTTTCATTTTAATCTTTCAATAGTCTCAGCCAAATTTTAATTATAAATTTAATCGTCAAAATGGCCCCTTTCTGATGATGGGCGACCCCTTCACTGAAATCACTTAAGTTATAATAAAATATTATAACTTTATATTATAATGCTCCACAATTAATATTTAATTAAATCAATTAAATATTAATATCTCTCTCGATATATACCCGATGCACAAACCGTCTGAAGCTGATGAACACTGAAGTGATTCTGAACGCTATCAATCCATACTGCTAAAAATAGCAGGGGTCCCACGCTGAGTGCTGAATAACTGCTAAAAATAGCAACTCGGGCTAGAAGTGTCCGAATGAGCCCGAACGAAAGCCAACTGATCAAATACTGCCAACTGAAGCTGAGCCAAGCTCCAACATGACCCTCTATCCAACCTATCAGCCTATGAGGGTCACATAATAGGCCAATCCTGTGCTCTAAGAGATGTCAACTAGAAGGGGACATGACATATTCCTTCCTTGCATGCTCAGTCTTGTGGCAAAGATTCGGGTGCATGTCCATGTAGTCCTTGAAAGGAAAATTCTCCTTAACATGTTGAGGAAGAATGCTATACTCCTCAAATATGTTAATCACCGCCACTTCTTTGTTTTGTGGTGTTGGGTTTTTGCTAGTAGAAAATGAGGATGATTCTCTAGAGAGTCCCAACCTTGAAAGCGAATCATTTAAACGTTGCAATTTTCGTATGGTCTTGTATTGTGTTTGCTCAATTTCTTTCCATGCCTGTTTATTGCCAAACAACTTTGCCATGATGACCTTTTTCGCTGTCTCAATTGAAAACCAAATCCAAACTGATTGGTGCACAACTGATTTCACACCAATTGAATACAATCATTACCCAACAAGCTAGCAGGATTATGGCTCTGATACCATTGAAAGATTCCTTCCTCAAATCTGATCTGAATGTTCTGATTTTGGTTTTCTTGAAGTCTTTGACCAACGTATAGAATGGGTTTTGTTTTGTTTGTGTTTTATGTTTTTTCTGATTTTTTGTGTTTTTTGGAGTTTTATGCGAATTGCATGACATATACAATGCTGATAAAGGAAAAATAACCAAACATGCGATGATTCTATTAATTAAAAAACTGAAATTACATAGATATGGGCCAATTGCAACATACCCATTCATCCAAAGACCAGGAAATGACTTTTTACAAGGCTGCAACTGAAATTTCAGGTCTGATATAACCCTGATACAGCAAATTCAAACTCTCCCAGCTCTACAAATAACTACCCACTTTGTTTCTAGGTGTGAGAGGAGTTGTGCCACTGCTGTATGAAACTTTTCAGCCCCAAAGCTTCAAAAACTTAACCTAGCACTTAGGTTTTGAAGCCCAAATGCCAAACAAAGGTGCGGCTACCTGTGCAACTGCTGAAAATAGTAGAAATATCCTCTACAAGGACTAATGTGCAATCTGATGTGAATTTCTGTCCTCAAAATAGACTGATTTGTAATTATAACCCCAAATAATGCTGCCAACTCCACACTGAAGCTGGATAATGTTGAATCTTGTCACCAGGAGAAATGGGTTTTCGTCCAAATCTTCAAATTCTTTCAGAAGTTTACATTTCTGGAAGCTCCAAGCTCTACAAATCCTCAAGTTTGCTGCTGCTCTCAAATTGAAGTCCTAAGAATGAATCCAAAATAGACAAAAATGCCTTTTTACTTTCACCAAGAGGGGTCAACCCTTTTTGGGGTTACTATGTGGCCTAAAAATTCATAAAATAACATTGAGGGTCTAATTTGACATTGTGAAATTGGCCCCCTTTTTAAAACAACTTAAGTTCTAGGATGGGGGTGCACTTTTCACTATTCGCTTTCTAATTTGCTGTTACTGTTCACCTTTCACTATTCCATTAAATCCAACTTTATTGTCTCCAATTTATCCCTGGCTTAATCAACTGAACTCGACTCTAAAAGGCTCGAACAACTCCCAACAAGGGTCCACAACCTTGAAACGGGTCCCCTATCCATACTGCTGACCTACGAGAATCCTCGTAATAGGTCAACCTCTGCATCAGATCTGAACGCCTAAGGAAGGGACATTACATGAACAACCATGAAGTACAATTACAATGTACTTGAAGAAAATAGAATACCATTTTTGCAAGCCAAGAGTGTATGGATAGGAGCAAGTATGTCAGTTTGAATGGGAGCACAAATGCTGGAAGGATAAGACAATAGTTTTATTTTGTGGTTCTGCTATATTGATATCTCAGCAAGAATGGAGAAATAGGAGCATGGTGGGACATGGGAAAAAATAGAGGGTGGGGTGAAACCAAAATATGATGCAGGAGGTAGAAGACAAGAGTTGAGTTTTTGATGTTTGACAGAATAAAGTCTGGAATTCAACTTTTTTTTAGCCTATCCTCAATATTTGATGAATTTTGTGATTTTTGTTTGAAAATAATGATTGTGAGTTGTGACAGCAAGTTGGGGCAATGCATTTTTCATGGTTCTCTGCTCTGTCTTCTATAGAGTATTAACACACATTTTTGTGGGCCAATTACATTTTTAATGTTCCTAATATTCCAAATCAGGCCATGCCCTCCTCTGACCTACCTAGCCCTGTTTCAAAGCAGCAGGGTTAAAAGTAACACATAGATCTCTACATATGATCTGCTCAGCGTTTTGCAACTTCATGCCAAATACAGTAGTTTGGCCCAACTATCTGGACAAGATGGGCAATGGATGTTATCAAGAGGTTGAAAAAGCCTCCAAAGATTGATTGCCCCTGGAAGAGGTTGAGCAACAATTGCAGATTCAGAAAGAAAAATCCCTCATTTGTGCGTTAATGTCATCTTACCTTGGACTGAAGACATTCAGGGAGCAAGCATACTGGAAGCCAACATGTGTGATTGATATCTTGATAATGGCAGAGGGCAATTTGTTGCAATTTAATCTTTTAAAGCAGAGAATGGCACAGTTTTTGCAACAGGGCCCTTGGTTCATGAATAAATTGGGCTTGTTCATGTAACATTGGACCCCTGCTTCAATCCAACAGAATAGCTTTCTACTACATTTCCAGTCTGGGTATGAGTACACTTCTACAAATTTGAAATGATTCAACACCATAGGAGAATTTATTACCGCATCAGAATTGAATTTGTGGCAAGTAATACTGAACTGTGCCCTGATCTGTGTTAGCATTGATCTATATAAACCTAAGCTCAATAGAATTGAGAATCATATTGGATCTAGCAAAATATGGTATGAGATCAACAGGTAACTACAAAAATATACCCTTACGATATTTCATCTACCATCAGCACCAATACCACTTAAAATCAACTAATTGAAGCAGAAGAGTCAGGCAGAGAACCTGTCACTTGAGATTGGCAAATCCTGGCTGAAGTCCACATGATGGAAAAAGATAAGCAAATCCAAGTAAACAAGGCATACAATTCAATGACAAGGAACCAAGTTGACAAAAAGGTATGTTTTGAAATTCCAAATGCTTTTAAAGTTCTAAGGCATTGGATCTGGCTCAAAGCAACATAGAAAAATATAGTAGCATAGTGTAAAAAAGTGGGCCCTTCTGATCAGAATGCCTCCATGCCAAATAGATAAGAACCTGCTACGAGAACAGAAAAGTCTGAAATGCTTTGATGCATTGAATCTGATTGAAAACAACACAAAAAAATCTGGTAGTAAATTGTAAAAGCCCGGCCCTTCTTATCAGTACGCTTCCATGCTGTATGGATAAGGATCCACTATAACAACAGAAATGTCTCAAATGCTTTTGAGTCACTTAATCTGGCTGAAAACAGCACAGACAGATCTGGTAATATAGTTTAAAGAATGGGTCTTTCTGTTCAGAATGCCTCCATGCAATATAGATAAGGATCCCACATGAGAACATAAAAGTCTCCTTACTTGTGAAGAGCTTGAGGGGATGTGATTTGATGAATTGGGACATCAATAAAAAGAAAATAGAAATGGCCGTCTCGAAACCAGTATTAAAAGGGTAAAACATGTTAAAAAGGGAGTGGTGTTCACCTCTATGTAATCCAGAATACTGAAGAACAGATGGAGATCATCCATTTGTAGCTTTCTCTGAAATAGATTTCACCTGATTGGTGAAACTTGGGCGTGTAAATTTTAGGTGAACAGATTAAATGCACAGGAAATAATTAAAAAACAGAAACAATAACACAGCAGATACCCTGGGAAAACCCTCCTCTTGAGGGAGAAAAACCCAGCAACAAAGATCTCTCTTATATTTAATATAGTAGTGGCAACAATTCACTTTACAATGAGGCCGAACACAAGGCCAGAAATCAGAACCTTCACCAGATACAAGGAACAGATACAGACCTCACTTTCAGACAGTATAATTCAGACCTTCAAGAGTATTCGCAACTCAGCATTAGATAGCCTTCAATCTGTACTGGAACAATTCGCAATCTGTTCTTGTAGCGCCTGAAAGAATTCTCTTGGCAGTTCACACTTGAAGGAGTTCGTACTTATTCGCTCTTGACAAAATTCGCAATCTCTGAACTTGATGATTTGCAATCTGCTAACAAGGAATTCACACTTGCAAATAATTCGCACTAGAAGATATATCACACATGAAGGTAATTCGCACTTTCTTGATGATCTTGCAAAGGACGGATGATCTTGTATATATACAACTTAGAGAGGTCGCACCTCTTCAAATCATGAGGTCGGCCAGAATAAGCACAATTACAAATCATAAATGATGTTGGCCAGAATAATATTAATTTCAAATCATAAGGATGTCGGCCTCAAGAATATTAATTTCAAATCATAAGGATGTCGGCCTCAAGAATATTATTGGAGATTACGCCAAGGAGAAAAATCGAATATAATATGTATGAAGTCGGCCTCATACAAATCTTTAAATATAGCCTCTTCAAAACTCGAGCCAAGTATATATAAATTAAATAGCCTTTTGGCTATCATTTAATTTATCCAACTGGAGTATTATATCGACGCTGTATGTTATCATTAACAGGGCGGCCGTGGGGAAAGTTCTTATCCTAAAGTAGATGCTTGTCCAATTTTGGAATAAGCTTTCTTGGAATGTGATAGGGACAAGGGTGGAGAAAACATGGAGATTTCTCAGAGATAAATCATTACTGGCAATGAAGATCTGATTCTCATCCAAGAGACAAAGATTAGCGATACCAACCTTGAATATAAGAAATCAGAAATTCTAATGGCAGCAGGAATCATATGCATAGAACCAAAGAATTGACTGCTTGGTGGCCCTAAGTATGCATTCATATTTTGGTCTTGTTTCTTTGTTGGCGTTACAATTTGTACCTCTGGAGTGCGTATTGGCAACAGACAGCTATGCACAGTATTAACTGCTCTTCGAATTAGGAGGGGAAGCTCCCTCTTTTGCTAATATGCGTAAAAAAGTAAAGTATTCTAAAATCCTATCTTTTTTGACTCAGTTGGTAGAGGCACAAGGTTAAGAAACCCAATACATTGCAGCTAAGGTTTTCTTTGGTTTCCGTAGGTCTTAACTACAACTAGGCTAACACTAAAACTATCCTATTTCCTCAAGAGAAACAGAGCATGAGGACTTAGGAGCAAGTGTGAATAGTTGACAATAAACTTTATATCAAGATTCCCAAGGAGGAGGAACCCCTATCCGAGGTGTAGGCTGAAATAAAGGTTATTGGAAACAACATCAAACAACAAGCTAGTTCTCAGGATTCCCAAGGAGGAGAAACCCCTATCCGAGGTATAGGCTGAAAGTAGCTTACTGGCAACAACACTTAAACGACAATCTTTATTTGTAAATTCCCAAGGAGGAGGAACCCCTATCCGAGGTGTAGATGTGAAAGAAAAAATGTTAATAACAACATCAAATGATAATCTCTATTTCTAAATTCCCGAGGAGGAACCCCTATCCGAGGTGTAGATATGAAACAAAATTATTAAAACAAATAAATTTGGGACAGCAAATTGCATGAAGGACCTAACACACAAATGAACGATCAACCAGCTTTATATTAAACAAAGTGAACAAGTACATAATAACAATATTGCACGGCAAGGTGGGCACAACAATTTGTTGTCACAGCAAAAGTTGCAATACAATGAGCAAAGTGCTCTTATTTATAGAATCTCGAAGGAGTAGGGAACCCTAAAATCTCCTTGAGTTAACATTAGTCTTGCAAGCATGCAAGAGTTTATTCTTCAGTCTAAATGCATGCAACCTAACAGTTAACTGGAAAAACTACATCAGTTAACTGAACTGAAACTAAACTAAATGGACTTTGCAACACGCAAGTCCTTATTGATATGAGAGTTAATTGATAACTAACATTAGTCAACTAAATCCTAACTAAAAGTTCCACCTCCACGGAAGATATCCCCAAGGATGCATGATATCAACAATCTAAACTCAAGAGTGATGTTGAGTTGATTGCTGCCTTTGATTCTATTCTCAGGAAAACTGTGGGATCCAGTTGTCTCTCTACTCCAAGTCGTCATGAGCAATCATCTCCTCTAGGAACTCATTAACTGCCTCATCTTCAGGTACTCTGATACTATCCAAGATGATAGATTGTCTGCTCAACACCTTCTCTCCATCCTTGATTATTCTCTAACACTCTTTGAACTCTTTAGCTACCTTGTTGAAACTAGTTGACTTCACTGAGAAGTGACTCAACTTGGACACCACTGGATCACCATCAAGACCATTATGAACCAAATTCTGGAACTCAATTTGCACAACATCGAGATCAGTGTAGGTACCATCTTCACAAAGATAATGGCACAGGATCTAGGTGACAAATCCGCTTACAAGTTTGAGAGCACCAGCAACATCTTCTTTGATTCCAGCCAACTTTGTAGAGACTCTTTCATAGGTTTCCACTTTGAAGAGGTGTTGTTCTCTCTAAGCAAAAAACTTTCTTTCATCTTCATCTGCTATAACAACATCGTATGCAACTTCCAACTAAGAAATGAGAAGCAAATCTCTCGGTTTGCCTCTGCCATAGTCAACTCAAGCTGTTGGATTCCTTGACGAAGATCATTAGCCTTGTACCTTAATTGATACAACTCTGAAAGAAGGTATTTGCCTGCAACAATGAAATCTTCGATCTAGTTCTCCAAGAGATTTCCATGATTGACTAATCGACCCATTCTTTGTTGATCTGCAGGTGTCTCTAGGAGCTGAGGAAGAATAGCTGCAACGTTTGAGGTCCCATGAAGAAGATTTGAAATGTATCGCTGCAACTGCTTATTTTCAGCCTTGAGGGCTGCTTTGTCTTCTCCGTCCCTCATGACTCGGTCCTCAAGATTACTTGCAGCAACCTTAAAAAGGCTCACATCCATGTGCTGAGTGCTCCTGCGAAGGTTAGTTTTGACGAAGGTGAAATCACCAACTTCAACCTCATTCAAATTCTTGCCCTCCGGTGGTGTGGCAACCTCAACAACGATCTCTACCTCAGGATTCTTTTCTATGTGTACTTGCTTCTTGATCTTCTTGTTGGATGTGTCTTGATAGGGATTGCCAAACTTTGAAATATCCAACTAATAGGAAGGCTTACGCCTCCTTCTACCCAAAGTCTTCTCAAGCCAACACGAGTGATCAATGTTAACTTCTCTGGGCGAAACTGCTGTAGCTGTATTGACTCTTGGTGAATTAACTGGCACTGAGGTTTCATGAACCGGCGATTTTGGCTCTGAATCAATGTGAATGGGAGGAGATTGAGGAGAAAATGGCGAACTAGGAGATGACCTCGGCTTCAGCTTGTACCACGGCTCCACTAGAACTTCTGGCACCATCTCAACCTGCACTTGTTGACTTGCTTTTCTCTTTGTGTTTCCACTAACTCTAACACCTTCAGGTGGATGCATTATGGCCTTAACTCTAGGTCTTGACCTTGATGTAGAAGGTAGTGAAGAAAACACCTTTGGCGGCTCTGCTATTGAAACTACCTTTCACCTCCTCTTGCTGTCCAAGAAATGCATGCTAGTCTTGACCACTCCTCTTGATAGGTCCTCCACTGAAGTACTCTCTCTGGCGTACCAATCCGGTTGTCGAAGCGGTTGGTGAGTAACTCGATCCTTGATGAAAGTGCTAAGTAACACCTCTTCGTTATCATCTGACAAACCTTCAACGTCTTCCGATAAGAAATTAGCAAGTTGAGGAAGAGTAAGTCTGCAATAGTGATGCCTGCGTACTTCGAATTATCCTTGCAGTTGACCTAAAAGTCCTCAAGAGTTGGTTTGTGTGAATGACTTCGCTCCAACCAAGCTGCATAGAGACCCAGAGGATCATAGGAGCGCTTTTCGCTGAGGTACTTGAGATGGAGTTTCGACAACTTGTTGCTCATCAACTTGCAATTGGCTGTAGTCCTGCATTTGTATATGCCCAGTCTATATGGAAAAGTGAACGCTTGCTTGTGCCGATTGCAAGGAAAAGTATGAACCTCGTGAACCTGTCTCAGGAACTCCATGAACAAGACCTTGTTTGACGAGTATCTTGGTAGCATCAAAGGCTCTCTCATGTAACCATACACTTGAATATAGGTGAATGTGGGAAACTGGATAAACCAATTTTCCCAATTTTCCATTGCTGATTTTGCCTCCGCCAAAACCCTTATGTGCATCTCATTATCAAGGTCTCTGACTGTCTTCATCAAGAAATGGTCATTCACTTGCTTGAAATCTTGTTTAGCATTTGAGAACTCCAATTGTGGGAAGTATTCATGCACATGCTAAACGCCAAGAGTTTCAATGGTCTTCAAAGTTCTAAAATTGCCTTGGAGTGCAATTAAGTAGACCAGATAAGAAACCATATGAAACTTGTGGATTTTAAGAAATCCTGTGATTTGTTGGTGAAGAACTCACTGATCAACATAGCCTAGTCAAAGTGTTCCTTATTATTGATAATCTAGGAGATGATATAAAACATCCAAGGTCGAAAGATATAAGCCTGTTCTTGACTTTTAATCCAGATAAGCAAGGTAATCAGAATAGCTATCTCGTCCTTGAACTCTTCACGCCCAGGCTTCTTTGGTAAGTTGGTTTTCTGTTCTTTCAACCACCTTTGAGCAACCTTCCTTTGAGATCTTTCCTTATCTACCTGCCATATCCTGTCACATTCCTCCATGACTATGACACAATTATCTGAATGGGGTGGAATGGTGAAGCACTTCTCGACATCTCTCGGCTTGAGGATACAGATTACTCGCCCATCAGCTGATCGAATTTGTCATAATGCTTAATGCATGCAATGACGAATTTGAGATCAAACACTGTGATGGGAATAGAGGCTGTTGCTAGCAATCTGGAACAATCAAGATGCTTGACTGTCTTACTGTCAATGCCTTCCAATGTGCTCAATTTAATCATTGGATAAATGTGACCCAAGTCTGTGTCAAAGGTTTTCAAAAAGTCATGAACTAAGACCAATTTGGTCTTGTATTCGATTGGGTTGAATTGCATTTTGAAAAACTAGATTTTTGACTGGGAAGTCGGATATGTTTGGACAAACTTCAAAAAAGGCTAAAAATGGCTCCTGATGAGGCTAAAAATACCAGTTGAGGGGAAATTTTTAAGAAATATTTTGAAACGTGGGTTTTGTAGAGAATGAAATTCTAAGCCAACCTAGATTGTCAGAAACTCGAAAAAATGAGTTTTACTAAGGCATGCAAAGACTTCTCAGATAGAAGCTGCAGGTGCTGTAGGGGCACTAAGGGCAATTTTCTTGAAAAAAACTGGCACATGGGTTTTGTAGATGCCAATGAGCTCAGTGAACCTAGATTCTTCGTTTTTGAAAAAGTTGACTTTTTGACTTGCATGCAAAAGAATCTTTGAAAAAAGCACAGTACTTCAAAATGAGTAGTGGGGCAATTTTATCGAAAAATTTTGGAACATGGGTTTTGCTGCCAATGCTGCACCGAGTGAACACAGATGACCAGATTCTGAAAAAGATGCCATTTACTTTGACATGCGAGAGAAAACCTAAGACAAGGATAGAAGAATTTTAAGAGAAAATAGAATTATATTCTACCTCTGAAAATGATGCCTATGCCTTGAATTCTGTATGATGAAGTCTGGAATGCATGCATTGAAAAGATGAAGTTTGGAAAATAATTCCTTTGAGCAATTTGGACTTGGCACTACAAAGAATACTGAAAAATATCACCTATAGCGCCATTAGATCTTGCTTGCACGAGAAAATATGTATTTTCCTTCAACCTGTAATGAGAATAATGGACGCCCAAGTGCCTTAATAAATAAATTTCATGAGTCAAGGTGTCAACTTGCATGCAAAACCATAAAACGAGACGCAGTAATATTATTGGGCCCCAAATTCAGTTAACTAGATGAAAAATGAACCCTAAAATGGGCACCACCCAGCCATGCACAGATAAATTCGCCACATGCAATAAAAATTAAGTTGTTTAGAGGTTGACTTAGAAGTGAAACTGGAGTTTTAATATTATTTTAAGTTGAGTTTGAAAACTCCTCCATTATAGGGCGGCCAATGCACTTGAGTTCAAAAAGTCAAAGTTTGACTTTGGGCGCCATTACTCTAGACTTAGAAATGTTTTTGAAATTTCCATTTGCAAACGTCACCGGAGCCTATGTTTGATCACTGATTCTGATTGACTGATGTATCTAGTAGACTAGCTGACAGTTTCATTGAAGAGCAGGATCAAAACTGAAAAGGAGCTCCTTGAGGTTGCAAACCCTAATTTTGACTTTTGAGCCTTCAAAATTCTGGGTGCCTCTGGCCTCCAGGGGCACTTTTTCTCACTATACTTAGTCAAAATTTCATGCATTTTCATCATTTTGAATTGATTTTGGCCTCCTTTCATTTTGCAACTCCCGACACTTGACAAGACTTTAGAGTTGGCTCAATTCTGAACATGATCTCCTGGAGAGCACAAACCCCAAAACCTTCATCTAATAGGTCAAAAACTTGGGCACCCCTGGCCTCCAGGGGTGCTTTTCTTTCTAGAGTTTGCCATTTTCACAACTTGCTAAATCTCCATTCAATCTCCGGCTGTTGGCTATTCTTCAATCTTCTGACCCGACTGAGATTTTGAAAGCTAAAGCAACACAAATAGGATGATCATTTGAACAAACCATAAAAACTGTATTTGAGGGCTCAAAACCCTAGGCGCCCTTGGCCTCCAGGGGCGCTTTTGCTCTGAACTGACATTTTTGACCATGATAAAAACCTTATGTTTGAGTCCTGATTCCAACAGTTCAACAACTCAGATTAACCTGTTGACGGATTTGTTGCGAAGCTTGATCAAGTATGAGACAAACATCTTAGGTGTCATTTGATCAAAATAATTCATCTGGGACCTCAAAAGTTTGGGCGCCCCTAGCCTCTAGGGGCGCTTTTCTACTCCAGTGTTAGTCAAAATTTCATCAATTTCATCTCCCTCGTTCTTCATTCAATCTCCAATTTAGGTGCGAGCCAGATCTTCTGGACTGGTTGGTAGACTCATCGCAAAGCTGATAGGATTCCGGAGAAGACCTCTTCGAAGTGACAAATCCCGATGAGTTGATCTGGACCTCTGAAATCTAGGGTGCTCTTGACCTCTAGAAGCTCTTTTATTTCCAGACCTAGGGCAAATTTTGATAATTTTCTCCTCGATGAAAATCCCCTCCGTGACAAAGCATCATTTTGAACATATCTCGCCATATAATCTTTGCTGGAGCATTTTAAGCTTATATTTCAACACCTGGTATCTGGCCATTTGCCAATGATGAGCTCACAAGTCCTAACTTTTCTCGTGAAAAAGTGAAAACAACCCACTAGACTTTTTTCTGATTCTGACTTCACCATTGTCATCGTGAAGTGAAATAAGCCAATCAAAATAATTTTCAATCAATTGTGACAAGATCCAAATTTTAGGGTTTTTTCCTAAAAATAGGGGTCCAGAGACCCTAATTTTCAAAATTTTCAAATTTTGCCAGTATTACCTAGATAGTAAACCCACAAAAAGCCCATACTTTGTTTGCCCAAAACCTGACTTTTGGCGACAATTTTACAAGGTTTAGACCATTTTAAGCAAAACGCCTTAATGAAGCAAATTTTTTGTTTTGGGTACAACATTCTTCTTGGGACTGAAAAGAGAAGTTACATCCTTGGAATGAGGCTTGGATATCATCATAAATCAGCTATCATATTGGGAGGTGATCACCTTCCAGTATGATAAATTCATACTGATATTAGGAAAAATTCAAAACCAGGAACCAATATTATTGTGGAGCAGGTAGATTACATCATCATACATCAATTCTATAGGTGATGCAGATCTATCTACTTTATTTTCTACTTCTTGCAAGAACAATTCAGTGTGATTTAGTTTCTAGCAAAAAATTTAATGGGAAGATTGGAAAGATAAGTTCAAATTCTGATCTCATTGAATGATGTCACCGTTATTTATTTAATAGGCTCTAGCCATGAAGCTTGCATGGAGGCTTCCTGAACAAAAAGAACTAGAATTGGAGTTGAGTTAAAAGTCAGAATACAACACAAAATGTAATGTCCCTCCCCTGATTTGCCCTAGAATTTGCCTACTATTCACAAATTGCAGCAAATTGGGGTTAGGAGTTTGTCTTACTAAATAAATGTCTCTTTAATGATGCAATCCTAGGTTTGAATCCCGCAATCACCACATGAACTTATATATATATATATATGCTTACTTATTAGAGTTGGGCAATTACATCACATCCATAGATTATCAATAATGCAAGCATATTAGGATTTTGGGAGAAGAGACATGATGGGTCCGCCCAAAACCATTTCTACACCAAGCCCAAGAGGGTGTCTACCACAACCCTCTCCCTTGGTGGCTTATACTTGCTTTCACCACCAATGCCTCAACTCCCCGAAGACAATTGCCATCTTGTGGAATTGGGCGGGGGTTGTAAGTAGGTTACTTGGCTCTCTGCGTAAGTGCCCTCTGGTCCTAGGAGCCATTATGTTCAACCCTAGAATGGCCTACTTACTTAGCCTTGTTTACCTCTCCACCCCAGGCCCTTTCTACAAGGTGGGTTTCAGACAATCAAGCATATCACATATTCTATCATAGGAACATATATATTAAGCATTCTTTATTCTCTATTAGCAATATGTATACATATATAAAACATTGATTGGCAGAATATACCCCTGAATATATATATATATATATATATATATATGATAATAACAACCTGTTGTGATGGACTGGATGGGTTCCTTTGTGATCACTGGTCTGATCTTCCTTTTCGTTTTTTTATCTGTTCTCAATATTTAGAAGATATTGCTTAAAGAGAAACAAACAGATTAGTTTCAATTGAATAATGACTAATAAGGATTAATAATTGATGCAAGCATCATTATTGCATAATCATATACAATTTATATATTTATATTTTATATGAATATATATATAAATATATAATGAGATATACATATATTTATAATTACATATTCTTGCAATAATGTACTTATCTGATTATGTCTGCTGCTATACTCAGGTAATACTCCTATTTATGTCCTTATTCACTGTTTATATATCTGTGTCTTAAATCTGATTACATTCCATTCTGTTACCTTCTATGGGTTCAGATTATTATTTATTTTTGAATGCTATATCCTTCATTTTTCACTCACTATTTATGCCTTCCAAGAAAATGTGATTCATTTTGAAAGGCACAATGTTCCATACATATACACCTCCTTCAAAAGAGGTGACTTTTACAAAAGGATCGTCCTTTATAAACTTTGTTAATAAAACACCAAACAATTACCAATATTATGTTTTATTGATAATAAACACCAAGCGCTACTATTAAGAGATCGCACCATTAGTGATCATTATGGAGTCGCATCAGATCTTTGTTGTATGTTTATGTTATTTAACATAATCGCAGGATTATTAGTATTGCATCATATCGCTTCTCTATAATCATTCAATTGTTATCTCATCTTGCCTTAACATGGAATCGCTGTGCTTTATCTTCTTGTTTATAATTAATATAAGCAATATTACTCACTGCATATGATTGCTGTTCCATGTATGTTTATATATTTTATATAAATATATTATGTTAATATATTTATTAGTTATGTATATTCGCTGCTGCTTATTATAACATATAATTTTAATATTAGTTTCATATGTATATTTTTATTATTATATTATATTTGTTATTTATTTTATTTATTTATTTGCATTTCAATGCTTTATATCTTACAATTTCGGGGACATGATAGTCCACCCTGCCCAAGATTGCTTGTCCTCAAGCAATCACAACCAAGTTTTGTAATTTTTTAGATATTGCTGCTTTTGTGATGTAATTAGCTTCGGTTGTGATATTTGAGGAATTGCAAATGTTTGACTCTATAGTACAATGATGTCTTTGAAGAGCAGTTGATAGTGTACTTGCCTCAACTTGACTATTGGTAAGCTTAATACCACCCTCTAAAGTATGAGGACAATTTGTTCGTTCAATATTCTTCTGACTTATGCACTATTACTTCCCAATCGACAAAGCCAAGAGTTGGAAATTGGCAAGACTTGTTACTTAAATTTTCTCTCATTTCATCACCTCAAGGATACTAGGCAAGGATACAAACTTTTTATTTCCCTTTGTTGAAATCTAAAGTCATGATGGATTGCGGGAATGTTGTGAATATCAAGATCCACTCCTTTGTGCCAAATCACTTTTGCATTTGTGTAAAGGACCTAGATGTTTGAATGATAATTTTCCCTTAGATAAAGTATGTTTCATTTTGTGTAAACATTGAAACAAGGTTTGAGGCAAGTTTGTTTCTAATAAGGAGCTTATAGTGTTTTATTGAAACATCTATCATTCCCATAAGTAATTAATACTCAAGTACAAGTTTATGGGATTGATCAAGTCGACCAAAAAAGATGTATAATAGTTCAGCATTTCTAGCAAGCAATAGGATTTAAATTTATAGTTTTATCCTATTTTCCAATTCGTATTCTAGCCTCCCAAATTAATTGAAGGTTATCATTCCTATTCGACATATCTCCATTTTCATATCTTGGAAAAGTATTGTTTGATTTTTTGATGGGTGATGATTGCTTATTGAATGTCAATGAATTGATTTATCCCTCATATTCGTTTCTTGAAGGAGTCACCACTCTTCATGACTTCCTTTGACAGCCATACTTTACTTCCAAGTTGATTGTTAGATTCATTTCCTATTGATGGTTTCTTTACAGGGAAGTGATTCCCCCTTATATTTTATTGTTGAGGGAGTCATAGTTTTTCATATTTGAAGGGTCACAGCTTTTCACATTTTCACACATTTTCACTATCTGGGAGAACCTAATTTAAGTCTCTTGCAATATTACTTAAGGTTCTATTCTTAATTGGATCCCTCAATTGATGGCATGGATGAAATGCTCTCCCTTTTGTATTACAAATTTGAGGGAGTCACACCTTTTCACTTCAATAGTTACAACTCTTCTTTATTGCATTTGGATAATAATAATAATTCAGTTTTAGATAAGTTAATTTGTTTGTGCTTCTCACTCAAGGAGCATTTTGACAAACAAGTTTTTTACACTTCCATAAATTTTAAGCATAAAGTAATCATAAAGACAAATCTTGTTGAAGATACATGAAGCAACACATAGATACACATAATACAGGAAGTATAAATGCGAAACATGAAGCATACACTCGAATACGCGTAATACATAGAGTATACACAAGACGCATGAAGCATATATGTGAATACACGTAATACATGAAGTATACGCATGAATACATGAAGTCACAAAGCATACATATGAATACATGTAAGTTGCAAAGTATACACTTGAATACGTAAGTTGCAATGAATACACGTATACACATGAGTACACGCAAGTCACAAAGTATGTAATTTGCAAAGTATACACTTGAAGTCACAAAGTGTATGAAAGGTATACACATAGTCACAGTATACACATGAATATATGTAAGTCACAAAGTAAGTCACAAAGTATATGAAAGGTATAGACATAGTCGCAGTATACACATGAATATATGTAAGTCACAAAGTCACCAAGTATACACTAGGATACACATAAGTCACAAAGCACACTCATGGATACACATGTTGCCACAAATTATTGTCATGAATACACATAAGTCATGAAGTATACATACGGATACACATAAGTCACAAAGTATTCACATGAATACATGCAAGTCACAAAGTATACATCAATTCATGTAAGTTGCAAGTATTCACATGAATACACATAATACATAAAGTATACACGTAAAGCATGAGGCATACATGTAATACACTAAGTATATGCAAGACATGCAGCATGAAGCATACACGTGGTTATACACATGAATACACGTGAGACACAAAGCAAGAAGCATACACGTGAATACATGAAGCATGTATGTGAGTCATGAAGTATATGCATAAATACAAAGTATACACATGGAAGGCACACACATATAGAAATGCATTATTGGCCTACTTAAGAAGAAGATTGAATAGCTAATTCTAATTAGAGTTGGTTTGTACACAGGCTGGTAGGAACATGCTTTGATACCAATTGTAATGTCCCTCCCCTGATTTGCCTATTGTTCACAAATTGTAGCAAATTGGGGTTAGGAGTTTGTCTTAACGAATAAATATCTCTTTAATGATGCAATCCTGGGTTTGAATCTTGCAATCACCACATGAACAATATATGCAAAATGTGTGTGTGTGTAATAGTGTATATATATATGCTTACTTATTAGAGTTGGGCAATTACACCACATCCATAGATTATCAATAATGCAAGCATATTAGGATTTTGGGAGAAGGGACATGATGGGTCCACCTGAAGCCATTTCTACACCAAGCCTAAGAGGCTGTCTGCCACAGCCCTCTCCCTTGGCGGCTTGTACCTACTTTCCCCATCAATGCTTCAACTCCTCAAAGACACTTGCCATCTTGTGGAATTGGGCGGGGGTCGTAAGTAGGTTACTTTGCTCCCTGCATAAGTGCCCTCTAGTCCTAGGAGCCATTACGTTTAACCCTAGAATGGCCTACTTACTTAGCCTAGTTTACCTCTCCACCCCAGGCCCTTCCTACAAGGTGGGTTTCAAACAATCAAGCATATCACATATCCTATCATAAGAACATATATATTAAGCATTCTTTATTCTCTATTAGCAATATGTATACACATGTAAAACATTGATTGGCAGAATATACCCCTGAATATATATATATATATATATATATATATATATATATATATATATATATTTGATAATAACAACTTGTTGTGATGGACTGGACGGGTTCCTTTGTGATTGCTGGTCTGATCTTCCTTTTCTTTCGTCAATCTGTTCTCAATATTCAGAAGATATTGCTTAAAGAGAAACAAACGGATTAGTTTCAATTGAATAATGACTAATAAAGATTAATAATTGCTGCAAGCATCATTATTGCATAATCATATACTATATATATATATATATATATATGACACTCATCATACCACCTGCACTGAGAGAGAGAGGTATACTGTTCTTTTGCATCGGCTGAGCCTGTCTGCCTGGGGTGGCCAATTTCCTTCCTCAAATGCTTCTTTGCTCATCTGTCTGGTTGACTCAGATTGCATTCCGTTCCTGTGCTTTAGCAGGAATTAAGTGACTTTCTTTTCAATGCTATGCTCAACTGTTTTTCATAACACTATTTTCATATGCTTCCGAAAATCATAGATTCAGCTTTAAATAACCACCATACCTCCAACTTTCAAAGGGACTTTGGCATTGCCCGAGGGTGTCTTTCTTGTCCATGGCAAAGCAGCCCATTGCTCGGCATTGAGCAACCGGCGCCAGTGCTCACTAAGGATGCGCAGCTGGGTAGTCCATTACGCGAGATGCCGGTCAACTGTTGCTGTTTGCTGGCAATCCGGGATATTCCGTGTTGCATCGCCTGCCTGCAGATGCAAAATGGGCTGGAAATTTATCTATGCCGCGCCATTGGATCAGCGTGCGCTATCTTGATTTGTTTTACGCATAATCAATATAAGCAAATATTATTCACTGCATATGATTGCTGTTCCATTTATGTTTATATATTTTATATAAATATATTATATGTTAATATATTTATTAGTTATGTATATTCGCTGCTGCTTATTATAACATATTATTTTTATATTAGTTTGATATGTATATTTTTATTATTATATTATATTTGTTATTTATTTTATTTATTTATTTGCATTTCAATGCTTTATATCTTACAATTTCGGGGACATGACACAAAATGTGAAGACAAAATATCTTCATAGGTATATGGTTCAAGTTTCCTTGATATTGAGACATAGGAGATCCTCAAGTGGTTCAAACCAAGGCTTTTTTGACAGGTAAATGATGGGAACCACTGGCAGCTTCTGCCATGGTCAATGGGTTTTCTTTGTTTAAGAAAAAATCAATCTTAAAAAGATCTTGACTGAGTTTTAGGCATTCTAGGTGCTTCCAAGTTAAAGATTAAATTCAATTTTTTTATTTGTTGGATACCGAAACAGTAATCTCATTAACCAATTCAAACTCATTTACATAAGAAATGTTGATCAACTACTCATGGAGGCTCAATGATGGAGACCCTGATAACAAGAAATATGTAATTTGATGGGGTGTAAGATTTAATTGCAAATGCACTGCTGACTCGGCATAACACTTATGGATGTTAGATGTACCACTAAACCACAGGAAAGACATTTTACAATTGTTGTGGAGGAAGAAAACCTAGCCTAAATATGAGTATTCATGTGGTTAGTATTTCCAGAAAGATAATGATAGCCAGCTCTGCTAAAAAGTGTTCAGTGGGGCCCTCCATATTTCCTAATTGTCAAAGCATTGAAAAATCATCAATCACATGGCCCTGCATTGTCTAGTTGGTAGTGTTGTTTCAGCAGTATTAGGGAATGGATTTTCATAAAACAAAGATCATTGAATGATGCAATTGACCTATTTAATGTCTGGCCAACATTAAATCCACATTTGTTTACATCAAATTCCATGATCAAATGATCTTGTTCTTTGTGTGCTGGAACATTCAACATGAGCGAAATCAGATAATTTGTGTTGGCAATAGCAAGCCTCCAGAAGCATCCCTCAAAGTTGTCTGTTATAACTCTAGATTTTGGTCCTTAGTTTGTAATGAGGTTCATTTCATTTATAACTAATATGCTTGACCTAACATTACATAATCTATGGTGATTCCCATGCAAGTATAGAACACCTAATTTCACCTTCATTCCCAAAATCCAATGGACAGTTCTACCATATGCGTACTTAAAGATCAATTTAACAGTGCAAGTTGGTACAACCTAAGCGAAAGGAGTATTATGGGACTAATATTGGACCACCAAGGGAACCTAAATGGCCACATACCAATCAAATGTAGAACATGCATCCTCCAATGCATTTGAAGCATTTTCCTTTTTTTAATGGCCTCTAATTGCTGGGGATGTAAGTATCCCCACTAATGTCAGAGGGGAACTCGAGTTTAATTAATCCTTAAATCTCACCTTGCTCTCCCCACACCTTCCCCTGCATACATACATCTTGTGGAGACTCCACATTTTTATAAAAATTGTAAATCAATTGGTGAGATTTTTTGAAGTTATCAAGATATCTCATGTTCCAAAAATTGACAGACTTCCTTCTTAAAGAAAAAACAAATCATGGTGCAGGAGAAGTGTGGATCTGTCTCAGGAAACCTATCAAACATCACCTTGAGTTGGGAGCCCTGACAGATGTAGAGTGAAGATGAAACATGTATTCAAATGCAAAGCTCTAGATGCAGGCCATAAACCAAAGATATGATGATGAGGGAACCTCTTGTATTATCTCCAGTTTCTAGGAAGCACAAATCCCAAATAAAGACAACAACGGCCTACTGAGTGGACTTGCAACGCTCAAAATTGCAAATAAAAATCTGCTTGATATAATGCTGGACATTAAGATGATGCTGCAACTTCTAGAAAGTTTACCTTGATCTTTCCCCAGAGACAAAGGCGGTATTCAAGTGGTCACAATTTTAGAAAGTAACCCTGAAATTATTTTCCCCATCCTGTAATTCATGGTTAAATTCCTCTATGTGGCTTCAGCCC
The DNA here is from genome assembly GCA_007258455.2 of Sequoia sempervirens. Classification (NCBI taxonomy): domain Eukaryota; kingdom Viridiplantae; phylum Streptophyta; class Pinopsida; order Cupressales; family Cupressaceae; genus Sequoia; species Sequoia sempervirens. The sequence continues at coordinate 29,450,562 of VDFB02109042.1, forward strand.
GGACATGCATGAGAGTATCCAGTGGCTTCCTTACGGAGGCCATGTAATCCATCTTGCCATGGAGGCCCTGATGATTGGAGCTCCTTTTCCACATGATCCCCATGCCATGGAAGCAAGAAAGGGGGAGTCCTATAAAATGTGATTAAGAGCTCCAATGGCTGAGAGATTGCATAAAATCCCTGTTAGAGCAACTGAAGAGTAGCAAAGACACTGATGAAAATTCATACAATGTGTGAGTCTCATGAGTTGAACTCATACTATTAAATATTTCAACCAGCAGCAAATAAGGAAAATTTTTACCATGAGGGGCAAGCCTCACATTGTAATGTCCCCTTTTCCAATAAAATTCCATGATGGCCCAAAAGGACATTTCTGATTTCCTGTGGGGCTTAGGGAAACAAAATAGGGAAATGGCTTTATAATATTTAAGTATGTTCTGAGCGCCCAGGTTATGGGGCAATGAGTATTATGCAATAAAGTTTATAATTTTAAAGTGGTGTTGGAAAAAAGGTTTGTGCGGGTTTATTTTGGAGGGAAAAAGAAAACATTTGAAAGTTACCTATTTAATCAAAGCCTGGGACCGAGAGTAGTATTCTGCTTTATCCATTAATTTTACTCGAATAGACTGGACACCTTGTTCATTTATCACTGGAGATTGGAGGATGGAAACCCCCTAATTTCCATGGCTGGTTAGTGGATGAAAATCGGAAATCCTTTAACCAGTCATGGGCAATTCCACACAGGGATTGTAATTGAGCTTCACTGAATTGCTGTTCGGGTGGCTCCTACAATGCCTGTTTGTCTGAGTTTTAGGTGGATTTCTTAGTGCCTAGGGTTTGTAATTTTGAGGTGGCTCCTGTAGCACAATTGGCTCTAGATTCATTATAGTTTCTCATAATAATATTGCTGTTGTTGCTCCCGAAAGTCTGGCAAACTGAATTGATTGTAAGTGCAATTTCTGTTGTAATAAAAGGAGTAATCAGTTATTGCGAGTTGTGTTGACTGTTCATTTTGCAAGAGTTAATAATTCATTTCTGCATATTCTGTTAAGTATATTACCTTTTGTACTAGATTTGATTTGAATTAAGATTCTGTGATTGGTGTTCCATGGAGTTAAATCAATAGAAATATACCATATCCCTAATTGGGGATATTACACACGTTCCATCATCAAATCAACAGCTGAAAATGCAATGGCCTTAATTTTGAATCCATAAATTTGAAGTAAATATTTCTGCAGCCCTATTTGGAGGTTTACTGTCTGGCAAATGACAGTGCTAATCCCTGAGACTTGAGAGAACTTTATTTGATGTATTGTAGCTCTAGATAATTTCTGTCCCATTTTTTGACAAATGAGAACACCAGATAGGCTCAGAATTTTCCCGCCAGAATGAATTCTGACATAGATGATATAACTCCCCAGCTCATAGTCTGTAAAAGTGATGGTCAATCCAGAAAGATGTATAGGTGTGTGTCACAGGGTTTCTTAGATCTTAGATTGTTAGTGTCTCACCTTTGTTTTCACTATTATAAAAGTGTGTATCTCCATCTGATTATGTAACAAATTCCATATTCAGAGTAAAGATATTGTTATGGAGCATTGCATGCTATGATAAACTCTAGAAAATTTATTTATGGTCAGTTGAATTTTCGAGTGTCAAATAGGGTTCACCTATTTCTAGGTTGACACGAGACACTGGATGTGCTTGCTTCTGTCCAGTTGTATTTGTAATGCAAACACTTAATTAGTAATTTTATGTGGATAAATCTGGGCAATAGAGATAAGCATTTCATACTTGGAAAATATCTTAGCAATATAAATTTTAAATGTATTTAGAGGGTGGTGTTCTATGAGAGATTGATTTGTACAACAGCCTAGTTTAAGAGTGAGATCTTGGGTCCCAAGTAGATGCACATTTTAAACTTTTGATTTCTTCTTTTGTAAGTTGTTCTTGAAACTTCTAATCTAGTTTTTATTTCCAGGGGGTTTCTTGTCATTCAATTCTTCTATACCTGAGGAGTTACTGACCGGAGGAGAACATTCAGTTGAATCGCATTTCGCTCTGGTTAACTATCAAGTATGGAATACTTTTTTGATAGCCATTGAATATTAAAATATATCAATTTTTTTCAGAGTTACATTTTCCAACTGTTTCTATCAATATCATGAAGACATTTGGTCATTTAATTTTCTATCCATTTTTATTATTGTCTTGTTGCAGTTAAAGAAAATACGGAGTGCACTTGCTCTTGCATATATACTGAACAGAACATTGGTATGTGTTCAGTTTCCTGATTGCAGTTTTTTGAACTGTGTTGTACATGCTACGTTAGTCTAGCATTTAGTTTTGTTAAAGACTGACTGATTTATTTTCATAATTTTGTATACTTGCTTCCACCCTTCTGACATGCTATCTTCTGTGCAGGTCATGCCTCCCCTGTGGTGCAGGTTTGACAGAATGTGGTATGGACATCCAGGGATATTGCCGGGAACTCTAACACGGCAACCTTTTTTATGTCCTATGGATCATGTATTTGAGGTATTTTTAAGTAAAACAGGTTTATCTTTGTGAATAATCTTCACACTACATAGTCAGATCTGTGGTTTATTTTCTTAATATATCTTGTTTGTAGGAAAATAATGTAGGCAAATCTTTTTGATCAAAGTATTCTTCCCCAACATTCGTAACGTGAATCTTATCATCTTGATTAATGTCCTGAAAGAGTGATAAGTTTACTAGTCAAAGCATTATAATTTAAAAAATTCATGCTAGGGAGCTAATTCTATCCTGAAAAGATCAAAAGATCATTAGAATGCTTGAATGGCCAGTCCAGGTGAAACAAGCCTCTACAAGGATGTAAAGTGCCGTCGCGAATTTTTTCTAGCTTTCCTGTTTTGGCCCCTTGAAACTGTGTCTAACCCTTGATGTGTGAGCTGTTAATGTGCTGTTATAGTTTGCTGATTATTGCTTGGTTTGAGGGGAGCTCGTTGTATGTGTCAAAGACGGTGTTAAAGATGCTCTGTGATACCACTGAAGTGTGCCTCACTAATTCTGACTTGATTTTTCTGATTTCAAGCATTTGGATTTTTATCAAATAGTGTCCCGAATATTGCTTTGACTGATATAATGTTCTGCCTGTGACTTCCTCTTGAAATGGAGTGTATTTGGTGTTCAATTTGTTTGATTAAATGGAGCTCGTTTAAATGTTCAGGATATAAAACCACATGGGGTGATGTGCATGCACAGATTTAAACATGGCTGACAGCATAGAAGCAACAACACTCTTACAAACAGCAGTTAGAACATAATAGCAATGTTGAATACCTCCTTTCAAAGTTTACAGTGTTTGAGCATTACATACAGCCAACTCAGATTTAACTCCCAGCATCTTGCATTAATGAAATGATAGTGCATATTCAGAAATATTCTTAAGCTTGATACTAAACTAAGATGCAGTACATTCGGGGTATTCAAGACCATGGTAATGACTTAGAATGCAGCAGTAAACATCGAGCTTTGTATTACTCAGATTTTCCATTTACAATGCATATACACAACATGAAATATCAACAAATAGCCCAGACCTGAGAAGTAGTTCGTTTTCAGCTTGTATGTGCTGTAGGCGAGCTCAAAATAGTGCAAATTGTACGCCCAGCAGTTGAGATGACCTCTATAACAGTCACCCTCTTCAAGAATGATGCGCTCCAGCCTCAAAGCTCCAAATGCCATGCCAAACGCCCTTCCATCAAGTCACGTTCAAACACAATGCAAAGATGTTGCTTCACTCAAATCTGTACCAAGCTTTCATTAACCTTCACATACGCCCTGATATCTTCATTCAGCAACCACGTCTAAGCAGCAACATGAACAAAGTCGTCATTCAGGAGTAAACACGTTTTTTAAACAATCCGCCCAGATATCTCCAAAACACGCATTCTGCAGGTATCTTTTGCTTGAAGAAAGTGCGCCTAAGGTTTTAGGGCAGAGCCGCGCCTCCAAAAGAGTGAATCATAACCCAAAATCGGCGCCAATGCAGCAAGATTATCACCTTAAATGATGACGCGAAAATGCGAAGCGGAGCTTAGAATCTCATGCGAAAAGCCCTCATCAAAATGTCTCCCATATCGATTTTAATATTGAGAAATTTCTTCCCCAAAATCTGAATTCGTTCCAGCTAGGAGATGATGTTTCACATCCGAAACTGGATCTGCAAGTCTTCAAAACCCCAAGGCAAGAACTTGAGCTTTCCCGTGAAAAAGATATATCATCTCCAAAAGTCGAATAGACTCTCCTTTCTTTTTATTTTTTCCCCAATCTCCACAAAAAGTGACTTTGTAAAGTTATATTTAAAATATTTCATCAAGTCACTTTATAAACATTTTACTAAGTCACTTTTAAAAATATCAAATAAGTGACTTCATAAAATTTCACTTTATTTAATTAAAATAACCGATTAAAGTCATCCTTCAGAAATATTATTAATTTTTGGACAACTTAATCAATTAAATTAATTAAGTCACTTGACCATAAATTTGGGGACATCTGAGGACCTAAATTATCCTTATCAAGCCTTGTTATGCCCTCGCTAATAGTGGGTAGCGTTTTTAAATCAGGAAAAACTTGCCAAAATCAGGATTAATCTAGAAATTCCTGATTTTTACAGAAAAAAAATCACAATTTTCTATCAAAATTGTTCTGTTTTGACCCATTTCCCCCAATTTATCTCAATTTTTCCGTGTAATCACAATTTTTTTGAGTTTAATACCTCAGATGTACGTTAAACACTACATTAGTATTTAATCTTAAAAGAACCAAGGGTTTTCTGCCATTTTCTATTTTGACGTGGTTTCCAAGCTTTTCCCAACATTGACGTTTAGAAACTTTTGATATGCCAATGTACATCTTGTACAGTAGGTCCTCTCTACTGGCTGCTCCTATCATGTGTATTTTTGGGTTTGTGTTGATGTGCTTTGTCAAGTGGGTTTCTAATGCTTTTCAATAGGTGGGTCCTGTTATTGGATCAGTGGTAATCAAGTGCCTGATCTGCAAATTAAATTATGCAATAGGCATTGCTGTGTCGCAACAGCATCCACATTGATGTAATAAGAGAGTTCCTGGACAAACTGAACCAAGTCATAGAGAGGTCTTTCAATGTGAAACATTTCACAAGTATAAAGATGAGTAAACTATTGGATAGAGCAAAGCACATTCATCTGCTCTGCCACATTTTCCTAGCCAAGAGAGCAATTGCTTGGTTTTGGCTGCTATTAGGAGGGAGAACCATTGAAGTCACTGAAGACTGAGGAGCCTTAGGTGGAATATTACTAAAGGATAATTCGGCTCTATGCTAGCTTTAAACTTTTGGTATGACACAAATAAAAAATCCTCACGGGGTTTAACAAGTTGGGCTGGTTGAGGCCAAAAGTAATCTAGCAAAAAATTTCCACGAGAGGCCAAAGGCCTAAATCCACTAGGGTAAATAATGTGTATTTGTTCTTCAAATGGGAATTTAAGACATTTATGAATAACCGATGGGACAGCATTCATGGAGCTTAGCCATGGATGACCTAACTTCACACGAAATTGGTCCGACGTCGGAATTATGGTAAATGAAACATCCAACTGTTTTAGGTCCAACATTTACTGGGAGAGTTATCGAACCAATCATAGGGTGAACAAGATCATCATAAGTCTTTAACCATGCTTCCGATTGTTCATAATCATCTTTATAAAGTTAATGGACATATAAGAGCTCTTCATTGATCACATTCACTACACACACGGGATCAATGAGTATCCCCCTTGTGGGTTTATCATTAATTCTACCGGTGATATAAAGAGGACCACCAGGTGCGGTTATAGAGGCATCAATATGTGTGAAAGCAATGTCAGGCAAAATATTGGTTTGACCCTTACGAGGCTGAACTTCAATCGTGTTGACTACATTGGATAGATCATTATCATCTTCTTCATTATCACTATATTGAACAAAGTTTGTAGAATGGTGTGGCAATGGGTTTGTGAATATTTGCAAGTTTTGATTAGGTGGTGAAACTGATTTATTTCTTTTGTTGTTAACACCAGCCAACTGGATTTGATTAGAGCTGACGAGGTCTTGCACTTGGTGCTTAAGACGCATACATCTTTTCGTATTGTGTCCAAGTGTACAATTATATTGACAAAAGGCTTTTGCTTTAAAGTTCGGTGGTAAAGGTTTAGTTGTGTCAATAGATCTAATTGGAGGAAGATGAATCACATTCTTGTTTAACAATTGCAACATGATCGCATGGAGAGAATCGGGCAATTGTGAAAATTGCCTATCTCTTGGCCTAAATTGATATGGTGTTGTGTTTGTGGCAGCTATTTGTGTTTCAATGTTATTGGCTGTTTGAGGGTTGTTTATCTTGATGAAATTTTTGTTTTTCTTTTTAAATGATTGATAGTTGTTTTGAGGTACGACTTCAGATTGACCAATAGGAGCCGATGAAGGTGTACCTTTTTATTGACTAATCGATATCGGATAATCACGAAGGGCCTGTCATGTCCCCATCCTAGTCAGCACAGCTGGTGACGAGGTTAGCCTATCATTTGATCCTCGTAGGCTGACAGGAGTGTTCAGAGGATCCTTTTTGGCAGTTGCTCAGTGTTGGTTAGCTCGAGTGCGATTATTAAAGGGAAGAACTTTGTGAGAATCTTCGAAGAAACTTTTAGGAAGAACTTTCTATTTTTAGAAAGTTAGGTTGAAGCCGAGGAAAGAGCGCACTATTCGGGCACACAGTGCAGTGATTTGCTTCGAATTGACCGAATTGTTTGATTTGGCGGAGAAATAGAGGTAATTCTTGAGTTATTAAATATTTCAATAAAGTGACTTTATAATAAAGTCAAATTATTAAATATTTAATAACTCAGTAATTATTTGGCTAAGTTATAAAGTATTTAATTATACTTTATATTATATTATTAAAATGTGATTTAATGAGTATTTAATGCTCATTAAAAAGGGACGCAAATAATTAAATAAATTCTCCTAAGTCCAAAGTGAAAATTAAATCATTAATTTAAATGATTATTTTAATGGAGAATTAGGTCGAACTTTTCAAAGAAGAATATATTGTTCTTCCCAAGGCAAAATCGAACTATCTTGTTTATTATTCAATTTTGTCTTCCGAGCATCTGAGCTTTGGAATTTGCAAACCCTAGGGTTTCTGGCAAACATCGTTTCTGGAGAACGTAACCTCTTCAGAGATCAGGCATACTGAGGCTGTGAGATACCAGCTGAAGATTGCACTTGGTGATTTCATCCAGAAGTCACAGATTGAGCATAATCAGTTAATCAGACAGAGATTCATCGAGTTCAGCAGAGATATTTACTACCTTTCAGAGGCGACTTCATCCATCATCATCCATCATTGTTTTGGCACGAATTTCAAGAAGCCGTACATATCAGTTATTGCTGTACTTGGCCGTACCAGCAAGGCCGTACTTTCTTGTCTTAGGAGAAACGTCTCTTATCTTCAGTTACTGGTGAATGGAATATGGGCGCAGTGATCATTGAAGACTTTTGCATTGGGTTTTGAGCTCGAGTTTCCCTCCATTAATTCTGGCCGTACTTTTCTGTCCTGCTGCAGCCGCCATTTTAAATTCCAGGTTTTTATCTAATAAAATTCCAAATATTGCTTATATGTTCAGATTCTTATATTGTATGTTCTGGAATAAGTTGAAATAAAGGAACGCCTTCCATTTTGAGCAAATTCTATACAATTCTGAGTTAGTATGAATTTTATATGATTTTTTATCAATTTCAAGAGAAATCGCATTTTCTATTTTGCCTGTGAAAAACCTCAAAAACACAAAAAAACCGAAAAATTGCAAAAACAATTCAAAACAAATCAGAGTCTAAATCAGGGAACCACCAGGGTTCTGACAGTGGTATCAGAGCACAGATCTCCTGCCATCCTGTGCTTTTTCAGTGATTATTCAGAATACAGTGCATTTCTGGGTTGCCTTTTATGAACCAAGACATTATTCAGTATACCAGAGGTGTAGGGACAGGCAAAGACGAAGACTGGACAGGTCCTCCGATTCCAGAAGGTCAGACAGTATCAGGAGTGCTTGGTTTTCACAGATCCAGTTCAGACGGTAGTGAAAACAGTGTTGCAACCCTAATGGCAGATCATGAGACTTCCTCAGAGACTCGCAGGGATCCAGGGAAGGCACATGCAGAGGGTGACATTACTGATGAGGAGTTTAGACGGAGACACGACAACATGATGGATATGATGTCGCAGTTGATGGGTACTATTAGGCATTGTACGCCCACACAGCCTCATTTCATACAGATTGGACAGACGAGCGGGACCACTCCAGTGGATCAGCCATTGGCATCAGCTCCTAGGCAGCCGTTACCGATCTATCAGGAGCGTAGGCCAGGTCAGCCTACTTTCTTACCCAGAGATACTCCACCTCAGACTCCAGGGGCAGAGCATCAGGTGCATCATCAGGACTTCCAGCCACAGAACGGCATGTCGGTGGCAGACTTGACGAGATTTCATGGCGAGTACATGTCTTTAGCGCCTGAGATCCGGCAGGCACTTACGTTTCATGAGTTTATAGATGTCTATAAACCCAGAGGAGGAGGTAGATTTGATCGTAGACCCCCACAGCATCAGCAGCAGCAGCCACAGGTGAATAGAGATTTGCAGTATGCTGTGAGCAAGATTACGCTGCCATATTTTGATGGGTCAGAGAAGACATCAGCTAGGTCTTGGGTCCAGAAATTGGACAACTATCTGTCACTTAGACCTATGCAGGAGGATGAGGCAATTAAATTTGCCACTTTACATCTGGACGGAGTAGCGCATGATTGGTGGCACCACGGCATGTACACATTAGGCCATCATGCGGTTAATACCTATCAGGAGTTCACGAGCAGATTGATAGAAAGATTTGATAGGAAGGATCCAGAGTTGTATTTCAGAGAGTTGGCTCAGCTCAGACAGACTGGTAGTCTGGAAGCATACATTGGCGAGTTTCAGAGAGTGGCAGTCATGGTGACTGACATTTCAGAGAGGAGACTCATTATATTATTTGTTGAGGGTTTGACAGAACCCATGAGAGGTTGGGTCAAGGCTTTTGACCCTCCCACACTTCAGGAGGCCATGCGGAAGGCACGCAGCATGGAACTTGCCGCACCTCGCAGCAAGTTCAATTCAGGGTCCACTCCATACACGAGACCCAACAGGCCTTTCGATAGAAACAATGACAGAAATAGACCCTTTGACAGGAGGAAGGATCAACAGGATCCGAAGAGACAGAATGCACCACCGTTTGACAGAGAAACGTTGAATGAATTACGTAAGAAAAAGTTGTGTTTTTGGTGCAAGGCACCCTATGATGAAAAACACATATGCCCACTTCGTCCGAAAGTCAAAAATAACCAAATGGAGTGGTATTATGAGGGCGAAGAGCAATCTGATCTGTCAGACCAGCAAGCTGATTCCGAGCCTTCAGATGATGAGAAGTCCGAAAATGAGAATGAACATGAAGGTGGAAGGAAGCTACAGGAAGCCCATTTGACTAGTCTTCAGAGAGATGGTTCATTTCGACTCCGTGGGCTCTTAGCAGGTCAGAAGGTGATTACTTTGTTGGATACGGGTGCGACACATAATTTTATTGATGCACGTCTAGTGGAGAGGCGTGGTATCCAGACAGAGGCTTTCGAGGGTATCCGAGTTAAGGTGGCTGACGGATATACTCTCAGGTGCGACAGAAAGATTACTGATCTTCCGATGAGATTGAACAACTATGAATTCAAGACTGAATTCTATGTTGTTAATATGGGTGATACAGATGTGGTATTGGGGATGGCATGGTTGCATGATTTGGGTGAGTTCACGCTCAACCTACGGGACATGGAGATGAAATTTAAGGTTGACGGAAGACCACATGTCATCAAGGCAATACGGGACAGTAATCTTAGGATGGTTTCATTCAGGCGGATGGAGAGGCTCATTCGTCATGATATGGTTGACTGGGCAGCTGAGTGCATGTTGATGCCAGCCCAGCAGGAGCCGCAGAAGGGTGAGTACCACCCTGACATACAGATTCTGAGGACTAAACACTCCAAAGTGTTTAGTGATATTCCACCTGGTAGGCCTCCAGATAGAGGTACAGAGCACATTATTGAGTTGGAGGAGGGCGCAAAGCCCGTTATGATTACTCCCTACCGACATCCGAAACGACTCAAAGATGAAATAGAAAAGACCATTAATGAGTTGTTGGCTATGGGTCATATCAGACCTAGCAAATCCCCTTTTGCTTCATCGGTTGTATTGGTGAAGAAGAAGGATGGATCCCTTCGGATGTGCATCGATTACAGGCAGCTCAACAAAAGAACCATCAAGAATAGGTACCCCATTCCGCGCATTGATGAGCTGATAGATGAGTTGCATGGTGCAGTCTTCTTTACGAAGATTGATTTGAGATCAGGGTACCATCAGATACAGATGAGGGAGCAGGACATTGAGAAAACCGCTTTCCGGTGTCATTGCGGTCACTTCGAGTTCTTGGTTATGCCCTTCGGGTTAACCAATGCACCTGCCACCTTTCAGGCAACTATGAACAGGGTTTTCAGTGCTCAGTTGAGGAGATTTGTGTTAGTCTTCTTCGACGACATTTTGGTTTATAGCAGGTCATGGGAGGAGCATCTGGCTCATTTGGATACAGTCTTGGGTATCTTAGCAGATGAGTCTTTCTATGCTAAGGAATCCAAGTGCGAGCTTGGCATGGAGGAGTTGTTATATCTGGGGCACATCATCAGTGCCAAGGGAGTGAGTATGGACCCTGAAAAGGTCCGAGCTATTGTTGACTGGCCGGTACCTGAGAACCTTACGCAGCTCAGAGGTTTCATTGGGTTGTGTGCATTCTACAGGAGATTTGTTAGCGGGTTCTCACGTCACGCCGCACCCCTTACTGACTTGACGAAGAAGGGGGCTTTTCTTTGGTCACCACAGGCGCAGGAGTGCTTTGATAGGTTTAAGGTGATCATGACTTCATGTCCGGTGCTAGCATTGCCTGACTTTTCGAAGTCATTTGATTTATTCTGTGATGCTTCAGGGAGGGCATTGGTGCCGTTTTGATGCAGGAGCGTCATCCGATTGCATTTGAGAGCAGGAAACTCAGGGGTCCTGAGAGATTTTATAGTATATATGACAAGGAGATGTTAGCCATTATGCATGCATTGGCTAAGTTTAGGCAGTACTTGGTAGGCAGCAAATTCAGTGTTCGTACAGATCATAACAGCCTAAAACATTTCCTTGGACAGCGAGACTTGAACGAGAGGCAGCAGAAATGGGTCAGTAAACTGCAGTCATATGACTTCGATATTACTTTCATTAAGGGGAAGCAGAATATAGTAGCTGACGCCTTGTCTCGTAGACCCCAGTTGAATGCCTTAGCACAGATTACAGAGGATTGGAGGCATCGGATCATTGCAGAGTATGCTAAGAACCCATGGGCTTCTAGCATCGTTGACAGGACAGAGCAGGACGACAGGTATACAGTTGTAGATGACTTGATCATTTACAAGGGGCGGATTCTTTTGGTTCCTGACTCTGAGTTACGGACTACAGTTTTGAGAGCCTTTCACGACCTTCCTATGGCGGGCCATCCTGGATACTACAAGACTTACAAAATGGTTCGGGAACGGTTTACTTGGAAAGGGCTGAAAACTGATGTTTTGCAGTATGTCCGTGAGTGTTCTGTGTGCCAACAGAACAAGCAGGAGCACACTTATCCTGCTGGATTACTCCAGCCACTTCCGATACCTGACAGGAAGTGGGAGTGTTTATCTATGGACTTTATCACGGGTTTGCCGAAAGCCCAGGGTAAAGATTGCATTTATGTAGTGGTCGATCGGTTGACTAAGTACGCCCATTTTTTCCCGATTACGACTACTTTCACAGCATCGCAGACTGCAGAGTTGTTCTTCAGAGAGGTTTTCCGATTGCATGGATTGCCTCGGACGATAGTCAGCGATAGAGACAGCCGGTTCATGAGCAACTTTTGGCAGGAGTTGTTCAGGCTTTGTGGGACCGAGCTGACACCGAGTACCAGCTACCATCCGCAGACTGATGGGCAGACAGAGATTGTCAATAAGTGGGTGGAAGGTTATTTGCGCAATTATATAGCTGGTCAGCAGAGAGCTTGGGTGAGATGGATTTACTTGTGCGAGTATTGTTATAACTCGACTCACCATATGACGATACAGATGACCCCCTTCATGGCTTTGTACGGGTATGAGGCGCCCAATCTTCTGGATTTGATTTTGAGCGATAGCAGAGTGCCGAGTGCAGGGGATATGATGCAGAGTCAGCAGGACATCTTGAGGTCTCTCCGAGACAATATCCAGCAGGCACAGAATCAGCATAAGCAGTATGCTGATCAGAAGAGGGTTGAGCGCAGTTTTGAGGTGGGTGATATGGTGTACCTCATGTTGCAGCCGTATCGTCAGTCTACTCTGCGGAAGAGTGGGGCAGAGAAACTTAAACCTCGCTACTATGGTCCATTTCGTGTTGTCAGACGAGTGGGCGAGGTTGCTTATGAGTTGGACTTGCCAGCTGATAGCAAGGTCCATAATGTATTTCACGTTTCTCGCCTGAAGAAGGCATTGGGTCAGCATGTTGTTCCCTCTCCAGTTTTGCCACCCCTTGATGATGAAGGGAAACTGATACTAGTACCTGAGGCCATCCTTGATATGAGAGAGAGACACCTTCGGAGGCGTGTGATCAGGGAATATCTGGTCAAGTGGAGAGATTTGCCAGTTGAGGATGCTACATGGGAGTCGAGGCGATTTTCACAGCATCGAGTTGAGATTGCTTGAGGACAAGCAATTTCAGGGAGAAGCGGACTGTCATGTCCCCATCCTAGTCGGCCACGGTAGTCGAGGTTAGCCTATCATTTGATCCTCGTAGGCTGACAGGGTGTTCAAGGATCCTTTTTGGCAGTTGCTCAGTGTTGGTTAGCTCCGGTTTGCAGTGTGTCAGGTTTGGGCCTTCGCAGAATCTTCCAGAGAGTCTTTTCAGAGAACTTTCTATTTTTAGAAAGTTAGGTCAGACGGAAGCTGCTATTTCGGGCAGGGCACCTGGTGCAGTGATTTAGCTCAGATTCGACCTGGTTCAGTAATTGTTTGATTTGACGGAGAAATAAGGAGTAATTACTGAGTTATGAAATATTTAATAATTTGACTTTATTATAAAGTCACTTTATTGAAATATTAAAATATTTAATTATTTGGCTAAGTATAAAGTATTTAATTATACTTTATATTATATTATTAAAATGTGATTTAATGAGTATTTAATGCTCATTAAAAAGGGACGCCAATAATTAAATAAATTCTCCTAAGTCCAAAGTGAAAATTAAATCATTGATTTAAATGATTATTTTAATGGAGAATTAGGTCGAACTTTCCAAAGAAGAATATATTGTTCTTCCCAAGGCAAAATCGAACTATCAAGTTTATTATTCAATTTTGTCTTCTGAGCATCTGAGCTTTGGAGTTTGCAAACCCTAGGGTTTCTGGCAAACATCGTTTCTGGAGAACGTAACCTCTTCAGAGATCAGGCATACTGAGGCTGTGAGATACCAGCTGAAGATTGCACTTGGTGATTTCATCCAGAAGTCACAGATTGAGCATAATCAGTTAATCAGACAGAGATTCATCGAGTTCAGCAGAGATATTTACCACCTTTCAGAGGCGACTTCATCCATCATCATCCATCATTGTTTTGGCACAAATTTCAAGAAGCCGTACATATCAGTTATTGCTGTACTTGGCCGTACCAGCAAGGCCGTACTTTCTTGTATTAGGAGAAACGTCTCTTATCTTCAGTTACTGGTGAATGGAATATGGGCGCAGTGATCATTGAAGACTTTTGCATTGGTTTTTGAGCTCGAGTTTCCCTCCATTAATTCTGGCCGTACTTTTCTGTCCTGCTGCAGCCGCCATTTTAATTCCAGGTTTTTATCTAATAAAATTCCAAAAATTGCTTATATGTTCAGATTCTTATATTGTATGTTCGGGAATAAGTTGAAATAAAGGAACGCCTTCCATTTTGAGCAAATTCTATACAATTCTGAGTTAGTGTGAATTTTATATGATTTTTTATCAATTTCAAGAGAAATCGCATTTTTCTATTTTGCCTGTGAAAAATCTCAAAAACACAAAAAATTGAAAACTTTGCAAAAACAACACAAAACACATCAGGGTTTGTTTCAGAGAACCACCAGGGTTCTGACATTAATGCAAGCCATCACGAATTCAATACAGTGCACGGAGATAGGTATGGAAGCGGCCTCTAGTAAACCAGACTGCTCAATATTCTGAATGATTGAACTTCTGATCTTAACTGGGTCTAGCACTGCTTCTGGTAATACTTTGTGAAGATCTGTCTCAACCAACCTGCGGAAATCATGAGTAAGGACGGTTTTGGTCCTATATTCGAGCTGAGTGAACTGCATTTTGAAAAATTAGCCTATTGACTATGAACTTGACTATATTCTGACAAGATTTCTGGAAAGCTAAAAATAGCCTGCGAGAGTTAAAAATAGCCTTTCGAAGAATTATTTTCAGCGAAAAATCCGAGATATGGGTTTTGTCCAGAAAAGGATTCTAAGACAACCCAGAATGTCAGATTTGCGAAAATTCAACTTCTACTCGATTGTACAAAGATTTTTCACTTGAGAAAATTAGCAATTCGAGAACAAATGTTCTGAAGCTAAAAATTCATGAAAAATCAAACGCACAATTTCAACTCGAGGAAATTATATGAGAATGATCCAGATACTGAGACTTGCCAAATTCCCCAATTTTAGGAACATGCACAATGTATTTTGTGAGAAATCTGTGATTGAAAGGATGAAAAAGACTTTTTTATTATGTCTTCTTCTTGTGAAAATCGCCCAAGATTTCTTCAGATTGCTGATATTTGTGAACTTGAATCTGCAAAAAGATATGTTAGGAAAAATTGCCTCTGTGAATTGATGTAGATTTTGCTTTGAACTGGAAGAATTCGCCTTATTTTGAAAACCATGAACTTTCCTCTCTTGAAATTTGCGCCTTTGAATATGAATGAAATTCGAATTTCCTTTGAAGAAAATACGAATTTATATAATGAATTTGAGGATTCGCCTTTTGAATATAAAATTCGCCCTTGAATATGAAATCTGCCTTTGAATCTCTGGAGAACTTGCAAATTTTATTGGTTTAAGGAAAACGCCTTTGAGGAATTTGCGAATTGTTTTGGATGAATTTGCTTTGAAGATATGCGCCTTCTCTTCTGAAGAAATACGAATTTATCTTTGAAGTTTGCTTTGAAATTAATAAACTTCGATTTCCCTTTGAAGATAATGAATTTGCCTTAGAAAATCACGAATTTCTCTTAAGATTAAATTTGCTCTTGAGAAATACGAATTTCCTTTGAAAGCTCTGTGAATAACAATGAAGATGGCGCCATGTTAAATAAGAAGAAATTCGCACCACTTAGTAACTGCAAGAATTCAAAACCCTAACACGAATAGAAATCCTCTGATTGGTTGCCTTTCAGTTGCACTGCCACTGACTGGAAGTTCAAATTTGAAAATAATAAAATATTTATTATCATGCAATTAGCGCCAAAAATAGAAAATCGCCATCTTATGCTAAAATTGCAAATATTTTGAACTTCAATTGACAATTTTGTTGAAGTTCTGAGATTCATTGTTATGCTTCAACGATTCTGAAAAGTCATCTTTTGAGCATATAGGCGTCCATTTGCTCAAGATACTTCATTTTTTATTAACTCCCTATTTAATAGCTGACAGCACTGTCACGACTGGCCAACTTCGACACTGATTTCCGGATGACCGGGTGATGCGAGATCGACCGAAGGAGAATTCATGGAAAGCCATCGAACAAGGAAGAAATGTCACTGAGACACAACGCAAAATCCATCGTTTAACCCCTTGAAAAATTAAACGATTAAATTGCTTTTACGGGTTCAGACACCATTTCTCAAACTGCCATCTGACGCTTCAGGTGCCACGACGGTGAACGGTGAACGGTGAACCTGACAAGCAACGAAGCCCACTGCGTGCCTGGAGACATTCTGCATCCGACTGTACATATGACACCTGAAAGCTATGTTAAGGGCCTCAAAATAAAAGCGCCCCTGGCTCTATGTTGCACTGGTGTCATTTTGACGAAAACCGAACTTTCATCCAAGTACCCTACTTTGACGTCTGGTAACTGGAGCTGGGATGACCCGATTCAAGCACTATCTGTTTTAACGGACAACCGGAAGAGCCCAC
Source organism: Sequoia sempervirens (assembly GCA_007258455.2). Taxonomy (NCBI): domain Eukaryota; kingdom Viridiplantae; phylum Streptophyta; class Pinopsida; order Cupressales; family Cupressaceae; genus Sequoia; species Sequoia sempervirens. Next base: position 29,466,911 of record VDFB02109042.1, read on the forward strand.
AAGAGAAGTCTCTGGAGGTGACGAAGCAAAAAACTGCTTCTAAGGCCTCAAACACTCCAGTCGTATTTTATTTAAAATTACCGCTCCAGACTTAGCCATTTTTCAGACGTCTTCGCTTTGCAGTATTACACTAAAGACCTCGCACGTACGGTGACTGCCAAATCCCGAAGCTGACGGCTAGGCTCGTTGGATAGATAAAATGATTACGCTCAGCCGTGAAGACTTCAACGCGAATGGGATCATCTGACAGGCCTAAAGGCTAGGCGCCTCTAGACTGTGGAAATACACTGAAAATCATTTGTTGGTCCGCCCGTGAAATTACGTGCTTGGTAGAATCGCCGCCACGATCACCTGGAACGTCGGATTGACAAGCAGAATGGTGCGTTGCGGAGCTAGGCTAGACTATTACTGATGTCGTGAAGACTCTGTCTGCAAATTTTGCCATTTGAAAGGTCCTTTAAGCCAGCGCCCCTGGCCTGTACTTGCACTGGGAATAAACGGAGAAGCTCAGAAACGTGAAAACTCCATTTTAAGCTAATCTTCGGATGACTGTCACCGGAGTTCTGAAACTCGGATGACTGTGCTTGATATCTCGTTGGACGAGCAGGCTAATCGTGAACCAATTGACTGTATTCGCCATCGAAACTGTCGAGATTTACCCCCTCCTTAAGATGAGCGCCCTCAGGCTAGAGTTGCGCTTTTGCCTGAAAAAGACAAGTTTCTCATATCTTGAAATTTGAGGATTTCAACTTCTGTTGCTGATTGTCGGAGCTGTGAGTCTCGGAATGCTTCGCTAAATAGCTCGACGGATAGCCAGACTAATTCTGAAGAGATTGACTAGATGCTTGAGCATTTTAAACAAGATCTTGACCTCCAACAAGTTGGGCGCCCCTGGGCTATACTTGCACTTTTTGACTTTTCCTTTGAGAAATCTTCATAAATTGACCATTAAAAACTCCGTCTCGATCACTGAAATGACCGTGTGCAATATGAAATGCCGTCGTGAGACGCTCCTCCATCGTGAAACGCTCCATTTTGAGTCTCTGCTTCAGGTTTTGTTCAATATAACTGACTTTGACTGACAAACTATTGACAAAAACTCCATGCTTGATATTGCCCAAAACTGTGTTTTACATCATTCTAGCAAGGTTTAGACTTTTTAATGCAAAATGCCTTGATGAAGCAAAAAATTTGGTTTGGGTACAACAAGGCATAATCGCAAGTCGGTGAGACACGATTGTCTTGCCGACCATCGTGTGTCTTGTCGAATGCTGTTGTGAGGCATAATCGCATCGGGGAGACACGGCTAGTGTCTCACCGACATGCGATTCTGGCTGAATGACCTTTGACCGCCTAGGAACCTTGCATGGCACGAGTTCAACTAATCAAAAGGAGCTACAAGAGATTCGTGGTAGTTTGACCGATGAGAGGAGGATCAACAGAATGAAAAGCGACGCGGATCTGTTATGAGCTTAGAAGCATTCAAAGCAGCTCAACAAGGAGGTTCGAGGGTGGACACGAAGACTAGAAGTTAATGCTGTGGTTGCAAAAGATCAAGGACGACATCCTTGGAATAACTCTTCATCGACATGGATAGCAGGGATACACAGGGATACAGCAGTAACTTCATAAAAAGATCTAGGGGCAGATCTTTCAAGTCTGATATTTTTGTAAGCCTTAAGGGGCCGACAACTTTTGTATATAAGGCATTTTTTCCTCTTTGTAAAGGAGTTCGGGAGTTCTCCTTATGCTTTTTCTAAAGTTTTGTGACTTTTGAAGTCCTCTCTCAGATTAGCAGACTTTTGTAACTCAAATTTTGGAGATGAAATTCAGTAAAGACCTTGATTATTATTGATTTGAAGCTCTTGCCTACTTTCTCTTTGCATTTTTGTGTTCAGTCAGCTGATTGATCAAGCTTTTAGTGAGGTAGATTTTTATTTCCTTCGAGCTTTGTCTCATATTTTAGAACCTCTATGCTGATAACAGTTTTTGCAGGTTACAAATTGTGTCAATAGATGTAATGAATTTTAGATGTGAAATTAGCTTTCCTTCTAGGAATCTTAGCATCAGGACCTGTTTGTGAAACATTTTTGCAAAAATATATACAGAAGTGAGTTGTGCAAAATTATCTTCAGTCATTGCAAGCAAGTGTATGAGGTCTGGTTTCAAATCCAAGTTAACGTTTAGGTGCATCACCATAAATCAGTATTTTTAGGTGATGACCCAACAAGGAAGTCGGCCTTCTCCAGAGGTTGACCTCTGTTTACAAGAAACCCACATCTTTAGAGGTCTTCCCATGTTACACTGAGGTGTTGAACATCAGATTCAACAAGGGTGCAACTCCAGGTGATAACAATATCTTTAAGAAATTCACTTCACCTACTGAAGTGTTGTCAACTTTGATTTTATTCATCCCTCGCCCAAGAAGATTATTTTCACGAAGAATTCAATCAAATTCACCTAGGAAACCAACTTCAAATTCATCATTTGAGGCATTTTATTTCAACACATTTTATTCCTTCTGCCTTAGAATTTTTTTTAAAAAAAATTTCCCCTTAGAAAATTCATCAATCCGGTGCCCATGGAAAATCTTCATCTTGAAGGCCTTGGCGAAGCCTGGAAGACTTTAAAATCAATTCTTCTTCAAAGACATCCAGTACCCAAAAGAAAATTCCCTTCAGAAAGCATCAAATCCATGGGTCTACAAACGAAGGGGGTATATTTAATTTTTTGAATTTTAACCTTACAAAAATATTTTTCAATCAAATTTATTCTTCATTCTTCATATCATGGGCATATTTTCTTGCTTGGCTTTGAAATTTTTTATCATCTTCATGAAGCTGGCACCTTCTAACATATCTTTGTCAATTTTATCCATGTCTTAGTGAATTTCACCACCTTACAAGCTTGGGCGTATTTCCTCTAGGAGGTGAAATTTTTATACTAAGAAAAAATTGACATCTTATCACAAGCATGGGCGCATTAGAGGGGCCAAGCAGGATTTCACATGCCTTAGACAATTTGTTTTTTTTCAAGCTAACATTTTTAATACCCTTGGGCACATTTCACATGTATACTGAGTAGGAATTAGCACTTAGAAACTTTTTCCTAGCCACCTTAGACTTGGGCGCATTTAGCATATGGAGGAGGACTTAACACCAACGCCTTTGGTAACTTCTTCATCCATCTTCACCTTGCTTGACTTCAACGCCTTGGTAACTTTTTCCATCTTTACCTTCATCTTGGGTGCATTCAAAGGGTCAAGGAGGAAGTCAACTCTTTTGTCTTTTTCCTAGCCCATATGGTCGCGTTTGGCATATGGTGAAGGAATTAACTTCAATTCCTTAAGACTTCTTTATCCATCTTTCCTAGCATGGGCGCATTTTGGATGTGTAGGAGGATTTAACGCCATGTCTTTGTCTTTTCCTTACCATCCTTCCTTGAGGGCGCATTTGAGGTATGGAGGAGGATAAACTTCATGCCTTAGAAACTTTTTCATCACCCTATTTCTCCTTGGGCGCATTTTGAGGGTGTTGAAGGATATTTTCAACACTTAGAATTTTTCATCACCAAGCAACTTGAAGATGGGCGCATTTAGGGGTAGGAGGTGGAATTAACTCAGACTTAGAATTTTTTCATCCTTCAAGGAAAGTTGGGCACATTTTGGGGGTCCTGCAGGATGGACTTCAGACTTGGAAAATTTTCAACCTTCTGCCTGCTCAAGACAGGGCGCATTTGAGGGGGTGAGCAGGACGAACTTCAGACTTGGAAAAATTTTCATCACCAGCTTCAAGACAGGGCGCATTTTGGGGTTCAAGCAGGATGTTCTTCAGACTTAGGCATTTTTCATTCCTTCTGCCAGCTCATGCCTTACTATATATAGTAAGTTCCAGGTTTTCCCTCTTTTGAAGCTTGGATTGATTTGGAATTTTAAGCACAGGACCTTCATGACCTAGGTGATCTGTTCACACTGCCGTCTCGAGCTGACTTGCTATTTATAGCATGTTTCTAAGGTGTTTTACTATTTATAGCAATTGCTTGATTTCGAGATCTCCACAACTCCGTTTGACTTGAAATTTGAATGACGTGACCCTCATCGATAGACTTGCCCGTTCACACTAGTGCCTAATGCTGACTTACTATTTATAGCCTATTTTTGGAACGCCTTAGTATAAATAGTAAGTGCTCCTATTGCCTTCAAATTTTACCGGTGGATAGCTTGAAAGATATTGACCGCAGTGGGTTACACCGGTTTTTGAAAATTCTGGCATTTTACCCCTTATGTTGGGCCCTGAAGCTCGAAACCCTAATTTGACATGCATGTCGATCAAATGACCTCTGTTTGACCTCGTTTCTGTTGCACTTTTCTCTGTTCGTGACGCTAAGGTGCTGGGCAGCTATCGGAATGGTCCTACTAAAAATAGTAAGTCTTTGAAAAGTGACCATCTCCGCTTGCATGTCACATCACTGCGTAGCTCTTCAAAAACCCATAAAGAATAACTCGACATGCGTTGAAAATCCCTGCATGCAAACCCTAAAAATAGCCTCTGAAGACAGCTCCTGAAAAAGTCTTGATCTTGGTTTGCATGTTATACCACTACGAAGCGCACAAGGAATGTTCAGACATGCAAAGAAAATTTCAATATGCAAACCCTAAAATAGCCTTTGAAGGCTGAATACTGGAAGTCATCGTCTCATTTTGCATGTTATGTCATTGCGTAGGTTTCAAAAAACCCAGAAAGAATCTCCAGACATGCATTGAAAAACTTCTCATATAAACCTTAAAAACGGTTCCTGAAGGCGAACCTACTAAAAATAGAAAGTTGTTCGTTTCAGCTCAAAATTTGCAGACAAATAGCTTGACATGTTTTGGATGCAGTGTAACAAATAGAACTTCAACAGTGCTGAGAGAATGCCCCATGTCTGGTACTTACTAAAAATAGTAAGTTGTAGGAATTCACTGAAATTTAGCTGGGAACTTGTTGGAAGCATACTGACTGCAATGTGAAGCTCAGATTCCAATTTACTTACTCCATTTGACTTCAAATTGACCAAAAAAGTACAAACCTTAATTCTACAAATTTAGCCAAAATTTCACATTCAAGCTCAATGGCAGGCACATCCCCGGAAAGCGGACAACAGAAAGAGACAGAAAGAGAGAGAGAGAGAGACAAAACCAAAGCCAAAAGACTAGAATGGAGCAAAAATTAGGGGACCCCATTTGAATGGGGTGATGTGTGAAAAGTTCACAACAGGTACGACCCATGGGAAACCCACACGTGCCAAATTGAAGGTGTTCTTTGTTGTTTGAAACCCTCCTGTCAATGCAAACCTTTACAGCCTAATTGGGAATGGTGATTTGATCAAGAACGACCTTTTATTGATGATCTCCAATGTGCTAGATAAACAATGCAAGAATTCAAACTCCCACGTGCCAGTGAGAATTTGCAGCTGCTTTATTTGTCCTCCAACTTATTTTCAAATCTGCTAATGGTAAAACTGAAAATGCTGAATGAATCTATTTATAAAATCTATGAGATGCTTTGATAATGACCTCTAGAACGCTTGGATGGTCTTTCATGCCTATAGATTTTGTCCTAATCGAGGGATTTCATCCTTTGATCAACTTGAAGCTTCATACCTGCAAACCTATTGCTCAGTCATTGTTTTTGTAAATAAAATCTTGGATGATTAAAATGATGTTTCTTTTCCTCCTTTAAGCTTCTCCCAAACCCAAGGCCCAACTTAGGGTTTGCTCCTTTTTAATAATAAAGTATTAATAATCCCTTTCTAAAAACCCACGCCAACTTGTCTTTTTGCACAATTAATTAATATTTTCCTTTTTGAAACTTGTGCCACTTAAATAAATTACAAAGTAACTTTATACAATATAACATTTTAAAATAAAGTTACTTTAACACGTTATAATGGAATAATATAAAGTACTTTATAGCATTAAATAATTAAGTCACTTTAATAATATAACATTATTAAAGTAAAGGGACTGTAATAATTTAATTAAAACACCCACTCTTGACATTGAACCAATAATACTCCCCTGAGAGTGCCTCTGGTAGAAATCCCCCACAACTGGCATGGAACCACTGAATCTGGCATAACTTGCTATAAATAGTAAATACGAATGATGAGCCCTAAACTGCCTTTGAAAGGCCTACTAGGCCACTGAACTGAACTGAATATGCAAGAATAAAAAACTCTAGCTCGTTGAAAATCTTGAATCCCCTCAAAAGGGCCCCCTGAACATCTTGTTAACCTACGAGAACCAAATAATAGGCTAACCACTGCAAAGATATGGATCTCTAAAAAAGGGGACATTACAGATACCTCCTAGAAAATAGGAAACCTAATTTTTCTTCCAACTAGCCTACGGGCCTTCAAAAATAGACTAACGGTCACTAGAAAGCGTAGGGAAAAAAATGGGGACATTACATGTGTCTCCATTTTCACTTGCAACTCTTTTAGTCTATGATTGTAGGCTCATATGTTTTCATTCTTTCCTTGTTTCATGTTATATATTTCTACCACAATTTCATTGTCATCCCTATAATGTCTCCTTCTCACTCCTAAGCAGTGCAGAGACTCAATTAGCCTATTCCAAAGTTCCTATAGGCTAGTTGATGTGGTTAGGGGACTCAGTTTCCAGCATTGATGTTTAGTTTTGGGTTTTTCGGAGGGGTTTCTATTTATAGCACTAGCCGGTCTCGATGTTTCCATCTTCAATTGGTCATAATTTCCTCATTGCTCTTCAATTTCACTCAATTTTGGGCATTTGGCATATACTTATTATTTATAGCAGTGCTATTTTTAGTAAGTCACCTTTGGGGAAAGTTGGTTCTAGGCCAGTGTTCTTGTAGCAGCATTATTATCAGTTTTCAATTGGAGAGCCTAAGGTTCCAAATGATATGTGTTTTATTCGACTACTTAAGTATTTAATAAAGTTAAATTATAAACTTTATTTAAAGGGGAAAAGTGGTCATTGGAATGCACCAAGGCGCCTAATGAAACAACTTAAAGTTGTTTTTAAAAGATTATTTAAATATTTATAAGACTCCCATAGTGTGGACACCAAAAGGAGGAGATAAAATATTTTAGATGTTAAAATATTTCTTTATGGGAGATGGCGTTGGTTTTATGTTGGAAATTAAGATATTTTTGGAGTCCATTCGGCCTAAGTCTATATTATGACGTTTGGCTCTCATTTTTCATATCCAAACATTGACGACATATTGAAATGCTGCCAGATTGTCTTCTGGTTGCTTGGGTTGCATTGTGAGGACGAAAACCTTCCATCATATTGGCTAGTTTCGGTGGTGAAATATCCACCCTAATCAGATATTGGTGCTGGTTAATAGCTGAGATCAATAGGGCTTCAAGAGTTTGATTATTTGTGAAGAAATGATGAATATCTTTTAGTATTTTTAATGGTTTTTGGTGTACTTTCATTTGCTTTCAGTTTTGGTGTGAGTTTTGAAGGTTTTGGAGTGTTTATTTACAGTTTCTGGGTGATTGCAAATATGGACCTGAACCTGGTCTTTCATTCATAGGTCTCTAATGGATTGACAAACTAAAATGGATATTGAGTCTAATGAAAGGGATTTTCCAGGCGATTCTAAAGAGTATAAGTGCATATTTTTTGGTTGAGTATTTGATTTTATAGGTCAGATCAACCCACCTAGGAGGGTCTCCCTCTTCCTTCAAGAAGTTCTTATTTTGGGCCTGCAACAAGTGCACTTCGGACTGGGGTCTTTGGTGCTGGAAAAAGGTGGCTGGGATGTTGGAGAATAGGGAGGAATTGGGAGTAAAACTCAAGCTAGTTCGGGTGCTCATTCAAGAGCTTATTAGCTGTTGTAATAGATTCTTTTAGTTTGATAATGCATTGTAATATTTTGTAGTTGAACAGAAAATGATTTCAAATGTTGTTGGTTTACATATCTATTGAATGCTTTTAGTTACAAGCATTTCTTGTTCATTGTTATCTCCATTTCAAGTTCAATACTCTTGCAATGCATTGAAACACGTTTCAAACATATCACAAAACAAAGAAACCAGCAAGTAGGGCATAAAAAAAAATAAAAAAAATAGGGGTGCTATCTTACATTCCCTGAGGAGTTTAAATTCATCTTCAAATGCTCTCTTGACTAATCGCCTTGAAACTTTCTGTGCTTTCTCCAGTTTCGTGTACCAATCTATGGCAATGCATCTCAGCGTCATTGGGAACGCTCATAGCCAATAATCAACATTGTCCTACACATTTGCTATCCATATTGTCTCGCACGTTTTACAGTGACATACGGGATCCTTAGAACCATTCCTTGTGAACTTTAGCAGTTTCTACCTTAGCTGGTGGAGTCACAATGTTTCTTCCTCGATTCCCTCCTTGTACATTGGACATGGCTGGACTGTTTCTCCCTTGACGTTTCAGTGCCGCACTTGCACTCTCGGCCACGTACAGGTCAGCAACACATCCTCTCTCAGTGCCCTCTAAACATTGAGTCTCTTGGGGTTCATACCAATACTCCATCTTCCCTAGGGTCTTCGGCTTGGATCCTCCAATCCTTGGTCCCTCGTCGTCCAATATGGACAACTCTCAAATGAGGCTTACACTATTTTCAAGTTATTTTAGAAGTTCATTTTCATCATTTTTTAGTTTTTCTTTGTCGGTTGCCGATGGTGTCTTGAAAGTTCCTTTGTCACTTTCCTTAACAAGGTTTTGGTGTAACTTAACCATAGATTGATTTATTTCATTAAGGTCTTCATTCGTTTCTTCAACAATTTGTTTTAGTCTTCTCCATCGGTTTTCTTGTTCCTTTAATCTGAGTGATCATTGTACCCTTTCTTCTGGTGTTTCTTGCCCGCTTGGTACTAGCTTCTTGTTCTTATTGGGTTGCACAGGCATTAATTGTTGGACGTACGATCATTGATTGCCGAGAGTACGCCTTCGGCTAGTATAATGTTCCTCTTCCTCCTGCTTGGTCATTTCCTCATACCATTGCAGTGTCTGTTGTCTGTAATGTCCCCAGTTTTAGCCCTACACTTTCCAGTGATTGATAGCCTATCCTCGGTGTGTTGTTAGTTAGTCAGAGGCAGAATTAGGGTTTTCGACTGCTTGATGGTCTCTTTTGAAGATTTTGGGGTTTGCATGTTGGAGTTTGGTTGTTTGAATTCTGGATTCCTTCTGGGTTTTTAGAAAGCTTCGCAATGGTATCGTATTCACTTTGATCCGAGCAACATTCTGAATTTACTATTTTTAGTAAATTCTATTTTTGGCAGTAGTCTAGTTGGCATCAGTTCAGAAGGCTTTCCTCTTCAGGCAATTCAGTTGGTATTGTTGATTCTTGGTCTTTTGATGCATTTTTGGAGAGATATTTTAATTAAAATAATGTTATATTTTCACATTAACTCCTTGGCCTAACAGTATGACTTTAAGTTGTTTTAAAAAGGGGTCTTGAGGGGTGGATGTCTCATCAGAAGGTTATTTTAAATATTTCTAAGGCCAAATATTGCTTGAGGAAGTGGACGCCTATTTGGAGGAAGAGTTTTATTTTATTAAAAATGAATTAATCTCCTCATGTTTGGATGCCTAAGGAAGGAGATAATTGAAGATTAAATAAAATACAAATACAAGTGGAAAAGTGGATTTGAGATTCAATTAATTTGGGCGCACTTTCTGGAGGCTTCTAGAAGTTCTTATCAAAAGCTATATAAGGAGAGGTTGGGTCTTCATTTGGACATCTTATTTTTTTATCATATTGTTATGCTGCTGAAATATTTTTAGAGTTGCTTCGAGGAATGCATACCTCCTAGCTTGGGCTTGACTTCTTGCTTGAAAGATAGCAACTAGTTGAGATATTAGTTGTAGTTGAGTTTATTGCACATTGTAGTTGAGTTTCTTGCATATTGTAGTAGAGTTCTTGCATTTCAGTCACATTTTGGAGTTGCTGGTTTAGCATAGCTGATTGTAGTTTTTGCTCATATTTCATGAAATAAAAACAAAATTGTTCTAGGCATTTCCCCAATCTATTTCTTTTCTAGGGGCGACCATTTGTGCCAGTGTGCAGATTTTTTAATGAAGATTCTGATTTTATCTAGTGAAAATCGCCCCTCTTGAGGCCAAACCTTTTTGGTTTGCCTGGAAAATGTTTAGAAAAAAAAATACTTCAATTTGTCAGTTGTTTCTCAGTCTAGGCTTCATTGTCATCATTCTGGAAAGTATTGAGTGAGTTGCGAGTATTTTGGTGAGTTCTAGGGTTGCTGGTTGACATATTTCAGTTGCTGGTCTGATATATCAGAATTAAGAAAAGTGTCCTTTGGGCTGGGATTGAGTATTGAAAGTCATATTTGATACTTGAAAGATATTCTATTCAGTTGCAGCTTGATAATCTCATTAATTCAGTGTGCTTGCAAGATATTATCTTCATTGTAAGGCTGTTCAGTAGTACTGCCAACCATTTATTTATCTTGTTAAGTCATTGTAATTTATTAGTTGCAACCTAGGGATCCTCTGACCATATGCTCGCCAATCTTGGCACATTCTTGGTTAGGGTTACTTCAGACAGCAATTCATAGGGATCCTTTGACCATATGCTCGCCATCTCTCGGCACATTCTTGGTTAGAGTTACTTTTTGTTCAGCATGCATAAGATCCTCTGACCATATGCTCGTCTTTCCTAGATGCATTCTTGGTTAGAGTTCCTTCTAGTTCTTCATTGTATCAGATCCTCTGACCATATGTTCGTCTGTCATGGGCACATTCTTGGTTAGAGTTATTTCCGCATCATTTTGGTTTTCAAACTAACCTTAACGAGTGCGTGTTGATTGTAATTGTAATTGGAAAAAACAAAAAAAAATAGTCCGGTTCATTACATTGTCTTAGGCGCTCTTGGTCACTTTCTGCCCGAAGATCTTGTAGGATGGTGTAATGACATTCCAACAACCTTGGTAGTTAGTTGAGATGGTTGGCCTCTGGGTTGATGTGTAGTTTGTCCCAAATGACCGACTGGGGATCTCTCGCCTGAGAGCCTCTCTCCGTACATGCTCCCTCAATGATATATCCTACAAGTTGCCAAGGTCCTATGTCAAGTCGTCTTCTCTTTCCATGTTTTCTTCTACAGGTTCTTCCGTTGGTTGACCCATCATGACGCCATTCTACCTTTAGGTGGTTTTTGCAAGTTCACTTAGGAAATGGCACAAAATGTTTACTCATTGGGATAGGTTTAATGTACTACGAGTGTAAACAGATTAAACTCACAGAACATAGAAGATGTACAGAAATCATTCACGAATACATAGTGCATAGAATAATGGTTCTTCATTTATTGATTCACTGTGACCAAGTACAATTACCTGAACTAAAACATAACATCAAAATGTAATAGATTGTAGCACAATGTCATAGTTCCCAACATCATAATAGCATTGTCCTCTCGATTACAATAAACTCCAGTATATATAGTCACTGGCGGTAGTTGAGAAACCAACCGTCATAACGCTTCCTATGAAATATGCTAACCAATTTTTTTGAAGGAATTACACAACATAACCAGCAATAGTTAACTGGATTAGTGTTAGCATCAAACTGTAAACCAAACTTGAAAGAACTACTCAACGTCAAGATTGTGCACTCAAGATCCCATTGAGGGCGAGGTGCTAACATATGACGGAGTGTTGTATTGAAACTAGAAATTAATAGGCGGATAACCAGCCATGAAGAGCATTTCCACACTACCACCAAACAGTGGGGGGAAAAGATTACAATTGAAACAATTCGTCCGCTGCGGCGGGCATCCACAGAGTTGTGGGGATTCACAACTATTAAAGTGGGTACAAGAATATTACAATCAGATTATCCACACTGGCGGTAAACCATCCATGGGTACTTATGTGTGAAGAATAAGAATTAATTGCAGCAATTTAAACTGGAACAGTACTACTGTTTACAGTTTGTACAAATAAGAAATAAGCTGCAAATTACAAAGAATTACAATAATCTTCTAACACAAGAGTAATAGATGATTTCTTACAATTATTTAACTCTTCAAACTGCTGATAATGCATCGAAAATCAGAACTACTAAAGTCTGATACAGAAAACAGAAAACTGGAAATTTCAATCAGCAACTGCGAAAACCAAAGAATTATTCATAACTCACTCATTTCACCTCCAAATCGAATGAGACCAAGTGCAACTGATTGCCAGAAGGTAGGCGACCAAACTGAGGTGATGAAACAGCTTCAAAGAACTCTTCTTAATTTTGCACGAATCCCAATGTACTTCCAGAAAAGTACGGCCCTCCTTGAAGGGGCGATTTTCACTTTAAAAATCAAGTTCTCAGTAATAAAATCCGAGAATTGGCAGGAAGAGGCGCCCTTGAACAGAAAATAGAATGGTAAAATGCCCAGAACCAATTTCAAACTGGAAATAAAGTTATAACATGAAATCACCTTCAGCTGTAGATGAAACAGCAAAACCAAAATTGATGAATCTTCAAAATTTCTTCACAATTGAGTTCAATCTGCTAGTCTGGATGAGAAGCAGCTAATTCCAACTAGATGTTGTATTTCAAACATGAAATTGGATGATTGGCTAGGAGGTAGCATCCTCGAAGCAAGAATTCATTTGTCATTCCGACAGCATAACAGTATAATAATATGAATGGATACCAAAGCTGAGATAAAGCCTTCAATTTATAGAAGAGTAGAAGACTCTTCAACTCCTCAAGAAAAGACGCCAACAGTCACAGAGACTCTTCAAATTTCCACAGAACCAATCAGCTTCTCAAAAATGCGTCCACTTTACAAGGCAATATAAAATCTTTATTTTAAAATATTAACTCCTTCAAAAAGGCGTCCACTTTATTACTCAAGGCCTTTGTCTTTATTCAAAAATTAAATCACTTTTATGAGAGCATACCCCTTCCAAGTCCCCTTTTTAAACACAACTTAAGTTGTCTTGCTAGGCCAAGGGGTCAACTGCAAAATATAACCTTGATGCCTTTATTCAACATAAAAATGCCTTAAGAGGTCAATCATGAACTGCAAATGAAAGCTCCAACTGGAAATGAAGTACTGAAGGCTGACAAACTCCATACTGCTTAAAATAGAATTTACTATAAATAGTAAACTCTCAGAAAATGCCAAAGAACCTCAGAATAGGAAACCCTAATTTTACCTCACACATGCCTACAGGCTTCCGGAATAGGCTGATGAGTGTCGGAACAGATTACTGATGAGAAGGGGACATTACAGTCTGCCCTCCTCGAAATTGCTTGTCCTCAAGCAACTAAAAAGATGGATGCAACAAAATCTGTTCTCCTTCCCACGTGGCATCTTCAATAGGCAAATTCCTCCATCTAACCAAGTATTCTTTGATTGTCCTTCTCCTCAAAGAACACTCTCTAGTATCAAGGATTTCTTCAGGAATCAACACCAACTGACCTTCCTCATCCAATGGAGGTAATTCTGAAGTAGCCACCACGTTGTGTCCAAGTGCCTTCTTGAGGCATGACACATGAAATACATTATGCACTTTGCTTTCAGTTGGAAGCTCCAACTCATAAGCAACTTCACCAATCCTCTTGGTGACTTTGAAAGGACCATAGAAACGTGGCTTCAACTTTTCCGCACCACTTTTCTTGAGAGAAGATTGTCTATATGGCTGAAGCCTCAAGTAGACCATGTCCCCAACTTCAAAAGACCTCTCAACACGCTGCTGATCAGCATATAACTTCTGCTGATTTTGAGCTTGTTGCAGATTTTCCTTGAGAGATTTCAAGATGTCTTGGCTCTGTTGTAACATATCCTGTGCTTGTGGAGCTCTACTATCACCAAACACTAAATCAACAAAATTAGTAGCTTCATAACCATAAAGAGCCATAAAAGGTGACATCTTAATTGACATGTGATAAGAAGAGTTATAACAATACTCTCCTAAATGAAGCCATTTAATCCAAGCTCTTTGCTGTCCTAAAACATAGTTTCTTAGGTAGCCCTCTAACCATTTGTTCACAATTTCTGATTGCCCATCTGTTTGTGGGTGATAACTAGTGCTTGGAGTAAGCACTATCCCACTCAATCTGAAGATCTCTTGCCAAAAAACACTTAGGAACTTGCTGTCCCTATCACTGACAATAGTTTTAGGCAATCCATGCAAATGGAAGACCTCTCTGAAAAACAACTCAGCCACTTGAGCTGCTGTAAATGAAGTGGTGACAGCAAAGAAATGAGCAAATTTCGTTAGTCTATCAACCACAACAAAAATACAATCACGTCCTTGCACCTTGGGCAACCCTGTGATGAAATCCATGGCAATACTTTCCCATTTCTGATTCGGAATGGGCAAAGGCTGTAGTAGACCAGCTGGATAAGAGTGTTCATTTTTATTTCTTTGACAAATCGGACACTCTCTAATGTAGTTCAAGACTTCTTCTTTCAACCCTTTCCAAGTGAATCTTTCACGAATCTGCTTATAAGTCTTGAAAATCCCTTGATGACCAGCAAGGGAACATCATGAAATGATTGTAGAATCTTCTTTTTAAGCTTAGATTCTTGCACTAAAAAGATTCTATCTTTGTAGTAAATTATCCCATCAACCAACTTATACCTTTCATCAACCATATGACCTTCTAGCAAGCTGGTTGCAAACTGATTTTTAACATAATCAGCAGCAATTAACTCCTTCCAATCTGCTGATAACTCACAAAGTGACTGCAAATGAGGCCTTCTTGAAAGAGCATCAGCCACTATATTATTTTTCCCTTTGACAAATTCAATGTCAAAGTCATATGCTTGGAGCTTACTTACCCACTTCTGCTGCCTTTCATTCAAATCCTTTTGGCACATAAAATGTTTAAGACTATTGTGGTCAGTCTTAACAACAAACTTACTTCCCACCAAGTATTGACGGAATTTAGACAAAGCATGCATGATGGCAAGCATCTCTTTGTCATAAATGGAGTAAGTTTTTTCTGCCCCTCTCAACTTCCAGCTCTCGAAGACAATAGGATGTTTGTCTTGCATTAGAACAGCTCCAACACCTTCACCTGAAGCATCACACTGTAATTCAAAAGGTTTTGTAAAATCCGGAAGTGCCAACACTGGACATGTACTCATGATTTGCTTAAACTTATCAAAAACTTCTTGTGCCTTCTTAGTCCAAAGAAAAGCTCATTTCTTTGTAAGATCTGTGAGAGGTGCTGCTTGATGAGAATATCCCTTCACAAATATTCTATAGAATCCACATAACCCTAAAAATCCTCTCAAATGAGAAATATTATTTGGAATTGGCCAATCAAGAATGGCTCTTATCTTTTCTGGATCAACTTTCACACCCTTCGAACTGATAATGTGGCCAAGATATAAGAGTTCTGTCATCCCGAACTCACACTTTGATTCTTTGGCGAACAAACATTCCGCCTCTAAAATACTAAGCACTTCTTCCAAATGCTTAAGGTGCTCTTCCCATGACTTACTGAATATGAGAATGTCATCGAAGAAGACGAGCACAAACTTCCTCAACTGCTGTCTAAAAATCTTGTTCATACAAGATTGGAATGTAGCTGGAGCATTTGTCAAACCAAAAGGCATGACAAGAAATTCAAAATGCCCAAAATGGCATCTAAACGCTGTCTTCTCTATATCCGCCTCCCTCATTCTGATCTGATGATAGCCTGAACGAAGATCAATCTTCGAGAAGAACATGGCCCCATGGAGCTCATCAATAAGCTCATCAATCCTAGAGGATTGGATATCTATTCTTGATGGTCTTCTAATTTAATGCGCAATAGTCAACACACATACGCATTGTGCCATCTTTCTTTTTGACCAGCACCACTGCTGAAGCAAAAGGACTCTTGCTTGGTCTAGTGAAACCACTCTCCAAAAGTTCCTTGATAGCTTTTTCAATTTCATCTTTCTGCTTCTTTGGATAACGGTAAGGTGTAGTCATGACAGGCTTTGCTCCTTCTTCTAACTCAATTACATGCTCAGAACCTCTTTCAGGAGGTCTTCCAGGAGGTAGGCTTCCAAAGACTTTGCTCTTCTTTGAAAGTAAGGCTTGAATATCAGGGTGATATTTCCTTTTCTCCTCCACTGGATCAGCTGGTAGAACCAAACATTCAGCAGCCCATTCAACCTGATCGTGACGGATCAGCTTTCCATCCTCTTCAAAGACACAATTCGAGGGCCCCCATTTGACATCCCTCTTAGAACAACCTTCCTTCCATTAGACTGAAATTTAAGCTCCATAGTTTGCAAATTCAATGTGATCTCACCAAGAGATCGCAGCCATTGTATGCCTAGCACAACATCAGTGTCTCCAATTCCCACCACATAAAAGTCATCTTTAATCTCATAATTTCCTAACTGCATAGAGAGATTAGAAATCTTTCTCGTGCAAAATATAGTAAAACCATCTGCAACCATTACCTTGAAGCCATCAAATTCCTCAGTCTTCAATCCCTTCTTAGCAACTAATCCTTCATCAATAAAATTATGAGTTGCTCCAGTGTCAATTAGGGCAACAATTCTCTGTGAATTCACAACTCCATGAACCCGAAAGGACTCATTTTTTTTAAAGCTTGATAGTTGTGCAAAGGCACTACCATCTCCCACCTCATCGGACTTCTCTTCTGGATCTTCTTCACC
The DNA here is from genome assembly GCA_007258455.2 of Sequoia sempervirens. Classification (NCBI taxonomy): domain Eukaryota; kingdom Viridiplantae; phylum Streptophyta; class Pinopsida; order Cupressales; family Cupressaceae; genus Sequoia; species Sequoia sempervirens. The sequence continues at coordinate 29,483,572 of VDFB02109042.1, forward strand.
TTCACTACTTGCTGATTCGTATTGCTGATCAAACGAATCATATTCTAATCCATAATCAGAATAGCCCTCCATTCGATTTTCTTTGCCTCTTCCATAGCAACGGTGACCCTTAACCCAAGTCTCACAGCAAGTGTAGCAAACTCCATCTTTTCTAAGCTGTTCTTTGAGCTCTTCTGACAGCCTTGGTGGAAACTTTTTGGGCAGATTTGAAGAATGCTTTTTATCTTTCTTATGGCTGAATGGTTTTGAATGAAACTTAGGCCTTGGGGCTGCCAACTCCATGCTCCTAGCTTTCTTGACAGCTTCATCTAATGTTGGTGGATCAAACGCTTTGACCCAACCCTTCAAAAGCTCCATTAAACCTTTAGCAAAAAGAACCACAAGTCTTCTTTCAGTAATGTTAGGCACCATTACTGACAACCTCTGAAAATCAGCCACATAGTTTTCTAAAGATCCTTGCTGTTTCAATTGTGCCAATTCCCTGAATCTTAATTCTGGATCCTTAGTATCAAATCTTTCAATCAACTTATTGGTAAACTCACCATATGTGCGAACAAGGTTATGGCCAAGAGTGACCAAACCATGAGTCCACCATTCATGAGCTATCCCATCCAAATGCAAAGTAGCAAATTTGATAGCATCTTCTTCCGACATAGGTCTGAGAGAGAGGTAGTTATCTAATTTCTGCACCCATGATCTAGTTGTACACTTATTACTACCATCAAAATGCTCCATAGTAATCTTTCCCAATGCTTGGTAGAAATCATTTCTAGGTGCCATAGGAGGACGTTGATCATTCCTTCCTCCATTTCTCCGACTCTTTTGATTCATGTATTGATCAAAGGTCCAAGTACCTCTCAAGTCAAGAGGTAAAGAAACGTACTCCATGTAAGCTTGACGTGAATCATTAGCAAAGTTTGGTGTAGCCTCAACCGGTCGTTGCTCTTCCACAGTCGTGAAGACGGGAAAAAGAGGCCTAGAGGATGACCCACTAGGAATTGCGGCATGCTGACCCACAACTCTGTTTCCGGTATTCACCTCAGGACTGCCACTATTTTTATTCCCATTAACTCCACTGCTTTCTCCAGTTGAGTTATTTTGGGGCTGAATGATATTCTGAGCTGCTTGCTGATCCAACTTGGACAATAAACGGGACATCATGTCTATCATCTCGTCAAACTTCTTTTCCATCCTTTCATCTCTTTCATCCATTGCTTGCTTAAGATTTTCTGCCATGTTCCCAACTGTTTTACCAATATCTACTGCTCTTCCTGTTTCTCTCAAAGCCCCTGAGAAAGTATCTGCTTCTGGCACTGGCGGAAGCTCTGTCTGTTGTTTTCTAGCCTGACTTCTAGTGTAGTATTTACAATCACTGTCACTCATCTGACTACTGAATCATCGTAGGGCACAGGTTGGCAGAATCATGGCTCTAACACCACTGAAATATGCTAACCAATTTTTTTGAAGGAATTACACAACATAACCAGCAATAGTTAACTGGATTAGCGTTAGCATCAAACTGTAAACCAAACTTGAAAGAACTACTCAACATCAAGAATGTGCACTCAAGATCCCATTGAGGGCGAGGTGCTAACATATGACGGAGTGTTGTATTGAAACTAGAAATTAATAGGCGGATAACCAGCCATGAAGAGCATTTCCACACTACCACCAAACAGTGGGGGGAAAAGATTACAATTAAAACAATTTGTCTGCTGCGGCAGGCATCCACAGAGTTGTGGGGATTCACCACTATTAAAGTGGGTACAAGAATATTACAATCAGATTATCCACACTGGCGGTAAACCATCCAGGGGTACTTATGTGTGAAGAATAAAGGTGGTGCAGCAATTTAAAGGCGGTACAGCCCTACATTACGGTTTGTACAAATAAGGAAATAAGGCACCAGGTACAAAAATTACGTGAAATCTATCTTCCTAACAGGTAATAGATGATTTGCCTGATTGTTAGCTCTTCAAGCTGCTGATGATACATGCGAAATCAGACTACTAAGTCTGATCTGAGAGAAAGCAGAAAATGGAAAATTTCAGTCAGCAATTGCGAAACCAAAGAATTATTCATAGCTCGCTGTTTCACCTCCGTCCAGATGAGACCAATTGCAGCTGATTGCCCGGAAGGTAAGGCGATAGCGGGTGATGAAAACAGCTTCAAGAACTCTTATTAATTTTGCCACGAATCTGATAGCACTTCTAGAAAATCGACCCTCCTTGAAGGCGATTTTACTTTAAAAATCAGGTTCTCAATAATAAAATCCAAGAATTGGCATGAAGGGGTGCCCTTGAACAGAAAATAGAATGGTAAAATGCCCAAAACCAATTTCAAACTGGAAATAAAGTTATAACTTGAAATCACCTTCAGCTGTAGATGAAACAGCAAAACCAAAATTGATGAATCTTCAAAATTTCTTCACAATTGCGCTCAATTTGCTAGTCTGGATGAGAAGCAGCGAATTCCAAATATTTGTCAGCACACAAACATGGGTTATTTACAGGAGCCATCCTCGGAAGCAGAATTCATTTTGTCATTCGACGGAAGCATATGACAATAATGAATGGATACCAAAGCTGAGATAAAGCCTTCAATTTATAGAAGAGTAGAAGACTCTTCAACTCCTCAAGAAAAGACGCCAACAGTCACAGAGACTCTTCAAATTTCCACATAACCAATCAACTTCTCAAAAATGCGTCCACTTTACAAGGCAATATAAAATCTTTATTTTAAAATATTAACTCCTTCAAAAAGGCGTCCACTTTATTACTCAAGGCCTTTGTCTTTATTCAAAAATTAAATCACTTTTATGAGAGCATACCCCTTCCAAGTCCCCTTTTTAAACACAACTTAAGTTGTCTTGCTAGGCCGAGGGGTCAACTGCAAAATATAACCTTGATGCCTTTATTCAACATAAAAATGCCGTAAGAGGTCAATCATGAACTGCAAATGAAAGCTCCAACTGGAAATGAAGTACTGAAGGCTGACAAACTCCATACTGCTTAAAATAGAATTTACTATAAATAGTAAACTCTCAGAAAATGCCAAAGAACCTCAGAATAGGAAACCCTAATTTTACCTCACACACGCCTACAGGCTTCCGGAATAGGCTGATGAGTGTCGGAACAGATTACTGATGAGAAGGGGACATTACATCCTAACAACCAAAGTAGCTAATTGGGACTTAATTACCCGAAACAGCATGTGACATCCAATGTATAATATATTTACAATGTGACTATAGTTTTATTTAAGTATAATTAACTACGGCCAACTATGACTATCTATAAAGTTGAGCCTGATAATGCTTTATTTAAGGAGCAACTTAATATAATATTATAAGTAAAAAAGTTTTTAAAAATATTTAATTATAATAAAAAAGTATTTTTCAATACTTGGAAGGAAATTTAGGTCCAAGGGTTCAATTTGGAAATTTAATTATAATAAAAAAGTATTTTTCAATACTTGGAAGGAAATTTAGGTCCAAGGGTTCAATTTGGAAAGGTATAACAAGGTAGTGCCTAGGTTCATTTGATTTTCATGATTTCATTTGGCATTCTTCATTTTGAGTTTGTGTTCAATTTTGCATCCAAGGATGAAAACCCTTGGTTGTATTTTTCTGCGATTTAGGAAGAAGAAAACCCTCTTGGCTCTCTTCTCTAGAGATGAGGATGAAAACCTTTGTCTCTTGCATTGGCCATTCCACATTAGGGGTTGCATGGTGGATTGAATCGAAGTTTGTTGTGCATGATTTCAGGATTGGGGATAAAGCATTTGCAAGCAAATTATTAATTGCTAATCTTCAAAGCTGTTATCATCATTGAGCACCATCTTTGGAGGAGCGAGATAATTTCGTTGCTGATAAATTGCATTCTTTTGGAGGCTGCTGGCATATTACACCTATTTTGAAAGTATACTGGGTGAATTTCCAAGCGATCAAGGTTTATTGAATTAGTGTGAATTCTGCCACACTTCTACAAACCCTGCTGCATCAGTTTATGACCATTTGGAGTCTTAAAATGGGAGGTCACAGCTAGGTAACAGGTCTACACTCAACCACGCCTCATTCTAGAGGGATCAATTTTCATTTTTGGAGCTTGCATACAGGAGTGAGACACATTATATAATCAGATTGCAGGACTATACTGCTCCCAAAAGGGTTCAATCCAACATATCATAGCCTTCTGTAACCAGAAATCAGTCCATACTTGGACCTGCTGTTGATCCTTCACATCTGTGGACAGTTCTGGGCATTAATTGGAGGTTAATACATGTCTTTTTATAGCTATAAAATTAGTTGGTGAGTGCATTTTGGCTTGTAACTCTGAAGTTTAAGACTCGGTTCTATCTAGCTGTATTCTATATCTTTGACATTGAATGCCAATGCTAGAACTTCGATGACGTTGAAACTTCTATCCATACTTCCAGATTTGCCGGGAAATAATTGATCGAGATTTTCTTATCACTGGGCGATTTACAAGGGTTTTCAATTTGTTTCTCTGTTTGTATCAGAGGAATTATAACTAGTTTAGGATTAAGCTTGTCTACTTCTAAGTTCAGAAAAATACAAAAAGAAAATTCATAAAATACAAAATTCTACATTGGGGACATTACAATCTGACAGTAATCATGACAATTGTCAAATTGTCAAATCATCAAAAAACTGTAACGTAGTCTGGCATTTTTTGGCATCTCATTACACTTGAAAATCCCTGATCCCTTTTTGAAAAAATGGTAGGCTACCTTAATAATTTTTTGACAGTTACAATTGTAAGGTAGTCTGCCATTTTTTGGTATCCTATTGCACTTGAAAATACCTAATTCCTTTTTAAGAAAACCTCCAATTAAGACTTAGTATCTTTCAGAAGGGAAGCTGATTTTCTAATGCTTTTTATTAATTTCATTATAATGATTGGAAAGAGAGCTTAACTCTTTTCAGTCAGTCTCAGGTAAAATATTTTTAGTGCCAACATTATGGGCCTGAATTAGGGAAGTTCTGTTAACTTGCTCTAGAAATATTTTTAGTTAGAATAACTGCATCTTTTTATAAGTAATGTCTTGGATAAAACTGCATGGTAGATTTCATAACTATATTTGTGACATATCCAAGTTTTTCTTTATCCTCAATGTCTCTATATATCGGATATCCCATTTCCACCTGCAATCCATGGGGCACTCAGTTCACACTATCCTTAGAAGTTGGCTTTAAATTGGTATGCTTATCCATATATATGATTTTGCCACCTTGATAATTAGGGGTTTGGCTTTCCAATATTGAAGATTAAAGTCCTAGATTGTGCATGAAAATTGAACTATTGTATCTTGTCGGTTGAGGAACTATTGTATAATTCAGATGGCAATTGTACAATAATATTTTCTGAGTTACAAAAATATGGTGTAGATACAGGGATTTTGATGTAATTATTGATTTGTTTTCTGAATTGTCATTTCTCATGCCAAAGTTCTTGGTGTAGATATCTTCATTCATAATTTTTAAATGAAAATGGCCTTTCTCTTTATTAATTAAAAGCCATGCAAACAGGTTAAGATATTATATACAGCCGAATGGAGGATATGCAACCAAATATTTTATGAGCTTGATCCTCATAGAGAATGTTGCTTTGTAGAAGTCACTGAACCAAGCATGAAACAACTTTTGATCTTTGGGGAAGCTATACTTAAAAACCGGAAGTCACTAGAGAAGCTATTTGTACTTCTTGACATGTATGATGCAATGTATGATCTTCTGCCCGAGGTACATAGCTTATTTTAGTTTGTAATTTTCCATAGCATTGCAAAAATAAAATAGATTACATCATGAGTTTATTTTAGAGCTAAAAATAGATTCAGTTTTTTTTTATACATTAGATATCATATATGTTTTGCATTTACAATATTTCAAAAAAAACAATGAAATTGTAGGATTGGTCATGGGATACATCTTGGTTTAGTTTCCTTTGAGGGATCTGGTCTGGGAAGTAGTTTTGCTGGTTTCTAAAACTAGATATTTAGGAATAATCCTTCCTGCAAGGTTGATTGGGAAAGGAGATTGGTCAACTATAACGGGAAAGATTGTCCCTCATATTTACAAACCTATGAACTTGGATTCCTGCATGTAGTAAGAGATTTAATAATTCCTTCTCATCCCTCATAATACATATATTAGAGCTGGAATCAGTCTACATCACAGTGATGGAATATTTCTATCAAATAATGCCAATCTGTTTCCTTTAGCTATATTCTTCGTAAGTAAATTTTCTATAATACTCTCTCTCTCTCTCTCTCTCTCTCTCTTGATCACACACACACACGCCTATTGTGTAAACAGAAATGTAAAACCTGCAACTTAAATAATAATATTGCAGCACAAATTATTTGCAAAGAAATACAGAAGAAACTTAAATGGAATAAGAGAATAATTAATAAGACACAGATTTACGTGGTAAAACCTTGACAATATGCCAAGGAAACATCCACGGGGCAAAGTATCGGTATTCTTATTGCTCATAGAAAATGATTACAACTTTCACATAGCTGTTGCTCTTCAATTACAATTCATTACAATATGATTTAGCCTTCAAGGCAGCAAGATATATAATATCTTCAACCTGTTTTAAACATACAAAAATTCAGCTTTGTTTTAATTGCTTTGTTTTGTTTTGTTTTTATTGTTTTAAATCTTTATCTCTTTCAAAAATAAGATTTTCCTTTCTTTATTTCCTTTATCTTTTCCAAAGGTAAAACTCCGCTTTATTTCTAATTTTGTTTTCATAATCCAACAACCTCCACCTTGACAACAATTTACCTGATACTTGTCCATGACCATTCATCACCTTTTCTGCAAGCCAAGAGAAGTCAAAGTCCACTTCAACTTCTCTAACTGTACTGGGTTTGTAAACATGTCTGCACAATTTTCTAGTGTATGAACTTTCTCAAGACCCACTCCACCTCCAACAATAACTTGGCTTACAGAATGATATTTATTTACAATATGCTTAGTCCTATTGTGATAAGCTAGATTTTTAGTTAGATGTATAGCACTTTGAGTATCACAAAATACAATCACCTTGTCCTGCACTTTTCCAAACTCACCCAAAAGACACTTCAACCAAATTGCCTCTTTTCAAGCATGTGAGAAATCCATTTACTCTGCCTCAGAAGTGGATAAAGCAACTGTTTCTTGAAGATTTGACATCCAACAAATATGTCCTCTTGCAAGAGTAAAGACATAACCTAATGTAGATCTCCTTTTGTCCAAATCACCTACAAAATCTAAATCATCATAACCACAAACTAAACCACTACTACCATCAAAGGTGATACAATAATCACTTGTGCCTCTAAGATACTGAAGCACCCATTTCACTGTTTCCCAATGCTCTTTACCTGGATTTTCCATGTATCTACTGAAAACACCAACTGCATGTGAAATATATGGTCTTGTACATACCATCGCATACATTAAACTTCCTATTGCATTAGCATACATTACACGAGACATATAATCCTTTTCTTCTTTATTACTAGGACATACACTTGAAGAAATCTTAAAATGAGAAGCTAAAGGGATATTTACTGGTTTCACATTCTTCATACTAAATCTTATGATGATCTTCTCCACATACTTCTGCTGTGATAACCAAAGCTTACCATGTTCCCTATCTCTATGTATTTCCATGCCCAAAATTTGTTTTTCTGCTCCTAGATCCTTTATATCATAAGTCCTAGCCATCTAAACCTTCAACCCATTGATCTCAACTATGCTTTTGCTTGCTACAAGAATATTGTCAACATATAACACCAAGATAATGAATAAACCATTTTTTGAACTTTTAAAGTAAACACAACGGTCATACTCACTCCTTGTAAAATTTTGGCTCACCATGAAGGAATCAAACTTATTGTACCATTGCCTGCGAGATTGCTTTAGGCCATACAATGACTTTTTGAGTTTGCAAACAAATATCCTATTGTGATCTTGAACAAACCCTTTAGGTTGTTCCATATATATCTCCTCATCCAAATCTCCATGTAAAAACGTTGTTTTAACATCTAATTTCTCCAACTCAAGATCAAGTAAAGCAACAAGTGCTAAAACAACCTGAATAGAAACTAGCTTAACAATTGGTGAAAAAATTTCATGCAAATCAATACCTTCCTTTTGAGAATACCCTTTTGCTACCAATCTTGCTTTGTACCTTTTAACTTTATTATCAATGCCTTTCTTCAATTTGAAGACCCATTTGCAACAACTTTCCTATCCTTTGGAAGTTCTACTAGGTCCCATGTTTTATTCTTCTCCAAGGCATCTATTTCTTCTTTCATTGCTATTTTCCATTTAGCATTTTCAGCACCATCCATTTCTTCCTAATAACAACTAGGTTCCCCATCATTAGAAATCAAAGCAACAGATGAAAAATAATCATCATACCTTTTAGGTGGATTTCTGACCTGTGTAGATCTCCTTAGATCTAATTGTGGAATTTCCACATTTTCTTGTAGATTTTTTGCATTGTCATCTATTCAAAAGCTTCTTCTTGTGCCTTGTTTTATGTAGATAGATGAGTTTCCAATTGAATTTGTTGATGTCGAGGTACTTGTTGTACCCCAAATTAAAATTTTTGCTACACTTAGGCATTTTGAAGAAATGGTCAAAGTCTTGTTAAAATTGTCAAAAAGGTCGGAAAATGAAAAACTTGCATGTCTTGTATGGTGCTCAAAAACTCAAAATTTTCAAAATTTGAAGATTTGGGTCTACTCAGAGTGACCTTGTCTACAGAACCCAGATCTTAGTTTTTCGGCCCTAAATTTTAGAAAATTTTCTAAAAGTGGAAAATTTCTAAAAATATACTTTTTTGGGTTTTCCTGGGTTTTTTCTCAAATGGATGCTGGCAAAATTTTCTAAAAATAGAAAGTCTGACTCGAAGGAATCAAATTGATTTTGATTGTCTTAAAATAATTCCTCATCAGGCTTGTCCAATCAGAATCATTAAAAGATCAGTTTTTCCCTGTTAGTCTATTCTGTCTTTTCAAAAGCTAAATCAAGAGCTCCAAGGTCATCAATGGAGATTGTTCAATTGCCAAGTGTCAGATTCAAAGTCTCAGACATTGTACAGATCAAGAAACAATGACAGATGTTCAAGGAACAAAGGAAGGAGATTGAAGAATCTTGAAAACTAAGAAAAAATGGCTAAGTTTGGAGATGTTGGGTGCCCCTGCTTAGTCTAGGTGCCTAGCTAGTCATGCCTTAGAATTTTTTCAGTCTTTGACAGTCAAAGCAATGGTGAGCATGAGGGACAATGAAGGAAAGTTGAACAAGTTGAAAATAAAACTATCTCTGGAGGAGATGGGCACCCCAGGTAGCCAGGGGCGCCCATCATTTCAAGGTATCAGTTGATCTTGTTACGATTTGTGCATACAAGACAACTTGCTCAAAATTCCTTCGGCTCCGCAATGAATCCAACAGCAGGTCCATCAGATCAATTAGTCAGTTGAAATCTCAAATTGAATGGGGAAGTTTCAACAAAGGGAAAACTGGAAATCATGGAAATCTCATAAAATATTCTAACTCTGGAGGAGTTAGGCACCCAGCTAGCCAGGGGTTCCCAACATTTTGATCCCTCAAAATCATTTTTCAAGGTAAATCACCTCCAGAAGATCTTCCTCAAAATTCTCTAAGCTATCCAACAAATCCAACTATTCGTTCATTAGGCCATTTAAGCAACCAGAAATGCGAAATCAACAGAGAATTCATTTGAAGGTTAGAAAACACAAAAATTGAAGAATATCAAAAAAATGGCTAACATTGGGAGCCATGGGTGCCCTAGCTAGCCAGGGGCGCCCATGATTTTGGGGGTGAAAATGATATTTTTAGCATGAGAAACCTCCAAAACAATCTCACTAAATTCAATCAAGCTTAGCGCTGGATCATTTAGCCAGTTCATAG
>VDFB02109042.1:29493626-29537811 GCA_007258455.2 Sequoia sempervirens
GGACCCTCTCTTCCTGTTGCCTTGTTGAGTCATTTTGTGTCGTTGCCTCATTTTGCATGCCCCCGATTTGCCATCTAAAATGGTCAGCGAGCCTGATAGTATCATTTCAAGTCGACCATGTTTCACCCCACAAATTTTCTAAGTCCTTTAGGTCCTCCAGGTCCGCCCTGCCGGATTTCCTTGGTCGGATTTCCCCGCTCACTCAATTCACTTTTTCCTTCATTTTTTACTTTGGGGACAAGTTTCCTATGGATTTGGGATGTTTTTGTGGTGCCTAAGTGAATTGCAAAGGTTTCATTAATTTTTGGGAAGTTGCAAAAATTTCATTCTGGGACGCAGCCCCTCAGTGGCCGTTTTGACCTTTCGTCAGCCCCCGCCAGTCTGACCTTCGAGACTCGGCCTCTCCATGGCCGTTTCTATGACTTCGTCCCTCCTTGGTCATTTTGAACTTCCACTGGCCCTCAGTGACCTGGCCTCCAGAACCTGGCCCCTCCATGGTCGTTTTCGGGACTATGTCCCTCCTTAGTCGTTTTGAACTTTCACTGGCCTCTAGCAACCTGACCTCTGGAACCCGGCCCCTCTGTGGCCATTTCCAAGACTCCATCTCTCCTTGCCTGTTTTGAACTTCCACCAGGCCCCGATGACCTGGCCTCCAGGACCCGGCCCCTCCGTGGCTATTTCTGGGACTTTCCTTCCAAGCCATTGTGTGCTCATTACCATTTCAAAGGACGGTGACCCTCCAACTTTCCCCTTCCAAACTTCCACTTTTTTTGAAATGAGTCCAATCTTGAGGAATTTTTTCTTGGCACTCTTTCTTCCCCTTTTCCCATGCGCTATAATTGAAAAATCTTGGTTTTGCTAAGTTTTGTGAGGTCTGGGAACTTCCCTTTCGATTTGTTGTCCCCCATTCGTTGTCTGCCTTCCTTCCACCTTCTGTTCGTCGCCCGCCTTGGCGCCTGCCCTCCTTAGGAAAGCATTAATGTTTATGGTCCAAATGAGCTCCAAATATGAATATTATGATATTTTTATGATGCATGGATGGATCTAATAGGGAGTTTGCAAGGTTTGACTAACGTTTGCCTTGATTTGTGTATGAAAGCACTTACGACATTTCATGTATGCAGGATTCAAGGAGCCTACTGCGGGTCCGTCAAGAGACCCATTGAGAAAGTTCAACAAGGAAAAACACATCACTCCTGTCACCATTCATTTCATGTTCGCCTCTCCCCCTAGCACCCACCAACAGGGTTGGCGTTAGAAGAAGGCTTGTGCCAAGGAATTCAATGACAAAAATGCAAGGGGGTGGCCTTGAAGAAGGCATGGGGAGCTATCCTAATTTTCACCAGATGATGATGACTTCTCCCCCCTGAATCAGGGGCAACCAATCCATTGATGCCAGTCGTCGGTAGGCCCATTTGATCCAATAAAAAATACTGCAAACACATCAAGTAAGAAGGTAGCTTTCAGGCAGTTTCAGCTACAGTAAAAGGGAAATTAGCTAAATGACAAAAACTACTACAACACCTAGGCACTAGGTGACAAAATAGGGAAAAGACAAAATTGTATTTTAAAATTACTGGATAATTGGGGGTAGGTGAAACCCTAATGTAAACAAATTTGGGCCATTCGATGTAATTCAATCCTAGCCATTCATTTGGGCTTTGGAAAACTATAAATAGGGGCTTGCCCCTCATTTGTAAAAGGTTGGAGAGCTGGTGTAAAAGGCATTTGCAGCAATAGAAGACAACATTGCATGATTTTATGGATGTTCTCTTTGATTTTTCTCATCTTGCATGCATGGTTCTACTTCCCTTTTTAGTTTTAGTGTTAGTTTCTTGAATGGAAGTGATAACGAAAATTGTTGTTATGGTATTTGATGAACTTTCAGCCCATACTTTCAGCACTTGTTGATGACAAACTATTGTGTAAAGTTAGCCCAAGCTTCTTGATTTCAATGTTGCAACTTAGTTGAATCGCATGTGCATGATGTGCATGTGCAATCGAAAATCTGTAGTCCTTAGAAGATTGCCTTTGGTTTTGTCTTAACTATATAGGTTCCTCTTGGCTAAGCAAACCCTAGTTTAGGGAGTTTGTCTACTATAGCAGCCACCATTGTTACTATTCATTTGTAGCTTAGGATTAGAATAACTTTCTTAACCCTTCTCCTTTTGCTATTTCTTTTAGTCCTTGGTTAGAGTAGGATCTCAAGCATCACCATGAAGCTAAATCAGATGAATTTGGTGGGTTTGAGCTTGCTTTTTTGAGTGGGAAGCCACTGTTCATTCACTTCCAGCACTTTAAAATTGCATTTGCTAGCCCAACTTCCCACACTTTGTAACTCATTCGTAAGTCCGCCTTGTGATTCCAGCAAATCACATAAATCAACTGAGATATTCCAAGCACTATCAAGACCTAACATTAGAGACCTTGGGATAGTTTTCTGCAATCTGATTATGGAAGATTGTCTTTCAAGAGAGGTAGTGCATCTATGCATTGCTTGTGTTGAGAATTGCATAAAAAACACATCAATAGGATCCACGGATTCAGGGTTAGTATGTCTTTGTTACAATGTTGTTAGAGAGCTTAAAAATGTCATCATTCCCCAAATATTCATGGAATGGGAGGAATGACACAAAGAGAGCAAAAACAAAGAAAATCTTTTGGGTCAACATGGAAGAGACCTAAATGTCTCGACACCTTGTGTCATCCCCGAAAGGAAAACACAAGACAATGAAAAGATAAAATGTTTACGACATAAAGAAGAATGTCGATACAAATAGAGGAATGCACAAAGAGAGATATATCAAATAGAATAGTACGGGGGGCCACATTACACACATTCAATCACATAAAAGAAATAAAGATGAGACTAGTAAGGCACATGCCAGTCAACCTATTAGCAGGTCGTTTGCATCCCAATCTTGTTCATTGAATACGAAAGGCAAACAACTATCAAAGGGAAAAAAGCAAGTGTTAGGGTCATCACCAAGTTCAACACTCTTCCTAGTAGAATTATCATTTAAGGTCATAGAAGAGGAAACTAATGTATTCAACTCATTATGCTCTTCCTCGTCAATTTTAGTAATCTCATCATCTTCATCCAAGTTAATCACAATGGGATGTTGAATGATAATGTTTAAAGACGGATTTAGCTCTTGTTGCAGTTGTGATATACGATCTTTTTGTTGTGGTGAAGAGGGAGACTCGTCATGTATTGCTTCAGTCAAGTTTGGATGCTGATTTTCTTTGTTATTCTCTTTTTTTGACCTTCGAACAATAGCATGACGTCTATGCCTACGCTTTCTATCATTTTTGTTTCTTTTAGTATGATTTTCAAGTTACGTTTGTGTAGGAGTAGGTTTATCAACCATAGGTTTCTTCTCTTCGCTTAGGGGAGGAATGGAAGGAACCATAGGAGGTTCTTCAACCACTTTCCCTTTAGCTTTGTAAACCTATTTTATCTTAGGAGGCATGACAAAATTATTTTGGTTGTCTCTTGGTCATTTTAGGAGATAGGAAAAGGATCTATCTTAGGTTGGTCTTAGTTATTTGGAACAATTTTTGGTTCTATCATAGTTTCATCAAGGATAGGAGGCTCAATCATAGGTTGAGGCATGTTTCGAAGTGATATTTTTGATATGTATTTTTCCTTAAACTTTTGATAGGATTTGAAAAAGAAATCCTCACAAGGTTTAATAGGTTCCATAGGCTCAGGCCAAAAGAAATCCAATGAAAAGTTCCCATGGGAAGACACAGGATTAAAGCCACTATGGTGCACAGTAAATATTTCATTGTCAAAGGGAAACTTCAAACATTTATGCCCAACCGACGGGATGACTTCCATGGAGCATAGCCATGGATAACCAAGCTTCACACGAAATTGATCCGACATCGGGATGCTGGAGAATGAGACATCTATTTGTTTTGGTCCAATTTTTAGAGGAAGGGTGATCGATCCCATCATGGGGCAAGCAAAACCATTATGTGTTTTTATCCATGCTTTTGGTTTATCATATGTTTCTTGATGGATTTCATGCACAAGTAAGAATTCTTTGGTGATCACCTTCTCTCCACAGACGAGATCAATTAATATCCCATTAGTGGGCTTGTCGTTGATTCAACTAGCTATGTAAAGAGGACCATTAGGTGCATTTCTAATTATATCTTTGGATGAGAAAGAAATGCCAAGAGGCATTTTATTTTGCCCTTATGAGGTTAAATTTCGATAAATCCAACCACATCATTCACATGATGTTGTTCATTAGTATACATGCTGTCCTCATTCGTGTCAACATTCATCACATCATTCTTCTTAATTTCACTAGCTTTGACAAATGAAATATTATGATTTGTCATAGGGTTGGTAAATATTTACAAGTTTTGGTTGGGAGAGGCAACAAACTTATTACCTTGATCATTAACACCTCCAATTTGAAGTTGACTAGAATCAATGAGGTCTTGCACAAAAATTTTAAGATGCTTAAAATGTTTCATATCATGTCCATTTTGTCTGTGATAATGACAATAGAAATTTGATTTAAAGTTTAGAGGTAAAGGCTTGTTAGGATTGGGAGTTTTAATGGGAGGTAAGGAGATCATTTTTTATTCTAGAAGTTGTAACATTATGTTATGGAGGGTATCGGGTAAGGGAGTAAATTGTCTAGCCAGATCCCCAAATGTAAAAGGATTTGTCTTCTTTATAACAGCCACTTGGGTATAAACATGTTGAGTTGGTTGAGGGGGATTTAATTGAAGAAAGCCTTTATTCTATTTTCTAAAAGGTTGGTAATTGTTTTGATTTGTGGATTCAGACTTTTTAGTATGGCTAAAGGTTGGTTTTATTTCATGACTACTAACTGAGTTTTGATAATCATGAAGGGCAGTACACAAGTGTACAAAGGAAGGAAACTTCATCATTCCAATCTTGTCTTGTATCTTAGTTTGCAAGATCTCAATGAACAATCATTGAAGGTGAGGATCGAGAATCTTGACGTCAATTTGGGAATAAAGCATTTGGTAGCATGAAATCAAATTAGTAACCTTTTCATCATCCTTTTGCTTACATCTCATCAAATCGGCTAATATCATCTTAGGATTCATGTGCACTTGGAAATGGTTGATAAAGGCATCAACAATTTAATTGAATGAATGAATTGAGTTATTCAGTAACATTGAAAACCATTCAAAGGCAGTATCTTTCAAGGACCTAGGGAAAATCTTATCCTCAAGGACAAAGTCACTACATAAGGGGGTATAGACAAAAACATGGTTAGAAGGATCTCCTTTCCCTCCATATTTCTCAAACCTAGGAATCTCTATACCTTGTGGTATTGGTGTTCTTAATATATCCAAGGATAAGGGATTGCTTTTGACATAGTATGAAGGTTGGCCATTTTGATTTTGGTTTATGGTGGAAATTTGTCATTGAAGGGATGAAACATTCTACAAGAGTTGGTTAAGGATGGTGTCATTGGTTGTATTTTCAGATGGAGGTGAATATGGTGGAGGTGTATATGTTTTTGAGGGGGAAGTGAATGGAATTTTTATGGGAGGCACAATGGTAGGAGATATAACGTGAGATGCCACAAAGGTACAAGGATTGCTAATGGAAATACCCAAGGTAGGAAAGACATTACTAGTAGGTTGCATCGTTGTGGTAACTTGAGGATTGGTATAGGTAGGAATAGAGGTAATGGTTGTGAGAGGAGGAATTTGAGCTCCTCCTTGACTGTGGACATTGTGCAAAGGTTGAGCGCAACTACTTGTTGAGTTAAGATGTTTTCCAAAAATCTAAGCTAGGTTATGCTCAAGTTCTATTCCTTGTTCATTTTCAATCATGCAATGTATGTTATCTATGGTAGAAATAGCAATGTTGGAAATGTTTTTAGTACTCACTTGATGTTGTAGATTTGCTAATTCTTCATGGATTTGGATTATGTTTTCTTGAGGAACACTAGCAACCATTGTTTCAACACTTGTCATGCTACTTGAAGGTAAACAGTTATCAAGGGTATGGTTCATACCTAGTGAACTAGTGTCAACACTATGAGTGAAAGAGCTAGATAACCAAAGATCCACGATCAGTGTGTTATCGCAGGATGACATGATTCTTGAACTACATCTCACTATAGTATTAGCAATAGGACACCAAGTTGTAAAGCTCATGCAAGGGACAATAAATGAATGCAAGATAAATGCAATGAACACGAGATATATGATATGTTTTAATTTTGATTCTTAAGTTTACAAATGCACTTGAAATGAAACCAAATTAAGCTAGATTTAATGAAATGAATGAAACAAAAACTCAGTAATCCGAAATAAAGATCTAACAACACTAAACAAAAGCACATAAACAAGGTTTTTAATGTTGTAAAATGCAGTTACAGGTCTGATATAAGACTAAATCACCCAGAGGGTCCAATGAGTCCCAATTAGGGTTTTTGAAGGGTTCATATGCTAAAAAAAAGTCAACACAAAATTCCCAGAAATTAGGTAAAACAACTTGTATCAGGACTAAATCACCTAAAGGGGTGAATGAGTCCCAAATTAGGGTTTTGACACTAAATTCAATAAATTCTGAGTGAATTTTAAGGTTTCTAGTTTGTATATTGTCTTGACTGTATGCAATTACAATTTTTCTGTGAAACTGATTGATTTGAGATGCAAAATGCAACCTAGATGCACTTTTCACTAATGCGATGTTTAGAAGCCCTAAATGCAAATAACTAATGCAAGATCTAATGCAAAGTTAATGTAAGCTAGATCTAGGACTAAAATACACTCTAAATCAGAAATAAGGTTTCCAAAGGTCGGGTTCTCCAAAATGAACACAAGGAAATAGTGTGTGCTCCACCTTTTAGGAGATGGAACACACAAAAGGGGTAAGTACCTTCTTATTTCACTCTTAGTTCATTCAAGGAAACCCTAGAGATCTCAACCTAATGATCCAATTAGGAAAAGAGAATGCTACAAGGTCTCCTTGGGTGAGATTAAAAAGGGGGGGTTCACCACTAAGCAAGTGCTTAGAAAGACGAAAATGAAAGCAATATGCAAATCTAGCTATATGACTTAGAAAATGAAACTCAAAATTAGAATAATGAACTAGAGATAAAAAGAGGTGCACCTAGAAGATTGAATATGTCCAAAACAAGGTCTATAATCATGAAATTATGACTTTTGATGTGAATTAGGACTCATACACTAGACTGGGCAATTTAGTCTTAGTTTAGGGTTTCGGGTTGAAATTGGAATATACAACTCATCAATCAAGATCTATAGGAAATGGCTAAAAAGTGGTATACAGGGACTCATACGCTCAAGGTGGTGATTTAGTCCTAGTATCAAGCTTTGGCTAAAACTATGGTATCCTCTAATGATCTTCTGCAGCTTCTCTCATGTTCGATATCTAAGTCAGAAACTTTGAATTTCGGCTTGTAGGTGACTTTCTGTGAAGATGACAACTTCTTGACAACTTTGGAAACTTTCTTCAATCTTACAATCTTGTATTCAAAGGATCTTCAAGTCTCAAGACACCTAGATCTGCAATCACACATGTAGAGGGAGAAAAATGTTAATTTGTTAGTGGATAGGGGTTTTCCTTAGTCAAACCTTGTTTTGGTAATCAAACCTTGAAATGAAATAGAAATAGAATGAAGGAATGATGAATGGACAATATGCAATGTTGCAACTCACCAAACCCTTGAGACCAATGCTACAAACTTGTATGAAATGGCTAGCATGAATGTAGATCTTGACTCTTGATTGTTGATATGAGATAATGTCTTTGAATGCTTGCTTGAATCATGTAAACATACATCACAAATGTTAGCTTGAAAACACACATGATGCATGAAGACTTTGACATGATGCTTGAATCTTGAATAAATTCTCCAAATGCTTGATAATCAACTCTTGAATGCTCTTGAATGCTCTTGATCTCATAAATTTTCTATAGTAATGCTTGCATAAAACTTCTAGGAGATTAGTAAACTTGCTAGGAGAAAATATCTAAAATAACCTTGTATTTATACTTGTTTATGCCAAATTTCTTGAAATTTCAACACTACAAGCCAACATCAGATCTAGGATAATAAAATCCTACCAATAATTGAATTCAAAATAGGTCCAAGCTAAAGCATGACTCATATGCTAGTTGGGGCGTATGAGTCCTAGTAGCCTAGGCTTGGGACACAAATTTCAAGAAATGTTAAGTTTTATGCAATATTTTGGATCAGGCCCCAAAACTTAGGTGGGACCCATACACCCAAGGTGGCGTATGAGTCCCATATCGCTAAATATGGGACACATAACCCAAAAACATTTTTTTTTATTGGTCATTTGATATGTGTCAGGATTATCCTTGGAAAAATGCATTAAATAAGGCTTGTGGATAAAAAATAGGACCAAATAAGGCATAAAGAAGCCCAATTTTAGTAGGGAGGGCTCAAAAAAGTGTGAAAATGTAGAGGGATACATTTTTATACACTACAAGGGAAATGTTAATATTTAACCTTTTTAACCTATCAACAACAAACATAAATGATTTTTTTAATTTTCAACAAGCACCCAACTATAGTTCTCTATTATGGTCAACAAATAGCAAGTATAAATTTTTGTCAAGTGTTTCACTTTTTTGAGATTAATCAAACTTAAACTTAGATGACTATCATCTCCAACATTGAAGAATGGAAGGTTAAGCCCTAGTGAGGATCAAACTCACAACCTTTTTCTTACAAAGTGAATGCACTACCACTATGCTATAGTGGTTATCTTTTAAAGTTAAAAAATATTTACTATTTTTTATCTTTGACCAAACAAAGTTTTTGAAACTTGTAGAGAATGTGCAAATTCTAATGATTTTACTATACACTAGCTTGTAGATTATCCATGTTAGTGTGACTTAAGATTATATTAGAAAACAATCAAAAGTTCTCTTTTCAAAAAAATAAATCAAAAGTTCTCATTTCAATTTGTTATTATCACATTTCATATTTAAAATTGTCTAATTTTGAATAAAAAATATTATCCTTAACTTGTAGGCTAAGTCTCTTCCACACATAGGATATGTAAAAGTGGAATATAATCCCATGTTTATACTCTTTATGTCGGCTAGGGATACCATTGATTCTTAATGTGAGATGTTGTAGTTAGAAACTCTTTACTATCATAGGTATCATATTTAATGGAGTTGAAAATAGAGTTGGAACTTGGCAATATTATGACCATTGGATTCCTAAATTTATAATTAAATTAAAAACATAAAAGTGCAGATGGTGATGGAAGGTGTAGCAATGATCAATATGATTAATTTGGTAGCTAATTACAATTATGTATCTCACCTATCAATCTATGGACTATTAAATGTCTTTCTTAGCAATTTGAGTGTCTTAAATTCTTGAAATATAAACTCATGTGTCAAAAACATTTATGATTTATATTATATTATATTGTGATTATTAAACAATCAATACATATGATTTAAATTTTTTCAAAATATATCTAAATTCAACTTTATAGATTATTTTGTTGTATTCATTTTTTTAAATGAAATTATCTCTATGATAATTGTTTCATTAGAATTACAAAGGACATGAAAAAATATTTTGAATATTGAAAGTTAGAATATTATCTCTATGTGTTAGCTTTCAAGTCTAGAATTTAATACATTTGGTATATTGATAGATAGATAGATGTAAGGTTATGGTAAAAGGTAGTAACCAAGGTCACTTTAATAATTCTTTGTGGCAATTCATATATACAAGAGTATTTTGTAAATTTATATATTTTTAATTTGGTAGATAAAATTGATAGAGTTCATCTTTAGAGTGTTTATCCTTTTCTGTTATTTCAATTAGCTTAACAACTAACACTTGAAAATCATGAATATCCCCATCATGTGAGGAGGGGCCCAAATTAATTTATGTAATATTAAAATCATTCCTAGTTACCTCACTAATGTCTTTCTTGGTTGAAGGATGGGTAAATGCTACATACATATTGCCATAAGTAGAATCTTAAATCAACCTAGAAGTAGCCTTGGCCTTCTTAGGTTAAGGTGACCTTTGAAATAGATTGGAAATAAAAAAAATTAAGGAATATTAAATTAGGCTACATTTTCTCTTCCTTGAGAGATTTCTTTTTAGCAAAGAAGTAGGATGACCAAATAGAGTATCAAGGGAAGCATCAATGAAATTTGGTTAGAGCCCCAATGGTCTCATGGGTGGAGGTGTGGTGAATGGACACCTGGAATTATCAAAAGATGAGACATTCGGTGAGGAAATAGGCATGGGATTAGTCCAAGTGGGGGGAGTTTGAAGTGAATGTTGTGGTGAGGAAGCTAGTGATGAATGAGATGGGGAAGATGAGGAGGTACTTACCCAATAAAGAGAGGATGCAACTTTGATAATTTATTTTTCAACTGGTTCCTCCTTAATAGCCTCCAAGTTATCCTTCTGCTTATATTTCTTCGTTTTCCCCTTGGATATATCTTTACATGTTCTCTCGGGATTCCTCCTCTTTAGAGGATCTTCATCATTGTCTATTCCTTTTTTTACAATAAAATCAAGAGTTGATTGATAAGGAAGGAGAAGATTTTTCTTATTTTTCTACCTTCTACTCTACAATTTCCTTTGCTTCAAAAGACTTTGTGGTTGATTTTTCTGTAGTCTTCTCCATTACCCATTCTTGTGTCCTCTGAAGCACTACTTCCATCCTTTCTTCTAAATTCTTCACTTATTTGACACCCTAGTTGATGGGAAGTTATGTTTGGATGTGATTGAAATAAATAGGATCCAGTAAATATGATGCATCCTCATCCAAACCTTGGATATCTACATTTAATTTGAAATATTTAATTTGTCATAGGGATAACCTCATCCAATACCTTCTCCTAATTTCATAATGGTTTTCATAGTTAGTCCGGTAATCTTCAATTCTAGGAAGATGGTGGAAACCAAGTCTAAGTTGTAGAATGTTTTTGACATAATTTTTGTTTTTAAATGGGAACCTCGTGACAAAGAAATGCATGGTATAATTCACTAAATCTCTCTCAATATTTAATGCATCAGATAATATTTTGCACTAATAATGAACTAGCCCAATAGGAAAAGGAATTACCACCTTGTTCCTTTCCTTACACCTCTTATTAACTTTACCTATTTTCCTACAAACTTCAACAATAACAAATTTATTGCTTACATACTTTAGAAAATTATAAGGAATTCCATAAAACCCCCAACTCAAATGTAAGTGAATCTTTGAAATTGAATAAATTAGCTCCCATATGTATTGATCAGTTGAGTAACATTTAGAGATATTATCATACTCATGTCTCTATGATTACATGCATTGTTAATGTATCATTCTCTCATTAAGCTTGTATAGCTATGCTCCAATTGGAGTTGTGAGTAATGGCCATAAATTTGAGTCACCTCATCAAAATTACCAATAGGGACCAATCCCTACCAAGCCCTTATGTTGTCTATGGTATAAAAATATACGAGGAAATATAAAAGAATTTGTTGAGGTAGAATTGGGTAAGCTACTAGTGGAGCTTATCACTAATTATATTGCCCCAATCAATGAATTGTTCTCCATGGATAATAATAATAATAAACAAATAAATTCATTCTTTGAAATGATGGGAAACCTTATTATCAATTAATCTATGGAGAAGCACAATAATATCTAAAATATCATCAACGAAATGTGATCTATGCAAGCTTTTCTTTGTGATTTCCCTTTATTAGAAATTTCCAACCAATGTCTCACAATAGTATTGCATCATGTACTCTTCATCTTAGTGAAGTGTTGGTAAGCTACAATAGTGTCTAAGTATACAAAAACCTCCCTTTGAGATAACCTAATAATTTCACTAAGAGATTCCCTGTCCAATTTGGCTATTATTCAATTATCTATAGGGAAAACTTTAAGAAACCCCCCCTCGGCGAAGGTGTAAAATCCTAGCGAACCTTGTATACTTCCTAATAAAAATATTAATTTTAGTGGAATTTTTTTTTGTTTTTTGTGAAAAAAAAATAATGTCCATTGGCGAACCTTTTCTAATCGTTAGAAGTCTGTGGAAAATCTTGGCGAAATGCAAATTTTTTAAAACTACTAAAATTTTTCCATTGGTGATTAAAATCTATTTTCAAACCAATAAAATATTTCAATTGGTGAATTAAACTTGTTTTCAAACTAGAAAAAATAATTTTGTTGGCGATTAAATTTTTTTTCAAACTAAAAAATAAAATTCATTGGCGAATTAAACCTATTTTCAAATGATTAAGAAAAAAAATTGGTGAATTAAACATTGTTTAGTAAGCGAAGGAGGCGTGGAAGTTTCCGTAAAAAGTGAAGCATTTATGAAGGTTTTTTGCCAGCACTAGATGTATGTTTCAGAATCGGCATTAATGGAGATGGCTGGAAAATTGAGATGTATTAAAGACACACATCTCATGTAGCCGGTCGACGGTGGGTGGTTGTCTGGAAGCTAGTGAACCATAGAAATAATGGAGGCCGGTTTCACCTTGACATCGCGAAGGAAGCTGGACCCTTTCATTGGAAAAGTGTCTGTGAAGCAACTATGGGGTTTATTTCTCTTCAAGGATGTGCAGGTGGCGTAAGCAGTTCAATTTATTTTGGGTAATGGCTTTGAAAAATTAAAGCATAGATACAGGACCAATATGGATATTTATTCGTTGGTCATGGCTTGGGGTTTGGACTTAGGAGAGTCGGTGGATGTAGTGAGGAAAGTAATGAAAACTCTGGTTCACAAAGATTTTTAGAGGATATGGAAGGAATTCTGGAACGGGTGATACCAGGAGTGGGGCTTGTTAAGGTTGAAGGCATGGATGGTGGAGGCCTAGAGCTCGCGGATTTAAATCATCTCTTTATCAGGTGGCCAGAAGGACGCACCAAAGCTCTATGGCGAGAAGGTGTGGAGCGCGGGTGGCAAGCACTCAAAATCTATGTCGAGCTAATGGAGGTCAAGGAGGTCATAGAGAATCTCAAAGACATCACTAGAGCAGAGATGCATGAAAAGAAGGGTTTGTGTCCGAGGAAGAAGATGAAGCCGTTAATGGAGATAGAGCCGTTGGAGATGGGTAATTCATTGAAGGCGTATGAGTAGTACAAGTTTTAAAAAAAAAAGATTACTGTACTAAATCTTGTTTGTGATTTTGTTTTTTGGGGGTTATGCCTGGATTTGCATTGTAATTGTAAAACACCTTGGGGCACGAACAATGGTTGGAAGGGTAGATTTCAGGCGAATATGATTAGGGATAATTTGATATGTTGGAAATGGAAATTGTTCTGGTTAATCAATTTTTTTGGTAGTTGATGGATGAACATAAATCTAAAGTATATTTTATAGCATTAGTTTAGAATTGGAATAATTCTTTCTAAAGTATATTTTATAGCATTAGTTTAAAATTGGAATAATTTTTGGTAGTTGATGGATGAAGATAAATCTAAAGTATATAATAATGTTTATGATAAAAATATAAATTAGTTTAGAATTGGAATAATTCTTTCTAATTTCACTTTATATTAATATATATGATTTATTCAACAACATTTATTTTATAGCATTTTTTTACAGTGATTCTCAACTTTGATTTTTTTCTAGATAATACAACATTTGGTTTTATTGGTGAACATGTTCAAATTTTATTTTCCTTTTACAAATAATTTATGTTTTTAGATAGATGAATTTAAGGATTAAACTATAAAAAAAATTCAACAACATTTATTTTATAGCATTTATTTAATATGTATGATTGATAAAATCAATAATATTTTAATATAAAAGATTTTCTATAAAAAAATATAAATTAAATATTTTTTTGACAGTTAAATTTTTTCATAAAACGTAAAGTGATAGGCATTTAAATGAATAAAATCGTCACAAAATTTTCATATGATAGGTAGGGGTGGCCGTCAAATTCCAGGCCTGGGCAAGAGGTAATAATTTTCCAAACTCCACACATACTGATCTTAATTACCCATCGATCCTCCAGTCATGTCCACTTGCTAAAATTTGCCCGTGATCTTCACTTCATAAATGCATCGTCCTTGCCACCTTTCCTATCTTAATTCACCAAAGTCGAGGTTTTGGTGCTTTTCCTAACCTTAGTTACAAGTCTTTCTTGGTCATCTATGTAGTCGGTGGGTTGGAAGTTTTGACAACTTTGAAACTTCAGACTTTGGTTCTAAGGTTTCAAGTTTCAGCGACCACGCGACATTATGGACCACTACCATTTGATGAATTTTCAATGGACGGCTATAGTTGCATTCTAGAAGTATATCTCTCAAGTAGTAGATTTGCAAATTGAAACCTCTGGAATTACGCTAGAACCGTTAGATGCGAACACATGGGGAGATCAAGGCTCATCATCGTGGTAATGAACCTGATGGGTTGGATTTTAGCGATGAGCGATAAAAGAACTTAAGTGGCAGAAATATGGACGTGCAAAAATTTTGTTTTAAAAGAGGAACTGCCTAGGAAGAACGTAGGACCAAGGCTTAAAAACTTAAGAACATTTTACCCAAAGGATGTAAAGGAAAATCAATATAACCACAACCATTCAATGATTTTTTGATGGATGGTTGTAGTTGCATTCTGAAAGTAAATCTCTGAAGCGATAGACTTGCGAATTAAAACCTCTGGAATAACACTAGAACCATTAGATGGGGACACGTGGCGAGATCAAGGCTAATTTCTCTCTTTTCAATGCCTTGACGTATTACATTTCATTTAATTGAAATTCTTAATCTTTTAGTTTTGAACATCCAAAGCAATTGATTGGACAACTCATAGCTTTAATGAAACAAGATTTGTAATGATTTCATATCATTTGAGTGGCACTGGTAGTGTTGACTAGAGTCTGGTGATTTTGACAGCTTGTTACAATTTGCATGTAGCCAAACGTCAATCAAATTAAACATTTTAATTTTTAATTGTACATGTAAGGCTTAAGATACATGAATTGAGTAAGTTGGTTTTTTGGTTTGCACGAATCAGGCTGGTAGCGGCACTAGTGGCCCATAATTTATTATATGTTTATGAAATAATTGCATGCAAATTTAAAAGTAAAACATAAAGCAATACAAATGAAATTCAGTATTATCTATTTATGAAATAATTGCATGCAAAGGTGGAATAAGTAGCCATTTATCACATTGCATTTGCAAAATTTGAAGTAGTGGTAGAAAATTCCAGAAAGGCGAGTTGTGGGCGAGGAGTTGGACACAGAGAAGCAACAACAGGCCTTCAAAGGGGAAATAAACGATAAGCGACTGCAGGGGCTGATGAATTCGACCCATCCACTAATTCTCTGGGCAACCAAGCAAGTGGTTGGGCCAGAATTTCTGAAGGCTTATCATAGAGCTAGAGCAAATACAGAGATTCCGACAATGTTCTTAGCAGTCCTTTTGCATATGGGATTCTTGAAAGAGATAAGCAAAAAATTGACCCAAATGGTCTTCATGCACACATGGTTGGGTGACATTGATGCGGCGCTAGATAATGTGGATGAGAATAGGAAAATCCCCATGCCATAGAACTACTACATGATGCGAATGAGAGGGAGAGAGGTAATGAAGTTTCCTTTGGTCTGAACCATTAACCTAGAAGGATTTGAAAAATTATGGGCTAAAAGGGACTGTAGCATTTTCTTTCTCCTCAGGGCAGCAAAGCTGACGACCAATCTGTCGCGTGGGTGGAAAATGAGATACACAGAGGACAAAGGTTTGGCAGAGGAAATTGTAGCCGATGATGATGATGATTGGGACCTTGGAGATGGGGAAGAATGGCTTGCAAATGATCCCAGGGACCCGAAGGAAAAGGCCAAAAGCCCAATGCACCAGAAATGTGGAGTAGACTGTCTGGTGATTGCAAATTGCAAGGCGTACCTGAAATGCATAGAGTTAGAGGATGATGATGAATGATAAAGTTTGGTTGGGTATGATTTCAACTTTTTGTTGTTGAATAGAAATAGTAACAGTAATAGGGTAATTGAGCCAGTCCCAAGTCTTAGAGTGCCTATACTAAAATTCAAGCCAATTTTGTAATGAATTCTCTAATGCATGGAAATATGGGTGGGCTAGCTAATTAGGGACGGTCACTTGACAGAAAAGGCCTTCAGGGTGGTTTTTTGAAAAATAGAAACTCATGTAATCCTTTTTTGATAATCAATACAAGGTGTTGCCCCTAGCAATGTTTTACCTAGCAAATAAATAAATAATTGCATGCAGATTTAAAAGTAAAACATAAAGCAATACACATGTATTACATTTACGTTTTCACCAACAATCCAGTAGAAGCTTGGCACTTGCGCTTACATTTGTATTTGTACTATGTAAAAATGTGACATTGTAATTTAGTTGTAATAAAGTAAATGGTTGTGCTATTAATTTGACATTGTAATTCCTTTTATTAAGTCCTTTGCAACGTTAAGTGTTACTATGCTATTAATGATTGTACTATTAATGTGACATTGTAATTCCTTTTATTAAGTCCTTTGCAATTGCAACATTAATTGTTACTGTGCTTAGTGCTATTAATGGTTGTGCTATTAATGTGACATTGTAATTCAATTTATAAAGGCCTTGATAATCCGAGCGCATTAATGGTTAAAAATTAAAAAAAAATTAAAACACATGTTTATTATTTATATCATAAATTACTCAATCATTCAATGAACATTTGATGTATGGTTGTAGAATCAAAATAAGGGAGCAAAGCAAGCTTAGTCACTAGGCCTCTGAGTTTTATAACCATGTGACATGTCACATTGTCGCAAAGTTCTAAATTTTCATAACTACTCAATTCCCCAATTTGGTTCACTTTGTTGAGTAACTTAAGTTCATGCATACATAACCTTTGAGTTACGGTGTGTGGATTTAGTCGGTGGGTCAGAGGTTTCGAAAACATTGAAACTTCAGACTTTGGTTTTGAGGTTCCAAGTTTCAGCAACCATGCGACATGATGGACTTATCTTGCCTTTCAAAGGCGTCGTCGTTTGACATCTCATTGAATGCTATGTACGAAATAAACTTGAGTTGTCTTTTCAGGAATTTCTAAAAGCATGTAGGTTTAAAGGCTATCTTTTTGATATATGAAATTGAATTCCTCATTTAAAGCATGTCCTATCAAAAATAATGGCATAAGTGGGTGGCAAAGTTGTACTCAGACATTTAGCCTGCATTCTCGTTCTTTGCCAAGGCCAGTACTTCTCAAGTGCAAACATTCTTTTTACTCAAAATTTTAGCCTGCATTCTCATTCTTTTCCAAGGCCAGTACTTCTCAGAATCTCATGTGCAAACATTCATTCTCTGTGAATTTGTGCTCATGCAAAGTGAACGTTGGGTTGGCGTAAGGGATACGACGCTCAGACCTTTTAAGTTAGATGAATTTTGGGCGCGCCTGGAGAGGGACGACAAGTCTGAGCTAGATATAAAACTCTTAGAAAGCGGGCTAGCTTAGGTTGGAGGGTTTCTAGAAGTTGTGTTGAGTGTGGACCTAATAAGTGCATGTGCGAGAAGGTACATTCCGCAGACATGGGAAATAAAGTCGCGGACAAAACCATAATTGCAGAAATTTCTCCTAAAGTTGTTTCCCACACGTTGGGGATTCCAGAAAGGGAGCCTGTAGAAGACATGTCTGTCACAGTGGCAAGTGAATTTTTCAAAGTGAATAAGGACTAGTGTAAGAACTCCATGGCCAAAACCTGGTTGAAGTCTAAAAAGAAAGGTAAGTCACAACTATCGAGTAAACTCAAAAGATTGCATTTTAAGGGAGAAATTGCAGATGCTATTGTTTTATTGCACCGCATTGTTGGAAATCCACATGTTGAGTTATTTGAGGATTGGATGTTCTGGTTCATCTTGATAGTCTATGATGAGAACATTTTCATTGACTAGGTTGAAGTTATTTGCTTCCATTTGAATGAGCAATTAATTAATTCCATAAGGCTGCTGCTTTTTGTATGTGTTCTTGCCTGACGTACATTGTAGGTAGTCAAAGGTCCTTTTCGCCTGGGTTGGAGCCACAAGGAACCCCAAATTCTGATATGCCTGTGTATAAACACTTTCCTCAATTCACTAAACAATTTGGAATGGGTGATTTTTGTCGTGTTAATGATGCATTTTTAATGGAGGTCATGAGGAAGCTAGATGGAAATCCAAAAATGTGCCTTTCCCCTGAATTGATTACTCTTGTATCAAAATTTGGGAGTTTTTATATCCAATTTGATAAGTTTTCCTATCTGAGAATAGGGAATTTTGAGAAAGCCCCATTTAAATTACCTCAGTATCCTGAAGATTTACTGATATTTTTGGAATTTTGTCGACAAATGGCCATGGTTAATATTAAGTATATGAACATGGGGAAATGAGGGTATGTCTTCCCATTGGAGACCCCTTCTTTTGTGTGCAAAACAAACCAGATGGCTAGGGGAGTTGAAGGAATTCTCAAGGAATATAACCTCTAGAATCTATCTATGAGAGCTAATTTTGACAGTAAGTGTTTTGTGAAGCATAATCTCTATGGAGGGAGCTTATATCGGCATCAGCCATCTATCGAAGATTTCTGGGAAGATTGTGTCGATGAGAACGAAGTTTTGAGAAGAGATTATATGAGGCTAATGCTAAACCATATACAAGCTTTTGGTCTGCCATTTCAAATTCCTAAAAATGTAGCTGAGGATTCAACAATCATAGATCTTGCATATGAAAAATTGTCTAATAAATCCCACCCTAGGGTTGATTGGAGCCAAAGTGAAATTTCAAAAATGAGGGTGTGTGCTGCCCTAGTGCTTAAAAGAACCTAGGACTGGTTGGATGGGAAATGGCGGCAAGTTGTTGGTCCTATTCAAGAGCCTAAGTCATCACAGAAGAATGAACAGGGGTCTACGCAAGCATCTGGTGCAAGTGTATCATCAGGGAAACCCTCTGTTAGGTCCTCTAGTGCAAATTCTCAGTCAAGGGGTGATGGTGATAGGCCAAAAGAAACAATCAAGTTGAAGAGCATCTGTGAACAAGACAGCGTGCTTTCTCCTACCCCTAAGAAGAAGACCAATCAAGAAAAAATTGTGGCTGCAGATTTTAAAGCTATCTTTAAACAAATCACTGAAGAGAATATCTTTCCTCTGAAAGAATGAATTCCCCTCTTCTCCACCTAATAATCCACCTTTCACTCCTGGCGTTCCTAAAGAAACTATTAGTGGAAATGAAGATTCTTGTCTGGTAGTAGCCTCCCCAGGATGGCTGCAAAAAGCAGTGGAGAAGAAGAGAAAGCATATTCCTACAATGACAGTTGGAGTGGATATAGTTTCAAAGTTACTTCAAAGCTCTTCAAAACCTAAGAAAGCCAGGAAGATGTTAAGGATGGTGATTGATACTACTTTTGGAAATTAAATGTTAGAAATTACTGACCTTGTGAAGGATTTAAATGAAGATGAAATAACGAAGGTGGATTACAAAGTCACACATGTTGATATGGGGCCTCCAACACTAGAAGGTGATGTGTACCATGTCGGTTATTCAATCAATGTCTTGATTAAAAGAATGAAAGAACAGAGGAAAGAAAATATAAAACTGCAATCTCAAGTCCTCGCATTGAGTAACTTTATTTCTTCCATGGCCACTCCTCCTACATCTAATGAAGCCTCAAGTTCTCAGGTAGAGGGCATCGATGTGCTCACCATAGAGCAAATTAAAAAGAATTTGAACTTTTCCAGAGCTTCTTGTGAGGGGATCGATAAAATATCTCAAGAGGCTATCTTCTTTTTGAATAAATTTGTGCTCTTTTACACTTGACTTGTTAAGAAGAGGGAGGAGTTAATAACAAAACTTCAGCATGTCAAAAAAGATCAAACTAGTCTCTATGTGCTATCTCAGGAAATGAAAGAATTGAACTATATGGATCCGAAGATATTAATTGGTGAGAAAATTGTGAATAATCGTAAGGAGCTAGACCCTTCCTGGTCTGATTCATTAATGGAATGGAAATTGAATATGTATGATAATCTGGTGAAGGAAATTAATAACAGACTTGATCTATATTATGAAATGTTGGGGGAAATTAAAGAAGATTGTAATATTCTAGGAGTGGAAATTACTAATGAGTTTGATGAAAGTATTCTAGATATAAGAGAGATCTCTCCGAAGTTTAGAGAGATATTCAATAAAGAAATAGTTGATCTTGCTACAGTGACATGGGAGTCCTTCTCAAAACTCTATGGAATGCAGATCCACCTAAAGACTTATAAATCTAGAGAAGAGAGAAGATCTCAGATGTTGGTTGAGTCTGAAAATTCTTTGGGAAAATGGAGAACCAGGTTACAGATTACTACAATGCCAAGGAGCAAAAACATCACCGCAATTGTCACCAAGTATCGGGAATACAAGCAAAGAGTAAAGGCATAGGAGGCGTTACTGAAGGAGAAGGAGGCATAAGTAATTGAAAGTGAAGGAGTTAGTGTTGGGAGAGGGACTGTTGTTTAGTTTTTAGTTTTTATGTTATTTTCTTTAATTTGGCTCTCTTGATACTTCAAAGACTTTATTTTAATTTCTAAAACGATTGTCTACTTGTCTTTAAGAAACCATTATCAAGACAAAAAAAACTTTGTTATTTTTATTGCTTTTCTATTATTTCAATATAGAAAGATAATGGTGAAGTTCATGCATGCGTAATCTTTAAGTTATGGTGTGTACTATGTGGATTTTCCTCATTAGAGAAAAAACTCTTTTATGCTTTCAAGTTTGTTTTACAATTATCTTTCAATATAGAAACTCATATGGTGAAGTTCGTGCAGACATAATCTTTGTGTTGTGGTGTATGAATTTATTATGTTTATTCTAAATATCTTGCCAATGGTTATCTATGTTGGTGTTCTGGATGTTTAATAGATTGCATTGCTATCAGATGTTTATCTTTGAATGAATGCTTATGCCAATGGTTGAGTTCAGTTAAAGAAATTTATTAGTTCTAAAGTGATTCAAGTCTTTGTGCTTTAGTTTATAGTTTGATATTGGCATGCCTTTCAAAGCTTTCTAGTTAAAAGCTACACCTTTCTTTGCTTTCTGGTTAAAAGCAGCTTGAATTTCTATTCATTGCATATCATAAAAGGTAGTTGCCACCTTGTAAAATAAGCAAAGAATCGGTATGAAATTTAAGTGATTTGGTAGTTTAAGCTTTTATTGTTTAAGTTGGGTGGATGCCTTTATAAGTTATTTATGTTGAATTGTTAGCTTTTGTTCAAGGAATGGATTAATAATATTCCTTTCAATTATTTATCAAAGATTGTGTGAATGGAAATGCAATAGGAATTTATAAGTAGTGTGATAAGTGTTGTTCTTTAAAAATGATGCAGAATCACATATCAAATTCAATACAATGGAATACAATATAATTTTTTTGGCTTTTCATAACCTTAGTCGCTAGTTCTCAGAGTTTTATAACCTTGTCGCGGAGTTCTAAATTTTCATAACTTCCTGATTCCCCGACTTGGTTGATGGTTCACTTTGTTGACTTGCAAGTCTTTATTGGTCATCTTTCTAGTTGGTGGGTCAGAGGTTTCAAAAACTTTGAAACTTCAAACTTTGGTTCTAAGGTTCCCTACTCAATATCATCTTTAAGACTGAAACAAGAATGGAAAAGAGATAAAGAAAACTTATTAGTATAACTAATAACACTATGAAGAAATGATCACTCACCTTTAAGTCTACATTTTCGGCTTTCGCTGACTTCCGAATCGAGAAGTAGAACCTCAAAACTGAACAAAATGTGTAAGAATAAATGACACTTTTGATTGTATTTATATCAATCCATGATTCCATATTTGGAAAATTTTGTGAGATTTTTAAATGGTATATTAAAAATTGGGCGAATCCCGCGTGCTTATACAACGATACGTTGTAATTTTCAAGGCAAAATGTGTCCTCAAATGTAATTATTTTTTAATTTTATTGGAGAAATAGGTCCTCATAAGCAACTATTTATAAATTTTAATTGGCGAAATGGGTCTTCACAAGCAACTATTTATAAATTTTAATTGGCGAAATGGGTCCTGATACAATGTTGTTTGAATAGTATTGGCGAATATGTAGGTGTTTTATTAAATGCTTTTGGGATTCTAGGCAAAAATATTAGTCGGTCCAATTGAAATGTGTAGTTTGACAATGGCGAATTTGTTGCTTAAATATGCCTCATAAAAAAACTCATTAGCGAATGGACATACATTGGACCTATAGTTCGTAAAATCTGGGCGATTTGGACACCCTATTGGGTGCGAGAAATTTGCCAATTTTGACTTGGCCAATTCCTAGAATTCGCCAATTAGCAAAGATTTGCCACTAAAGTTTTCCCTGATTATCTGCCATTTTCATTTCTCGAGTTTGGGGATCATAATGATTTATACATTCCAAAACAAGGTCCATGTATTGCACAACTACAAGAAATCATTTTGCTTGCAAGAGCCCACTCTCCATCAATTTCTTCATGATTAGAGGCCTACTTTTTTACCCATTATGTTCTAGAAGTCATCAATATTTAAGTACCCTAATTTTTTATCTTCATTCTTAGGTAGTGTGCTTTCCAAGCCTAAAAAAATGCCCGATCAAGGATGTTTATACTTCATTCTTTCCAAAACCAAATTATAAAGGAAGAAAATCAAATCTTTTAACACATAGTCAAGAACATTTCAGGGAATTTTGTAAGAAAATTACAGTGCAAAATAAATAGAGAAAAACAATAAGCATAAATAACACAGGATTTACATGGAAAACCTAGTAAAATTATACCAAGAAAAAACTACGAGCAAAGATCTCTCATATTTTATTTCTCAAGAAAAAATCACAATCACAACAATCTTCAAAAGTTACCAAAAATATGACTTTGAAAGAGTATAAGAAATTTGAGTTACAGAGTCCTTGTCGAATAGAACTTCCAAAAATAGAAAGTGTGACTCTTGTAGCTACATGTCAAACATTTGTCAAAATTACCAAAATAGTGAGTCCCAAAAAATACCTAGGTACTCAGTGTTGACTATTCATCATTGTTGAAATAACAATAAAATTGACTTCATATTCCAACAATCTCTCACTTGAAGTCAAATTCCTCTCTTGCGAATAAACCCTCATACTGAAAGATAAATTTCAATGTTGCCAATCATCAAGTAATATGCAAGCCTAGAGAATTTTTGCACTAGATGAACTTCTCTCTACTAATGGACTTCATCAAAATATTTCCTAGGTTTATATCAGTGTGTATCTTGGCCAAAGATATATGTCCTCCTTCCACCACCCCACATACAAAGTGATATTGAATATCAATATGATATGTTTTGGAATGTATGTTAAGTTTCATGCTAAGTGTAAGGCAGTTTGTATGTCATAATGAAACACCATGTTGTTCTACTTTACCTGTAATTCACCCAAAAGTCTATGAAAACAGTTTGCCTCCTTGCTAGCCTATGTTGTTACCATATATTTAGCTTCAGTAGTAGACAACACCACCACTACCTGCAACTTTGATACCCAACTAGCTACACCTCCAAATAAGGAGAAATCATAACCTGTAGAGGACTTTCTTTTATCTCTATCTCCATAAAAATCTGCACCCACATACCCATTAACCTAAATACTACGCCCACTGTAACAGATAGCAATAGTAGAAGTGCCCCTCAAATACCTAAGAATCCACTTCACAATCATCCAATGCTTAGTACTTGTATCTTCCATGTAACGACTAACTACTCTCACTGCTTGTGCAATGTCTAGTCTAGTGCACACCATGACAAACATAAGACTACCAACTACTGATGAGTACGATACGTGAGACATATGTGCCTTCTCTGCTTCTATGCTAGGGAACTATTCTGAAGATAATTTAATATGAATAAGAAATAGAGTACTAATTGGTTGTGCATTCTACATATTGAAGCACTACAAAACCTTCTCCACATAATTTTTCTGTGACAATCATATTTTCTTATTATTTTTGTCTCTGTGTATCCTCATACCAAGAATCTGATTTACATTGCCTAAGTCCTTCATCTCAAACTCTCTAGCAAGTTGAGCTTTCAAATGGATGATTTAATACATGCTAGGACTTGTTACCAACATATCATCAACATACAAAAGCAAAATAGTAAAATTATCATATTCATACCTTTGAAAGTAAGCACAATGATCACCCTCAAATCTGCTAAAACTCAAACTCATCATGAAGGAATCAAACTACTTGTACCAACACTTTGGCACCTGTTTCAAACCATACATTAATTTTCTCAACCTACAAGCAAGATTAACTTTGTCTCTTTCCTTAAAACCTCTTGGTTGTTGCATATAAATCTCCTCTGAGAGATCGCCATGTAGGAAGGTTGTTTTACATCTAACTATTCTAACTCCAAATTAAGGCTAGTAACAAGAGCTAAAAAAACTCTAATAGTACTTAACCATATAAAAAGTAAAAAAAAAAACCAAAATCAATACCATACTTTTGTGCATACCCCTTGGCCACCAAGTAAGCTTTATACATCTCCAAATTATCATTTATGTCCCTTTTTAGTTTTAAGACCCACTTGTTCCCAATAGTTTTTCGCCCCTTAGGCAATGGCATAAGCTCCCATGTCTTGTTCTTATGAAGAGATTCCATCTCCTCTTCCATGTAAAGGGTAAAAGTACAAAGCTGTGTCACACTTCTATAAAGGATCGGCCAACACTAATCTAAATTTTAAACTTGAATCACTAGAAAGTGGCATATATGTTTTGAATTTTGAAATGATGTAGATTAATAAAATGTTTATTTTTTAGTGTATTTTATGCCTGTATTTTTTATAATTTTTTTTAAAATTATTTGAATAATTTTTTTTATAAATTAACACTATAATTTAGTTGTTAATAAAATGTTGAAAAATGACGTTACATAAGACGTCAAGCTTTATATAGTAATTTTTTTTTTTTTTCCTTCAAATTTTTTGTATATATTTATAACTTGAAACTTTAGGGCATGGATATATTTTTTTGCAACTTTAATAAATATATTTTAAAATAAATCTTTAAATGTTCGTGTATTAAAACACGATTATTTCCACTCAATGCCAACTTTTATATTAAATATTTATTTAAAATAGAAAATAAATTATACTATCTTAATCTAGATTCTTTTATCTAGGGCATCATATTTTTTAAATTTTTTAAAATAAGTTTTAGTATTTTTCTTGACATGGTAATCAACCTAATATTTTTGTGTTGATAGCCTACTTTTAGTAAAAAATATAAATAAAATATAAATAATAGCTAAACTATTAAAATAAATATATATTTAAAAACTACACATATGGATCTACAAAAGGGTATTTTTACATTATTATTTTTAAATGTTATTTATATGAGTAGGAGTTGTTGAAACATTAAATATTTCAAATAATCTCATTTTTTTAGTAAATTAGCCTCAAAGTGGTGCTACATATGTATTTAGCCAAAAAAAATAGTTGGAAAAGTTGTGGACATATTTAACTTATCTAGAATGAATCTTATTAGATCATATGTTTTACCAAAATTGATTTTTAGTTATAAATACTAAAATTCACTTGTGCTGATAAGTTGGCCCAAAGTGTGACACAACTTTGTACTTTTACCCTATACTCTCCACTTGCTTGCACATTCAATTTCACAAACCTCATGATATGAACTAGGTTCACCAACATTAGTTAGTAATGCATAAGCAAGATTACAAGTAGGAGAAATTACCTTTTAGGCAGTTTGGTTACTCCAATGGATCTCCTTACAAGGGGTAATGTATCACCCTATGGCTCATTTGGTTGTTCATCTTCTTGATTTTCATCTGGTACAGGTACAAATTATCATCATAACTTTCCACCTCAATTGGAATAACTTATGTACTTTGTTGTTCTTTACCTTTTTGCATTGATTTTTCATTCAAATAAACATCTCGGCTAACTATAGCCTTGTGGGGAGTAGTATCTCACAATTTGTACCCCTTTGTACCATCTACATAGTCAAGAAAAATACATTTTATGGACTTCACATCCAACTTATTTCTATCCTCTTTAGGAATATGAGCATAAGAACCAACGCCAAATACACGAAGAAAGGAATAATCAATAGGTTTACTTGTCCATACTTATTTGGGGATTTTATTATCAAGAGTTGTAGTGGGTGATTTATTGATCAAGACACAAGTTGTAGAAACAACCTCAACCCAAAATTTCTGCTCTAAACTAGCAATGATCAACATACATCTATCTCGCTCCATAATTGTATGGTTGATGTGTTCAAAAAATCAATTTTATTATGGTTTCCTAACAACCGTCAATTGCCTTGCAATACCATACTCACTACAAAACTAGTTGAACTCTCCTGAACAAAATTCTCCTCTGTTATTTGTTCTCAAACATTTTATAGTCTTAATTTTTTAATTCTCTACCAAAGCTTTAAACTTCTCAAAATAAGAAAACACTTCAAACTTCTTCTTGAGAAGACAAATCCACACCTTACAATAATAATCATCTATAAATGAAACAAAATATGATGAACCTCCAATACACGTTACATGAGGTTCCCAATTATTTGAATGAATGAATTCTAAAACTTCTTTACTTTTAGTAGTACTTCTAGAAAAACTCATCCTATTCTATTAAAAATAATGTTCACAAAAAATTAAATCTTTACATTTGGCACCTGAGAGAAGATTTCTATAGATAGTAGTACCTTGAGACCGCATTCACTCATATGGCCTAGCCATTGATGCCAGGTTGATACTAAGTCTATTTCTAGACATTAGACACCACAACAACTTCTCCACTGTTAGTTTCCCCAACTAGCTTGTTGAGATTGCCTACTTTTTCTCTCTTTAGGACAACACACCCTTTTTACCTTGAGAAAACTATTTTCACCACTAGATCAGTAACCTTGTTCATCAAAAACTCCAAAAGCAACTAATTTTTCTTTAATCCTTGTACATGGACCTGACATGCTAAATAGTCCTTACTATTCCATCAAACATCTTGATTCTTATGTCACCTTCACCAATAGCTTCACAAGGGTTGTTATTTCCCATGTAAACTATACCTTCATCACATGACTAATAAGTAGAAACTAGTCTCTATGTGGAGTCACATGAAAGGAGGCACCAACATCAATAATCCAAACATGAAGTAAAGAGCTTCTCAGATTAACCATTAATACCTCTTTGTCTTCCAATGGTGTTTGAACTTCTACTATGTTTGCCTCAGATGCCTACGAACTGTAATTTTCTTCGCTTGCTTTTGGTAGCCTGCAATCCTTCTTGAAATGTCTATTTTTACCACAGTTCCAAAATTTTACTCTTTTTCACCCCCTTGGATTTGGACCTAGTTTATCCATGCTCAATATTTTATCTTTCTTGAGTTCTACCTCTTGCAATTAGGGCTTCATTAGAATAAGATCCTTGAGATGTCTTCCACCTTGAATCTTCAGAAATTACAATGGCCACCACATCTTCAAAGACCAGTTTCCCACTCAATGCTAAGTACTAAGAGCCATAATTAGTTGATCCCAAGTTTCAAGCAACGAGCAAAATAATATAGTTGCCTTATCCTCTTCTTTGATTTTCACCCCACTAAAGCCAACTTACTTGTATGTGTGTTGAAATCATTTAGATGATTTGTGATAGATGAATTGTCATGCATTCTCAAATTATATGTAATAATTTTATTTTTCAATGACTTCGTCTCATAAAGATTTTCAAGATTATTTCACAAGTAATGTGTTGTTTTCTCCTCTGCAACGTTGAATAGTATTTAATATTCTAGAGATAATTGGATTGTTGCTCTAGCCATGCTATCCTTTTCATCCCAATCTACTTGGGTCACAGGTGTAGGTTTTTATGTTGCCCCTTTGAGAGCTATGACACATGCATCCTTCACCAATAAAGCTTGAATCTTTAGCTTCCATAAAGTAAAATTAGAACCATCAAAATTTTGCACCTCAAATCTACGTGCTTCTTGTCATTGTTCACTTCTCAAAAAAAAACTTCTACATAAAAACCTCACTTTGATACCAATTGTAGGAAAATTTACAATACAAAATAAACAGAGAAAAACAATAAGCACAAATAACACATAATTTGCATGGAAAACTGAGTAAAATTATATAAAAAAAACCACAAGCAAAGATCTCTCATGTTTTATTTCTCAAGACAATTACAACAATCTTCAAAAGCTACAAAAAACATGACTTCCAAAGAGTATAATAAATCCAAGTTGTAGAGTCCTTGTCAAACAAAACTTCCAAAAATAGAACGTGTGACTCATGTAACTACATGTTGAATATTTGTCAAAATTACCAAAATAGTGAGTCCCAAAAAAAAACCTAGGCACTCAATGTCAACTATTTGTCACTGCTGGAATAACAATAAAATTCACTTCATATTCCAACAATTTTTTGTTTTGAGCAAGCAACTATGTGGGGGACAAGTTTTCATGAAATTGGCTTTATAAAACTAAAACTCCTTTCATTGTTAGTTACAATGGCAAAGGGTAATTATATAGTTTTTAATTTCATAGAGCTTCCTACTTTATATTTCCTTTGAAATCTTCCTCTCACAACAATCAGGATGTACTCTATAATTTTCTCTCTCATTTCTCTATTTATCCTCAACAATCACTTGTTAAAGTTCCTTATATTTTCTTTACTTGGCCTTATGTTATTCTGCATTTAATGCCCTTTAGCTCTATGAGATCATTAATGACATCTTTAATATTTGCACGTGTGAAGTCATACCATATTGATAGCTCTCAATTCAATTTGAACTATATGCTTTTTCAACTTGCTCATCGGAGGTTTGAGGGGTTTTCATAACTTTATCATCCTTTATGATGGTTATGAAACCAAATCCAATAGGGAGGATTTGTATTTTTCTTTTACAAAATTACTTCTCACATCCTTGACAATCCATCCATGAAGCCTTTCACTTAACTTTTCAATGGTTGCAAATAGCGTGTTAGCTTTTGATGAGGTTGTTACAACCTTGTTGGGTTTTGGCATAGGATTTAAAATATTTTCGAAGTGTTGAAACTATTTTGCAAAGCACTTTTTATTCATTTTCACATAAGAGGTGATCCAAAGTACCCATTTGCTCCAACATGGATTACAAAACTCCTCATGTTGCTTCATTCTTAGAGGTTCTTGATAGGACTTTAGGCTTCGACAAGGTTGTGACAACCTTGTTAGGTATCGATAGAGGTTCTTAAACCTTATTAAATCTTTGACAAACATTTTTCAAAGAACTTCCTTTCATCTTTAGACAAATTTAGAAAATTTCAGTCGCATTTGACACAAATTATAAAACTTAGACAAAAGATTGACATAAACTTTATATTTAAAACCAAAAGGTTGTGATAATACTGTCGAGCTCTGATAAGCTTGTGATAACCTCATTGGAAGATGACAGGGTTGTGAGAACCTTTTTGGAGGTCGACATAAGTTTTTACATTTAACAAATTCGTTAGTGACTTGATGCTTAGAGAATTGTTGAAGGAAAACCTACTTCTAAGGATTGGAAAGTATTGATACAAAGTAAGGCAACAAGATCCAAAATATATTTACTATTTTGAACATGGACAAGAGACAATCATTATACAAAGATAATCCACATAAAAATATGGTGGAAAAATGCACAAAAAATAATGAGCTACATGGAAGGCTAAGGACACAAGTAAGTCCTCTACACCTAGTTTTAGTCATTTGGACAATGATGTTTGATGCATAAAATATGAGTAGAACTTCTAGTTATCATAGTGATAAGTCTATTCATAGAATCCTTAAGCAAGGAAATACAAATGAATATGTTAATTCTAAAATATCAAAAAATTGTGGATGATTTAATGAGAGGATAAGAAAAGCGAGAAGTTGAGGCTCATAATAATGATGCTTTTTATGGCTAAATTGAATAGTAGATAAAATATTGTGTACAACCAACTTTTTGTGTCATTGGCCAAGGAGGAGGAATGGCCCTTCTAGTACATAGTTGATGTTGCTCAAGAAAGTGATCATAACTATGATTTGGCTACTTGAAAATTGATGATGATGAACCACTGATCATATCAAATCACAAAATCCAAGATAGAGACCTTGTTAAGGAAATAGTTGAATTAATATTTGATTTAGCCTCAATTAACACTCAAAATATTAAAGATGATTTAGCAAGTAAACTTTAAGAATTAAAAAATATTAATAATTAGAGTGGTAAAGGGATAAACAACTTTGGTGATGGGAGAAAGCATCATAAAGACAAAAAATGTTAAAATACAAGCTCTTGTGAGACTTCCTTTGAATTCAGAAAGATACAAGCAATTAAATTTTAATGGGATTCTTGGGTATCCAAATCTTGTCTTAAAATAATTTAGATCCATACTCCCAAAATTCTATGGAAATAATGCTATTTTAGGAAGGACTGCCTATATGATTTCAATAATTTAACTAATGACTATGAAATTGAAGATGGGGATATGTTAATAAAATTGTTTGTTCAATCTTTGAGTGACATAGCCAAGGACTAGTATAATAATTTACTTGATGGAATAATAGACTCTTGGACAAAGTTTCAAAGAATATTTAGAGAATAGTATGGAGACAAG
Organism: Sequoia sempervirens; assembly: GCA_007258455.2. Taxonomy (NCBI): domain Eukaryota; kingdom Viridiplantae; phylum Streptophyta; class Pinopsida; order Cupressales; family Cupressaceae; genus Sequoia; species Sequoia sempervirens. The sequence goes on from VDFB02109042.1 coordinate 29,524,274, forward strand.
ACAAACCCTATATTTATTATCAATAAATTCACTAATATTGTTGAGGCTTCAAATGAGTATGTGTCTAACTTTAATACAAGATTTGTGAGGCATGTGGTAAGAATTATGGATTATATGAGACCAAATGAATCAACATGTTTAGTCCTAGTTAAAATTCTTTTAATGCCAAAATGGGGTATCTATTGAGATACGAGGAAACTCATACATTGATAGAAGCCTATAGGATTGCTTCGAACATTGAAAGCAATCAGAGGGCCATGAGGAAAGTACATAAATGGAATGATATCAAAATAGTACCCCATGATAAAGGTTAGATCAACAAAACCTCTACACAGGCAATGCATGTGTTGAGGGACATTAGCTACAAAATGGCTAAGAACGAGAAATATATGTCAAGTGAAAAGAATAATCAAGGAAGGCATGAAATAATGCCTAGGATTTTTATCGATCATATAAAACCACTTGACATAATGGAAAGCCTATCATACCACATTCAAAGGGCACAATATAATAAAAGAGACACTAGATCCCTTGAAGAAGGTCAGTGTCAACAATATAGAGGATAAACCTTGGTGTATCATATGCCAAATGCTTTATTCCCCCTTGTAGTGCATTGTGGCTCTAACAGTTATAATCTATGAAAAAGTTTGTGATGAGTGAAATGAACCTAATCATGGCTTAGTAAGTGAACAAGACCATCGAGAGGTGAAATTATTATCTTCAAAATGGTGTGGTGATAGTGACATCTATAAATGAACATGGGTAGGAGATGGATGCCAATAATAGAATGTATGTGACAAGTTTTTATCATTGGAAAGTCTTCTTTTGATAGCGAAGAAGGGAACTACTATGTGCACAATGTAAATTCTACCACCAACCAATTTCAACTAAGAAGACCTTACTGACTATAGAAAATATAACTAAAGTTAAGAGTGATTACAACCTAAGGAGTAAGACCAATTATAAGGCAAGTTTTATGCAATAATATGCTAGGGGGTTTTTTGTTAAAGAAAATAAGGGAGATCAAAAGGTTTAACCTTCTACTAAGGGCTACACTAATAATAGGGGATAAAGTCCAACAGTATCAAAAAGGGACTACACAAAGCATAACTAAAACATTAAGGACCAAGATCTAGATAAGGATAAATAAAATAATAGAAATAATTATACTATAGATACTTCTACATCAAATGAGAAGGCACATTAAACAAGTTATGGTCAAACATACACCTCTTTTATTTTCTTTAACTATCCAATAGATTCCCCATTACCAAAATATGTCCCATTGTATATTGCACATATTTTGAGTTAGATAAAAATTATTGTACCTTTGATTGAAATGACGAGGATAACCAAATATAAGGATATTGATTTGGCTCTAATTTATGACAACTCATCCAACTAGTCTAATAACAATAAAGATCACAACCAAGAACATAAGAATGACGATAGGGAAAAATTAGATAGTAAGGAGGCTAGTGTTGAGATACTTGAGGTATATTTAGGATCTTCTCTAAGTAAATTCCCAACATAAGTGGACCCTTTTATGTTATACTATCAATAAATAATTTGTTGGTTAGAAATTATATGTTGATTTTGGAGCTCCTACGTTGATGTTATTCCCTTGCAATTTATGAACCCATTGGGCCTATAAGTCATAAGGTATTTTGGAAAACTATTTGCAATGGATTCTAGAGATGTTATAATTATTAGTGTCAAGAAGGATGTCAACTTAAGAATTGATTTCTCACCTAAAAAAGGAGTACCAAATGAATATAACAATTGTTTACATACCCCCACAATATGGTACTTCTATTAAGGATATGGTTAGTAACTATCAAAGGAAGCATCTAGATGGATTCTTCATAATGATTCTTGTTAATGGTAAGAGTGAAAAACTAGATAGAGAAAAAAATCCCTATCTATTATTGAAGACTTTGTTGACCTTAGGGAAGATATACACTTCATTGATATAGATCTTGACAATTTTAGAGTGGAGGTTGGTAATGTAGGGGAAGAGGATCATTCCTCACAAGACCCAAAAGACCAAGAAATGGAATACAATGATGCATGGACAATGCACTTTGATGGGGTGTGCTTCAAAGATGGAGTAGGGGTTGGAGTGGCACTCATTTTTCCTTGAGGTAAATCTTCTACTTCCTATTTTAAATGCACTAGTAACATTGCAAAGCATGAAGCACTATTACTAGGGTTAAATTTGAATATTAAACACAGGGTGAAGAATCTAAAGGTACTACATGATTTGTAACTATTTGTTACTCAAATTAGGGGAATATAGTATTAGAGTAATCATGCATTTGCTAATGATTAATTAATCTTTAATTAGTTATTAAGCTAATTTCACTTCATGCACTTAAGCTAAACTTAGGAGTGCTTTTTTTGTTACTAGAGTGAGCTATTATTAGATCATTTTGCCTCATCACATAGGATGATGACACTTGTCATGATCTAATTTCTTTAGCATTTAGGGTTTTCTCTTTAAAACACTCCCCTTCATTGTAACTCTAAGAAAGATTTTAATTTTGTAAGTTTTTTTAGTTGAGGATATAACAAATCATTGTTTTCAACTCTCTTGCATGGAAGGTGTTTTTGTTGTTGTTGTTTGATCTTGCATCTTATGTTTTTCACAATCCTAACATGGTATCAGAGCATGGATTTAGTGAACCCCTTCACGAATTTTGAGGGTTTTCTTGAACCAGGGTTACAAGGACTTCAAATATGGAATCTTCATATTTTTTCATAGGTTTTGGAGTTGGGTGATTTTTTAGGTGCATCTTGGCATGAAAAGACCTCACCATTGCACACAAGAGGTAAAAAAGATGGATTTTGACTATACATTTTTCCTATTTCGTTGACAAGAGCTTTTGAGGATTTTTTTGTATAGGGGTTGTACGATCCTTGTACATACGTACCATACAACAAATTTTAAAAAATAATAAAAATCCTAAAAGTGCAAGCATGTAAAGCTATATTTGGCGCTCCACTAGTAGATCGCCACCACATTGCTCGGAGTGGCTCTTGCAGCGGTGACCACCAATAGTGCCCCCCTCTGCAAACCCTATCCGCTAGCGGTTTTGCAAGGACCGCCAGCAGTGCCTGCTAGGGGTTCTGCCAACAACTTGCCATAGTCATAGCTAGGAATAGATTGCCAACGACTAGATCCTTGCAATTCCTAAGTCAGTAACACCTAGTCACGTGGATGACCAATGCCCAAGCCAAGGGCTATTTTTTTTGTAATTTAAGGAGAATTAGGAAAAAATGTGATAACTTTTTGCTTGGGTATCGAAATTGAGAAAATGAGATATCATTAGAAAGCTAGTTCCAAGCACTATTCAATGGTGTTAGTTTTTTTCTCAGATATTTCTGCTGATACATTCTATTTCTTGTTAAAGTTAGATGTGTTGTTTTCACTTATGAGCTCACAAATTTTGACTAGTTTCTCCATTTTTCATAATTGTAGTGGCATTAGAAAGGTCTTGTAAAGCTCTTCACAACAACACATGCACATTTTTTTGAGTTTTATCCAGGTGCGTTTTATTCAGTTTTTTGTGTTTTCATATTTTGGTGAATTATTTAGACATTTTAGCTCTTGGATTTTTTTTGTTTGTGTGGGATGAGTTGTTTTAGTCTGTTCTACATGTATTTCCAACTTTTTGTCTTATTTGAGCATCTTTTGCATGCAATTTCTCTTTTGTAGATGCATTGAAATAAAGTGCCACTATCATACTTGTTTTTGGGGATTTCACACATCTTGTTGTGCCTTTTGTATTCACACTATGTTATAAAGTGCCATAGGAGGTTGTGCAGGCCTTTGTTTTTCCTTCACACCTTTGTCAAGTGAGTGTTCCTTCTAGGACAACATCGAATCCTCATGATTCTTGCTTCATGTGAGTGTGCCTAGTTTGCACAACCTTTTTATTTGCAAGTACTTTCATGTGCATGTTCATATTTTCTTTGATCTCCTACATGCACTTCTTGATGGCACATAGTTTCAGTGGACATGTCTTGGCTCTCCCTTTCCACATTATGGGGGGGTTGCTACTGTTGGTGCTAATGCTTCCTTAATTTTGTTTTGGAGTGAGCTATGTATTTAGTATTTGTTTCTATGTACTAGGTAGATGCAACAAATGGTTGCCCATGCATTTCAATGAGATCGAGCATTTACCCTATGGACACTCTTGCATTCCAATTTTTGGAAGCAACCTTCTATTTTCACTTGATCAATGTTCTTTAGACTATTGGTACCTATATTTTTGACTTGCATCTTGCATAATGAGTAGTGTCATTAGGGTCACTCATGGAAATTCATGTGCCATTTATATATTTGAATTCCAGATGCTTGCCTTTGTTTTCCATTTGATTTGAGTAGTGTCGTTGGGGGCACTCGTGTAAATTCTTGTCTTCTTGATCCTGATGATCATCCATTTCAGAGGAGGTTCTTCATTCAACACTATAATAGTCATTGTTCGACGGTTGTCTACAACTTCTTCATGCTTCAACAATGTTCTTCATGTTCCTATTCTTTTTGGGATATTGTTTTGGAGGCTTTTTCAATCCTTCATCCACATTTCTCTCATTTGGAGAGGAGTTTTTCCCATGAGGTTTTCTCCCTTTCTCCAGTTATGAGAGATTATATTGTTTGTATGTGGGCACTTCATTAGGCCCTATTTGTAGGGACCCATCATGAATTCTTTAATTTTTATGCATTTTCTTTTTAGGGTTTTTAGCTACTCCCCGAGTTTTCACTTAAGGGAGGGTGTTACAGTAATCATGCATTAACTATTAATTAATTATTAAGCTAATTTCACTTCATGCACTTAAGCTAAACTTAGGAGTGCTTTTTTCTATTACTAGAGTGAGCTATTATTAGATCATTCTGTCTGATCACATATAATGACAACACTTGTCATGATCTAATCCCTTTATCATTTACGGTTTGCTCTTATAAAGCACTCTCCTTCATTGCAATTCTAAGCAAACTTTTCATTTTGTAAGTTTTTCTAGTTAAGGATATAACAAATAATTGTTTGCAACTTTCTTGCATGGAAGGTGTTTTTTTTGTTATTTGATCTTGTATGTCGTGTTTTTCATAATTCTAACATACAGGCTTCCAAGAATAAAAGGCTAAAACAATACACACATATTTCTTTAGATATTATTGAATTATTTGATGCCTTTTCAATCAATTGGGTAGAAAGATAAAAGAATGTGATGGTCAATTCCTAGGCCAATATTACAATTAGATTAGATGACTTGACACTAATAAGCATGTCAAAGGTACAAATGTTGACAAGGCCTTCAATCCCACACCTTCAATTCGAGACAATATTCATCATTGTCAAACTTGTTTGGAGATGATGATGACATTTTCAAATTCTTAAACTGCATTGATGAATATAAAAATAAGGAGTTTGGTTTTCAATATTTTATTGAAAATAAGAATGACAAGGAAATAATAACACATAGTTTCATAGATCAAATGCTTTAAAAACTAATTGTTGAATCAATCCTAAGATCTAAATGAAATAGATCCCATAAACAATCTTTAACCATTTTTTCTCTTAAAAATATATTATAGTTTTACCCTAAAATCTAGTTGAAATAGATCTATAAACAACCTTTAACTCCTTTTTCTGTAAAAACATATCATAGATTTAACCCAAATAATATGATCATGTAAAATAAATGCTACCATACTTTAATAGACACTACTGTATTTAATAAGACACTATTATAACCGATAAAATAGTAACACATCTAAGGAAGACACTATCAATGCCCTTATGAAACTCGATTTGAAACATCCTCGTCTGGTCTTCTTAACCTTTTATAACTTATACTATCTCCCAATAAGACATCGCTTTTGTTCCCCTATTCTCGTTTCCATTTCTAATCCAAAACAAAACTTGGACGACCTCGAGTCTTACTTTTTTGTCGAGATTAACTAGATTTGTTTAAATGCTCTTGTTTATGCTTTATATCACATCTCAGATAAATTAACCAATTCTACACATTACTGTACTGCATGAATATACATAAATTTATCAACACCCCACACACCAAAATACCATCGTTTGTGTAATCATCAAAACAGCCAACCCCACAAAAAATTGCAGACACAAGTATAATGGAGGGAGAGGAAGAAGGAGGGCTGAGATTGAGCAAGAGAATAGCTCAAGGTGAAGTGGACTACTCATCGAAAGCAGGAACAGCGTGGAGCCATTCATACCTTAATCAGAAGCCATGGCATCCTCTTTCTTACCCCAACCAGAAGCGCAAATGGATCGCCGAACAAACCCATGCTCACAAAGAACGCAGAGCCCAAGAAGTTGCCAGAGAGGTATCCCGCGCTTCTTATCTTTCCCAACTCTCACTTCTTTCTTTTCTATGATTTGGTAAAATTCTATGTTCTTTTCTATGATTTGGTGATTTTTATTTTTCAGATTGGGTGAATTACCCATTTTGGGTAGCCTTTTTTTTATAGTCGAAACGAACGCTCACCTAACCTCGTCCCTTGATGCATCTAACCAGTCTAACCGGTATGGATGTAGTATTTTATCCAATTCCTGTATTTTATTATTTGTCCCGTGATTTAATCCAGATGCTGAGTTGTGGAAACCTCAATATTCTTTGCCACTTGAGCTCATCCATTGGACACCTGTTTGTTATTTTAATTTACGCTTAAGAATCCAATGCCCAATCATATAGGGCAATGATCAAACCACTTTTCGAGTTACGTAAAGGTGAGACTATCGGGCCTTTGCATCTATGGTAATTCCACCTGCAATTTGGAGTGTTTCTATTGCTTGTGAGCCACCAATGCATGTGCACCTACCTGATTGCAATCTGGGTTGAGATTGAGATGAGTGTCTCTACAATTCAGGGTAGTAATATCAACAAGTTTAAGAAAGACCTAGCTTGCATTTGAGTCCGGAACCTTCACTGGCCCAGAATCAAGTAAAAGAATCTGAAACCCAGTTTCAGAAATGGTAAAGTGTACTGTGTAAAATTGGGGTTAGATCTGGTGTATTTTTCATGCTATTTGGCTAATTTTTTGCAAACATTTCAATGTTTTTGGCTTTGTTTTTTGTTTGTCTGTAAATAAGGAAGTTGGGTCCCTCACCCAATATATTAACTGAAAAAAGATTATACTTTATTTGTTGATTTCACAAAAAAATGGCTCCTCCTAACCAGACTGAGGAGAGCTTGCCACCATTAATCAAAGGATTACAAACCCCCAACAATCCCCATACTATTATTAAAAAGGGGAATGAAATTAACCTAAATACAGAAAAATTAACACCTAGATCACCTCAAACGAACTTAAGGTCCACAGAACTAAACCCAGACACAGCAGCTCCAGATGGACCGATAATGTTCACAGACCCTGCAGGAACATGATTCAGAAAACAGCAATCCTCATTAAGCCATCTCATTCCTCCCATCACTAGCAATCATCTCACAATCTTGCTATGGTGAATGAGTGAGAATTGGCCTGGATAGAGCACGAAAGTCAAATGAAAGTCAAACTTTTTGAGGTCTCCATCCATAACCAATGCCTGAAACTTCTCCATTTGATGAACCAGAGCAACAAAACACCTTTCCAGCTTCCCAAAGGATGCCATGGACACCGGCCACCAAGCTCTGTTCCAGCAACGGGAAGAGAGTGCTGGTAGGCCTTCTGCAAGCTCCAGAGCTCCCTCCAAATCAGCCTGGAAAAACATTCAACCAACTACAAAATGCCCCCTTGCTGCCAGTCAGCACAAAACCATTAGAGAGAAACATCAAGACCACATCAGAATTAACACAGCTTGGGATGTCCATCTCCAGATAGTCCACTCCATGAACAATTTGCCTGTCCTGAATGAAGAATACCTTCACTAGCCTTGAGTTTTTGAGCAGATGCTTAAAAGCCATTTCTCTTTTTTCCGCATTTTATGGTATTTTTTTTGCATTTGGCCAAATTTCCAGAAAAAAAAAATTGCAATTAGCATTTTAGGATATCTTTTATGGGCTTTCTTTTGCCAATTGGCTCAATATTCACATAATATTCAAAATTAGATATGCCAAATAGCAGTTCAGGGCATTACTTATGGGCTGTTTTTTCCAACTTGCTAATTTTCAGCAAAGTTTTTAAAACATATATTCACTAATCAGGGTATAATTTGAGGACTGTATTTCACCGATTGGTTTATTAATTATTTCTTGAAAATTTAATAGTTTAGATTCACCAAGCATCTCAGGGTATTTTTATGAGCTATTTTTTTGGCCAATAGCCTAATTTTTCACAAACGTTTTCAAACATTAGATCTGCCATTTTGCTTTACAGAGTTTTTATGGGGGCAATTTTCTGCCAAACAGCTGTTTTTTTCATAAAAGTTAGATTGGCCAATTATTATTGAGGGGGTTTTAATGAGCTATTCTTTTGCTAATTGACTAAATTTTCACAAAACTAACAAGAATTAGATTGTCAGGTAGCATTTCATAGTATTTTTGGTGGACTTAATTTTTCCTATTTGTCTAAATTTTCACAAAATTTTCCAAACCTTAGATTGACCAATCAGCAAATTAATTAAATATAGTCACCTTGTTTTCATATAAAATGTATGTAAAATTGTTAGATTCACCAATATGCATGTGTATTGGCAGTAATTCCATGTTCCTCAGAAATTTCTTACAAATACATATATTTCTTATCTTATAAACCAGCATCCCCCCGGGATGCATTCCTGGGGGTTTTCTGCACTTTCCTAAAGGGGGATGTTTTGGCGATGGGGGGACAGGGACAGAATGATCCCACCCCATTCCCTTTTTTTTATTCCAAAAATCTGGGACATCCTAGGGACACCCCCTCATTATGTGGGATGACTCTTTGGAACATCCCCTAAAGGGGGATCCCAGGGTGACCTCAACATCCCTGTGACATCCTGGGATATACAAAATAGTAAATCATTTGCCTTGAATTGAAGCAGGCCAAGGAGATGACTCTATATCATTTTCCAGCCAACAGTTGCAACAGGAAGTAAAATAGCTGCCTCCCACACCCACATTTGAATCATTTTCTGGGAAGGTGCAGAACTAAGTGTCCAGCTTTCGTGGGGCTCCTTCTGAAGGAACACAACATGTCAATTGCCAAAGGCATTTTGTTTGTTTAGGATCTCTCCAAAGAGTTGGTCCACACAGAAGTAGAGAGAAAGCTATCTGTTGTAGTTGACAATTCATTGATAATCACTACTCCCCCAGCAATTATGCATCTTCTGCATCCTCTGTTGTCCAATCCTTTGATGCAAGTGTGTCTCCCAAATTACCCATTATTCATCAAATATATTCCTTACCCTTCACTGAAAACAGGTTGTGGAGGATGGAAAAGTAACTGCTTTGTTATTTTAGATGTCTATTTTACAGTCGCTTGTATTTATACACAAACTAGAAAAATAAAAAAAGCATAAAGTTTTAATTCTTTTTTCTCTTTACACCTATTTCTATTAGAAGTTTAATCCAATTTATTACAAAGTATATTAACAACAAATTTATCCTATTCTCACACTACAATTATGTTAACAATTTGTAATGGATTCTGATTTTCAGCTACTATGAGCATTGGTATTCAAATTATTACATTTTGAGATTTTGATGTATGATTTGGCACATGACACTATTCACATATCAGTTTGAATGATCATTGATTATATGTTGTATTGTGTTCTCAATTCTATTTCCTCTATTTAATTTTGTACATTTTGTGTAAATTATGTTATGTATTAAGATATATAATAATTTTAAATTTCTATATAATTTTATAAAAATATATATGATCATACCGAAAACTCACCCTCACATCCTTGCATCTCCTTGTCCTAGAAACTCAAAGAAGCACTGCTTAAAACTGCAAATATTCATGTATCATTTGATTCTTGGAAAAATTTCCATTCCTTAAAATCTTCCCTATCTCTTGAAAACGATTGTTGTGTGTAATGTCTTGAACAAATTTGTTTCTAATTTTTCACTTTCACAATGAACAAACATAAAAATTAAACACTTTTTGATCATCAAGATCTCGATGTGGGCAAGGTGAGAGCAAAGGGTTAGAATGATATAATAATAAAACGCTTGCTGGTGGAAAGCCACACAATTCAATATTGCAGTAGTTACAAAAATTTGGAAGTAATGAAATGTTTATTCTAGCAGCAAGCCTTTCAGATTAATTACAAATTGAAAACTGAAAATAATTGAAGCTAGTTCTAGTGACAAGCCTTTCAGAACAAATTACAATCTTAATATTAATGTTTGCGGCGAACCACATAGATTAACATCAGAATACTGAAAATGAAATTAATTCACTGATGTTGGGGTGGCATAGCCATCCATTCTTACAATATTGAAATCAACTACTAAACTTATATTATTTCTAGCGGGAAAATGCACAAGAAATTACGATGAGAAATATTTTTCAATGATCTGAAATACTAAATTTCAACTCCAGAAATATCTCTGAAATAATTACCAGAAAGCAGAAATATTTTGTAAGATTTGAAATATAAAATCATACCCAAATATATGCAGGTACGGCTGCCTTAGAAGAGGTATGGCAGGCTGAGCAAATAAAGATTAGCAGCTTATTAAGGCCGTGACTTCCTTTATAGTGTACAACAACAAGATTCAAATGACTAAAACATATTAATAATACCTCAGAATATGAGCCATTAGTGATTGGTACGACAGCATTTATATCATATAAGAATTTCTCATAAGAGTATCAACGAAGGCACAAACAGCAGCATAGTATTATTTTATGCGCTGCAATCAGCAAATTTGAGGTATGACAGTCCCTTACCTCCTTTCCAATAACCACAAGCATTAATATTCATCAATATCAAATGGTATGGTGGGAATAAAGGTACGGCCAGCCATGATAAAGCCAAATGTTAATAATTAAATATTTAACACAAAATCTTAGATTAATAAATATTCTGAAATCATCTTAATCAGGCACTAAAAACTTCACACAAACCAAAATCTGGAAACTACACGTCCACACATAAATTCTGGAAAATCACACCAAATTGGAACATAAGACAATTGCAACTTGAAATCCTCAAGATCCTCAAATAAGCTGAATTGAATTGTAATCTTCAGCACATTGGCGATCCTCGAGTCACCAAGAATGGACAAGAGGGTTTGTGTCCTCCAATCTGAATAAGAAACCGAGAGAGTTTTTGTCCTCTATATTTTTGCACCAAAGGGTATTCCTCCTTAGTTGTGGAGATGAACAAAATGCTCAAGCTTTGAAATAGGATTTGATTTCATAAAAAATATTAACCTTCTTCTATTCTGTACTCCTCCTTATATAAGAACTTGAGGCAATAATAATTAAATAATAAGTTTTTTTATCCCGTTTCCCTCCAAAAATTTATTTTAAAAAGTGTTTAGAAAGTCTAGTTAATTAAACATTACTTTTGGATCCCTGTCATAGCAACACTTTAACTCTCTTTTAAAAAAAAAAATTTAATAATAAAACATAAGTTTCCTTTTTAATGAAAATAATATAAAATTATTTGGACAACTTAAGTTAAATTATTAAGTATTTCCTTAGCTCAAAAAAGGGACATTGTTGATGTTATGGCCGTGGGCTCCATACTTCCGCGATTTATTTATTGAACAATAAATGGCATATAGCCATTGGCTATTTATTTATTGTTATCAATTTTGTGAAGAGACATATCACTTAAACATTAAATAATATTTGTTAAATGAGGCCGACCTCATCTTGTTATTCACCACCTTTTATTTGAGTCACAACCTTTCATTTGGTGGCCGACCTTGCATCTTGAAAGGACGCATCTTCTCCATCGATCTGTATATAAGGGAGATGTTATTCATTCATTCATCAATATATTCAGTTCATTCCATTCAGAGTTGAGTGCGAATTCATCTACAGCAGATCGTCTTATTGTTTCAAGATTTCGATATTGTGAGAAGTTGCGATTTGCATCTAGAGAGAGATGCTGTTGATATTGCATCATATTGGTCTTGTCTTGACCACATTGTAAAAGCGAATTGCTGCTGATTTATCAATATATAAGTGATATATTGTTGCTGGGTTTTTCTCCCTGAAGTTGGAGGGTTTTCGCAGGGTATATGCCGTGCCAAATTGTTTAAATTGTTCTATATCTGCTTATTTAATTTCTGATCCTAAAACTAACATGGTATTAGAGCGGGTTTAAGCAAGATCGTGATCAGATTTATATAAGCAGCATTATCTTTCTCCATTATTCTCATCTTTGTGTGTCTATCTTAACTACGAAAATGGTGAATGGTCTCAAGGTTGAAGATAGACTCGATGGTGCCTCTAACTTCACCTCTTGGAAGTTTAGAGTTCTCATTGCATTGGAAGAAAATGACATTCTCAAGTTCGTGGAGAAAGAGGTACCTGAACCTTCCGATGAGACTAAGCAGACACAATGGAGGAAGAATGGCACAAAGGCTAAGAAGATATTGATTGATTCAATGAAGGATCACCTTGTGCCTATTATCTCCAAGTTGAAGGCAGCAAGAGAGATGTTCAAGACTTTGGAGGGACTATATGAGATCAATAACACTAGTAGAGCTCTTGCATTGAGGCAACAACTTCATCACATCAAGATGGCGAATGGAGATTTAGTCATCTCCTTCTTCATGAAGATCACCGAGTTGAGAGATCAGCTTTGTGCCATTGGTAATATGGTTGATGATAAAGACTTAGTCATGTTGGCACTCAACGGTCTTCCTCAATCTTGGGAGCCATTCATCCAAGGTATTAATGGAATATCGAAGCTACCAAAGTTTGATCGACTTAGGGCAGATTGTATTCAAGAGGAGTCAAGATTGGCAGCAAGAAGTAATGGGCGAAGTTCTAACAATGAAGATAATCATGTTCTTGCTGCTCAAACGTCAAAGAGGAAAGGAGAAGAAGGAAGGAAAGGCAATTTCAAGAGGAACAGAGATAGAAGATCGGATGGTGCCTTTGAATCTAAGAAGAAGAAGGATCTCTCCCATATACAGTGCTTTAGATGTGACAAGTTTGGTCACTATGCGAGAGATTGTGCAACAAGACCTAAGCAGCATGCTTCTACTGCAGATGTGAATGATGTCTCTCCTTAGAAGGACTCAAGAAATAATTCAAGCAGATTTCTATTTATTTCAGCCCTATCAAGCAATGTTCCAATCGATAGCAACACTTGGTTGATTGATAGTGGTGCTTCCCATCACATTACCAGATTCAGAGAACATCTATCAGACTTGGTGGAGAGAGATACCAACATTCAAGTGATAATTGAAGATGATGCATGCTATTCAGTAAAGGGTGCAGGAGCCTCCTCTCTTCATGTAGATTTCGACATTTCTCTTCATTTGAGTGATGTATTGTTCATACCAGGTATCAAGAGGAACCTTGTATCAATTTCAGCTTTGGAAGACAAGGGATATCAAGTTGCATTTTCCGAAGGAAAAGTTCTTGCTTGGTCGAAGAACTCTAGCAT
>VDFB02109042.1:29537911-29672295 GCA_007258455.2 Sequoia sempervirens
TATTGACTATGCAGAATGGATCTCCAATATCGTACTTGTTTCAAAGCCAAACGACAAGATTAGAATTTGTACAAATTTTAGAGATTTGAACAAAGCATGTCCCAAAGATGACTTCCCTTTTCCAAACATAGATATGATTGTTGATTTAACTATTGGCCATGCAATGTATTCATTAATGGATGGATTTTTAGGATACAACCAGATAAATATTGCACCAGAGGATCAAGATAAAATAGCATTCACATGCCCTTGGGGTACCTATTGCTGGAACGTAATGCCATTTGGGTTAAAGAATGCAGGAGCCACTTATCAAAGAGCAATGACGACAATTTTTCATGATATGATGCATACATTCATCGAAGATTACATTGATGATCTCCTTGCCAAATCCAACACACGAGAAGGACATCTAGAAATCTTGTCAAAAATATTTATCAAAATGGAGAAGTTCAATGTTTGACTCAATCCAAAGAAATGTGTCTTCGGCGTTACATCTGGAAAACTCCTAGGATACATTGTTTCAGAAAAGGGCATAGAGGTTGATCTAGAAAAAGTACAAGCTATAATGGACATGCCGCCACCATGAAATATCAGTTAGCTTTCCTTAATCATTGCAAGGATGACTACAGTCCATCAGAAGGTTTATAGCTCAACTGGCAGACAAAAGCTTACCATTTACACATTTATTGCATAAAAATGGAAACAACATTCAATCAGATCAAGCAATATCTTATGAACCCACTAGTTTTAATTCCACCCATTCCAGGAAAGCCACTCATACTCTATATTTCAGCAACAAAAGTATCCTTGGGAGCATTACTAGCACAAGAGGATTCTACAGGCAAAGAAAGGGCTGTATACTATATCAACAGAACTTTAACAAGTCATGATTTAAACTACACTTTCATTGAAAAAGCTTGCCTCGCAGTGGTGTTTGCTTCTCAAAAGTTGCGACACTATATGTTGGCTCATACAGTTAAGTTGATAACCAAAATTGATCCACTAAAATACCTTTTAAGGAAAGCTACTTTAATAGGAAGACTTGCAAAATGGGTAATGATCTTAAGTGAGTTTGACATTCACTATGTAGATCGAAAAACTATTAAAGGATAGGTCATCGTAGATCAGTTGGCCGAAGCACCTTTACAAGAAGAAAATCTAATGCACATTGAGTTTCCTGATGCAGACGTCTTCACAGCAACAATTAAGAACTCATGGACATTGTACTTTGATGGATCTTATACGCAACATGGCTCGGGGACAGGGATTATTTTTGTCACACCTGAAGGACATACCATTCCATAATCATATCAGTTGATGTTTCCTTGCACAAATAACATAACTGAATATGAGGCATTGCTCATAGGGATAAAGATAGCCTTAGAATGGCAGATTATAGAGTTGCAAGTCTACGGTGATTCACAACTTGTCATTAATCAAATCAAAGATGATTATCAAATTAAAGATGATAAGTTGCTACCTTACAAGAACATGGTGGATGATTTTAAAAAGTATTTTGTGTCAATCAAGTTTTCACAAATCTCAAGGATTGATAATAAAGCTACAGATGCAATGGCTACAATTGCTTCCTTGTTACAACTGTTAGAAAATCAAACAAAGCATGAATTCTTGGTGGAACAATTGTTTTCTCCCGCCTATGATAATCCTGAGATCCAAGTCATATGTCATTTAACTGGTTCTGACTCACCTTTATATGGCAAGACTTATATATCTGAAAAATAATATTTTACCTCCGGATTTATCCCAAAATCAAAAAAGGAATTTCATACGCCAATCATTCCGTTATACCTTGATCACTGATATCCTTTACCAACGTGGTCTTGATGGTATGCTCCTTCGATGTCTTGAACATGAAAAATCTGAAAAAGCCTTACAAGAGGTTCATGGTGGTATTTGTGGAACTCATTTAAGTGGTTTAACCTTAGCCAAGAAACTTGTCAGAATGGGATATTATTGGCCTACCATGGAGAAAGAATATTTTACTTTTGTCAAGAAGTGTTCTAAATGCCAGATTCATGGGAATCTTATTCATGCCCCTGCACAGGAACTGCAACCTTTCACTCCAACATGGCCTTTTTCTCAATGGGGACTAGATCTTGTTGGAAAAATTCATCCTTCATCATCAAATGGGCATAAATTCATCATCACAGCTACAGAGTATTTCATGTTCGATCAGTCGCTCCTTTGACTCCATCGTACTTAAACAAATCTCTATTCATCCTAATTACATCATTTGCCATGGAATTCCCACCATAATCACTGCGATAATGTATGCCTTTTCAAGAATCCGCATTGATGAACTTTTGTGAAAGATTTCAATCTCAACACGTGCTCCTCACCCTGGCCATCCACATGTAATAGCCGAAGAAGAAGCTTCAAACAAAACAATCTTGGAAGATCTTGAAGAAGCTGCAAGAAATGATGTCGTACCGGGATTGGCATGTCCACTAAATCCCAGCCAGGCACAAACCAACATTCGTACACCAACAAGAGCCACCCCATATGCCTTGGTCTATGGAGCAGAAGCAATCTTACCATTAGAGGTTGAAATACCTTCGCTTAGGGTCTCACTCAAGGGATTGATAAATGACGAAGACTACAAAATTTCTCATCTGCAAGAGCTAGAATTGTTAGATGAAAGACGTCAAAATGTAGCTGATCATTTGAAGGGTTATCAACAAGTTATGTCTCGTAGCTATAATCACAGAGTTAAACCACAAACATTTCAAGTAGGTGACTTAGTCTTGAGAGAAAATCCATGTAATCAGCAAGACAAAGAAAAGAAAGGAAAATTTGAACCAAATTGGCTTGATCCATTTGTCATCATTGCAGCATACGGTTCTGGGGCATATTAGTTATCTACATCAGAAGGGGACCTGTTTGAAGAGTCAATCAATAGCATTCATTTGAAAAAGTTCTATGTCTGAATCATAAAAACTCAAAAATCCATAAAAATCAGAAAAAGTCCTAAAATAAAATAAATAAATAAAATAAAAAAAATAAATAAAAAAAATCAGAAGAAGTCTTGAAAAAGTGCAATAAAAACACATGGTGAAAACCTAGCAAACAGGCACTACTTGTGATCAAAATAGGCTCCTCCATCTATTAGCTTATGTCTTGCATTCACTTTCGACATCATCCATCCATATCTATCATCTGTACAGATCTTTCATATCCATATCATACAATGGGAATCCTTATGTTTCATCATGGCTTGATGAAATTTGTACAAATCCATAATCTTTAGGTTGTGTTTACACTAGGGGCAGCAACACAGGCTGAACAAGAGAGGGGCAATGAGCTTTTTGAACATCACAAACAAACACAAGACGGTTTGCCAAAATGCAACAAACATTGCCGTATCAAATCAACCACAACATGCTTATTCAATGCCAATTGAAATCAAAATAACATGATCCAAACAAACATCAAAAAAAGAACATCAATGTTGATAACCAAGTTGGATGATCTTAATTTGAATAATGTTTGACATACTTTAGGCAAGATTTGAATGGTTGATTGATTTTATATCATATCTCTGGAGAAATTCAATGATGTACTGAACTAGAAAAGCAAGGAAAGAGTATGATTTTTCTTTGTCTGCTGTTTGTGAGGACATCATTAGTACTATGCAAATTGGTCATGAGACATGCTCTACTAAGTATCATTGATGACATTTCAGAATTTGCATAGGAAATGGATTAACTCTTGTCTGTTTATGCAAGCAATACTCAGGTCATCTTGGTTTAATTTTACCTAGATGCTTGTATTATCTTGCTATATCAAAATTCATGAAAGCAATACTCAGGTCATCACTGGTGCTAACATACCCTTTGATGCTTGTATTAACTTTCAACATTTCAATGCTCCATGATGATACAAAAAGCACAAATAAGCTCTCAAAATGGCAATATTGTACGAATATCCTGCATGGTCAGTATAGCTTGCATTCATGTTAGAATCTGCATTTTGCATTTATAGATTTTCCAAAAAAGTTTGCAAAGTATCAAATGTTCATATCTTTTGAATACATGCCTGAGTACATTTTGACATTCACAAAAAAGATCATTTCATACATTTTTCATACATATTAGCATCAGAAAAACATAAAAACAATGCATAAATCATATTCACAAACATTCATATACATTCATAAATGGTACCATCCATTATTTCAAAATTCATATTCATATAATCGTTCATCAATAGATTGCAATAATATCATAACATTACACTTTCATAAATCATATCATAAACATCATGCATATAGAAAATAGATGCATTCATCATATACGAAATCATCACTGCATATCATATATCTCAAAAATAATGTCAAAATGTACAAAGGTATACATCATAAAAAATGGGACCATATCCATGTGTATACAAATATCTCAAACGGATATCAATAGAATATCATGTACAATGCACTAGGCAGTGCTATCCTCTAATGGTTCTAGTCTAGGACTTGTCCCACCTGCACTTGATGGACCTGCTCCACCTGTCCTTGATGGCCCTCCTAGAGGTAATGGCTGTGAAACACCCCTGCTGGTAGCCCGAGAGCGACTATGAGTAGACCGAGATTGTGTATAACTCATTCTCCGCTCAGGTGGCACTATATCATGATACCTTGTCCTATAGAACTCTGCCTCCCAGGTGGCTCTGGTCACCTCTCTCATCATGTCACTAGGCAAGGTACCTACTGCTACTCTCTGTAGACTATTAGCTAGAGCGATGGCCTGCTCACCCTCCTGTCTAGATGTATCTCTCTCAATAGTAACTGTTGTCAATTGTCCCTAAAGTTGTGTAATCAAGGTTTGTGCCTGTGCTAATTGACCCTATAAGCTCTACATTGTACTCTGCAAAGAAGATATCTGACTCGACACCACTGGATCTACTAAATATGATGGATCTGTATGTCTCATTTGCGGTCCACCTCTCCTACCACCTCTATCACCACCTCTCCTACCACCTCTCCTACCACCTCTACCATCACCTCTCCTACCATCTCCACCACCACTATCACCTCCACTCTCCTTGTCATCACTATCTCCTCTGACTCATCATCACTACCTCCATTCTCCTCATCATCATCATCTCCCTCTAAATCATCACCCTCTGAAGTTGTCTCTCTTTGTCGTCTCTGACCGCCTCTCTGTGGTCTCTATATAGCAACTGGAGCAATAGGCTCATCAAGATCAAACAATCGTGGTGCAGGATGCTCTAACACATATTGACCATACTCTGGCGTCATCCCTCCATCAAGGATATCAGTTCAATAATCTCACATCTGTACTCCTAAACTAGTGAACTCTGCCACCGCTGCCTCATAAGAAATCCGTGGACCCCACACTGCAATCTCCTGTTGTTGCTGTGCATAAATAGAAGAACCCATAGGCATACCCTAAGGCTGATCGTACTGCCGACATACTCGTCCAACAAGAAATCTCTCAATAATCCACGAATTACGGCCAATAAGATATCTAGAAGTAAAGACATAGGGCATCTCCCTCGCATCCTCTGGCCATGCCTCACAATCTACATATGGCCGCCAGCATACTACATCAAGATCATCTAAGAGACGCTGCCAATGATCCAGTTTGCCTAGTCTCGGTTGAGCAATAATATCGGTATATCCCCATTTGTATGATTGACCGATAGGTCGTCGTCCACAAGTCAATGGTCACATAATGGCAAAGTGCTCCCATGCCCATATCTGTAATAACGAACAACTAACAGCAAAACTCCAGCCTCTACCGTATACAATATGGTGTAACTCATCATACAAATGCGCAAACATGCACGACCCCCACGCATACCGTGTACCCTGCATCACCATCCTCTCCAGAACACAACCCCACCCAACTGCGAACCCCTTCGACCTATGGTCAGGGCACAAAACACCTCCAATGAAACCTGCAAGTATAGATGGTAGGGGTGCATATGAATCTGCCATCTCTCTCCATGGGATATAATAGCTTGCAATCTCATCATCTCTGAATATCTGTCTCAAGGCATCCATACCTCTTGCCTCTCGGACATCGAAACTCACTATCTCTCCCATAATTGGAATCCTCAAGATGTGATACACATCCTCTGGAGTCACGGTAATCTCTCTAGTCAGTAAATGAAAGGTGTTTGTATCACTATGCCACCTCTCTGCAAGTGTTGTCAATAAAGCTCTGTTGAGACGCACCTTAGGCATCTCAAGTAATGAAGTCAGGCCACATGCCTCGATAATATCTCTATCCGCCTGTACCAGCTATGGAATCAATCTCCATGTCTTCGGGAATGTCTCCCGTAACTGCAAAATTCCCAATCTCTCCTATTGACACATCATCATGACAAAGCAAAATCAATATCAAATCATCACGACTCATCAATCAAATATGAATATCAAACTGTTTGTTTTTAATCATCATGGAAAGCAAATAATCAAAATCATGTTTGTTTTTAACAACCTTAGAAGCAAACATATCAATCAACTGTTTGTTTTTCATCATCATGGAAAGCAAATATATCAAAATCATGTTTGTTTTTAACAACCTTAGAAGCAAACATATCAATCAACTATTTGTTTTTCATCATCATGAAAAGCGGATTTATCAACATCCTATTTGTTTTTAACAACTTTAGAAGCAAACTTATCGATCTTATTTGTTTTTAACAACTTTAAAAGAAAATTTATCAGTTATTATTTGTTTTCCAACAACTTTGGGAACAAATTTATCACTCACAACAACATGCAATCATGGGCGCTATGAAAATGGTCATGGGCGCTATGAAAATCATCACAGGCGCTACAAAATCAATGGCACTACAGAAAACATCACGGGCGTTATGAAATTCATCAAGGGCGCTATGAAAATCATCAAGGGGGCTATGAAAAAATCAAGGGCGCTAAAACACACTCTTTCACAATCAAAACATGGATAAACGTGCTCCGAACGAAATTTTTTCAAAAAGTAGAAGTTTAATGGGGTGCATACCACGGGTCCATAATGCGTCGGTCGCTGATGTCATTGGATGTGCTCGAAACGGTGTTGGTGAATCAGAAGTGCCATCTTTCTCACTCTAGAGCTCAAAATTTACAATTTTAACTAGGTTAAAATGGAAAATGACATGGCAAATGACATATTTAACCTATTTAAAAGCAAAATTGGGGCATTTTTATCACATTTTATCATAGCAGGGGCAATTTAGTCATCAATTTTTCATCTTACATCTTTTCAAGCCATTTCTTCACATCATCATTTTCGAACGATGAATCAACATCATAAAAATCATAAAAATTGAAACATTCCAAAAAAAAAAATTTAATTTTTTTTCACAAAAATCAAAATCTTATCGATTCATCGTTCGAGGGGGCATATACCTATCACCTATCAACATTCGACAGTCAACAGCTGGGGAAAATTTCAAAAATCTTTGAAGTAATGCGTAAAACACATCACTTCAAAGAGGGGCAAAATGTATACACCTAAAATGGTCACATCACAATAGTCTGGTAATTAATTAAATATTTTTAATATTTAATTAAATCTCTGAATTCGATCTACGTATAAATAAATTTAAATAATTTATTTATATTGTTCATTCTTTCATTTCGATTAAATAAATATGTTTATTTAATCACTTTTCTTATCCATTTCTTAATTAATTAAATAAACATTACAATTTATTTATATTAATTATCATTTAATCTTGGCTTGAATATTTTATTCAAATAAAGATTAAGTATTAATTCTTCTAAAATTCCATTCACAATTAAATATTCCAAATATTTAATTAATTCCTCTAAAGTCTACTCACAATTAAATATTCCAAATATTTAATTAAATCCTCTAAAGTCTATTTGCAATTAAATATTCTAAATATTTAATTAAATCTTCTATAGTCCTTAAATCAAAAATCAAACTCACATGAAATTAAATAAATTTATTTATTTAATATTGGATTATCTTCAACAACCGTGAAACAAACTTCCAAAACATAAAATTAATTTCTATGTTCCTGTGCAAGCTTGTTCTCATGGGTTGAAGACAAGGCTCCATTCTTCTCTCCAACCTCCCAACATTCTCCATCTCTCACCATTCAAATCTACCAGACAATCTCACAGCCATTGGTCTTTGCCAACCAGGCTCTTGCCTGCAAAAAGCTATAAAAAGGACTGCCAAGTCTTTGAAATGACAGAGAAGCTTTCATATAGGAAAACTATAGTCAAATAGCTTTCAAGCATCCATATTTAGCATTCATAGACTTTAGAATCATAGCAAATCATGGCTAATTATCTTCATATCATAGTTTTAGAAACATTCATAATCCACAGCCCCTGTGCATAATCTACAACCCTTGTGCATATCCGTATCAACATTTTCACTCCACCAGCATATAAGATAGAGAAACACTTTCCTTTTTGCACACTCATTTTGCAGGTTGCCATTCTGAGAAGTTTTGCTTACACAATCTGAGAGCAACAGCTTCAAACAAATCCCTGAAGATAGAGAAAAATGGAACGGTTCTTAAGAAGCTCTGTTTAATTTTATTTCAATTTATCTTGCTTTCTTTGGTTTAATGTTTCATTTTGTGTGATTTGTTTATCTCATTCTGTGTGATATTTTTATCTCATTTTGTTCAGGAGAGTTCAACTAGTTTTGTAGTGAGTATGGTATTGCAAGGCAATTGACGGTTGTTAGGAAACCATAATAAAATTGATTTGTTGAACACATGAAATGTACAATTATGGAGCAAGATAGATGTATGTTGATCATTGCTAGTTTAGAGCAGAAATTTTGGGTTGAGGTTGTTTCTACAACTTGTGTCTTGATCAATAAATCACCCACTACAACTCTTGATAATAAAATCCCCAAATAAGTATGGACAAGTAAACAAGTATGGACAAGTAAACCTATTGATTATTCCTTTCTTCGTGTATTTGGTGTTGGTTCTTATGCTCATATTCCTAAAGAGGATAGAAATAAGTTGGATGTGAAGTCCATAAAATGTATTTTTCTTGACTATGTAGATGGTACAAAGGGGTACAAATTGTGAGATACTACTGCCCACAAGGCTATAGTTAGCCGAGATGTTTATTTTAATGAAAAATCAATGCAAAAAGGTAAAGAACAATAAAGTACATAAGTTATTCCAATTGAGGTGGAAAGTTATGATGATAATTTATATCTGTACCAGATGAAAATCAACAAGATGAACAACCAAATGAGCCATAGGGTGATACATTACCCCTTGTAAGGAGATCCATTGGAGTAACCAAACTACCAAAAAGGTAATTTATCCTACTTGTAATCCTGTTTATGCATTACTAACTAATGTTGGTGAACCTAGTTCATATCATGAGGTTTGTGAAGTTGAATGTGCAAGCAAGTGGAGAGTTTAGGGTAAAAGTACAAAGTTGTGTCACACTTTGGGCCAACTTATTAGCACAAGTGAATTTTAGTATTTATAACTAAAAATCAATTTTGGTAAAACATATGATCTAATAAGATTCATTCTAGATAAGTTAAATATGTCCACAACTTTTCCAACTAATTTTTTTGGCTAAATACATATGTAGCACCACTTTGAAGCTAATTTTCTAAAAAAATGAGATTATTTGAAATATTTAATGTTTCAACAACTCCTACTCATATAAATAACATTTAAAAAAAAATGTAAAAATACCCTTTTGTAGATCCATATGGTAGTTTTCAAATATATATTTATTTTAATAGTTTAGCTATTATTTATATTTTTTACTAAAAGTAGGTTATCAACACAAAAATATTAGGTTGATTACCATGTCAAGAAAAATACTAAAACTTATTTTAAAAAATTAAAAAAATATGATGCCCTATATAAAAGAATCTAGATTAAGATAGTATAATTTATTTTCTATTTTAGATAAATATTTAATATAAAAGTTGACATTGAGTGGAAATAGTCGTGTTTTAATACACGAACATTTAAAGATTTATTTTAAAATATATTTATTAAAGTTGCAAAAAAATATATCCATGCCCTAAAGTTTCAAGTTATAAATATATACAAAAAGTTTGAAGGAAAAAAAAAATTACTATATAAAGCTTGGCGTCTCATGTAACGCCATTTTTCAGCATTTTATTAGCAACTAAATTATAGTGTTAATTTATTAAAAAATCTATTCAAATAATTTTAAAAAAAATTCAAAAAAATATAAGCATAAAATACACCAAAAAAAAACATTTTATTAGTCTACATCATTTCAAAATTCAAAACATATATGCCACTTTCTAGTGATTCAAGTTTAAAATTTAGATCAGTGTTGGCCAATCCTTTATAAAAGTGTGACACAACTTTGTACTTTTACCCTTTACATGGAAGAGGATATGGAATCTCTTCATAAGAACAAGATATGGGAGCTTATGCCATTGCCTAAGGGGCAAAAAACTATTGGGAACAAGTGGGTCTTAAAACTAAAAAGGGACATAAATGATAATTTGGAGATGTATAAAGCTTACTTGGTGGCCAAGGGGTATGCACAAAAGTATGGTATTGATTTTGGTAATTTTTTTTACTTTTTATATGGTTAAGTACTATTAGAGTTGTTTTAGCTCTTGTTACTAGCCTTAATTTGGAGTTAGAACGGTTAGATGTAAAAACAACCTTCCTACATGGCGATCTCTTAGAGGAGATTTATATGCAACAACCAAAAGGTTTTAAGGAAAGAGACAAGGTTAATCTTGCTTGTAGGTTGAGAAAATTAATGTATGGTTTGAAAAAGGTGCCAAAGTGTTGGTACAAGTAGTTTGATTCCTTCATGATGAGTTTGAATTTTAGCAGATTTGAGGGTGATCATTGTGCTTACTTTCAAAGGTATGAATATGATAATTTTACTATTTTGCTTTTGTATGTTGATGATATGTTGGTAACGAGTCCTAGCATGTATAAAATCATCCATTTGAAAGCTCAACTTGCTAGAGAGTTTGAGATGAAGGACTTAGGAAATGTAAATCAGATTCTTGGTATGAGGATACACATAGACAAAAATAATAAGAAAATATGATTGTCACAGAAAAATTATGTGGAGAAGGTTTTGTAGTGCTTCAATATGTAGAATGCACAACCAATTAGTACTCTATTTCTTATTCATATTAAATTATCTTCAGAACAGTTCCCTAGCATAGAAGCAGAGAAGACACATATGTCTCACGTATCGTACTCATCAGTAGTTGGTAGACTTATGTTTGTCATGGTGTGCACTAGACTAGACATTGCACAAGCAGTGGGAGTAGTTAATCGTTACATGGAAGATACAAGTACTAAGCATTGGATGATTATGAAGTGGATTCTCAGGTATTTGAGGGGCACTTCTACTATTGCTATCTTTTATAGTGGGCGTAGTATTTAGGTTAATGGGTATGCGGGTGCAGATTTTTATGGAGATAGAGATAAGAGAAAGTCCTCTATAGGTTACGATTTCTCCTTATTTGGAGGTGTAGCTAGCTGGGTATCAAAGTTGCAGGTAGTGGTGGCGTTGTCTACTACTGAAGCTAAATATATGGTAACAACATAGGCTAGCAAGGAGGCAAACTGTTTTCATAGACTTTTGGGTGAATTACAGGTAAAGTAGGACAACATGGTGTTTCATTATGACATACAAACTGCCTTACACTTAGCATGAAACTTAACATACATTCCAAAACATATCATATTGATATTCAATATCTCTTTGTATGTGGGGTGGTGGAAGGAGGACATATATCTTTGGCCAAGATACACACTGATATAAACCTAGGAAATATTTTGATGAAGTCCATTGGTAGAGAGAAGTTCATCTACTGCAAAAATTCTCGAGGCTTGCATATTACTTGATGATTGGCAACATTGAAATTTATCTTTCAGTATGAGGGTTTATTCGCAAGAGAGGAATTTGACTTCAAGTGAGAGATTGTTGGAATATGAAGTCAATTTTATTGTTATTTCAACAATGATGAATAGTCAACATTAAGTACCTAGGTATTTTTTGGGACTCACTATTTTGGTAATTTTGACAAATGTTTGACATGTAGTTGAATGAGTCACACTTTCTATTTTTGGAAGTTCTGTTCGACAAGGACTCTACAACTCAGATTTCTTATACTCTTTCAAAGTCATATTTTTGGTAACTTTTGAAGATTGTTGTGATTGTGATTTTTTCTTGAGAAATAAAATATGAGAGATCTTTGCCCATAGTTTTTTCTTGGTATAATTTTACTAGGTTTTCCATGTAAATCCTGTGTTATTTATGCTTATTATTTTTCTCTATTTATTCTACACTGTAAATTTTCTTACAAAATTCCCTGAAATGTTCTTGACTATGTGTTAAAAGATTTGATTTTCTTCCTTTATAATTTGGTTTTGGAAAGAATGAAGTATAAACATCCTTGATTGGACATTTTTTTAGGCTTGGAAAGCACACTACCTAAGAATGAAGATAAAAAATTAGGGCACTTAAATCTTGATGACTTCTAGAGCATAATGGGTAAAAAAGTAGGCCTCTAATCATGAAGAAATTGATGGAGAGTGGGCTCTTGCAAGCAAAATGATTTCTTGTAGTTGTGCAATACATGGACCTTGTTTTGGAATGTATAAATCATTATGACCCCCAAACTTGAGAAATGCAAATGGTAGATAATCAGGGAAAACTTTAGTGGCGAATCTTCGCCAATTGGCGAATTCTAGGAATTGGCCAAGTCAAAATTGGCAAATTTCTCGCACCCAACAGGGTGTCCAAATTGCCCAGATTTTACGAACTATAGGTCCAATGTATGTCCATTCGCCAATGAGTTTTTTTATGAGGCATATTTAAGCAACAAATTCGCCATTGTCAAACTACGCGTTTCAATTGGACCGACTAATATTTTCGCCTAGAATCCCGAAAGCATTTAATAAAACACCTACATATTTGCCAATACTATTAAAACAACATTGTATCAGGACCCATTTTGCCAATTAAAATTTGTAAATAGTTGCTTGTGAAGACCCATTTCGCTAATTAAAATTTATAAATAGTTGCTTATGAGGACCTATTTCTCCAATAACATTAAAAAATAATTACATTTGAGGACACATTTCACCTTGAAAATTACAATGTATCGTTGTATAAGCATGCAAGATTCACCCAATTTTTAATATACCATTTAAAAATCCCGTAGAGTTTTCCAAATATGGAATCATGGATGATATAAATACAATCGAAAGCATCATTTATTCTTACACATTTTGTTCAGTTTTGAGGTTCTACTTCTCGATTCAGAAGTCAGCGAAAGCCGAAAACGTAGACTTAAAGGTGAGTGATCATTTCTTCATAGTGTTATTAGTTATGATAATAAGTTTTATTTATCTTTTTTCCATTCTTGTTTCAGTCTTAAAGATGATATTGAGTAGGGAACCTTAGAATCAAAGTTTGAAGTTTCAAAGTTTTTGAAACCTCTGACCCATCGACTAGAAAGATGACCAATAAAGACTTGCAACTCAACAAAGTGAACCATCAACCAAGTCGGGGAATTGGGAAGTTATTAAAATTTAGAACTTCGCAACAAGGTTATAAAACTCTGAGAACTAGCGACTAAGGTTAGGAAAAGCCAAAAAATTATATTGTATTCCATGGTATTGAGTTTGATATGTGATTCTACATCATTTTTAAAGAACAACACTTATCACACTACTTATAAATTCCTATTCCATTTCCATTCACACAATCTTTGATAAATAACTGAAAGGAATATTATTAATCCATTCCTTGAACAAAAGCTAACAATTCAACATAAATAACTTATAAAGGCATCCACCCAACTTAAACAATAAAAGCTTAAACTACCAAATCACTTAAATTTCATACCGATTCTCTGCTTATTTTACAAGGTGGCAACTACCTTTTATGATATGCAATGAATAGAAATTCAGGCTGCTTTTAACTAGAAAGCAAAGAAAGGTGTAGCTTTTAACTAGAAAGCTTTGAAAGGCATGCCAATATCAAACTATAAACTAAAGCACAAAGACTTGAATCACTTCAGAACTAATAAAATTCTTTAACTGAACTCAACCATTGCCATAAGCATTCATTCAAAGATAAAAATTTGATAGCAATGCAATCTATTAAACATCCAGAACACCAACATAGATAACCATTGGAAAGATATTCAGAATAAACAGAATAAATTCATACACCACAACACAAAGATTATGTCTGCATGAACTTCACCATATGAGTTTCTATATTGAAAGATAACTGTAAAACAAACTTGAAAGCATAAAAGAGTTTTTGCTCTAATGAGGAAAATCCACATAGTACACACCATAACTCAAAGATTACGCATGCATGAACTTCACCATTGTCTTTCTATATTGAAATAATAGAAAAGCAATAAAAATAATAGAGTTTTTTTTGTCTTGATAATGGTTTCTTAAAGACAAATAGACAACCGTTTTAGAAATTAAAATAAAAAGTCTTTGAAGTATCAAGAGAGACAAATTAAAGAAAATAACATAAAAAATAAAAACTAAACAACAGTCCCTCTCTTAACACCGACTCCATCACTTTCAATTACTTTTGCTCCTTCTCCTTCAGTAATGCCTCCTATGCCTTTACTCTTTGCCTATATTCTCGATATTTTGTGACAATTGTGGTGATGTTTTTGCTCCTTGGCATTGTAGTAATCTGTAACCTAGTTCTCCATTTTCCCAAAGCATTTTCAAACTCAACCAACATTTGAGATCTTCTCTCTTCTCCAGATTTATAAGTCTTCAGGTGGATTTACATTCCATAGAGTTTTGAGAAGGACTCCCATGTCACTATAGTAGGATCAACTATTTCTTTATTGAATATCTCTCTAAACTTCAGAGAGAGATCTCTTATATCTAGAATACTTTCATCAAACTCATTAGTAATTTCCACTCCCAAAATATTACAATCTTCTTTAATTTCCCCCAACATTTCATAATATAGATCAAGTCCGTTATTAATTTCCTTCACCAAATTATCATACATATTCAATTTCTATTCCATTAATGAATCAGACCAGGAAGGGTCTAGCTCCTTAGGATTATTCACAATTTTCTCACCAATTAATATCTTCAGATCCATAGAGTTCAATTCTTTCATTTCCTGAGATAGCACATAGAGACTAGTTTGATCTTTTTTGACCTGTTGAAGTTTTGTTATTAACTCCTCCCTCTTCTTAACAAGTCAAGTGTAAAAGAGCACAAATTTATTCAAAAAGAAGATAGCCTCTTGAGATATTTTATTGATCCCCTCACAAGAAGCTCTGGAAAAGTTCAAATTCTTTTTAATTTGCTCTATGGTGAGCACATCAATGCCCTCTACTTGAGAACTTGAGGCTTCATCAGATGTAGGAGGAGTGGCCATGGAAGAAATAAAGTTACTCAATGCGAGGACTTGAGATTGTAGCTTTATATTTTCTTTCCTCTATTCTTTCATTATTTTAATCAAGACATTGACTAAATAACCGACATGGTACACATCATCTTCAAGTGTTGGAGGCCCCATATCAACATGTGTGCCTTTGTAATCCACCTTCGTTATTTCATATTCATTTAAATCCTTCATAGGGTCAGTAATTTCTAACATTTAATTTCCAAAAGTAGCATCAATCACCATCCTTAACATCTTCCTGGCTTTCTTAGGTTTTGAAGAGATTTGAAGTAACTTTGAAACTGTATCCACTCCAACTGTCATTGTAAGAATATGCTTTCTCGTCTTCTCCACTGCTTTTTTCAACCATCTTGGGGAGGCTACTACTAGACAAGAATCTTTATTTCCACTAATAGTTTCTTTAGGAACGCCAGGAGTGAAAGGAGGATTATTAGGCGGAGAAGAGGGGAATTCATTCATTCAAAGGAAAGATATTCTCTTCAATGATCTGTTTAAAGATAGCTTTAAAATCTGCAGCCACAAGTTTTTCTTGATTGGTCTTCTTCTTAGGGGTAGGAGAAAGCACACTATCTTGTTCACAGATGCTCTTCAACTTGATTGTTTCTTCTGGCCTATCACCATCACCCCCTGATTGAGAATTTGCACTAGAGAACCTAACAGAGGGTTTCCCTGATGATACACTTGCACCAGATGCTTGCGTAGACCCATGTTCATTCTTTTGTGATGACTTAGGCTCTTGAACAAGACCAACAACTTGCCACCATTTCCCATCCAACCAGTCCTAAGTTCTTTTAAGCACTAGAGCAGCACGCACCCTCATATCTGAAATTTCACTTTGGCTCCAATCAACCCTAGGGTGGGATTTATCAGACAATTTTTCATATGCAGGATCTATGATTGTTGAATCCTCAGCTACATTTTTAGGAATTTGAAATGGCAGACCGAAAGCCTATATCTGGTTTAGCGTTAGCCTCATATAATCTCTTCTCAAATTTTTTTTCTCATTGACACAATCTTCCCAGAAATCTTTGAGAGATGGCTGATTCTGATATAAGCTCCCTCCATATAGATTATGCTTCACAAAACACTTACTGTCAAAATTAGCTCTCATAGACATATTCTAGAGGTTATATTCCTTGAGAATTCCTTCAGCTCCCCCGACCATCTGGTTTGTTTTGCACACAAAAGAAGGGGTCTCCAATGGGAAGACATACCCTCATTTCCCCATGTTCGTATACTTAATATTAATCATGGCCATTTGTCGACAAACTTCCAAAAATATCAGTAAATCTTCAGGATACCGAGGTAATTTAAATGGGGCTTTCTCATAATGCCCTATTCTCAGATAGGAAAACTTATCAAATTGGATATAAAAACTCCCAAATTTTGATACAAGAGTAATCAATTCAAGGGAAAGGCACATTTCTGGATTTCCATCTAGCTTCCTCATGACCTCCATTAAAAATGCATCATTAACACGACAAAAATCACTCATTCCAAATTGTTTAGTGAACTAAGGAAAGTGTTTATACACAGGCATATTAGAATTTGGGGTTCCTTGCGGCTTCAACCCAGGCCAAAAGGACCTCTGACTACCTACAATGTACGTCAGGCAAGAACACATACAAAAAGTAGCAGCCTTATGGAAATTAATTAATTTCTCATTCAAATGGAAGCAAATAACTTCAACCCAGTCAATGAAAATGTTCTCATCACAGACTATCAAGATAAACCGAAACATCCAATCCTCAAATAACTCAACCTGTGGATTCCCAACAATGTGGTGCAATAAAGCAATAGCATCTGCAATTTCTCCCTTAAAATGCAATCTTTTGAGTTTACTCGATAGTTGCGACTTACCTTTCTTTTCAGACTTCAACCAGGTTTTGGCCATGGAGTTCTTACACCAGTCCTTATTTGCTTTGAAAAATTCACCTGCCACTATGATAGACATGTCTTCTACAGACTCCCTTTCTGGAATCCCCAATGCACAGGAAACAACTTTAGGAGAATTTTTTGCAATTATAGTTATGTCTGCGGCTTTATTTCTCGTGTCTGTGGAATGTACCTTCTCACACATGCACTTATTAGGTCCACACTCAACACAACTTCTGGAAACCCTCCAACCTGAGCTAGCCCACTTTCTAAGAGTTTATATCTAGCTCAGACTTGTCGTCCCTCTCCAGGCACGCCCAAAATTCATCTAACTTAAAAGGTTTGAGCGTTGTATCCCTTATGCCGACCCAACGTTCACTTTGCATGAGCACAAATTTGCAGAGTACAACTTCACCATCCACTTATGCCATTATTTTTGATAGGACATGCTTAAAATGAGGAATTCAATTTAATATATCAAAAATATAGCCTTTAAACCTACATGCTTTTAGAAATTCCTGAAAAGACAACTCAAGTTTATTCCGTACATAGCATTCAATGAGATGTCAGATGACGATGCCTTTGAAAGGCAAGATAAGTCCATCATGTCGCATGGTCGTTGAAACTTGGAACCTCAAAACCAAAGTCTGAAGTTTCAATGTTTTCAAAACCTCTGACCCACCAAATAAATCCACACCATAACTCAAAGGTTACGTATGCATGAACTTAAGTTACTCAACAAAGTGAACCAAGTTGGGGAATTGAGTAGTTATGAAAATTTAGAACTCTGCGACAATGTGACATGTCACATGGTTATAAAACTCGAAGGCCTAGTGACTAAGCTTGCTTTGCTCCCTTATTTTGATTCTACAACCATACATCAAATGTTCATTGAATGGTTGAGTAATTTATGATATAAATAATAAACATGTGTTTTAAAGTTTTTTAATTTTTAACCATTAATACGCTCAGATTATCAAGGCCTTTTTAAAATGAATTACAATGTCACATTAATAGCACAACCATTAATAGCACTAAGCACATTAACACTTAACATTGCAATTGCAAAGGACTTAATAAAAGGAATTACAATGTCACATTAATAGTACAATCATTAATAGCATAGTAACACTTAACGTTGCAAAGGACTTAATAAAAGGAATTACAATGTCAAATTAATAGCACAACCATTTACTTTATTACAACTAAATTACAATGTCACATTTTTACATAGTACAAATACAAATGTAAGCGCAAGTGCCAAGCTTCTACTGGATTGTTGGTGAAAACGTAAATGTAATACATGTGTATTGCTTTATGTTTTACTTTTAAATCTGCATGCAATTATTTATTTATTTGCTAGGTAAAACATTGCTAGGGGCAACACCTTGTATTGATTATCAAAAAAGGATTACATGAGTTTCTATTTTTCAAAAAACCACCCTGAAGGCCTTTTCTGTCAAGTGACCGTCCCTAATTAGCTAGCCCACCCATATTTCCATGCATTAGAGAATTCATTACAAAATTGGCTTGAATTTTAGTATAGGCACTCTAAGACTTGGGACTGGCTCAATTACCCTATTACTGTTACTATTTCTATTCAACAACAAAAAGTTGAAATCATACCCAACCAAACTTTATCATTCATCATCATCCTCTAACTCTATGCATTTCAGGTACGCCTTGCAATTTGCAATCACCAGACAGTCTACTCCACATTTCTGGTGCATTGGGCTTTTGGCCTTTTCCTTCGGGTCCCTGGGATCATTTGCAAGCCATTCTTCCCCATCTCCAAGGTCCCAATCATCATCATCATCGGCTACAATTTCCTCTGCCAAACCTTTGTCCTCTGTGTATCTCATTTTCCACCCACGCGACAGATTGGTCGTCAGCTTTGCTGCCCTGAGGAGAAAGAAAATGCTACAGTCCCTTTTAGCCCATAATTTTTCAAATCCTTCTAGGTTAATGGTTCAGACCAAAGGAAACTTCATTACCTCTCTCCCTCTCATTCGCATCATGTAGTAGTTCTATGGCATGGGGATTTTCCTATTCTCATCCACATTATCTAGCGCCGCATCAATGTCACCCAACCATGTGTGCATGAAGACCATTTGGGTCAATTTTTTGCTTATCTCTTTCAAGAATCCCATATGCAAAAGGACTGCTAAGAACATTGTCGGAATCTCTGTATTTGCTCTAGCTCTATGATAAGCCTTCAGAAATTCTGGCCCAACCACTTGCTTGGTTGCCCAGAGAATTAGTGGATGGGTCGAATTCATCAGCCCCTGCAGTCGCTTATCGTTTATTTCCCCTTTGAAGGCCTGTTGTTGCTTCTCTGTGTCCAACTCCTCGCCCACAACTCGCCTTTCTGGAATTTTCTACCACTACTTCAAATTTTGCAAATGCAATGTGATAAATGGCTACTTATTCCACCTTTGCATGCAATTATTTCATAAATAGATAATACTGAATTTCATTTGTATTGCTTTATGTTTTACTTTTAAATTTGCATGCAATTATTTCATAAACATATAATAAATTATGGGCCACTAGTGCCGCTACCAGCCTGATTCGTGCAAACCAAAAAACCAACTTACTCAATTCATGTATCTTAAGCCTTACATGTACAATTAAAAATTAAAATGTTTAATTTGATTGACGTTTGGCTACATGCAAATTGTAACAAGCTGTCAAAATCACCAGACTCTAGTCAACACTACCAGTGCCACTCAAATGATATGAAATCATTACAAATCTTGTTTCATTAAAGCTATGAGTTGTCCAATCAATTGCTTTGGATGTTCAAAACTAAAAGATTAAGAATTTCAATTAAATGAAATGTAATACGTCAAGGCATTGAAAAGAGAGAAATTAGCCTTGATCTCGCCACGTGTCCCCATCTAATGGTTCTAGTGTTATTCCAGAGGTTTTAATTCGCAAGTCTATCGCTTCAGAGATTTACTTTCAGAATGCAACTACAACCATCCATCAAAAAATCATTGAATGGTTGTGGTTATATTGATTTTCCTTTACATCCTTTGGGTAAAATGTTCTTAAGTTTTTAAGCCTTGGTCCTACGTTCTTCCTAGGCAGTTCCTCTTTTAAAACAAAATTTTTGCACGTCCATATTTCTGCCACTTAAGTTCTTTTATCGCTCATCGCTAAAATCCAACCCATCAGGTTCATTACCACGATGATGAGCCTTGATCTCCCCATGTGTTCGCATCTAACGGTTCTAGCGTAATTCCAGAGGTTTCAATTTGCAAATCTACTACTTGAGAGATATACTTCTAGAATGCAACTATAGCCGTCCATTGAAAATTCATCAAATGGTAGTGGTCCATAATGTCGCGTGGTCGCTGAAACTTGAAACCTTAGAACCAAAGTCTGAAGTTTCAAAGTTGTCAAAACTTCCAACCCACCGACTACATAGATGACCAAGAAAGACTTGTAACTAAGGTTAGGAAAAGCACCAAAACCTCGACTTTGGTGAATTAAGATAGGAAAGGTGGCAAGGACGATGCATTTATGAAGTGAAGATCACGGGCAAATTTTAGCAAGTGGACATGACTGGAGGATCGATGGGTAATTAAGATCAGTATGTGTGGAGTTTGGAAAATTATTACCTCTTGCCCAGGCCTGGAATTTGACGGCCACCCCTACCTATCATATGAAAATTTTGTGACGATTTTATTCATTTAAATGCCTATCACTTTACGTTTTATGAAAAAATTTAACTGTCAAAAAAATATTTAATTTATATTTTTTTATAGAAAATCTTTTATATTAAAATATTATTGATTTTATCAATCATACATATTAAATAAATGCTATAAAATAAATGTTGTTGAATTTTTTTTATAGTTTAATCCTTAAATTCATCTATCTAAAAACATAAATTATTTGTAAAAGGAAAATAAAATTTGAACATGTTCACCAATAAAACCAAATGTTGTATTATCTAGAAAAAAATCAAAGTTGAGAATCACTGTAAAAAAATGCTATAAAATAAATGTTGTTGAATAAATCATATATATTAATATAAAGTGAAATTAGAAAGAATTATTCCAATTCTAAACTAATTTATATTTTTATCATAAACATTATTATATACTTTAGATTTATCTTCATCCATCAACTACCAAAAATTATTCCAATTTTAAACTAATGCTATAAAATATACTTTAGAAAGAATTATTCCAATTCTAAACTAATGCTATAAAATATACTTTAGATTTATGTTCATCCATCAACTACCAAAAAAATTGATTAACCAGAACAATTTCCATTTCCAACATATCAAATTATCCCTAATCATATTCGCCTGAAATCTACCCTTCCAACCATTGTTCGTGCCCCAAGGTGTTTTACAATTACAATGCAAATCCAGGCATAACCCCCAAAAAACAAAATCACAAACAAGATTTAGTACAGTAATCTTTTTTTTTTAAAACTTGTACTACTCATACGCCTTCAATGAATTACCCATCTCCAACGGCTCTATCTCCATTAACGGCTTCATCTTCTTCCTCGGACACAAACCCTTCTTTTCATGCATCTCTGCTCTAGTGATGTCTTTGAGATTCTCTATGACCTCCTTGACCTCCATTAGCTCGACATAGATTTTGAGTGCTTGCCACCCGCGCTCCACACCTTCTCGCCATAGAGCTTTGGTGCGTCCTTCTGGCCACCTGATAAAGAGATGATTTAAATCCGCGAGCTCTAGGCCTCCACCATCCATGCCTTCAACCTTAACAAGCCCCACTCCTGGTATCACCCGTTCCAGAATTCCTTCCATATCCTCTAAAAATCTTTGTGAACCAGAGTTTTCATTACTTTCCTCACTACATCCACCGACTCTCCTAAGTCCAAACCCCAAGCCATGACCAACGAATAAATATCCATATTGGTCCTGTATCTATGCTTTAATTTTTCAAAGCCATTACCCAAAATAAATTGAACTGCTTACGCCACCTGCACATCCTTGAAGAGAAATAAACCCCATAGTTGCTTCACAGACACTTTTCCAATGAAAGGGTCCAGCTTCCTTCGCGATGTCAAGGTGAAACCGGCCTCCATTATTTCTATGGTTCACTAGCTTCCAGACAACCACCCACCGTCGACCGGCTACATGAGATGTGTGTCTTTAATACATCTCAATTTTCCAGCCATCTCCATTAATGCCGATTCTGAAACATACATCTAGTGCTGGCAAAAAACCTTCATAAATGCTTCACTTTTTACGGAAACTTCCACGCCTCCTTCGCTTACTAAACAATGTTTAATTCACCAATTTTTTTTCTTAATCATTTGAAAATAGGTTTAATTCGCCAATGAATTTTATTTTTTAGTTTGAAAAAAAATTTAATCGCCAACAAAATTATTTTTTCTAGTTTGAAAACAAGTTTAATTCACCAATTGAAATATTTTATTGGTTTGAAAATAGATTTTAATCACCAATGGAAAAAATTTAGTAGTTTTAAAAAATTTGCATTTCGCCAAGATTTTCCACAGACTTCTAATTATTAGAAAAGGTTCGCCAATGGACATTATTTTTTTTTCACAAAAAACAAAAAAAAATTCCACTAAAATTAATATTTTTATTAGGAAGTATACAAGGTTCGCTAGGATTTTACACCTTCGCCGAGGGGGGGTTTCTTAAAGTTTTCCCTATAGATAATTGAATAATAGCCAAATTGGACAGGGAATCTCTTAGTGAAATTATTAGGTTATCTCAAAGGGAGGTTTTTGTATACTTAGACACTATTGTAGCTTACCAACACTTCACTAAGATGAAGAGTACATGATGCAATACTATTGTGAGACATTGGTTGGAAATTTCTAATAAAGGGAAATCACAAAGAAAAGCTTGCATAGATCACATTTCGTTGATGATATTTTAGATATTATTGTGCTTCTCCATAGATTAATTGATAATAAGGTTTCCCATCATTTCAAAGAATGAATTTATTTGTTTATTATTATTATTATCCATGGAGAACAATTCATTGATTGGGGCAATATAATTAGTGATAAGCTCCACTAGTAGCTTACCCAATTCTACCTCAACAAATTCTTTTATATTTCCTCGTATATTTTTATACCATAGACAACATAAGGGCTTGGTAGGGATTGGTCCCTATTGGTAATTTTGATGAGGTGACTCAAATTTATGGCCATTACTCACAACTCCAATTGGAGCATAGCTATACAAGCTTAATGAGAGAATGATACATTAACAATGCATGTAATCATAGAGCTTCAATGTGACATGAGTATGATAATATCTCTAAATGTTACTCAACTTATCAACACATATGGGAGCTAATTTATTCAATTTCAAAGATTCACTTACATTTGAGTTGGGGGTTTTATGGAATTCCTTATAATTTTCTAAAGTATGTAAGCAATAAATTTGTTATTGTTGAAGTTTGTAGGAAAATAGGTAAAGTTAATAAGAGGTGTAAGGAAAGGAACAAGGTGGTAATTCCTTTTCCTATTGGGCTAGTTCATTATTAGTGCAAAATATTATTTGATGCATTAAATATTGAGAGAGATTTAGTGAATTATACCATGCATTTCTTTGTCATGAGGTTCCCATTTTAAAACAAAAACAATGTCAAAAACATTCTACAACTTAGACTTGGTTTCCACCATCTTCCTAGAATTGAAGATTACTGGACTAACTATGAAAACCATTATGAAATTAGGAGAAGGTATTGGATGAGGTTATCCCTACGACAAATTAAATATTTCAAATTAAATGTAGATATCCAAGGTTTGGATGAGGATGCATCATATTTAGTGGATCCTATTTATTTCAATCACATCCAAACATAACTTCCCATCAACTAGGGTGTCAAATAAGTGAAGACTTTAGAAGAAAGGATGAAAGTAGTGCTTCAGAGGACACAAGAATGGGTAATGGAGAAGACTAAAAAAAAATCAACCACAAAGTCTTTTGAAGCAAAGGAAATTGTAGAGTAGAAGGTAGAGAAATAAGAAAAATCTTCTCCTTCCTTATCAATCAACTCTTGATTTTATTGTAAAAAAAGGAATAGACAATGATGAAGATCCTCTAAAGAGGAGGAATCCCGAGAGAACATGTAAAGATATATCCAA
The DNA here is from genome assembly GCA_007258455.2 of Sequoia sempervirens. NCBI lineage: Eukaryota > Viridiplantae > Streptophyta > Pinopsida > Cupressales > Cupressaceae > Sequoia > Sequoia sempervirens. The sequence continues at coordinate 29,562,342 of VDFB02109042.1, forward strand.
GGGGAAAGCAAAGAAATATAAGCAAAAGGATAACTTGGAGGCTGTTAAGGAGGAACCAATTGAAAAATAAATTATCAAAGTTGCATCCTCTCTTTATTGGGTAAGTACCTCCTCATCTTCCCCATCTCATTCATCACTAGCTTCCTCACCACAACATTCACTTCAAACTACCCCCACTTGGACTAATACCATGCCTCCTTCCTCACCTAATGTCTCATCTTTTGATAATTCCAGGTGTCCATTCACCACACCACCCATGAGACCATTGGGGTTCTAACCAAATTTCATTGATGCTTCCCTTGATACTCTATTTGGTCATCCTACTTCTTTGCTAAAAAAAAAATCTCTCAAGTAAGAGAAAATGTAGCCTAATTTAATATTCCTTAATTTTTTTTATTTCCAATCTATTTCAAAGGTCACCTTAACCTAAGAAGGCCAAGGCTACTTCTAGGTTGATTTAAGATTCTACTTATGACAATATGTATGTAGCATTTACCCATCCTTCAACCAAGAAAGACATTAGTGAGGTAACTAGGAATGATTTTAATATTACATAAATTAATTTGGGCCCCTCCTCACATGATGGGAATATTCATGATTTTCAAGTGGTAGTTGTTAAGCTAGTTGAAATAACAAAAAAGGATAAACACTCTAAAGATGAACTCTATCAATTTTATCTACCAAATTAAAAATATATAAATTTACAAAATACTCTTGTATCTACGAATTGTCACAAAGAATTATTAAAGTGACCTTGGTTACTACCTTTTACCATAACCTTACATCTATCTATCTATCAATATACCAAATGTATTAAATTCTAGACTTGAAAGCTAACACATAGAGATAATATTCTAACTTCCAATATTCAAAATATTTTTTCATGTCCTTTGTAATTCTAATAAAACAATTATCATAGAGATAATTTCATTTAAAAAAATGAATACAACAAAATAATCTATAAAGTTGAATTTAGATATATTTTGAAAAAGTTTAAATTGTTTAATAATCACAATATAATATAATATAAATCATAAATGTTTTTGACACATGAGTTTATATTTCAATAATTTAAGACACTCAAATTGCTAAGAAAGACATTTAATAGTCCATAGATTGATAGGTGAGTTGAATTCCATTATTATAAAAAAAGGTTAAAATTTTGATACTCGTAAGATTGTAGTTCTAAGTTTCTAAAGATACATAATTGTAATTAGCTACCAAATTAATCATATTGATCATTGCTACACCTTCCATCACCATGTGTACTTTTATGTTTTTAATTTAATTATAAATTTAGGAATCCAATGGTCATAATATTGCCAAGTTCCAACTCTCTTTTCAACTCCATTAAATATGATACCTATGATAGTAAAGAGTTTCTAACTACAACATCTCACATTAAGAATCAATGGTATCCCTAGCTGACATAAAGAGTATAAACATGGGATTATATGCCACTTTTACATATCCTATGTGTGGAAGAGACACAGCCTACAAGTTAAGGATAATATTTTTTATTCAAAATTAGACAATTTTAAATATGAAATGTGATAATAACAAATTGAAATGAGAACTTTTGATTTATTTTTTTGAAAAGAGAACTTTTGATTGTTTTCTAATATAATCTTAAGTCACACTAAAATGGATAATCTACAAGCTAGTGTATAGTAAAATCATTAGAATTTGCACATTCTCTACAAGTTTCAAAAACTTTGTTTGGTCAAAGATAAAAAATAGTAAATATTTTTTAACTCTAAAAGACAACCACTATAGCATAGTGGTAGTGCATTCACTTTGTAAGAAAAAGGTTGTGAGTTTGATCCTCACTAGGGCTTAACCTTCCATTCTTCAATGTTGGAGATGATAGTCATCTAAGTTTAAGTTTGATTAGTCTCAAAAAAGTGAAACACTTGACAAAAATTTATACTTGCTATTTGTTGACCATAATAGAGAACTATAGTTGGGTGCTTGTTGAAAATTAAAAAAATCATTTATGTTTGTTGTTGATAGGTTAAAAAGGTTAAATATTAACATTTCCCTTGTAGTGTAGAAAAATGTATCCCTCTACATTTTCACACTTGTTTGAGCCCTCCCTACTAAAATTGGGCTTCCTTATGCCTTATTTGGTCCTATTTTGCATCGACAAGCCTTATTTAATGCATTTTTCCAAGGATAATCCCGACACATATCAAATGACCAATAAAAAAATGTTTTTGGGTTATGTGTCCCATATTTAGCGATATGGGACTCATATGCCACCTTGGGTGTATGGGTCCCACCTAAGTTTTGGGGCCTAATCCAAAATATTGCATAGAACTTAACATTTCTTGAAATTTGTGTCCCAAGCCTAGGCTACAAGGACTCATACGCCCCAACTAGCGTATGAGTCATGCTTTAGCTTGGACCTATTTTGAATTCAATTATTGGTAGGATTTTATTATCCTAGATTTGATGTTGGCTTGTAGTGTTGAAATTTCGAGAAATTTGGCATAAACAAGTATAAATACAAGGTTATTTCAGATATTTTCTCCTAGCAAGTTTACTAGTCTCCTAGAAGTTTTATGCAAGCATTACTATAGAAATTTTATGAGATCAAGAGCATTCAAGAGCATTCAAGAGTTGATTATCAAGCATTTGGAGAATTTATTCAAGATTCAAGCATCATGTCGAAGTCTTCATGCATCATGTGTGTTTCTGAGCTAACATTTGTGATGTACGTTTACATGATTCAAGCAAGCATTCAAAGACATTATCTCATATCAAAAATCAAGAGTCAAGATCTACATTCATGCTAGCCATTTTGTACAAGTTTGTAACATTTGTCTCAAGGGTTTGGTGAGTTGCAACATTGCATATTGTTCATTCATCATTCCTTCATTCTCTTTCTATTTCATTTCAAGGTTTGATTACCAAAACAAGGTTTGACCAAGGAAAACCCCTATCCACTAACAAATTAACATTTTTCTCCCTCTACATGTGTGATTGCAGATCTAGGTGTCTTGAGACTTGAAGATCCTTTGAATACAAGATTGCAAGATTGAAGAAAGTTTCCAAAGTTGTTAAGAAGTTGTCATCTTCACAGAAAGTCACCTACAAGCCAAAATTCAAAGTTTCTGACTCAGATATTGGACATGAGAGAAGTTGCAAAAGATCATTAGAGGATACCATAGTTTTAGCCAAAGCCTGATACTGGGACTAAATCACCACCTTGAGCGTATGAGTCCCTGTATACCACTTTTTAGCCATTTCCTATAGATCTTGATTGATGAGTTGTATATTCCAATTTCAACCCGAAACCCTAAACTGAGACTAAATTGCCCAGTCTGGTGTATGAGTCCTAATTCACATCAAAAGTCATAATTTCATGATTACAGACCTTGTTTTGGACATATTCAGTCTTCCAGGTGCACCTCTTTTTATCTCTAGTTCATTATTCTAATTTTGAGTTTCATTTTCTAAGTCATATAGCTAGATTTGCATATTGCTTTCATTTCCATCTTTCTAAGCACTTGCTTAGTGGTGAACCCCCCCTTTTTAATCTCACCCAAGGAGACCTTATAGCAATCTCTTTTCCTAATTGGATCATTAGGTTGAGATCTCTAGGGTTTCCTTGAATGAACTAAGAGTGAAATAAGAAGGTAATTACCCCTTTTGTGTGTTCCATCTCCTAAAAGGTGGAGCACACACTATTTCCTTGTGTTCATTTTGGTGAACCCAACCTTTGGAAACCTTATTTCTGATTTAGAGTGTATTTCAGTCCTAGATCTAGCTTACATTAACTTTGCATTAGATCTTGCATTAGTTATTTGCATTTAGGGCTTCTAAACATCGCATTAGTGAAAAGTGCATCTAGGTTGCATTTTGCATCTCAAATCAATCAGTTTCACAGAAAAATTGTAATTGCATACAGTCAAGACAATATACAAACTAGAAACCTTAAAATTCACTCAAAATTTGTTGAATTTAGTGTCAAAACCCTAATTTGGGATTCATTCACCCCTTTGGGCGATTTAGTCCCCATACAGGTTGTTTTACCTAATTTCTGGGAATTTTGTGTTGACTTTTTTTCAGCATATGAACCCTTCAAAAACCCTAATTGGGACTCATCTGCCCCTCTGGGAAATTTAGTCTTGTATCAGACCTGTAACTGCATTTTACAGCATTAAAAACCTTGTTTATGTGTTTTTGTTTGGTGTTGTTAGATCTCTATTTCAGATTACTGAGTTTTTGTTTCATTCATTTCATTAAATCTAGCTTAGTTTGGTTTCATTTCAAGTGCATTTGTAAACTTAAGAATCAAAATTAAAGCATATCATATATCTCGTGTTCATTGCATTTATCTTGCATTCATTTATTGTCCCTTGCATGAGCTTTACAACTTGGTGTCCTATTGCTAATACTATAGTGAGATGTAGTTCAAGACTCATGTCATCCTGTGATAACACACTCATCATGGATCTTGGGTTATCTAGCTCTTTCACTCATAGTGTTGACACTAGTTCACTAGGTATGAACCATACCCTTGATAATTGTTTACCTTCAAGTAGCATGCCAAGTGTTGAAACAACGGTTGCTAGTGTTCCTCAAGAAAACATAATCCAAATCCATGAAGAATTAACAAATCTACAACATCAAGTGAGTACTAAAAACATTTCCAACATTGCTATTTGTACCATAGATAACATACATCGCATGATTGAAAGTGAACAAGGAATAGAACTTGCACATAACCTAGCTTAGATTTTTGGAAAACATCTTAACTCAACAAGTAGTTGCGCTCAACCTTTGAACAATGTCCACAGTCAAGGAGGAACTCAAATTCCTCCTCTCACAACCATTGCCTCTATTCCTGCCTATACCAATCCTCAAGTTACCACAACAATGCAACCTACTAGTGATGTCTTTCCTACCTTGGGTATTTCCACTAGCAAACCTTGTACCTTTGTGGCATCTCACGTTATATCTCCCACCATTGTGCCTCCCATAAGAATTCCATTCACTTCCCCCTCAACACACATATACACCTCCACCATATTCACCTCCATCTCAAAATACAACCAATGACACCATTCTTAACCAACTCTTGTAGAATGTTTCATCCCTTCAATGACAAATTTCCACCATAAACCAAAATCAAAATGGCCAACCTTCATACTATATCAAAAGCAATCCCTTATCCTTGGATATATTAAGAACGCCAATACCACAAGGTATAGAGATTCCTAGGTTTGAGAAATATGGGGGAAAGGAGATCCTTCTAACCATGTTTCCATTTATACCCCCTTATCTAGTGACTTTGTCCTTGAGGATAAGATTTTCCCTAGGTCCTTGAAAGATACTGCCTTCGAATGGTTTTCAATGTTACTGAATAACTCAATTCATTCATTCAATGAAATTGTTGATGCCTTTATCAACCATTTCCAAGTGCACATGAATCCTAAGATGATATTAGCCGATTTGATGAGATGTAAGCAAAAGGATGATGAAAAGGTTACTGATTTCATTTCATGCTACCAAATGCTTTATTCCCAAATCGACGTAAAGATTCCCAATCCTCACCTTCAATGATTGTTCATTGAGAACTTGCAAACTAAGATATAAGACAAGATTGGAATGATGAAGTTTCCTTCCTTTGTACACTTGTGTACTGACCTTCATGATTATCAAAACTCGGTTAGTAGTCATGAAATAAAACCTACCTTTAGCCATACTAAAAAGTCTAAATCTGCAAATCAAAATAATTACCAACCTTTTAGAAAATAGAATAAAGGCTTTCTTCAATTAAATACCCCTCAACCAACTCAACATGTTTATACCCAAGTGGCTGTTATAAAGAAGACAAATCCTTTTACATTTGGGGATCTGGCTAGACAATTTACTCCCTTACCCGATACCCTCCAGAACATAATGTTTCAACTTCTAGAATAGAAAATGATCTCCTTACCTCCCATTCAAACTCCCAATCCTAATAAGACTTTACCTCTAAACTTTAAATCAAATTTCTATTGTCATTATCATAGACAAAATGGAAATGATACGAAACATTTTAAGCATCTTAAAATTTTTGTGCAAGACCTCATTGATTCTAGTCGACTTCAAATTGGAGGTGTTAATGATCAAGGTAATAAATTTGTTGCCTCTCCCAACCAAAACTTGTAAATATTTACCAACCCTATTACAAATCATAATATTTCATTTGTCAAAGCTAGTGAAATTAAGAAGAATGATGTGATGAATGTTGACACGAATGATGACAACATGGATACTAATGAACAAAATCATGTGAATGATGTGGTTGGATTTATTGAAATTCAACCTCATAAGGGCCAAACTAAAATGCCTCTTGGCATTTCTTTCTCATCCAAAGATATAATTAGAAATGCACCTAATGGTCCTCTTTACATAGCTAGTTGAATCAATGACAAGCCCACTAATGGGATATTAATTGATCTCATTTTTGGAGAGAAGGTCATCACCAAAGAATTCTTACTTATGCATGAACTCCATCAAGAAACATATGATAAACTAAAAGCATGGATAAAAACACATAATGGTTTTGCTTGCCCCATGATGGGATCGATCACCCTTCCTCTAAAAATCGGACCAAAACAAATAGATGTCTCATTCTCCATCATCCCGATGCCGGATCAATTTCGTGTGAAGCTTAGTTATCCATGGCTATGCTCCATAGAAGTCATCCCGTCGGTTGGGCATAAATGTTTGAAGTTTCCCTTTGACAATGAAATCTTTACTGTGCACCATAGTGGCTTTAATCCTGTGTCTTCCCGTGGGAACTTTTCATTGGATTTCTTTTGGCCTGAGCCTATGGAACTTATTAAACCTTGTGAGGATTTCTTTTTCAAATCCTATCAAAAGTTTAAGGAAAAATACATATCAAAAATATCACTTCAAAACATGCCTCAACCTATGATTGAGCCTCCTATCCTTGACGAAACTATGATAGAACAAAAAATTGTTCCAAATAACTAAGACCAACCCAAGATAGATCCTTTGCCTATCTCATAAAATGACCAAGAGACAACCAAAATAATTTTGTCATGCCTCCTAAGATAAAATAGGTATACAAAGCTAAAGGGAAAGTGGTTGAAGAACCTCCTATGGTTCCTTCCATTCCTCCCCTAAGGGAAGAGAAGAAACCTATGGTTGATAAACCTGCTCCTACACAAACGCAACTTGAAAATCATACGAAAAGAAACAAAAATGATAGAAAGTGTAGGCGTAGACGTCATGCTATTGTTCGAAGGTCAAAAAAAGAGAATAACAAAGAAAATCAACATCCAAACTTGACTGAAGCAATACATGACGAGTCTCCCTCTTCGCCACAACAAAAAGATCATATATCACAACTGTAACAAGAGCTAAATCCTTCTTTAAACATTATCATTCAACATCCCATTGTGATTAACTTGGATGATGATGATGATGAGATTACTAAAATTAATGAGGAAGAGCATAATGAGTTGAATACATTATTTTCCTCTTCTATGAGCTTAAATGATAATTCTCCTAGGAAGAGTGTTGAACTTGGTGATGACCCTAACACTTGCTTTTTTCCCTTTGATAGTTGTTTGCCTTTCGCATTCAATGAACAAGATTTGGATGCAAACGGCCTGCTAATAGGTTGACTCACATGTGCCTTACTAGTCTCATCTTTATTTCTTTTATGTGATTGCATGTGTGTAATGTGGCCCCCTGTACTATTCTATTTGATATATCTCTCTTTGTGCATTCCTCTATTTGTATCAACATTCTTCTTTATGTCGTAAACATTTTATCTTTTCATTGTCTTGTGTTTTCCTTTCAGGGATGACACAAGGTGTCGAGACATTTAGGTCTCTTCCATGTTGACCCAAAATATTTTCTTTGTTTTTGCTCTCTTTGTGTCATTCCTCCTATTCCATGAATATTTGGGGAATGATGACATTTTTGAGCTCTCTAACAACATTGTAGCAAAGACATACTAACCCTGAATCTGTGGATCCTATTGATGTGTTTTTTATGCAATTCTCAACACATGAAATGCATAGATGCACTACCTCTCTTGAAAGACAATCTTCCACAATTAGATTGCAGAAAACTATCCCAAGGTCTCTAATGTTAGGTCTTGATAGTGCTTGGAATATCTCAGTTGATTTATGTGATTTTCTGGAATCACAAGGCGGACTTACAGATGAGTTACAAAGTGTGGGAAGTTGGGCTAGCAAATGCAATTTTAAAGTGCTGGAAGTGAATGAACAGTGGCTTCCCACTCAAAAAAGCAAGCTAAAACCCACCAAATTCATCTGATTTAGCTTCATGGTGATGCTTGAGATGCTACTCTAACCAAGGACTAAAAGAAATAGCAAAAGGATAAGGGTTAAGAAAGCTGTTCTAATCCTAAGCTATAAATGAATAGTAACAATGGTGGCTGCTACAGTAGACAAACTCCCTAAACTGGGTTTTGCTTGGCCAAGAGGAACCTACAGTTACACAAAACTAGTGCAATCTTCTAAGGACTATAGATTTTCAGATTGCACCTGCACATCATGCACATGCGATTGAACTAAGTTGCAACATTGAAATCAAGAAGCCTAGGATAACTTTACACAGCAGTTTGTCATCAACAAGTGCTAAAAGTATGGGTTGAAAGTTCATCAAATACCATAACAACAATTCCCGTTATCACTTCCATTCAAGAAACTAACACTAAAAGTAAAAAGGGAAGTAGAAACATGCATGCAAGATGAGAAAAATCAAAGAGAACATCCATAAAATCATGCAATGTTGTCTTCTATTGCTGTAAATGCCTTTTACACCAGCTCTCCAACCTTTTACAAATGAGGGGCAAGCCCTTATTTATAGTTTTCCAAAGCCCAAATGAATGGCTAGGATTGAATTACATCGAATGACCCAGATTTGTTTACATTAGGGTTTCACCTACCCTCCATTATCCAGTAATTTTAAAATACAATTTTGTCTTTTCCCTATTTTGTCACCTAGTGCCCAAGTGTTGTAGCAGTTTTTGTCATTTAGCTAATTTCCCTTTTACTATAGCTGAAACTGCCTGAAAGCTGCCTTCTTACTTGATGTGTTTGCAGTGTTCTTTATTGGATCAAATGGGCCTACCGACGACTAACATCAATGGATTGGTTGCCCCTGATTCAGGGGGGGACAAGTCATCATCATTTGGTGAAAAGTAGGATATCTCCCCATGCCTTCTTCAATGCCACCCCCTTGGAATTTTTGTCATTGACTTCCTTGGCATAGGCCTTCTTCTAACGCCAACCCTGTTGGTGGGTGCTAGGGGGAGAGGCGAACATGAAATGAATGGTGACAGGAGTGATGTGCTTTTCCTTGTTGAATTTTCTCAATGGGTCTCTTGACGAACCTGCAGTAGGCTCCTTGAATCCTACATACATGAAGTGTCATAAGTGCTTTCATACACAAATAAAGACAAACGTTAGTCAAACCTTGCAAACTCCCTATTAGATCCATCCATGCATCATAAAAAGATCATAATATTCATATTTGGAGCTCATTTGGACCATAAACATTAATTCTTTCCCAAGGGGGGCGGGCGGCAAGGCGGGCGATGAACGGAAGGTGGAAGGAAGGCAACAACGAACGGGGGACAACAAGCTGAAAGGGAAGTTCCCAGACCTCACAAAACTTAGCAAAACCAAGATTTTTCAATTATTACACATGGGAAAAGGGGAAGAAAGAGCGCCAAGAAAAAATTCCTCAAGATTGGACTCATTTAAAAAAAAGTGGAAGTTTAGAAGGGGAAATTCGGAGGGTCATCGTCCTTTGAAATGGCAATGAGCACATAGCGGCTTGGAAGGAAAGTCCCGGAAACTCCCACGGAGGGGTCAGGTCCCGGAGGCCGGGTTGTTGGGGGCCGATGAAAGTTCAAAATGGCCAAGGAGGGACGGAATCCTGGAAATGGCCATAGAGGGGCCGAGTTCCAGAGGTCAGGTCGCTAGAGGCCGGTGAAAGTTCAAAACGACCAAGGAGGGACGGAGTCCTGGAAACGGCCATGGAGGAGCCAGGTCCCGGAGGCTAGGTCGTTAGGGGCCGAAAAAAGTTCAAAATGACCAAGGAGGGACGAAGTCCCAGAAATGGCCACGGAGGGGCCGAGTCTCGAAGGTTGGGTCGACGAGGGCCGACAGAAGGTCAAAAAAGCCACGGGGGGCTGGGTCCCAGAATGAAATTTTTGCAACTTCCCGAAACTTAACGAAACCTTGGCAGTTCACTTAGGAACCACAAAAAAATCCCAAATCCATAGGAAACTTGTCCCCAAAGTCAAAAATGAAGGAAAAAGCAAATCGAGCGAGTAGGGAAATCCGACCAAGGAAATTCGGCAGGGTGGACCCAGAGGACCCGAAGGACTTAGAAAATTTGTGGGGTGAAACATGGTCGACTTGAAATGATACTATCAGGATCGCTGACCATTTTAGATGCAAAAATTAGGGGCACGCAAAATGAGGCAACGACACAAAATGACTCGGCAAGGCAATAGGAAGAGAGGGTCCCCGTTCCGAACAGGGCGTGTGTGCAAAACATGCACAACAAATGGTGACTCATTGGGGAAATGATCCATAGCATTTTGATGAAAAACTAGAATCACAACCCTAGAATCTCTGGTTCCGACCTTCACGCTAGGGAAAATAAACCAGACGCTCAACCAAAGGATCAAAACCACTAGCCAACCCAACCTTCAGTATGCTGAAAATCCAAGTGTGTGCAGTTGCATTAATTCCCATCCTTCAGTTGCTACAGGAACCCAAGCTCTGTCAAGTTAAGCTACGTAGTTTATTCTAACTCCAAAAGCATCTAGGACATTGCCTCATTTCCAGTCAGACGTCCATAGCCCCGACGAGGTTGTTGATGTGATTCTCCCGAACATTGCTCTATTGTCGATTGGGCGTCCATAGCCCCGATAGAGTTGCTCGGATACCCCTGAAAAGTTGAATTTTCTCTTTCTTTTAATTTTCAATGTTTTATTTCTTTCTTTCTTTTCTCTTTCCAGCTCTCTTATTTCAACCCACAAGCATTGAAGCTCGTGCTTAGGGCTGAGAATCACAGTGGTACTAGAGCAAAATTTTAGATTTTTCACTTAACTAGACTTCACAAAAGGCCCTACAGTGACCGTCAAATTAATAAGATGTGAGAGATATAAGATTCTAGAATACATCAGAATCAAACCAACCAATGACTTATCCTCTTTGAATCAAGCACCCAGATCACTTGACACCAATAGAAGATCCTCACCATCCACTCTGAAAACTTGATTATAGTTTGACAAAGAAATACGTAGAACAACCCCAGGCGATAAGTATGGTTGTTGTGCGCACAGATGTGCCCAGCTAAAAGTAGAGGGACCCCGAGCAAAACAACAACAAAACGGAAGCAAAGTGAACACCAAAACTAACCAAAGCATAACAGTGAAAGAAAACAGTAAAGAAACTACCCTAAAGCAAGCAACCTATAGCACACCAACTAACCTAAGGAAAGTAGGAAAGCGAAGTATTTACAGGAAACCTACACTACTCAAAACGGGCTATGTACAAAGATATTTACAAAGCACTATGTTCAGGCAGGGCAAGCCAACATTAACATTCATTGGATTTCATAATGCATGCACAAGCAAATGGGAAATCATTATCATTCTTAACCATGCAAATTTATCTTTATATTTTGAAAAAAGAAATTCAATGTTGCAGCACTCAAGTTCAATCACGTCATCATGAAAAATCAGCAATTGAGGAGGCTCGCTGAACCCATGGTTAATCCATAAACATGTTTGTTTTCCCTCGTTCCCATAATCAAAATAATAAGTGCAGTTACGAGAAATAATAGGGGCAAGGAAGGATATAACCTGTATTTCATCATGTAGAGGTGACAGCCTTTGACAATCGAGAGCAAGCACTACATTGTCAATAGGCGCATTGGCAGCCTCAGGCGGGCGTAGTGGAGGGTGTAGCACTTTGGACATTAAGCTTGCATAAGACTGGAGAATGGGGCATCAAACACCCCTTCCAATCTTTGTGTGGAATCCACAACCTCCATTGGCTATTCTTTGAGGAAGTACACCTCATCTACCTGGGTTTCCATTTCCCAAACCTCTTCTTGATTGTTGTCTTCAAGGGGTAGCATGTTGTCCCATCTCCTTTCCCAGGTGTCGACCTTACTTTCATGATGTTATGTGTCATGGGACGATGAAATGCATGAATCTATCCTATTGCATCCATCTGAATATGAAGGAGGATCAACAATGATCATGGTGGAAGGACTCCAAGTTGCATTTTGTAGTTGGTTGGGTGCTTCATCTCTACTGGCAGCCATCTCAACACCTCTGCCTTTGTCTTCTTCTCTTTGTTGTGCATGCATTTCCTTGTGGCGTTCAGTCATTTCTTCTTGGTCACCATTATTGTAGACAAAGAAGGAACCCCTCTCCCACTCTGGAGGCTCTTGTATTTCATCAACGGGAGGGGCAAGTGGTATGCCTTCATCGCTACTATCTTCTAGAATGTATTCTTCTTCTTCAGTGTTGGTGTACCTCCGCAATACAACCCCCAATGGAAAGAAGTCATCAAATGATGGCACCTCATCAAGGGGACCAAAATCCACTACGCAATCTCCCTCTAAGGACTCACCAAAAAGCATATTGTCCATGGTACACAACTGCTCTTCAAGAGGAAGAACTTCTTGATGACTGGTGGACAACATTCCCGCTTGGTCTACTTCATCACTTAGAGGCTTGAGATTTTGTTGCCATCCTTCTTCTATTGCTGCCCCAATATCCTCTTGAGGTCCACCTTCAGCTGAGCCATCACTTGATTCAGGCTTTTGGTCTTCTTCTTCGATATGGGTAGCAAGTAGAGGAGGTCAGGCACTTGGCTACTCCACTTGTCCTCTAACTTGTTCAATAGCCTCTTTGCATAGCTCACAAACAAACTCAGAGTGTGATGAATCATGAAGTCTGCACCAATTCGGCAGTAGTAGTACCTCCAAATCCACATGGTATTTCAGCTATGACCAATCCTTTGCTAATCTAGAGACGAGCTAGTCATATCTTTCCACTACTGGGTCCTCATCATCACTTGAAAAAGAAGCTTGATGGTAGAAAGCTGTGGCAAGTGGTTGTTCCCATTCCTCCAAACTTTCATTTTCAGATTCTCTATCACTGTCATTGACGAAGGAGAGGTCTTCTAATCTAATTTCACTTATACCTTCGTCATCATTTTCTACTGCTCCAAGGTTGTCAACCTTTTCTTCTTCCTGTTCTTTAGCATCTTCATTGGCTGTCCCAGCATGTGATGTTGTAGACTTTGCTGATCCATCCTCAACTGCCAATGGTTATTCCTCTAGATTGGGGGACTGCTCTTTGCTAGTAGAGGAAAGGCTTTCCAACTCCCTTCTGACTGTATTTTTATCATAGCTCTCAGCTGTCCTATGGGAATCAACTTCTTCCTTTTCATTTTCAGCTTCAACGTTCGTTGTCCCAACACTAGTTTGTGTTGAATCCCTTGGTTCCTCTTCGATGTGTTGTCCTCTAGATGTTGACAACTCTTTGGCCTCATGGGGTGACTCGTCCTCCTTGATAGTTGGCTGCTCCAACTTGTTCGAACAACCCTTGGCTTAAGCGATGATGTTCGTGCATGATGAGCAAGTGAATTCAGAGTGGGGTGCATTGTAAAATTTGTACCAACAAGACATCAATATTTCCTCCAATCTTGGTCTGTCTTTGCTGCCCAAACATTCTTGGAACAACTCCTTGAACAACTTTGTCGCCATGGTTTTCAATTCTTCCTGTGGGTCTTCGGGGGCCAAGGGCTGGTATATTTCCCAAAAGGGAATTTCTCCTTGCAAGACTCTTTCAACTCTCTCCAAGAATGTTAGACACCCCAATTCATTGTGTCTGCTAGTGCAATGAATTCTACACTTATTTGTTGATGCAAATTGATGCAACGGTTTCCTCAATCTTCTATTTAAATCTGCATGTAGCTGAGTGATGTCAATTTGTGCATGCTGCTCCATTTTGACTTAGCTTCTACTTGCCTTAAGAATTTTCTGATTTTTAGCATTAAAAGAGATTTTCTTATCTCAGATTTATTCTTTGAAAGTTCTCTTTTCAACTTCTAACTTTCAGCTTTGTAGCCTCAACATGCCATGCCCTCCTTCTAGCGCCAGTTTTGTTGATGTGTTTTTTATGCACTTCTCAACACAGGTAATGCATAGATGCACTACCTCTCTTGAAAGACAATCTTCCACAATCAGATTGCAGAACACTATCCCAAGGTCTTTAATGTCAGGTCTTGATAGTGCTTGGAATATCTCAGTTGATTTATGTGATTTTTTGGAATCACAAGGCAGACTTACGAATGAGTTACAAAGTGTGGGAAGTTGGGCTAGCAAATGCAGTTTTAAAGTATTGGAAGTGAATGAACAGTGGCTGCCCACTCATAATAGCAAGCTAAAACCCACCAAATTCATCTGATTTAGCTTCATGGTGATGCTTGAGATCCTACTCTAACCAAGGACTAAAAGAAATAGCAAAAGGATAAGAGTTAAGAAAGTTGTTCTAATCCTAAGCTACAAATGAATAGTAACAATGGTGGCTGCTATAATAGAAAAACTCCCTAAACTAGGTTTTGCTTGGCCAAGAGGAACCTATAGTTACACAAAACTAGTGCAATCTTCTAAGGACTACAGATTTTCAGATTGCACATGCACATCATGCACATGCGATTGAACTAAGTTGCAACATTGAAATCAAGAAGCCTAGGCTAACTTTATACAACAGCTTGTCATCAACAAATGCTAAAAGTATGGGTTGAAAGTTCATCAAATACCATAACAACAATTTCTGTTATCACTTCCATTCAATAAACTAACACTAAAACTAAAAAGGGAAGTAGAACCATGCATGCAAGATGAGAAAAATCAAAGAGAACATCCATAAAATCATGCAATGTTGTCTTCTATTGCTGCAAATTCCTTTTACACTAGATCTCCAACCTTTTACAAATGAGGGGCAAGCCCCTATTTATAGTTTTCCAAAGCCCAAATGAATGGCTAGGATTGAATTACATCGAATGACCCAGATTTGTTTACATTAGGGTTTCACCTACCCCCCATTATCCAGTAATTTTAAAATACAATTTTGTCACCTAGTGCCCAGGTGCTGTAGCAGTTTTTTCATTTAGCTAATTTCCCTTTTACTATAGCTGAAATTGCCTGAAAGTTGCCATCTTACTTGATGTGTTTGCAGTGTTTTTTATTGGATCAAACGGGCCCGCCGACGACTAGCATCAATGGATTGGTTGCCCCTGATTCGGGGGGGATAGGTCATCATCATTTGGTGAAAAGTAGGACAGCTCCCCATGCCTTCTTCAATGCCACCCCCTTGGAATTTTTGTCATTGACTTCCTTGGCATAGGCCTTCTTCTAACACCAACCCTGTTGGTGGGTGCTAGGGGGAGAGGCGAACATGAAATGAATGGTGACAGGAGTGATGCACTTTTCCTTGTTCAACTTTCTCAATGGGTCTCCTGATGAACCTGCAGTAGGCTCCTTGAATCCTGTGTACATGAAGTGTCATAAGTGCTTTCATACACAAATCAAGACAAACATTAGTCAAACCTTGCAAACTCCCTATTAGATCCATCCGTTCATCATCAAAAGATCATAATATTCATATTTGGAGCTCATTTGGACCATAAACATTAATGCATTCCCAAGGGGGGTGGGCGCCAAGGCAGGTGACGAACGAAAGGCAGAAGGAAGGCATACAGCGAAAGAGGGACAACAAACCAGAAGGGAAGTTCCTAGACCTCACAAAACTTAGCAAAACCAATATTTTTCAATTATAGCACATGGGAAAAGTGGAAGAAAGAGTTCCAAGAAAAACTTACTCAAGATTGGACTCATTTCAAAAAAAGTGGAAGTTTGGAAGGGGAAAGCCGAAGGGTGACTGCCCTTTGAAATGGCAATGAGCACACGATGGCCTAGAAGGAAAGTCCCAGAAACGGCCACGAAGGGGCCGGGTCACCGAGGGACAGCGGAAGTTCAAAATGGCCATGGAGGGATGGAGTCCCGGAAATGGCCACGGAGGGGCCGGGTTGCCGGGGGCCGACGAAAGTTCAAAACGGCCAAGGAAGGACGGAGTCTCGGAAACGGCCATGGAGGGGCTGGGTTCCAGAGGCCGGGTCGTCGGGGGCTGGCAAAAGTTCAAAATGACCAAGGAGGGACAAAATCCCAGAAACGGCCATGGAGGAGCCGGGTCCTGAAGGCCGAGCCGCTGGGGGCCGACGAAAGGTCAAAACGGCCACAGAGGGGCCAGGTCCCGGAATGAAATTTTTGCAACTTATCGAAACTTAAAGAAACCTTGGAAGTTCATTTAGGCACCACAAAAACATCCAAAATCCATAGGAAACTTGTCCCCAAAGTCAAAAATGAAGGAAAAAGCGAACGAGCGAGCAAGGAAATCCGACAGGGTGGACCCGGAGGAGAAAATTTGTGGGGTGAAACATGGTCGAATTGAACTGATACTATGAGGCTCGCTGACCATTTTAGACACCAAAATCGAGGGCACGTAAAATGAGGCAATGACACAAAATGACTCGACAAGGCAACATGAAGAGAGGGTCCCCGTTCTGAATGTGGCGTGTGTGCAAAACATGCACAATAGATCCCTTGTGTGTTATTTCATTGTGGGGGAAACCCCTTTTCATGGAGTAGCTTTATTTGGAATCATATGACACGACATAGGGCTTTCCAAGTAAGCTCTCATGTCCTCTTTATTGTTAGCATTTACCATTTTCTACTTTAAAGTAATTGCTCACAACATGGTGTTTAGCAATTTCTTTAATGTGGGAGTATACATGGGAATTATTCTTTTGCATTTTATAACTCATGTTTCATTGTGTTGTTGTCTTACTTCATACGATGTGTCTTTCTATTTATGGTGACATTGGGCATTATTTCCTTCAAAAGCGTGATCTCTCTTAGCATATTATATTCCTCTTAGTGGCTTGATGTGACGCATTGCATCCCCTAAGTTGTGAATCTTCTATTCTTCGATTGGTCCTCTCTTGGAGACATTAAGCATGATGTTCCCTAAGTTAATATCTTACATGAACTAAGAAAAACCCCTTTGAATGTACCTTACACTATTTCACATTTACAATAATCGTTATATGGCCATCTTGCATAACACACTTTACTTTCCTGTGGAGCCATCATGTTTGTTCATGAGTGTCAAACATACGAAGTTTATCTTGCCTCATGGATCTTGTTGTTAATGTTGTGTGGCACCTTATCAAATTTATTAGGATGTATAGCTTTGGTATGGTTAGCGTATGAGAGTTGAACTTAGGCATGAATTTCCCATAGCCACTTGCTTGTGTGTGAGAGCGCATACTAGCCATGTGTGTATGTATCTCCTCTTTGGGAGCTCACCTAGTGGACGACTTGAGGTTCCACTAGCCCTTGTGAGTGTGTTTTTGGTTTGCATAGTGGACATCGTGTTCCAATTGTAAACATTTTTGGACAAACAACTTAGATCTAATCCACGTCATGTTGGACCAACGATTGAGGCTTGATCCACCCTCTGTTTCCCTTTTCTTTTTCTTTCTTCTTTTTATCTTTGGTAGTGTATGCTTGTGCCTTGTTGCTACTTCATACATCATTCACATGTGTGTTCTTTTTATGCCTATGTTGGTTTTCCATAGGATCTTGATCCTAGGGTTTTGTGTAACCCTCTTGATCATTATCATCCTATCTCACTAGCAGTGGTACACTTGGACCCCTCTTGATGTGAGTTTGTCTACTTTAGTGTGAGTTTGAAGAAAGTTACTCCTCTCACTAAAGTGGGGGTTAAATGTAGTGTAGAAAAATGTATCCCTCTACATTTTCACAATTTTTTGGGCTTCTTTATGTCTTATTTGGTCCTATTTTGCATCCACATGCCTTATTTAATGCATTTTTCCGAGGATAATCCAAACACATATAAAATGACCAATCATAATTTAATGTTTTTAGGTTATGTGTCCTAGATTTAGTGATTTGGGACTCATACGCCACCTTGGGCGTATGGGTCCCACCTAAGTTTTAGGGCTGATTCAAAATATTGAACTTAACATTTCTTGAAATTTGTGTCCCAAACCTAGGCTACTGGAACTCATATGCCCCAATTAGTGTATGAGTACCACTTTAAATTGGACCTATTTTGAATTCAATTCTTGGCAGGATTTTATTATCCTAGATCTAATGTCAACTTATAGTGTTGTAATTTCCAGAAATTTGGCATAAACAAGTACAAATGCAAGGTTATTTCACATATTTTCTCCTAGCAAGTTTACAAGTCTCCTATAAGTTTTATGCAAGCATTCATATAGAAAATTTATGAGATCAAGAGCATTCAAGAGAATTCAAGAGTTGATTATCAAGCATTTGGAGCATCTATTCAAGATTCAAGCATCACGTCAAAGTCTTCATGCATCATGTGTGTTTTTGAGCTAACATTTGTGATGTAGGTTTTCATGATTCAAGCAAGCATTCAAAGAAATGATCTCATATCAACAATCAAGAGTTAAGATATACATTCATGATAGCCATTTCGTTTAATTTTGTAGCATTTGTCTCAAGGGTTTGGTGAATTGCAACATTGTTTATTTTTCATTCATCATTCCTTCATTCTATTTCTATTTCATTTCAAGGTTTGATTACCAAAACAGGGTTTGACCAAGGCAACCCCCATTCCACTAACAAATCAACATTGTTCTCCCTCTACATGTGTGATTTCAGATCTAGGTTTTTTGAGACTTGAAGATCCTTTGAAGACAATATTGAAAGATTGAAGAAGTTGCCAAAGTTGTCAAGAAGTTATCATCTTCACGGAAAGTCACCTACAGGCCATAATTCAAAGTTTCAGACTAGGAGATCAGACATGAGAGAAAGTAGAGAAGATCATTAGAGGATACCAGAGTTTCATCCAAACCCTAATACTGGGACTAAATCACCACCTTGGTTGTATGAGTCCCAGTATACTAGTTGCAGACTCCAGTTTTAGCCTGAAACCCTAAATTGAGACTAAATTTCCTAGTCTAGTGTATGAGTTGTTAGGGTTAGAAAGACAGATATCTAACAATTAAATGCAGATTTAATTAACAAACAGAGAAACTAAAACACAGAATAAATTATAACACAGAGAATTTAACGCTTTTCACCCAATCCGGGCTACATCCACCAAACCGTAGCCATCCAATGATTTTATTATCCAGTGCAAAACCTATTACAATCTTGCGAATAATCGTGTTTTTCATTATTCTGTAACACCCATCCGAACTCCTTTTTATCAAGCTTAGAAGCTTCTAGATTTTGGGTTCTACAAAATCAGATTTTTCTTTTTTCTTTGATTTTTCCCTTTTTCAGTGATGACGCGAAAAAGTAGGAGGAAATATTTTATTGGTGTACATGTCGGGGTGTACAGTATACCATGGGCTATACAGTATAGCATGATCAGTCACCACATACCAACAATCTCCCACTTGGAGACTGATCAGGCTCCACACCAACACATCAGTCCCAGTTCACATCAAAAGTCATAATTTCAGGATTGCAGACCTTGATTTGAACATCTTCAGTCTTCCAGGTGCACCTCTGTTTATCTCTAGTTCATTATTTTGATTTTGAGTTTTGTTTTCTAAGTCATATAGCTAGATTTGCATATTGCTTTCATTTCTATCTTTCTAAGCACTTGCTTAGTGGTGAACTCCCCATTTTTAATCACACCCAAGGAGACCTTGTAGTAATCTCTTTTCCTAATTGGATCATTAGGTTGAGATCTCTAGGGTTTCTTTGAATGAACTAAGAGTGAAATAGGAAGGTACTTACCCCTTTTGTGTGTTCCATCTCCTAAAAGGTGGAGCACATGCTATTCCCTTGTGCAACCCTTTTTTAAGATGGTATGATCACACCCTCTATTACAACCTCGCCAAATACATGTCATTTCATATTTTTAATTGTTTGACATTTTAAGGAGACTTACAACTTTATTATATAGATATTTATATTGAGAGCATAACATCATAAGATTTAAGTGCTCATTGACCTTTGGTATCAGTTTAGTTGATTTGAACAATATATGGTGTTCCATAAACTATTGTTAAATGTTTTTTATCTTATAATAATATAGGTATTGACATAAATATGAAATATTGATAATTAAAAAATCACTAAAAATATCAGGTATTGTCATAAGTATTAGTAAATATCAAATAAATATTATGAAATATTAATAATTAGTAGATCCTGAGTATTATTATAACTATTCATATTGCATATTTTGGAGTGAGAACTTGTTCGAGCACATTGTCCTTAAGTATAAATGTTTTTTGAGTAATAAGAAATTTCATTGAGTTATTGCTAACTATAATCAAGTAATTGTTCTTTCTGAGTTAATTTATAATGATGTTTAATTCTTGTCAAGATTTTTCATGGATAAACTAATGTTTGATTCAATGTTTATTATTTTGAATATTTTTTAAATTATTTCATCTATCTTTTTTATGTGCTCCATTAAAGGAAGTTCATTTGAAGATTGTAGTAAAACACAATATTGAAGCTTTTCATTGTAGTGAGAGGGGCAGAAAGTGACTTTGGTTACTACCTTTTACTATGGCCTTACATCTATCTATTTATCAATATATATAGTATATATTAAATGTCACAAGGTTTTATAACCTTATATTAGAACAATATATAAATGTTATAAAGATGTGACCCCTAATAACATTATGCTCTAACACATTCAAAAGGCTTATATTGGAGAGGCATAGCCATATCGTCCCTTGATCCTTTTTATCCATCTCTAACTAATATACATTAGACATATCTATAGGATTTTTATTTAGTGTCACAACTCTTCATTGATCTCTCTCCTTTAAGAGATTATCTATTTTCAATTTCTACAACTAATTTATAGAACCATTAATTTATTCAACCTTTAATTGTGATGTGCTTTTGTCATATCCAATTTTCTAGCATAAAATTATTAAAGCCACTAAGCCTTTTTTCTCAATTTTTCCTAAAGGCGAATGGGATGGAAAAAAAGAGAAATAATTAAATGATTAAATGTAAGTTGTTGAAAAAAAATTACATTATTATTAAAAAAATGACATTTAATTATTTAACAAATTTTATAAGTGAATTATAAACTGTTACTAAGCCCCAGGTCCTAAAAGTGAACATTAAAAAAATATACTTTAATATTTTATAATCTTGAGGGATAATAATATAATATTATTATTTTTCCTCAACAAAATATTTGAAAGGAAGATTATTTAAAAAAAAAGAGATCTTCTCGCTTATTCTATCAATTTTAGTTCCCAAGAATGAATGTGCATTCTTCTTTCTTCACTTTAGGATGAAAACCTTTGGTAAGATGGTTTTGGGGATGATAACCCTCCTAGGCATTAAGAGTAATTCTACATAGGGATTGTCATTATGCTACAATTGATTATGATTTTTAGTATCTAGTGCTAATTTTGGTTTGAAGATTCTAGTTTTGGATTAAGAAGGTGATATAATAATATTATTACATTTTTATTAGATGTTATTTGGTGAATTTAACTTCCTATAGTAGGCCATACCAAATATTAACATATGTCAGACCACTCCAAATCACTTGGGTCATATTGTTTAAGCTTGGTTGTATAAATACATGGAACATAAATGAATGGTAGGTGTCTAAAATTTTATTACTACTTGACCTTCTCATCCATAACAAATTTGGCCAAACCTATCTATCTATGTAATTAGGTTTTAGTGGGGTTTGTTGGGTTATACATGTTAGAGTAAATAGGAAAATCATTTAATAATTAATTAATTATTAGGCTCTTTTACTTTATGTACTTAAGCTAAACTCAAGAAATGCTTTTATTATTAGATTAAGCTATTTTTAGGTCATGAACTATCTCATAGCATAGGACGAGGACACTTGCCATGATCTAACTTAATCCTCACTTGGGTTTCATCTAGGTTTCTTTTGTAAGTTTTCATCATTCATTGTAATCATTCATTCAGGCTATTGCATCAATATAATTCTTAGGTTGTTGAGCAAATCTATCTTGATTTTTCTCTTAATTGTGGTAGGTAATTGCTTGCAAGTGATTTCTAGGAGTTGTAGGACTCACCATTAACTCTAACATGGTATCAAAGCACTAGATCTACAACTTCATAACTATTTTTTTATAGATCTGACCTTAAGAAAAAAATTGATGCATCATGGAGCAAAATGGACCTTGCCATTGCATCTAGAACATCCAAAAACTAAGGATCGATTGTTTTTTGCAAAAATCAAAGTTGAGATGATTTTTTTGGAGGAAACATCAATAGATATAATTTTTTTTGTACAATTATACGAAATTTGTATAGTTGTATGGATATGTACCATACCATATGAGTTGTACATAGGTGTACATAGTCATGTCAACTTTGCACAAAAAAATGACCACTAGCATAGAAAATTGGCGATCCTACATAAAAAATTGATGAATCATATGAAAACAACAGTGAGTTTAATTGTTTCTCGATGGATGAATTTTTTTGGTGAAAATATATCATTATTTGATAGTTAGTGATTTCATTTGATGATTATCATCTATTTTTATCGACAGTCTCTACTGGCCTTCCATCCACCACCCACTCCTTGCCCAACGGTTACCTGCACCTTGCTCAATTGCCATTGTCATCCCACCTACACTTCGCTTGTGCTCGTTTGTTTCTTTCCCAATGCTACAACCCACCAGGGTCACATTATTGCCTAGGGGCTAGTGGTTGAGACCCTTTCACCTAGCCCCCTAGTTTGTGATAGGACTAGGGGCCTATTTTTTTATCCCCCAACTCTTTTACAAGCTAAATTGGGTAATTTTTTGTAAATCGAGTTAACTTGGGCATAAAAAATCTATTTTTGGAGAACCATATATCATTAGAAAGATGGTTCCACACCTAATCTAGTGATGTTGATAAATTTTCAACATTTTTCTACTAGTGATTTTTATAGGCCTTTAAAGTTAGATCAACTCAACTCTTACCATGGACAAGTTGCTTGGGCAACATGACTCTTGATTATGTCTACCATTTCTCCTAGACAAAATAGTATTTTTTAGTGACATATATCTTGGGAGAGCCTTAGAGCATCTAATATAGGTTTTGAGCATGTTATCGAGTTAGAATAAGGTGTTAAACTAGTGATTACCACTCCTTATCATAGTCTTAGAAAACCTAAAGAAGAGATAGAGAAGGCCACTAAGGAGCTTCTTGATGTGGGTTACATTAGGACAATTTCAAGCCTATTTTATTCTTCAGTAATCTTGGTCAAGAAAAAATATGGGACCATGAGAACGTGCATTAAATACAAATCTCTAAACAAAGAGACTATCAAGAACAAGTATTTGATTCCAAAGACTAATTAGACTATCGAGAAAAAATATATTATTTCTCTCTTCCATTTGTTCTTGAATGTGATGCCTTAGGAGAATGGATTGGAGCTATTTTAATATTGAAAAGGTATCTAATTTATTTTGAGTCATAAATACAAAGGAATTAAAAATAGGTTTTTAATTTATTATAAAGAAATATTGGCCATCATGTATGCTTCAACCAAGTTCAAATAATACTTGGTGAGAAGAAGGTTTGTGGTCAAAATATACCACAATAGTTCAAATACTTCTTGAGTCAACAAGATCTCAAAAAAAGATAGCGAAAATGTATAAGCAAACTTCAAGATTATTACTTTGACATAGAGTATGTTAAAGGTAAAAAGAATATTGTAGCAAATATTTTGTCAAAAAAGCACATTTTATGCTCTATGATAGATATTGCAAATAATATCATAGTAGAATATTCGAAAAATGATTTTTATATACTAACATATTGGAAGGTAGATTAAAATATGATAAGTATAAGGTAGTTAATGAACTCATCCTTTGCAATAATATAATCTATATGGTGCTTGAATTTAAGATGAAAGAAAATAATTTAAGAGTAGTCTATGATATTCCTTTAGCTAGCCATCCATGGTGCTTCAAGACATATAAGTAGATTTGAGAAATGTTTTCATAGAAAGAACTTAAGGATGTTGTCCTTAAGCACATAAGGGAGTGTCTTTTTTGTCAGCAAAACAAGATGGAACAAAGTTTTTCAATAGATTTATTGTAACCCTACCAATTCTAAATTAGAAGTGAGAAAGTATTTCCATAAATTTTATTACTAGGATTCCAAAGGTGCAAGGTAAGGATCATATTTATTTGGTCCAGTGGATAGAATCACTAAGTATTCTCACTTATTTACCATTTTTTAAGATTATAAAGCACCACAGGTTGCTATTTTTTTCAAAGAAGTGTTTAGGTTCCCTGGATTACATAAAAAATATAGTGAGTGATAGACATAGTATGTTCTTGTATAGGAGTGAATTTTCACCCCATGTGCAAATTCCCCCTTTTCCTCTTTCTACTTTAGAAAACCAAGTTCGGAGGCTTAATTCCACCTAAGCCTCCTGCTTGCATCCCACTTGGCGCTTGTTTTGAGCATCAGTGGAGGTGTTCCTATCAAGGATGCCTGCACGACGTGAAGATGTCCACATGACACGCTTACATCCCTGGTAGATTCCTATGGCTAAACCTACAGAGACATTACACTTCTCATTCGGAGTCAAGTTGTAACACCCCCTTCGCCTGACCGACCCGAATATGACCATTTCTTTCATTCCCTTCAAATTCATTCCTTCAACATGCATTCTAACTTATTCTGAGCTACTAAAAACTTCAAGCATCCATTCTCACACTCTTGCATTCACTCTCAAGCTCTCAAACAACATACTAGCACCTAATTGTAGCAAACACAACACTCCATCACTTTGGTAGAACAAGTTTGGAATGAAACACCATTGCAGCAGAGGCTCGAGTACTCTCATTTTCTCCCCCAAGTAGCCTTGAGTGCTCTTGGTGGAGGTGGTAAGCTTCCCTCTCTTTCCTTCTATCACTTGGTTGAGTTAGCACTTTACTGTTTTGTAGTGCTTTTGTGCTCTTTACTACTTTATTTCTTTATCTTGCTTCATTGGCTGTCTGTGGAGGTGGAAACACCTAAACGAGGGTCTGATTGAGGTAGGACCCTATACAACCACCCAACATTTTCCTCTCTTTCTATGTGTAGGTGTACGTGCTTTGCGAAGCTAGCTGGCGAATAGGCTCTTCTACAAAATCATCTTCATCACCCTAGATTTGGTATATTTACTTTATCACCTTCGTTTATATTTCTCATATGTCATAGTGTTATTTTGCTCTCTTAGAAGTGGCTAGCTAGGCTGCTAGCTTGTTTTCTGACAATTTCACATTGTACTTTCGGTCCTCTAGTCGTATGGATGCCAGTGCACCTAAGAGATTCCATTGCATCGAGTTGTCATCCTAGAACTGCGCTTTCATCCTCTGATAGAGAGCTATCTGAGATATAGTGTTGAGCTCAAAAACCAACTCGCCTAGCCTCATTTCAAATCTCAGGATTGTACAATGGTTGCAGGACCCTATCATCCTCATCATTCTCATCCTCATACCCTAAACATCCCACTTAGCTGAGGTAAGTTAGGGCAACCTTCCACATCTTAGGCCTCCGTGACCTGGGGCCTTGCACATGGAGGTCCCCCTACCTTACATTTTGGTGAACCTGACGTGCCATTTTGGTTCTATTTTTGTGATACTGATAGTTCCTTTCCTTGTACTCTAGGAGTGTTGTAGGTGCAAGTGTTGTGAGGCTGTTGCCTCACAACCCAACTTGCAACCCCTAGTTGGTGTAGTTGGAAGGTTCCAAAGGTATTGCATGATGAAACCTTAGTTAGGTCACTGTATTATCCTTTTTCCTTTAGGGACTCTGTGAAAGTATTGTCAAGTGTGTGTAATGGCCTCCTTCTTTCATCAACCTATCCCTTCTGCGCAACCTATGGAAAGTGGTGCTAACATAACCTTTACTTCACAGGACCTACCGATGGGTTTTAACAAAGAACCATCTCCTCTTTATATCCCCACGTGGATCAATGGAAACATTGTATTGGGTGTTCTCGTTGATCCCACATCACAAGTAAACATAATCATCGAGGAGATTATGCTGATCAACATTTTACATAAAGATGGGTATGATGCGCCCGTGAGTACTATCCACATACATGACGGGCTTTCTGTGCCCCCTTTAGGTAGTATTGTCCTATTAGTCTTGGTGGGACAAATATGTGAACCTCTTGTTTGACATCATCCCTGGGTTTGAGCTCTTTAGGGTGAAATTGGGTATCCCTTGGTTGGTGGCGATGAACGCAATACCCCTCGTCATGCATAAATATCTAAAATTTATCCATGAAGGCTCCGTACACGTAATCCACGACACTAGTTATAGACCACTAGTTGTACGTGTAAGCTACTCCTTGGACCACTCTTGGCTTGTGCCCGTTGGTACTCTCCCACCTAGGACATACCTTCTGCACTGAATGTACTAGAACTATAAGAAAGGGCATCTCAGGCCGAAAGTTAGATACCCTCCCTCGCCTTATGCTATTTCACATAGGGCTTGCTTAAAGGTCGACAATGATGCCGCTAAGGCTTGAAAGAAGGAAGAAGAGAAGCAGTCTCGTGATCCTCCTTCTTCCTCTTCTACTGGTCAGTCTGATGCTTCTTCTTGCTCTACTGTGGTAGCATCAGGTTCTACTCCTCATCTGCAGGAGAATCTTATGGTGCCTGCTTGGCGAAAGCCTAAGTGTCCTACATTCAAACTTCTTGTTCTATCAACGGAGCCTAGACCCGTTCGGTATGACAGGAAGAAGGTCTCCCTAGGAGAGTCGTCTTTGTCTTGACCTTCACATGTCTCCCTAGGAGAGTCGTCTTTGTCTTGACCTTCAAATCCTCCTACTACTCTCGCTCCTAAGGCAGTGAGCGGGAAGAGGCCCGCTGTCAAGGCTCTTGAGTCGACTCCTCCTGTTGCTTCTCAACCTGTTCCTCTTGCTCCCATTCAGGAACCCGTTCCTCTGCCAGAAATGACCATAATGGATGTTCCTATGGTTGAGCAGGAGCTTCTGCTCCTTTGTAGCCTTCGGCCTCCAGCTCCAAGAGCCGAAGAAATTGCCTTGCACATGAGTGCAAGCATAGGTGAAAGGCCTTTTTAGTTGAACATGCCACCTCACAAAGGAAGGAGGAAGAGATGACCGCCCCTACTTTAGGGCCTCCTTTAATGTCGCCCTCTTCCCTTCCTTCTACTTCTCTCCAGCCTAGTTCTATGCTGCTTTTGGCTTTTGTTGTGAGTGCAAATGCACCTAACCCCAAGGGGATACAAGTGTTCATCGCTCCTTTGGTGGAGCCACCTTTGCTGATGTCCGTTTCGAATATTCAATCTTTTCCAAAACCCATGGATATGATTAATACCTCAGTTGTATCCGCTACGGTTCTTTCCTCCTCTTCCTCTGCACCTCTAGCCTCTTCTGTGGGGAATTCATCTCCCCCGACAAAGAAGGAGGTGGAGAGTGGTCCTTCTAGCAATGAAGGATGTAAGAGGAGCCCACCTTCTTCACAAGGTGGTCCTGTGTTGACTTGTTTTGTCCTAGTGATAGAACTAGTCTCGACTTCTCTTGAGTTCATCATTGCTCCTGAGTCACTTGGTAAGCCTAGTAGTGAATCTCAGGCGTAGCCTGCCCCATCCACTGAAGTTAGACACAACGCTCTTGTGGGGTGCATGTTTAACTCTATGGATGAAGTTCTGGCCTTGTCAACAATTTTTGCAAAATCGCTGACCTTGACTCCACAAGAGCTCAGTGGAGAGGACCTCGAGGGGCCCTCTTCCTTGGCCCTTGTTGTGGGAGGGCCAGACGCTCCTCCTCTTAACATCCCTCCACTTTAGGCTTGTCCTCCTTCCCCCTATGATGACCTAGAGTGGGAAGCAAATGACCTCTTGGTTGATCAATGTTAGGAGGAGACCTCTTCTTGATCTTGTGTGTGCGTGTGTTTTGTGATGTGTTACCTTGTACTTGTGCTATGTGTGCCTGGATGACCCTCGTCACCCTTGTTGGTGCTTGGATATAGGCATGGTTTTTGTGACGTAAACCTTCTTCTATTTGTGTCATCATTCCTCCATGTTTATGTTTGATTTTTGATAAATTGGGGATGATGCAAAGTGTTGGGGGCATTTAGGCTCCCCTCCCATGTTGACCCAATTTTTTATTTTTACTTTGTCTTCTTGTGCATTCTTCACATGGTCTGATATAGTAGGGGGTTGATGAAAGTTCATTTATATACCATTACTATACATATCTATATATATTTATGAGTAGTTCTGAACCTGAAATATCAGGCTACCCCTGTGCCCTTTGTTTGTGTTTTTTTTCTTTTTCTCTCTCTTTGTCTTTCTCTTTTCTTTGCTTGAGTTGTCCCTCTCATGTGCAACAAATTTCTTTCTTCAACATTTTGATTTTCAGAAAATGCATTCATGGCCAACGAATCTTTTCTCGAAAATCCTCGTAAAACCTTTCTTTAGAATTGTATTCTCAACTTGGAACCCTAACGGAATGTGTTTCCTTCATCAGGGATTCACAAAGAAAGGACTTGAATAACCTTCCCCTCGCGTGGGGGCATATTCTTCCTTTTGAATTCCTTGATGAAGTGAACATCTTTCAAAAGGATTCCTTGATGATGGATCAATCTAAGAAAGAGAACATCTACTTTTGAACTATGTGTCCCTTGAGTGGACCTCCTCTTCACAACGGGTTCCCAAGGGAGCCCTTCAAAAGTTTTCAAAACTATTGATAGTCTGTGTGACTGTCTGCTTACTCACCTACGTGGCCGCTTACTAATTCTGTGGAGTCCACTTTTCTAGGTTTCCTCCATGCGAGAGATCTTGGGGGATGCCTCCCTGCAAGACTGAGAGCTTGCAGGGTGCTTCCTTTGAGATTCCTCCATGTGAGAGATCTTGGGGGTGGCTCCCCTACAGGACTGAGAGCTTGTAGGGAACTTTATTGAGTTTCCTCCATGCGAGAGATCTTGGGGGTTACCTTCCTTATAGAGCTATAGATCTGTAGGGTTCTTCCTCGGGTATTATTCATGCTTGAGTTCATGGAGGATACCTTTCCTATAGGACTAAGAGCCTGTAGGGAACTTCTTTTGGTATTCTTCATGCTTGATTTGCTGGAGAATACCTTACCTATAGGATTGAGAGCCTCTAGGGCGCTTCCTTTGGGTCTCCTCCATGCTAGAGTTTTTGGGGGACACCTTCCTTAAAGGACCGAGAACCTGTAAGGTGCTTTCTCTCTTCAACTTCATAGTTCCAAGCAGCTATGGAATCCTTCGCTTGCCCTGCACCTTCAAGTATGCCATATAGTGGTCTGCTTCCTTGATGGTTCAAGTATACATTTCTAACCTTCCACTCTCCTTGATCTACTTTACTGAGCACTCATCAATATTCGTGCTCACTAAAGTGGGGGAAAAATGTAGAGGAGTGAATTTTCACCCCATGTGTAAATTCCCCCTTTTCCTCTTTCTACTATAGAAAACCAAGTTTGAAGGCTTAATTCCACCTAAGCCTGCTGCTTGCATCCCACTTGGCGCCTGTTTTGAGCGTCGATGGAGGCGTTTCTATCGGGGATGCCTGTGCGGTGTGTAGATGTCTGTGCGACACGCTTACGTCCCTAGCAGATTCGTGTGGCTGAACCTTTAGAGGCGTTACACTTCTCATTGGGAGTCAAGTTGTAACGCCCCTTTCGGCCGACTGACCCAAATTTGGCCATTTCTTTCATTCCCTTCTTCAAATTCATTCCTTCAACATGCATTCTAACTTCTTCTGAGCTACTACACACTTCAAGCATCCATTCTCACACTCTTGCATTCACTCTCAAGCTCTAAAACAACATACTAGCACCTCATTGCAACAAACACAACACTCCATCACTTTGGTAGAGCAAGTTGGGAATGAAACACCATTGTAGCAGAGGCTCGAGTACTCTCATTTTCTCCCCCAAGTAGCCTTGAGTGCTCTTGGTGGAGGTGGTAAGCTTCCCTCTCTTTCCTTCTATCACTTGGTTGAGTTAGCACTTTACTATTTTGTAGTGCTTTTTGCTCTTTACTACTTTATTTCTTTT
The DNA here is from genome assembly GCA_007258455.2 of Sequoia sempervirens. Taxonomy (NCBI): domain Eukaryota; kingdom Viridiplantae; phylum Streptophyta; class Pinopsida; order Cupressales; family Cupressaceae; genus Sequoia; species Sequoia sempervirens. Next base: position 29,592,511 of record VDFB02109042.1, read on the forward strand.
ATCTCCTTCCTTGGTTGTTCATGGAGGTGGAGGTGGAAACACCTAAACAGGGGTATGACTAAGGCAAGCCCCTATACAACCACTCAACATTTTCCTCTCTTTTCTGTGTGTAGGTGTACGTGCTTGCGAAGCTAGCTGGTGAATAGGCTCTTCTACAAAATCATCTTCATCACCCTAGCTTTGGTATATTTACTTTATCACCTTCGTTTATATTTCTCGTATTTCATAGTGTTATTTTTCTCTCTTAGAAGTTGCTAGCTAGGCTGCTAGATTGTTTTCTGACAAGTTCACATTGTACTTTTGGTCCTCTGGCCGTACGGACGCCAGCGCACCTGAGAGACGCTAATGCGCCGCACTGTCATCCCAGAACTATGCTCTCATCCTTTGATAGAGAGCTATCTAAGATACAATGTTGAGCTCGAAAACCAGCTTGCCTAACCTCATTTCAAATCTTAGGATTGCAGAGTGGTCGCAGGACCCTATTGTCCTCATCATTCTCATCCTCATACCGTAAACACCCCACTTATCTGAGGTAAGTTAGGGCAACCTTCCGCATCTTAGCCCTCTGTGACCTGGGGCCTTGCACGTGGAGGTCCCCCTACCTTATAGTTCCTAAGTATATTTTGATAGGATATTTTTCATTTGTCAAGAACTAAACCTATCCCCAACACTAGCTACCACCCACAAACATATAGGAAAACTAAAATTGCTCACAAATGGGTCGAAGACTACTTGATGAACTATGTTGCTAGCCATCAAAATGAATGAATCAATTGGCTCTACATGAGAGATCATTGTTACAACACCACCTATCACATGTCTATTAAATTGACACCATTTATGTACTTTTACACTTACGAGGCTCAATTTTTTTGACCTTGTTATTTCTAGTAGCAAGATTCTAGGAGCCAAATATTTGGTTCAATAGAGTCAAGATATCTTAAAAATTCTTAAGGGAAACCTCCATCATGCTCAGAATTAATAAAAAATATATGTAGATCAACACCATTTTGAGCATAGTTTTGAGGTTAATGACATGGTATTCTCGATATTACATCCTTATAAGTAGTCTTCTCTTAAAAGGAGTGGAGTAGAGAAGATTAACCATAATTATATGTACTATATAAAATCAAGTAGAGGATTAGAGAAGTTTCCTATGAGTAGAGTTGTTTGAGCATAATAAAATTCATAGTGTGTTTCATGTTTCTTCCCTTAAGAAGGAACTTGGGCATCATTGCATTCCTTTAGTTGAACTACCTCCCTTGGATGATGAAGGGAGATTGATTCTAATTATTGAAGAAATTATTGACACCAGGGAACAAAATTTGAGAAACAAGAGCATAAAAGAATATTTGGTCCATTAAAATAATCTTTTAGTTGAGGATTCCACATGGGAAGGAGAGAAAATTTTAGTGCATCCCAATTTTTCATTTCTTATGGAAATACAATTTTGGGGAGGGAGGATTACCATTTCCCTTTCTCTAGCATAAAATTATTGAAGATACTTAGCCTATTTTTCTCATTTTTTCTTGTAGGCTAATGGGGTGGTGAAAAAGGTAAATAATTAAATAATTAAATTTAAATTGTTGAAAACTAACTTATGTTATTATTCATAAATATGTTTATCTCTAATTATTTAAAAATATCATTATAATTGAATTATAAAGTGTCACTAGGTCAAAGTTCCTAAAAGTGAGTATTAAAAAATGACACTAATATTTTATAACTTTGAGAGATAAATAAAATAAAAGAATATAATATAATTATTTTATTTTACCTCAAAAATATTATAAAAAGGAGGGTTTTTTTTTTTCTAAATTTCTTCTTGTTAGAGCATTGATTTCTCAATATGAAGACCCAAGTTGAATTCCCAATGGGACATCTAATATGTAATTCTAAGTTGTGACTCTTAGTCTTTCATAATTGGCTTCTAATATGGAGGTGGTTTTGAAATAAGTAGATTTCTAAGTTATGAATCTTGGTATTCCATAGGCGGTTTCTAGTTTGGTTGCTTGAAAGGAGTTGATATTAGTCTCATGGTTGCGCTCACAAGAGCTTGTATTGGTATCATGTTGATGCTTGCACAAGTAGAATGTTTATAAATAACTATCATTATAAAATAAGTTCCTCTTGCTCAATCTATCAATTTCAATTCCCATTGTAAGTTATTCTTTCTTTTCTTGAGGACATAAACCCTTTGGTAATATGGTTTCAAGGATGAAAACTCTTCTAGACATTAAGATAAATTCTATACAAGGATTACCATTATGCTACAACTGATTAAGATTTCTAGTATCTAGTGTTGATTTTGGCTCAAATATTTTAATTTTAGATTAACAAGGTGATATAGTAATATTGTTACATTTTTATAAAAAAATATTTGGTGAGTTTCACTTCCTATTGTAGGCCATACCAAATTGCAACATAAGTTAGGTTACTCCAAATCACTAGGCTGTACTATTTCAGCTTGTCCATATAAATGCATGAGGTATAAATAAATGGTAGGTGTCTATTTTTTTACTATTTGACTAGCTCATCCCTAACAAATATGTTCATACCTATCTATTTGTATAATTGGTTTTTAGTGGAGTTTTTTGGGTTGTACCTCTTATTGGTCATACCTATTATATTATGTCCTAATTATCCCAATCCTAGTCACTGAAATCCGGTTGATATTATTTATTTTGATAGGTTTCCAAGGTACATCATTCCCTACAAATTATTTGGAAGGAGGTATCTAAGTGTCTCATTGAATTGCAACATGTTATAGGGACATGTGTAGAAAGATCGGGGACCAAAAAGTAGCCAATTTTTTGGTCCATCTAGAACATAACACGAATGTGTTATAACAACTCACATTATGGCTTGGTAGTGGTGGAGCCTAGGCCAATCACTACTGAGCCATAACACACTCACATTATTTCTAACATAAAATCAAAATTGTAAAGAGGCCAAGCTCATTGGAACTTGGCCTCTCACTTGTGCAATGACAAACCATGAGTGAGAAAAAGTGTGCACACATTATAGAATTGATCAATATGCCATAAAAATGATATCACAACATCCACAAGATTGAGGAGGTAGGTTTTATTTGTTTTTGTGTGAAAATTGAATTAAATAAAAATTTAGGATTTTTTTTGATTCAATGTTGTTTAATTTTTAGGATTTGAAAATCCCTGACCAATTCATAAAAACCCCGAAGAGAGAGGGAGAGAGAGGGGTAGAAAGAGGGAGAGATAGAGGGGGAGAGAGAAAAGGGTAAATATGGAGATAGAGAGTTAGAGATGAACGTAGAGGGAGAGAAATAGATAAAGAGATATCTAGAGAGGTAGAAGGAGAGATAAAGATAAAGAAAGCTAGGGATGTAGGAATAGATAGAGGAGATAGAGAGGAAGAGATAAAGGTATATAAAGGAAGAGGGAGAGGAAGAGATAGAGAGAGAGATAGAGAGGGTGAGATAGAATGATAGAGAGATAAATAGATATGGGAAGATAAAGAGAGAGAGAGAGAGGTAGAAATATAGAGTGGGGATAAAGAGGGAGGGAGTGAAGGGAGAGATAGAGAGGAGGGAGATAAAGATATAGAGGTAGAGAAAGGGAGAGATAGGTAGAGGGGGATGTTATTTCTTAAAGTCATTGCTCCACTTCCTAGAATATATCATACTCACAAGTCTAGGGTTATCATCATGTAGGTAAAATAGTTCATCAATAGAACTATGGAGGATCTTAAGCTAACTCAATAAGAGTGATTTATATATTGTTCACTTTGATCTAAACTTAGATTTGGGAGGGTATTCCTAGGGGTATACTTTAATAAGTATTTAAAATCTCTTAAGATAATACAATGAAACAAATGATAGCCAAACCTAGCTAGTTATTTCACTCCCTAAAATTGTCATTGAATTGAACAAACTGACTATCCTTAACACCTGTATAGCTGACACAACACCTTGGAAATAATTAGGTGGAGTAAGTTTCATAAATTATAGATAATGGTTTTTTTATGCTCCCCATAAACAATGGTATCATGAACTCACATATAAAAAAAAATGATTTTATGATTTTTTTTTATATTTTGATGTTTGGAAACATACTAGAGATCAATTCCTATTACAAGGACACAAAGTTAGGGTGAATGAGAAGAAACAACATACACAAATTTCAATTATGTCTACTTAGTTATCCATTAATATACTACTCAAACCTATATGCAACTTATAAAAGATTCACCATAATAACAAATATTATTAAAGCTCTATCAAGCTCCTCTAATGAAAGATACATTCACAACAACAAATGTGTTGAAGAAAATACATCATGATCAATATATTCTCTGAGTTTTAATACATACAAATGGAGGAATGCATCTGAAAGTGACGATTACAATAAATATTTATCAATCTAAAATATTCCCTGCAATCTAATTTACTCATCTACACTTGATACTTCAATCCTTACCCTTCTAAATATGCACCTACAAATATTTGTCCTCCATGTACTCTCCAATTTCCTAAAAAATAACTACCAAAATCCAATAAAACCCATGACAAGGGAAAACCTTATTGGGAACATTGTAACAGGTTTCAATCAATGTTTGTGAATGAAGTGTGCCCAAAATGGACCTCTCAAATTGAAGGAAACACCTATCATTACTCTTGGTAGTTGGGTCAATTAGCACCATAAATGCTAATAGGAAAAATAAAGGTGACAGGCATCAACAACACTAGGTAGATTCAAAATATAAAAGAAAATAGACACTTCAAACATAAAAATCTAATGACATAAAGGTTCCATCAATGATGGGTTGGTGGAAGGATAACCAAAGACAATTTGATTACTTATGATCATCAATTGAAGATCAAATATAGATCAAGATTGTGAAAAGGAACAATTGTATCAATCTAGACAACCCAAAATCATGCATTGTGAGATTTTGAGGGTCAATTGGCTCAGAGCAAAACCTCTGTGGTCATCTAGATATAATTGGATCAGCACTAAACCCCTTCAAAGTGTACTATATAAACAATGTGTCACATCTGGAAAACATAAGAAAAACACCCTTATAAGGCTCATGCAAAAAGGCCACACACAAGTACATATGCACCTTCAAGAAGTTTGTTCTATTCACACCAAACTATCTAAAAACCACCTGCATAGAACCTTGGTCTTCAAATGGCTTCATGCAGGTTAGAAGGCCCCATCGGGTTCTTATGAGATGATGAAATCCAAGTGAACTGGCAAAGAAAACAATTGCATCAACATTTTACAAAATTATTTGGTTTAGATAGAAATATCTACAAATGAAGCAAATGATGATTTCAACATGATATCATTTGAGGGATGAAACAAATCAAGAATGCTTAAAAATGGTGACATCATTATAATGTAAGTAGGGTAGGATGACATCAACATGATATCATTCAAGAAAAAATGAAGAAAAAATGAATTGGAATAATCTAAAAAAAGTTCATTTGAATTGAATCAAGGAAGTTCTAGAAGAGAGAAGTTCACAAGAGGATGAAGGCGTGAAGATGGGATTCATCGGCCTACATGAAAAATAACTAATTTAGAAGATGAAAGAGCTTGCGAGAAAATGATTAGCACGATACATTAGTAGGAAAATGCATTTAAACAAAATATGCGCACATGGAAATGAAGATTCAATTAGCTTTGCCCCCAAACTTGATGACACCAAATTTATGGGAAGATGAGCCTTCACTTCTCTTTTAGGAACACTCAAATCCAACATCCCTGCCAAGATTCTAGATGAAATATTGGTGTCAAGACGATAACTGGTGCAGGAGCACCCATGAGATTTTGGTTTTGTCATTGTTTTGGTTTTGTGTCTCTCTTATGTAATAAGGTAATTTTAGATCATATTTATGTTTTTAAGGGTCTTGATGAGGTCTTAGGAGGATATGTGTGGTCAATTTGTCAAAAATGTAAAAGTTGCTATAGGTTTTAAAAGTTGTCAATATTGTCTAAAATGTTGCAAATTATGGAATTTGAAGTCACATGGTGTCAATAAAGGAATTTGAATGGTGGTAGTTTGAAAATCAGTTGTAAATGGTTGGTACATGTTTAAATATCCTTGGGGAGGTTGAATCCAAGGTTGGTTGTCACATTTTTGAAGTGAAATCAATAAAAGGCATCCTTGTTTCTACATTTCTGAACGTTAAATTGTTGTTTCAGAACTTGGTATGGACTTGTACGATTTTTTTATGATTTAAAACCAATTGGAGTTGTTGGAAAATTGAGTCTACTTTCTGTTGCACTTTGTCTCATTAAATTTCATTAAGATTTGAATGTTTTAGAGCCAATTTAGCTCAGACTGGTTGAAAACCCAAGGTTTAGTGCCTTGAAGGAAGAAAAAAATGAATATCTCACCATTCCAATGGTGAAACCTCATGAAAATTGGTAGAATGGCTATAAATAGGTTTTTTTTTATTTCTATAAATTTGTAGGTTCAGGGGAGAAGGTTTGCATGTGTTTTGGTGATGCCCTGGGTCAGATTTCTTTTTGTTTTGAGTTTAATTGGCAGAAGAAAAGTCAAATTTTGAAGGGTTCCATACAAAGTAACCCACCTTGGTTTTGAAGTATGTTGTATAAATCCCAAATTGATATCTAGAACTGTGTTTACATTTTGGATATCATTTCTGCATTAAAAGTTATGGCCAAAAAACTCAATTTGCTGCCCCCATGTTTTTAGGCTTCAAGGAAGGAAAGTCTAAGTTTGAGCCTTGTGTTACAAAACAACCATACCTAAGTCTTGGATATGTTTAAAAAATCCCAAAAGGGTACTAAAAATAGTTTTTATATTATGGGTTTGAAGTCTTATTCACAAGTTATGTTAGGAAAAACAAATTTGTTGTCCTTCTTGGCCTAGGGTAAATTTGGCAAGAGAACAATTGAAGTTTGTTAGCCCTAAGTTATTGTGCATTTCTAACACTTATTGTTTGTTATCCTCATTCTATTGAGAGTCCTCCTGGTGTCGATTTACCTGTTTGAAGCATGAATGACCCATTTAGGGTTGAAACCTAGTTTGCATCCATTGAAGGCTATGAGTAAGAAACACCAAATCTTGTTGTGAGATGTTGAAATCTTGAAATCTCCCCTGCTCTGCATCAATAACCTTCAACCCCCTCTATGAATCCATGCCCAACAATGCATTTGATAGCCCTAAGAATTAAATAGTTGGGATGATGAATAATGTGCCACAACCTTAAGGAGGTTATAGGGCCTAGAAAGGCCATCTGTTGTTTGTTACTGAGCAATTGCATCGATGTGTCCATGCTTCCCATCTCAAGTTCCTTCGCATAAACATGAATCAAAAAAATAGCCATGAAAAAAAGAAAGAACCAAATTACCCAATTTAATTAGCTCGCAGTAAGAGGAATCCCCAATGTGTGTCACAAAGCCACCTCATAACCGACCTTAATTTTATGGAAAGCGGGTGAGAACCATCATGATAAATAAAGATTTGGATATCGAGACTTAAACCAAATACGCTCCCAAGCTTGGAGCACGTGCAATGTCCAACGAAAGGACTTCAAATTTTGAGCACCACACTCTAATTAATTCTGCCAGCCCATCATGCCATGTGATAATGAAGAGGCCAGTCACATATCCAACATAGACATCGACTAAGGCAACGCCATCTCACCACAAAATGGTGAACCATGTGGCAGCGGTAGAAGATGAATACACCACCCACAACCCCAACCTCTCCACAACAACCTTGTGGAGAGGCTCCCTCCCAACCACCCATAGAGAGTCATCACCCTACATTGTAGTTACCATTGAAATGATTTTGAGCATTAGCCCATCTGCTCCTAAGTTCGTGAGTGAGTTTGCTTCTTGATTAACTTCACGTAGAATGTGATTGACCATATAATTCCTAAAAACTATAAGAGCCTTTAGTGCATTTTCTAATAGAGCCCCCAAGCACCAATTTAGAGCATGCCCAGATCAAAGGGAATTGACAACTACTATCAAATCCCCTTCCACCACAATGTTTGACAATTTTAGTTCAACACATAACTGTATGCGCATAAGGGCAGCTTGAAGCTTGACCATATTGTTGGTGCTAATGGGAAGCTGTTTCGCTAATTTTCCTACAACTTTCCCAATCTATTCCTTGATGATGCAGCCCTCCTTGATGATGCAACCCACCCCTGACCGACCAAGATCGCCCCTAGAAGCATTGTCAAATTTCATCTTAAACCAACCATAGTTTGGGGGAAACCATTTCACATTTTTCCATTCTCCTTGTGTTTTTGAGCCACCCGAACCAACAAAGGAAGGAATCTTCAAACCATTCCAGTTTTGGCACATAATTGCATCCCAATTTGAGAAGTTTTTCCTTTTTTCTTATCAGAAGACTCTATTCTTGAATTCAATAACTCCATAATATAGGCTTCCACTTTATTTAAAAAGGAGGGGAGATGTAGCTCTTTATTATGAAAGATACGATGATTTATTTCTTTCCAAATCTCCCAAAGGAGAAGTGAGGGACATGCCAACCATAGTCCTGAATATAATTCATTTATATAGAGAATCAAACAACCTTTGAATAAGCTCAAAATATCCCTGGGTAAGGCCAAAGCCCAATGCAGCTTTGCACATAACCAACGCCAACAACTAAGGGAGAAGGGACAATTTAGGAAGAGATGATCACCATATTATTCTTCAGATTTGTAGAGTACACACCATGATGGGCCACTAAAACCCAATTTCTTGAATTTTTCTGCCGTTAAGACCTTACCCTGTATGGCAACCCATGCAAAAATGCCAGCTTTTGGTAAATAGTTGTTATTCCAACATAACGCACTAGGAAGGTCAGATGCCACTTCTTGATGATTTACCAGCATTCTAAAGACATCTTGAGCATTATAGATTCTAGAGGAAACCCCATGCCACCTTAACACATCGTCCCCCTCTCTGAAGGATAATATTCTATTGTTGAGAAATTTTTCAAAGGAAAAGGTGACTTCATTGTTTAAGCCTAGTGCTTTAATATCCTTCCATTGAGGACCCCACACTCTGTCCTCAATGGGACCATGTATGTAATCACTAACTTTATTTCCCCATGATTGCTATGTTATCACCATCGCTTGCCTCAAGTCAACATTGCCCTCCAACTTGCTGTAACCGCCCCATTAGTCCTTCCAAAAGAGTGTTGAATTACCATCCCTGATGTCCCAGGTGATACAATCTGAAACAAGATCTTTGCTATTACAAATAAAGTTCTAGATTATTGAGCCTTTGGGAAATGTGTTGGAGGTGAAGATGTTCATTGCATCTCCCTCAAGGTATTTAGCTTTAATGATTTAGACCCATTTCAAATCCTAGTTCGCATAAATTTTCCAGAACAATTTAGCCCCCAAAGCCTTATTTTGAAGAGAGACTTTTGATACCTGTGCCCGCCACCTCCTTTGATCTGAATATCTTGTCCTTGCTTATGAGTGGAAATTTTCATTGGTTAGAGTTTCCCTGACAGAAGAAATTTTTCATCTTTTGATTGATTTTATCACTAGTGCCACTCGACAATAGAAGATAGGATAACATGTAGATGGGAAGAGTTGCCACAACAATCTTGATCATTGTAAGCCATGATGCCCAAGAAATCCATTTTCCCTTCCAGGAGGAAATCCTATTCTCAATTTTATAAACCAGTGTGTCCCACAATTTACCCGGTTAAACTCTAGTAGCTAATGGCAAACCAAGATACTTGCAAGGGAGCTTGCCCTTCTTGAAGTCAAGCATTTGTAAAATCTACTGCTCCATTAGTGGAGTAGTGAAGAAGAAGAAAGCCTCAATTTTTTCCTAACCTCTTAACCTAAGGCTGAAGTGTAATTTCCCAAAATTTCTTTGAAATGCTTGGCTTCACCCAACTCCACCTATCCAAGAAGCATAGTGTCATCAACAAATTGTTGATGCATTACAACAAGAATGCTCTGCATGATTTGGATACCTTTGAGTTTTCCATTCTTCACAGCCTTTATGAGTGATCTTACTAGCACTTCTTCCATAAGGATGAAAAGAAAAGGTGATAAGGGGTCTCCTTGTCTGAGCCCCCGTGAGGCCTCGAAAAAACCTTTAGGAGAACTGTTGATCAACACTGAATAACTTAGGCAGGTAATCCAATCAAAGATCCAATCAAGCCAAGCAGAATTGAAGCCAAAAGCTTCCAGGACCTTGAAGTGAAAGTGCCAGTTGACCTTGTCATAAGCTTTCTTTATGTCAAGCTTAAGGAGCATAAAATGTTTACGGGTTCTTAAGATTGAATGGATTGCTTCTTGAGCTAAGATTACCCCATCCAGAATAGACCTGCCTGGGACAAACCCCATTTTTTCTTCTAAGATTAGGCTAGGAAGGATTTTTTAACATGATTGGCCACTGAATTTTGCTAAAATCTTATAGATGGTATTGCACAAAGTAATGGGGTGAAACTCTTCAAATTTCATAAGCTTCTCCTTCTTTGGAATTAAGGCGATAAATGTATTGTTGATTTCTTTCAACACCTTACCAAAAGCCTTGGAGTCTTCAATAGCCACCACCACATCGCTTCCCACAATCTCATAGCAATGTTGGAAAAAAGAGGCAGGAAACCTGTCGGGCCAGAAGCCTTGTCGAGGTGAAGTTGGAACATGGCAACCTTGATTTCCTTCATTGAGAACTTGGTTGTCAGCATAAAATTTTGAGGTTTAGTAACAAGCTTGGGGATACAATCAAGAATATGCCTTTGCTCCTGCAGCTTGGAACTACTCCAATCATTGAGCAAATTTTGGAAAAAACCCACTACAACAACTGAGATATCCTCACTTTTTTCAAGGGATCCCTAACCATCTACTTTGATGCTTGAGATCCTATTCACTTCTCTTCTAGCTTTGATGGAATTGTGAAAAAAATTTGTATTTTTGTCACCAACATTTAGCCAAATCTCTCTTGATTTCTGACGCCAATAGATTTCTTCTTTTTCCAACACTTCTCCCAGATTTTTGAGAAGTTCTTTTTCCTTCAGGTACCTACAATTTTTAACCCCATTAGCACACATTTCCTCATTCAAGGTTCTAAGATCATTTTCGATCTTGCTCTTTTCTTCAAAGATATTTTTGAAACAATCTTTGTTCCATTCCTTCAAATGATGTTTGATCCTGTTAGCTCTCAAAAATGCAGGCTAAATGCCTCAAGGGTTTGCTAATCTCTTGATACGCTTTAGGGTAACAGACAAGATTGAAAGAATTCAACCTTCTACTCTTTAGGTGCTGCAAAACCTAGGCGGGTGTACCTCTTTTGAACAATGCAGGCTTAACTTGTGATTATTTTTCTTAAAGCAATTTGTTCACAATGGCAAAGGGAGGTGAACAAATGAAATCCAACTTGAAAACAACACAATATTCTGATCTGGATCCTAAAATAAATGCTCAATAAACAGATGTAAAGAATACTAAATAAATCCAAATGGTGAAGTGCAGAGACTAGTGCCTTGTTGGGTATGCAGAGTCAAATGAGATCAAGATAAGCAACACTTTCTGGAGAAGACACAAATTATCTGGCATGTGTTTTGTTTACAACTTGTATAAACATGCAATAATGTGACTACTAAGTTCTACTTCAATAATCCAAAATGAGTTTCTCTGATTACTGTGATCAATAAAAGGATTTAATCTTTGCTTGAAAGAACCAGTTGATTGATCACACAAATACAACAAATGTGTATCGATAAATCAAACATAAACTTGTTATGTTAATTTAAACAACCAGAAAAATCAATCATGGAGACAACTTAGCAGTATTTTTCATTTCAATTCAACAAATAATTGACACCAGAGAAATGCAGCAACATCAACTGAATCTCATAAATACCTCCATTGTGAAATCATGCAATAATAGCCTCTGGTCTGATAATTTTACTCTACTGTATCTACTTGTAGTATATCAAAAATAAAAAATCTGGTGCCAATTAACAACTACAACATGCTTATTTATACACCAGCATGAGAAAAATATCAAAATAAAATATTATGTCGGCCCTCCATAAGATTCAGGCTCAATTCAAGTCAGCCAGCAACAGTCTCCAATCATATTCATGTCGGCCACAGTGTTTCATATTTCTGTTATTCACCTATGAGATAGTCGGCGAGACATCCATATCGTCCTGCCGAAGGCAATTCAAACGTTATCATCTTGTGTTCACTGTGCGCATGTTATGCTTTTTCCGTGACAATCCGGGTCGAGGAGATATCACATAGACTACACAATGCTCCAACGAAGGCTCCCCCTAATTTTGCGTCGTTGGTACCAGGCTAATGCCACACCGAAAACAAGAAGTGTCGCCATAGCCTATCACTCTCGGGGAGACCATATACTGAGATCACTATGTCAAGCCAAAGATCCTCATATAGCCTCAAGTTGTTGTGACCACCCAAATGTTATTCCGAAGACAAGAGGCATCCTTTTGTTCTTTTTCGTTTCGCTATAGCCCTGTGTTGTCGATGAGAAGTCACAGAGATAACAAAATGTACTATCAAAATTCACTTTACCCCCTACATGTCGCTATAACAACCCGTTAGTCATACCGAAGTCATATAGTACTCATTTTTTCTCACTCTGCTTCGCTATAACACATAGGTGTCGGGGAGAGGTTACAGAGATTTCTCCAAGCTACATCAAATGGCCCCCACCACCCATAGGTCACCATAGCACCTCACTTGTTACACTGAGGTCAGAGGATATTCTTCTGATTCTTTAAGTCTTGCTGTGACCACACAACATCAGTGAGACTCTATAGTGAGTTGACCCCGTTCTGCCGAAAGCACAACACAAGAAATTATTGGCAAGACTTAACAGATTCGCTATGATAGATATCGATGCCCCAAACCTTCGCCGATAGAACCCGAGCATACGCCACTTGACAAGACAATTATATCTCGCCATGACCTCCACCCGAATATGAAACCTATGCCGATATGTAACTTATCTATCGCTGAAACACAGGATATGTCATGCCGAAAACCACCTGCAGGAAAATCCATTCGCTGTGACAAATAATAAGTCTTGCCGATAGGAAACACAAACTTATTGCAAGCAGAAAAGCACAATGGGTCGGGGAGACAATGGTGTTCTCACGTCGATAGGAACCATAATGTAAAAAAAGAATGACTCAATTGATCAAAAGGGGCAATAAGGCAAAATATGAGTGGAAAATGCATACGACATGACCAAATCTGGAAGATTATGAGTAAAATAAACATGTGAAAACATCAAATTTAATAGTTCCAACAGTGGCTCCGTCTAGGGATGAATGATAGTCAGATCATTGCAAGGATCTACAATCTTGGGTGAGCAGACCAGACACAAAATGATGAGCCATTGAGCAGGAATGGAATGAAGCAATGGAAATGAATGGAAAGTGAAATGGATGCAAAATGAATGCAGAATGGAGGAAAATAGAAAATGAGAGTGAAATGGAGATGAATGAGAACCTAAAATACTGTGCATGGAAAATAATTTTAAAGAGGATACACAAGAGTTGTCCATGCACTGGCAACCCTCAACCCTCAGTGTTGATCAAGAGAAGAAAAGCTTCAAGAATTGCCCATGAACAGGCAATTCCTAATCTTCACCAGCCATGTTCTATAGATAATATGAGTCTTCACCCTTCTTACTAGTAACAACAAAAGGTCCCAACCAAAGAGCTTCAAATTTACCATGCTTGCCTTTCTCCTAACACCTTGCATTCCACATCAACACCAAATCATTTTCTTCAAATTTTCTATTCTTTGCCTTCTTGTCAAATAGATACTTCATCTGTGCCTGTAACTTCATGTTTTGATTTTGGGCCTCCCTCCTTACTTCATCAAGTTCGGCAAGTTGCTCCATTCTGTCTTCCATGGGTTCAAAAACTTCCAAATCTTCCTATAAGACAAACTTGTAGTCTGGTAACAAATTCTATAGAGGCATCCTAGCCTGTACTCCATACACTAATTCAAATGGAGATTTTCCAATTGCCTTTTTCACAGTGATTCTGTCAGCCCACACAACCAATTTTAACTTTGAATCCCAAGCTTTCTTGTTCTGTCCCAACATCCTCTTTATAATCTTCAAGAGACTCTTATTGCTGGACTCTGCTTGACCATTGGCTTGTGGATGATAAGGAGCTGCATAAGAAATAGTAATGCCATACCTATCACAAAAGCTTTTGAATTCATCTGACCTGAAGCACATCCCATTATCTGTGATTATCCTTAATGGTGTACCAAATCTGGTGATAATGTTGTCCATCAAGAAATTTGTTACAACTTTACTTGTAGCCTGCTTGGTTGGGATTGCCTCTACCCATTTTGTAAAATAATCAGTGGCAACTAGTATCCATCTATGTCCTCCACCTGATTTCTCCTAAATCTCTCCGATGAAATCAATTCCTCATTGATGAAAAGGGGCATTGGCCTGCAAAGGTCGAAGTGGCAAAGCACCCTGATACTTCAATCTCCCAGAAAACTTTTGGCAAGCTTCACATTTTCTCACATATGTAAAAGAATCATTAAAAACCTTTGGCCAAAAATACCCAGCCCTGAGAATTTTGTGCGCAGTTGTCTTTGCTGAATAATGACCTCCACAAACTCCTTCATACATTTCCTTCAAAACATGCCTGGCCTATGACTCATCCAAACATAAAAACAATATGCCATCCCTGTTTTTCCAAAACAGATCGCCATCCATAAAAACATATTTGGATGCCTACAACTTCAAAGTTCTCCTCTGGTAGTCACTCAATCCATCTGGACACTTCATGTATTTAAGATAATGCATAATATCAGTATACCAAGGAGTATGCTCAATGCTGGCAACTGCAGTCCCTTCTTCTATATTACAGACTTGACTTGCCTCAATATTTGATTCTGCCATCATCCTAGCCAAGCCTTGGCCTCTTACCAGCTTAGTAATCTGTATTTCCATGTCAAATTCTTGAATCTTGTTGATCCATCTGCATATTTTCCCTATAAATTTTGCTTGTGTTAAAATGTCTTTGGCAGCAGCATGAGGGACATAAGCAATCACCTTGGCTCCAACAAGATAAGGTCTATATGCTTTTGTGGCCTTTACCAATGCAAAAGCCTATTTTTCCATTATGTCATACTTCAATTCAAACCCCTGTAATGATTTACTAAAGAAAGACACAGGCTGTTCATAACCACCTTCATTTTTCTGTAACATAACAACAACAATAGTATGCATTGAGGCAAATGAAAAAATCTGAAAAGGCTTTGTAAAATCTGGAGACTTAAGAACAGGAGCCTCTTTGATAGCCTTTTTGATAGACATGAAAGCATCTAAAGCTTCAGTAGTCCAGTCCATTTTTTGTCCTTTCTTCAGCATTTTTGATATGGGCTTAATGATCTCAACAAAATTAGAGACAAATCTTCTGACAAAATTAATTTTTCCAAAGAATGACTGTATAGCCTTGACAGTTTTGGGAATAGGAACTTTATCAATAGCTTCAAATCTCTCAGGATCTATTCTAATTCCCTCTTTTGAAACAATATGCCCTAAAAGCTTACCCTCTATGATTGCAAAATGACATTTATTTGGATTTAAACTAATACCATACTCAAGAGCTTTAATAAATACCTTTTCAAGATGTTGTAGATGATCTTCAGCCTTCTTCGAATAAGCAATCAAGTCATCTTGATACACCACCATGATAATATTAATCAAATCAGCAAATGCAACATCCATGGCTCTTTGGAAAGTCGCTCCAACATTAGTGAGACCAAACGGCATTCTTATGTATACATATGTTCCCTAAGGAGTAGTGAATGTTGTCTTGTATTGCTCATATTCCTTGAATTTGACCTGATTGTATCCAGAAAACCCATCCATCATAGATAACAGCTCACAACCTGTCACCTTATGCAATATTGCTTCCATGTTGGGTAGAGGATAATTATCCTTGAGAGATGCCATATTTAAATTCTTGAAGTCAACACACAATCTGATGTCACCATTCTTCTTTCTCACAGGAACCAGATTTGAAACCCAGGTTGAATGTCTGATTGGTTTAATGATTCCTCCATCCCTGAGCTTTGTTAATTCCTCCTGCATCTTAGGCTCTAGCGTTGGGTTTATAGGCCTTTGCTTTTGTCTAAAAGGCTTGGCGTCTGGCTTCAATGGTATTTCATGCTGAAATAAATCATCCCTGTATGCTTTTAGATCTTCATATGACCAGGAAAACACGTGCTTGTACTTTCTCAACAGCTCAATCAACATTCTTCTAATTATTGGGCTTATTTTCTTCCCAATGTATACCTTTCTTGGTGCTATTTCAGTCCCTAAGTTAATTTCTTCAACATCTTATTTTTTGACTAGAGTTTGCTTCATAAGGTACCGATCACTTCTGTCATACACCCTTTCTAGTGCCACTAATCCTTTAGGCAACTTGTTTGTTTTGAGCTGCAATATCTCCTTGCCAAACACAGTTTGTTTCCCATCTACTTCCTCAACAAAGGCGTTGAAATCAATCTCCTGGGCTTCATACTGATCTATACAATTGAGAAATTTCAAAAGGTCAGTATCATCATTGAAGACCTGCCAATTATAAATGTTATCAGGAACAGTAGGCCTTGTCTTGAACTCAATCTGTGATACCCCAACCAATGTGATATCATCTCTTTTCAGTGCCACATTCACTAAAAAATCAGCCATTATGTTCTTTGATCTGTCAATCCACTCAATTGAAAATGCATCAAACAATTCAATTGTATCCCATACAACATCCCTGTATTGTTTTAATCTTTTGTGCTTTGCTGCATATTTTGATTTAACTTGTGAAACAACCAACTCAGAATTTCCCAAAACAACCAGCAACTTAATCTTGTGTTTCACAGCTATGTTTAAGCCTGTCAATAAAGCTTCATACTTTGCCACATTGTTTGTACATTCAAATGCTAACAGAAAAGAATATTTAAAAGTAATACCTCCAGGCGAAACAAATACAATCCCAGCTCCATTACCTTCTTGGCTGCAGGCTCCATCAAAATACATCTTCTAGACACCATTGCAATTTTGTGCAACATATTTTTCAATTGTATCACTATTAATTAATTCTGGCTAAGCTGGTTCTATTTTAAAACTCCCTAGATCAACATCACAAAAACAATTAATCTGATCTTGAGGCACACAGTCAACAAGCTGGTTCATTCTTGGCTCTCTATACAAATTGTCTTCCTGGCCATTCACTAGTATTGTAGCATAAGATAAATCAAATTGAACATTCCCACCTATAGCTGCAGTCCACTGCCTTGACAAAAGCATCCCAAATTGAGGAGTATCAATAACCGTTATATCTATATTATAAGCCACTTGTGGATAAGTAGCCAATTTGACTTCAACATCTTTCATAATACCAACCACAGGAACATGTCTGTTATCTATTGCATAACACTTGCCTCCAATGATGTCAACCCACATACCAAGCTGTTTCATAACTCCAACAGGCATGATGCTTATAGCAGCACTAGAATCTATCATGCAGTTCCTTAACAATTTGTTATTAATAAGCAATGTAGTAAATAAAGGATCGACTTGAGGAGGAGTTGATAATATATCACTCAAGAAAACTTCAGAATTATTTATTTTCTCTTGCCTATTGACTACTTTAACAATTATTTTATTTTCAGCATTCACATGTTCTCCATTCGTTATCAATTGAACAACAGTATCCCTATATTCTTTAATTTTCATCATCTCAAGTAGTGGAACAAACATTTTTACCTGGGACAATGCCTGAGTGAAATCAAAAGAGGAGCCCTCCACCTTGACAGTCTTCTTTAATTCTGGCACTTCTCTTTTGTTTTCCTCTTTTTCTTTTTTACTGGACTGGTCAGGCATCTGTATTTCTTTATTTAATTCCTTTACTTCCTCCTTTTGGCCTGGTTTTTGTTCAATTTTATTATGCTGCTTGTTTCCTGGATTTTTTGCAATTTCCTATGTTGTCTTTTGATTTTTTATAAAAATTCCCCCAGGAACTCCATCTGGCTCATTTGCTTTTCTGTTTCTCAACTAGTATTTACTTCGTGCTTCCTCAACTGCAGCAATAGTGATCCTTTCTATTTCATCCTCAGTAAGTCTTCTCATATTGCATTGAGCGGGCGGTGCAACAAGATGTGGCTCTGTGTAATTTTCATCAGAATCATAAAAAATCTGTTGTTTAGCCATATGGACATTATACTTCTGATTGGAGACATCATATTCATAGCCTTCATCCTCTGAAGATGAGTTTCTTTCCTCAGCATGGTGAAAAACATTTGAAGTCAAATATACCGTGTGATCCTCTCCATTATTTTCTATCAGCATCCCTTCTTCTTGCATCCTTTGAGCTACAACACAATAGTCTGGAGAATGTGGTTGATTACAAACTATTAGGGTTAGAGATGGCAGATATAACAATTAAATGCAGATATTATATAATAAACAGAGAAACTAAAACATACACAGAATAAATCATAACACAGAGAATTTAACGTGGTTCACCCAATCCGAGCTACATCCACGAAACCGTAGCCATCCAATACTTTTATTATCCAGTGAAAAACCTATTACAATCTTGCGAATAATCACATTTTTTTCATCATATAGTAATACCCATCCGAACCCCTTTTTAACAAGCTTAGAAGCTTCCAGATTTTTGGTTCTACAAAATCGGATTTTTCTTTTTTCATTGATTTTTCCCTTTTTTGGTGATCACGCGAAAAAGTAGGAAGAAAATTTTTCTTGGGGCTGTTGCCACTGAACCCCCGCCCGGGGCCCGGCAAGGACAGGGGGCTGGGGTGTACAGTATACCATGGGCTATACAATATAGCATGATCAGTCACCACATACCAATAATCTCCCACTTGGAGACTGATCAGGCTCCACACCATCACAACCTCCCACTTAGAGACTGATCCTGGACAACACTGCTGCACTTACAGCTCCCACTGGAAATAAGTACCTTGGACCCTGCTACTCTGTTATACTTGAATTCAACCTTGAAGGCCAACCGAAGCTGAAGAGGAGCTCAGCTTCTCCCTTGACACCGCCTTCGTAAACATATCGGCTGGATTTACATCTATATGTATCTTGTCCAACTTGACCTGTCCATCCTCCAACACTGACCAAATGAAATGATATCTCAACTGTATGTGTTTTGTTTTAGAATGCAAGGCATAATTCTTTGCAAGATGTATAGCACTTTGACTGTCTGTAAACAAATAATTTCCAGCCTGTTATTTTCCCAACTCATCCATGAAAAGTTGCAGCCATATCATCTCCTTTGCCGCCTCTCTTGCAGCAACATACTCTGCCTCTGTGGTGGATAAAGCAACCACCTTTTGCAGTCGAGAAATCCAACTTACTGTTGTCCCACCAACTATAAATACATAACCTGTGGTACTCTGCTTGGTATCTATATCCCCTGCTAAATCCAAGTCAACATAGCCTTTTAAATCAGTATTAGAGCCCCCAAAACATAAACAATTATTGGATGTACCTCTCAAATACCTGAGAATCCATTTTACTGCATTTCAATGCTCAACTTCGGGATGACTCAAATACCTGCTAACAACTCCTACATCATGTGCAATATCCCGTCTAGTGCATACCATGACATACATTAAACTACCTATAGCTGAAGCATATGGTACCTTGGACATTTTTTCTTCCTCCTCATGTGTTTTTGGACACATATCCTTAGTCAATTTAACATGACTAGGAAAAGGTGTGCTGAAAACTTTTGCATTCTCCATATGAAATCTTTGCAACACCTTTTCAACATAATTAGCCTGAGATAAAAATAATTTTCTGTTTTTCCTATCTCTACAAATTTTCATACCAAGGATTTGTTTTGCTGCCCCCAAATCCTTCATAGCAAAAGATTTTGCTAACTGTTGTTTTAGCTCACTTATGTGATCCATGTTAGACCCAGCTACAAGCATGTCATCAACATATAAATACAAAATAATGTAGCTATCATTATCCAACCTCTTAAAATAAACACAATGGTTAGAATTACACTGCTGTAGCCTTGCTCAGCCATAAAACTGTCAAATTTCAAATACCATTGCCGAGGTGCTTGCTTCAAGCCATATAAACTTTTCTTCAATCTGCACACTAGTTTCTCCTTACCTTTGACCTCAAATCCTTGTGGCTGATCCATGTATATTTCCTCTTCCAAATCACCATGGAGAAAGGTTGTTTTAACATCAAGCTGTTCTAAATGCAAATCTTCAGCAGCCACAATACTTAAAACAATACGAATAGAAGTCATTTTAACAACTGGAGAAAAAATCTCATCAAAATCAATACCCTTTTTCTGTGCAAATCCCTTTACAACTAATCGGCTTTAAATCTTTTCTTACCTCCATCCTCCTCTTTCAGCCTATAAATCCATTTGTTTGGTAAAGCCTTTTTACTGCGGGCAACTTGCATAAATCCAAAGTCTGATTTTCCGAGGAGTCCATTTCTTCTTTCATTCCATGCTCCCACTGAACCTTAGTATCCACTGCATAGCTTCATCATAATATTCGGTTCCTGACATCGGTTAGAATAGTATACAAAGAGGGAAGAATCTTTTTGGAGGTCTACTTAACCTTGAAGATCGTCTAACAAGGTTTGTGGTTTGTTGCTGTTGTTGTTGCCCGATTATGAGGAACCACTGAAACATCATTGTTAGAATATCATTAACACTACAATCATTTTCTTTCTTCTCATCTTTTGCAAATGAGATCTTTGTACAACACTTTTTCATTGAATATGACATCCACTGCTTCTCACAATTTTTTGATTTTCAAAAATCCCAAAGCCTATAACCAAATTCATCAATGCCATATCCAACAAATACACATTTCTTTGATTTTGCATCAAGCTTGGTGCTATTTTCAGAATCTACATGTGCAAATGCTTCACAACCCGAAGGTTTTGAGAAAAGAATAACTCACCTTCTTACTTTCCATGCTTCCTGGAATACCACAACCCAAAGGATTAGAAGGACCCTCTATTGATTAAATAAACAGCGGTGTTCTGATCTCTCTACCCACATTTTTTAAAGGCAGCCCAACATGCAATCTCATAGTCCGTGCACGCTCTATTATTGTCCTATTCATGCGCTCAACCACTCCATTTTCTTGTGGAGTCCTTGGAACCGTTTTCTACCTACGAATACAATTAGAGGAACAATAATCTTCAAACTCTTTACTGCAATACTCACCAACATTATCGGATCCGAGACATTTTAACCTTTTTCGATCTCATTCTCAACCAAGCTTCTCCATTTTAAGAGTTCGAATACTTCAGATTTCTGCCTAAGGAAATAAATCCATACCTTTCTAGTTGCATCATCAATGAATGTAACATAATACAAAGAGCCACCGAGAGAAGATACCTGAGCTGGTCCCCATACATCCGTATGCACAAGCTCCAATTTCTCATCTTTCTTTTGCTTCCTATCCTTGAGAAAACTTACTCTCTTTTATTTTCCATACACACAACTTTCACAGAAATCCATATTAACACATTTTAGACCTGGTAAAACATTATTTGAATAAAGTAATTTCATACCTTTTGCACTCATATTCCTAAGTCTATTATGCCACAGTGCTGATTCAGAGTCCACAAAAACTATATGATCTTCTACTTGCTGAACTACAGCAACTGTTCCTAAACATTGACCTTTTTCTGTAACAATTAAAATAGAAAGAACAAAATGACCTGTACAAAGATATAAGGTGCCTACTTTCACACCTTTTGCTACCACTAAGGCACCCTTTGTGACCCTCCAGTTTTTATCACTAAAAGTAACAACACAACCTTCATCATCTAGTTGCCCTGCTGAAATAAATTTTTTGCTTAACTTTGGAACATGCCTTACCTCTTGATTCTTCCCTTTCCAACAATCTGACAGGGTTCGTTATCTCCTAAATAAACCAGCCCAAAATCCCCTTGGACATAATCAAGAAAATAACTTCTATGGGGAGTAGCATGAAATGAAGCCCCTGAATCTAACACCCAAGAATCATCAGCATTATCAAGGGAAAGAATCAAAGCATCCTCATCAGATTGACACGGCTTTTACCCGGCTTACCACAGTACCAGCAATCCCTCTTGTCTCTAGATTGGGCCTTTTGTCCTTTGATTTTCCTCATTGACTTCCCATGATTTCCATAATTGTTTCCTCTCTCCTTTGTTGCCCTGCTTTCGCATTCAAAACGCTTTGCACGATGTTCCACGAGCTTTTCCTACCAGTTTCCGCAAGCTCAAAATAACACCAACATCATCAAATTTCAATGTATTGAGACGAGAAATAGAATTGCTAACAACCATTACCAAGCTATTCGGCTTTAAGGCAAAGAACATAGAATCAAAAGAGCCTAACTTCTTATCAAAGTTTACTTTTCTGAGAAGTTAATTGACTGGTGACCGTATTAAACTCATTTAAATGATCAGTAACTGACCCACCTTCTACCATTTTCATATTAAATAAATGCTTCATAAGAAATACCTTATTCGAAGCGGAAGGCTTTTCATATAACTTTTCAAGGGTTTCCATCAACTCTTGAGTTGTCTTTGCTTTTGTAATATTGAACGCCACTGTTTGTGCTAGGCACAAACGAATACTGCCAAGAGCCTTTCTATCCAAGATTTCCCAGTCCTCATTTGACATTGCTGCAGGTTTCTTAGTTTTCCCTTCCAATGGCCACCATAAATCCTTCTGATAGAGATAGTCCTCCATCTACATCTTCCATAACTGATAGTTCTTCCTATTAAACTTCTCAACCTTCTTACCCTCGTCTGCCATTGCTCCCACTCAATCGTGAGATTCCCACTCAATCGTGAGACTCCCACTCAACCGTGAGATCTTTCCTACAAACGATAATCGAAACACAACCCGCTCTGATACCACTTGTTAGGGTTAGAGATGGAAGATCTAACAATTAAATGCAGATTTTATATAATAAACAGATAAACTAAAACATACACAGAATAAATCATAATGTAATCAAGGAAAAATTCTAAAATTATTAAGTGGGGTTAGCACAATAACAATTAAATTCCTATGAAAATAACAAAGCACAAAGGAAGTGAAGTGAAGACAAAAGGGATGAAGTTACCCTAAGTCTCCACCTTCCATGATTAACCTTTGTTACACCTCCTAGCTTGCAGATAAATAACAATGCCCTCAGATTTGTGTGAGCAGCTATGACTAAAGACTAAGCCCTATGCAAGTGTTGAAGGATTTGCAGAAAGTAAAATAACCTTACAATGGACTAAAATGCCTATGACTGTAAGTGACTATAACCCTAAATTGACAGCAAATTGACATAGACTAAGAGTGCAAGAAGTCAAGAGAGTAAGAGAGCCAGGGACCGAAATGAGAGCAAAATTGCAATTTTGAACGTGTGGCCAGGATGAAGAGATGACAAAAACCCTAAGATCAATGCTTAAGATTGAATGTTGCTGTGTGCATTAGGGTTAGGTCAAAATTAGGGCAACAGGTAGGAATGAAGGGTCAAGATTGAATTATAAAATAATTCAATCAATGGTCGAAATTAAATAAGATGTCAAAAGTCAAGAATTAATTTGGAAGATAAGGCTGGCACGGACAAAGAGGTTGCTGGAGAAATTAAATAATAAAATTTATTTACTCCAAGTGACTAGTAAATAATTAAATAATAGAGATATTATTTAACTATGGAGGAATGTGTCAAAAGAATTATTTTGAATTTAAATAATGATTTTAATTCAAAATTCAAGAGAATTGGCTAAATTAAATAAATCAAATTTATTTAATTTTAATGAGAGAAAAAGCTAATGAATAATTAAATAATTAGGATAATTATTTAATTATAGTGGGAAGTGGACAAAATTAAATAAATAATAATTTATTTAATTTTTAGAAGAAGGGGATTTAATTAGTGACGTAATTAATTAAATAAATAACATTTATTTAATTAATCAAGGAGACATAAATGACAAAGGGAAATTAAATAAATTATGAAATTTATTTAATTAACGGAAGACTTAGATAATTAATGACGTATTAGATAAATAAATACTATTTATTTATTTAATAATCAAGGAGGAATAAATGACATGAATTAATTAAATAATTATGAATTATTTAATCAATAGTCGAATGTGGACCAAGGACATAATTAAATAACTTAATTATGCTAGGACGAAAGTGGTAAAAATGAAGCTTGCAGGCCTAGGTCATTTTTAGGTGTCTACATTTTGCCCCTCTTTGTCATAATGTCGCTTGTCGCATTGTGACAAAGAAAATAAGTCAAGAATATGCCCCAGTGAAAGTACGGAGTATTCCTGCCCCCTCGGGAAATTTTCAAATTTTGGGTCGGCGCCAGAAAAATTTGCTAAAGGTCCCGACAAATCAATTTAATGACTAGAAAAACAGCGGCACAGTCGGTTTCAGATTCTGACATGCTTAAAGCAACTTACGGGGAGGTCAAAGGTGCAAAAATGAGCCTCCAACATCAACCGCGGTTGAAAAATATCATTTTCACCCTATAAATAGGTGGTCAAAGGGGTAAAAGTCAATTCATTTTCACTATTCACCTTGCGAATCCTGAGAGCTCAGAGCGAAAGGCGTAGCAGCTATGATGGTTATTCCAGTGACAGAGCACCGCGGAGAGATCATGAGGACTTTCAGACGGCCAGAGGGCTCAGGACCAGCGGTACGTACCCTAATCCCACTTTGTCATTTTCTCGATTTACGTGCTTTTTAATGCTTTCTAGGGTAGTGAACGGATGAGCCGCGACGCATACGCGTTCGCGTAAGCTGCAATTGATTTCGCGTTCGCCGCATTTGATGCGTCGCGACGCAAGTGCAAAGAAAAAGCGAGCCGCACCGGCATTTTGCGCCGCATTCGATTTTTGGTGCGACGCAAGTGCTTAACCGAATCGCAATTGACCGCTCAAAAGCCGTAATTGCGATGTTGCGACGCAACTGATTATTTGAATGCCGCAAGTGAAATTCCACGCCGCATTAGTGATGTGGCGACGCAAATGACTGAATTCGTGACGCAAGTGAAATTAAGCGACGCACTTGATTAGTTCAGACGCATTTGATTTTCTGAACGACGCATTTGTGTATTTGCGACGCAATTGCATTTTTGCAATGCATTTGCCTGTTTTCTTACTTTAACTTGTTTTAATGCTTTCATGCCCTAAGTCATTTTCTGTGATGGTCATAGTTGTCCAAAAAGGTGCTAATGCGGTGTTCATCTTTTTGTAGAGGCAGCTTGCCCCTATATATACGAGAGAGAGCAGACCGAGGACCTTTCGGTTTGGTGATCAGTTAGGCCCGCGAGAGCGGCGACGATTGATGAGACTCGGTTTATTCCATGTTGCGTTCATGCCCACCATTCGGGCGAACAAGGGTTTGCTGACGGCGCTGTGCGAGAGATGGCATTCAGAGACCTATTCCTTTCACCTGCTGACAGGTGAGGCTACAATTACTTTGGAGGACGTCTACCGTATTCTCTGGATTCTAATTCGAGGGGAGCGGATCGTGTACGATCCCCGTCATGGCGAGCAGACCTTCCGGGCATACTACCAGGATCAGGGTGCCGGACTCGGCATTGAGGGTTACGAGATCCATTGGGATTTCCTGGCGGAGCATTACAGTCACTTTGATGCATTCCTGGCGACTCTGATTGGTGGCATCTTGGTTCCAGACCGACGAGGACACGGATTTCCGATTGGTTGGGGGGATGTCATGGTCGGCATGCGACGAGATAGGACAGTTTATGCATGGGGTCCTTGTTTGCTGGGGACACTTTATCATTAGCTGCATGACGTTGTGTACAGGAGAGGAGAGAGTATCTCCTATGGGACCACACTGATGATGATCTGGGCATGGGAGCGTATTGCCATATTCCGCCCTCCTATCGACAGACCACAACTGGCCGCGGGGATGCCTTACTCCTACTACTATGCCACAAGATACAGTTAACTGCATGGGTGAGACAGGTGGTATGCGGCATCGATTGATACCCGGTGACCTTCATCCGAGACTTACTGTGGATTGTGAGGTATGGGATGATGAGGACTCCATCATCTCGCCATAGCGCATCGACACCGACAAGGTGATGTTACGCATATCGCGATTATTGAGGATGTATCTCACACGTTGCAGGTAATCGAGACGTACCGGAGCAAAGCAGATGTACCCATGGGGACTTAAAAGAGTATGCCCGGACCGCCTAGAGAGTATGCATGGGGCCTACCATCCCAAAGGGCCTCAAGCACACAACAGATTGATGGGGTTAGTAGGCCCGTGCCTGGGTTGAGAGGTGGGGCAAAGAGATCCAGTACCACACCACCCTCAAGGATCTATGGTGGCGTGCACGCACTGCACATCACTGGACAGACTCGACGGCCAACACCGCCTGACAGGCCGGGCTGATTCCATGAGTGCCGCGAGCCGACGAGGGGAAGAGGCGCAGATGGGGCGCGAGGCAGAGGCAGAGTGGAAGTGGATGGAGATGGAGGGAGGTGGTGGATGGAGGAGGACTGAGGTGGGTGATGATGGATGACTAGGTGAGATCTGGAGTGGTCTGGGCATGGATGTGGAGGACGAGGTGGACCTGAGGTCGAGGTGGAGGACGGAGGATGGCGGAGGGCGGACAGTGGAATGGAATACAGGGTGGACAGACCGAGATGGAGGAAGGAGGGGGGAGGGAGGAGGATGTGGAGGATGGTGGCAGGAGAGGAGGATGATGATGATGACGAGGAGGATGAGGCCATAGGTGAGGCAGAGAGAGTCCTCAGATGGTAGATGGTGGAGGGTGAGGAGGAGATACCATATTTAGAGTTGCCCCAGGATGCTACAGTTGATCAGCAGGTGGCTGATTTGCAGTAGAGATTAGATGCCAGCCTGGCACAGGTGAGGTCACTACAGTCAGCACTGGAGGTAGCCTGTGTAGAGCGGGATCAGGCGGTGATTCACCAGCAGGATTCAGTGCGATGGTGTACAGAGTTTGCGGCCCTATGTACAGGACCCATAGGAGACATGGCTCAGGAGCAGGCCAGGGTGAGCACGAGGCTAGGGCAGTACAAGACATTATATGAGCAGGCAGTGCCACTAGAGCAGCGAGATCCTACCCTGTCTCGATCACAGACGAGGACAGGTAGTGGGCATAGGTCGGGTAGTGGGAGTGGTACCAGGAGCCATAGCAGTGTCAGAGGGTCGACTTCCACAGGACACACATCAGGCCACAGATCACATCACTCCCGCAGGCATACTCCGAGCCATCATTCGGGGCACAGTCAGGGTTCCATTGGTTCGGCACAGAGGTCGGTACAAGGTCAGCCACCAGTGACAGATCCTACCATTTCTCAGAGTCCAGCAGCAGTGACCTCACAGGTGCTCCCTACTGTCACGATGATACCTTCATTCGCAGTTCCCTCATCCTCATAGCCACAGGGCACTACAGGACCGTCCATTGCTTCAGAGCCAGTGACAGGGCCTCAGCCACCACCACATTCTTCACCCCGAGGGGATGATGAGAGCCTACCCTAGGGGCATATTTGTATTTGGACACATTATGTTTATTGTTGAGCCTGCGAGCTCCATTTTTGGGATATCCATTGACTCTATCCTGTGACATTGCATATTTTTGAGATGAGAATTATATGATGATGCAGTTTTGATGCGACCTATATGTGTTATGTGATGTTATATGCATTATGTGTGTATGATATATGATGCTTAATTTATGATGCCATTTGTGTATTATGATGTCTATGTTGTAATTTTTGATGTCATGATGATGCAGTATTCGTATGCTTATGTTAATGATGTGCATGATGCATTTATGTAAAAGATGCAATGATGATGATTATGTTAATGCAATGTTTGTGATTATGTATATAATGTAATGCCATGTATGATACTATTTAATGCCATGGATGATGTATGTATGGACCTAATGCAATGGATATATCATGTATGCACTTATGTTTTTTGAATGACATAGGATATCATCGCAGGATGGACGAGAGAAGATGGCGGGACTAACGAGAGAAGATGACCAGACCAAAGAGGAGAAGATATGAGACCTATGAGAAGATACAAATCCTTCAAAACTTTACTATAGGACTTTTAATATCCGTTGCTCTTTAATCATCATTGGGCAAACTGTCGTAATGGTCAACAAACACCAAGATATGACATAGATCTAGGTGTGCAAAGTCGTACCATTACCCAAGACAGAATAGTCACAGACAAGGATGAGTATGACTCATACTAGGAGCGTGCTTGCCCCAGTCTTGTTGTCATCATCAACCACAAGCAGAAAAAGACAATGACAGATTATGAAACGTCGTTGCTTCTCTAAATCCTATTGCCAGGACATCCTTGAGAAACTAGTGACATGGTTGTCAAACTATAAAAATGTAGTCTCTATCATAATATGTCGTTGCTTTTCTAAATCCCAAGATTAGGATCTCGCTGAGAAGCTAGTAGTCATGTGTGTCAATTGTCATGCTACGTCGCTGCTTCTCTAAATCCTGCTTAGTGGGATCTCGCTGAAAAACTAATAACATGATAAAAGATGAAAAGACAAATGTCAAGTGTTTGTCAAGTGCATCTGGATATCCATTGTTATGATGTCAAGGTGTCATGTTTGACGATGTCAAGATGTCCGAATGTTTAAAGTTTTGATGACCTTGAAAATGTTGAGACTTGGTGGATTCAGGAAGGACACATCCTGAATGATGTCGAATGTCGGGAGGATTTGATCCCCAATGGTCGTAAGGGGTCCCTCAAAATAATGACAATGCTTAGGAAGGACACATCCTAAAGCATAAATGACAAAGTTGGTTCTTCAGAAGGACTCATCTGAAGAATGCTAATGTCAGGAAGAGTGATCCTTAGATGTCAAGAGGATCGCTCGAAAGGCCGAATGACGATGACGACGCCTAGGAAGGACACATCCTAAGGCGTAAATGACAGAGGTTATCTTTCAGAAGGACTCATCTGAAGACTAACCAAAATTTGACAGTTTGACCGGTTATAATGATTTGGTTTGCTTTGACTTGTGTTTGACTGAGGTTGACTTGTTGTGACTGAGGTTGACTTGTGTTTGATTATATGCCGATATTGTCTTGATGAGAGTGTCATATTGAATAAAAGATTGCTTTACTTTGTTTCAAGAGTTTTCCCATTTGAAAATTGATTGAAGATTTTCTTTGACGTGTGTGCCATTGTAGTGTCATGAACCCTAATGGACCGACCTAGTGTGGCCTCGGGGGCTCATCGATAGATGGCCTTGCCTACGTCATACACTCAGAGACCTCGTAGTTCGACATGACCAATGACTTTGTCTTGATGAGCAAAGATTGCGCTATGATTTATTTTGACAAACCTAATAGGACTGACCTAATGTCTCGGGAACTCAAGTATGAGTCTTTCCTACGTAGCAAATGCGCAGAGACAACGTAGTTTGGACAAATGACATGGACTTATTGACTTGATTGACTTAGACTAGAGATGACAGTGCACTTGTGTGCCTTGCGCGGTCGACTGTTTTGTTTGGTTTTCTTCAGGACGTTTTATGATTTTTTTGTCTTTTTTCAGGACATTTTGCAATGTTTTTGGTCTTTTTTTCAGGACATTTTATGATGTTTTTGTCTTTTTTCAGGACATTTTATGATGTTTTTGTCTTTTTTCAGGACATTTTATGATGTTTTTGTCTTTTTTCAGGACATTTTATGATGTTGAGTGATAAACATTTTGCCCCCAGTCAGGTTTAAGACTTAGCCATTAGCGAGGGATATGGATAGGATGTTGTTGACTTGCTGGACCAATAGTCGTCAGGGCTTGATGTCAATCGTTCATCCACTATGATAGGTAGAGTAGGATGTGATGGTGACTTGCGGAATAATGGCGAAGATAGCTTTCATCCCAAGCCAAGTTTAGACCAAGTTACAATAGATGGCAGAGCAATGATTGATTACACATGGCGCCTGTTTGCCAGGTTTTCACTATTGGATGAATTATTTTTCTTTTTACTATTTTTATGATATTTTGATTTTTTTTTGGTGTCACCAAGATGCCTGTTTGCCAGGTTTTCATCAAGGTGACGATTTTTTTCATTTTTCAATTTTTTTTGTATTTTAGGGCCCTCTAGCCTTGTCCTCTGATGCTATGTGTAGAACTTTCGGAGGTGTAAACTGTTGATGGGTTCAGTCAATTGTTCCCCATCTGGAGTTGCCAGTTGATATGCTCCAGAACCAAAAGAAGATATGATGATATATGGACCCAACCAGTTTGGTTCAAAACTTTCCTGGCTTTTCTCTCGACAAATGGCAAAGGCGTTTTGATATGCCTGGAGGTGATTCAGTGAGTTTTGTCTTCTTTCGTCCAGCATTTCCAGCTCGTGCAAGCGTGACTGTCGGTATTCCTCTTCATTAGCTAGACCCTTCAAAGAGACCCGTAGTGAAGGAATTTCGACCTCAATGGGTAAGATGGCTTCCGCGCCAAAAACCAGGGCGAATGGGGTAGCTCCTGTAGGCGTACGAATGCTAGTTCGGTAAGCCCACAGAGCAGGGTTAAGTTGTATGTGCCAATCACGGCCAGCGTCATTGACAGTCTTTTTAAGGATCTTGATAATGGTTTTATTCGACGCCTCAGCTTGGCCGTTTCCTTGGGGGTAGTATGGGGATGAAAAGTGGTGTTGGATATGGAATCGCTCACATAACTCACGTACGTCGTGGTTTTTGAACGGACGTCCGTTGTCAGTGATGATGGACTGTGGGAGGCCATACCGGCAAATGATGTAATTGAGGATAAACTTTGATATTTGTTTGCCTGTAATGTATGT
This sequence comes from Sequoia sempervirens, assembly GCA_007258455.2. Lineage (NCBI taxonomy): Eukaryota > Viridiplantae > Streptophyta > Pinopsida > Cupressales > Cupressaceae > Sequoia > Sequoia sempervirens. The sequence continues at coordinate 29,623,391 of VDFB02109042.1, forward strand.
CAATGGAATGGCTTCGATCCACTTTGTGAAATACTCAGTGGCGGTGATAATGAATTTATGGCCGTTGGAGGAGGTTGGATGGATCTTACCCACGAGGTCGAGTCCCCATTGAGCGAAGGGCCACAGAGAAGTGATTGGCTGAAGTTCCTGTGCTGGGGCATGGACCAAATCACTATGGATCTGACACTTGCGACAGGTTCTGACATATTCTATTGCATCTGTTTCCATTGTCGGCCAATAATATCCAAGTCTCGTTAGTTTCTTAGCCAGAGTAGGACCACTCGAATGAGATCCGCATATACCGTCGTGTACTTCTCGTAAGGTCGTACATGCTTCATCGATGTCAAGACATCTAAGGAGGGTACTGTCGAAACTACGGCGGTATAGGGTGTCACTGATAATGGCATACCTTGCAGATTTTCTAATAAAGGACTTCCTTTGGTTATTGGATAGGTTTGATGGAAGGGTGTGAGTCTTTAGATAGTCATAAATGTCCTGATACCAAGGAGAGTGGGGACCAACAAGTTCACAAACCATTTTCGACTCTGGGATATCATATGCTGGTATCAATAGCTATTCTACTAGGAACTCGAATTGCGACACATTTTTAGGGATGTCCAAGAGAGAACTAATAGTAGCCATTGCGTCTGCTGCCTTATTCTGTACCCTGGGGATTTGTTCAAAAGACACTGATTGGAAATATGTTAGGAAACTGTCCACCATCCTCTTGTAAGGAAGCAACTTCTCATCCTTTGTTTCATAGTCACCATTCACTTGTTTGATTACCAGCTGGGAATCCCCGAATACAAGCAATGTCTGAATTTTCCATTTGATTGCCAGCTTGAGACCTGTAACTAGTGCTTCGTATTCGGCAATGTTGTTTGTGCAAGGGAAAGAAATTCGAAATGACTTAGGGATTGAATCCCCTTGTGGTGTGATGAACAAGATTCTAGCCCCTGAGCCATGACCAGTGTGGGACCCATCAAAATACAGTTTCCATGGTGTTGCTGGTTCCGTGTGAAAAATGGATTCGTCAGGAAAGTCAGTTACCAATGGATGAGAGGCTTGCATTGGCGCATCTGCCAGTTGATCTGCTATTACTTGCCCTTTTATCGCCTTGCGTTCAACATACTGTATGTCATACTCACTTAGGATCATGACCCATTTTGCCAATCGGCCTGTTAACGCTGCTCGACTTAATAGGTATTTCAATGGGTCAATTTTGGCAACTAGTTGTGTCTGATGATTGAGCATGTAATGCCTTAGTTTTTGGGCTGCAAAGACAACTGCGAGGCATGCACGTTCAATGTATGTGTAATTCAACTCGTAACCAATCAGTGTGCGGCTGATGTAGTAGACTACTCTTTCTTTCCCTTCATGATCATTTTGAGCCAGTAATGCCCCCAATGCTGAACTAGTGGTCGAGATGTATAGAATTAATGGCTTTCCATGAATAGGCGACATGAGGACTGGCGGTGATAGTAGGTAATCTTTAATTTTCTGGAAGGCCTCTTGACATTTATCTGTCCATACAAAGGGGACACCTTTGCGTAACAAATACTGGAATGGGTGGCACTTATCTGCCAATTGAGCTATGAAGCGGCGAATAGATTGCACTCTGCCTTGTAGGGTTCTGAGTTCACTGATCCCTCTAGGTGGAGGCATGTCTATGATTGCTTTAACCTTTGCCGGATTGACCTCTATGCCTCTTCGGGAAACTATGTACCCCAATAGCTTACCTGACGTGACCCCAAAAACACATTTCTTAGGGTTCAATCGAACCTTGTACTCTTCTAGTCTCTTGAAAATTTTGTCAAGTACCTTCAAATGATCTTTCCTTGTTGCTGATTTGGCCAATAAGTCGTCTACATAGTCTTCCATTATATTGTGCATCATATCATGGAAGATCGTGGTCATAGCCCTTTGGTATGTGGCACCTGCATTTTTGAGACCGAAGGGCATGACGTTCCAACAGTATGTACCCCATGGGCAAGTAAATGCTATTTTGTGTTGGTCCTCAGGAGCAATGCGGATTTGATTATAACCAGAGAAACCATCCATGAGGGATAGCATCTCGTGTCCTGTAGTTAGATCGACTATGATGTCAATGTTGGGCAAAGGAAAGTCATCCTTTGGACATGCTTTGTTTAGGTCCCAGGAATCTGTACATACCCGTATTAGTCCATTTGGCTTTGTCACCGGTACTAGGTTGGAAATCCATTTAGCATAATCTATAGACCTTATGAATCCGGCATCCAGTAATTTCTTTAACTCGGCCTTAACCAATAGAGCAACTTGTGGGTGCATTTTGCGCAACTTCTGCTTGACTGGTTTAGCATTGGGTACTAGTGGCAGATGATGTAGAACTAGTTTGGGGTCCAATCCTGGCATGTCGGTGTAGGACCATGCAAAGTTTATTTTCCGTTCTGCAAAGAATTTATGAAATTCCGGTTTCTCTTCATCAGTCAATGATGCCGCAAATAGGACCATCTTGGGGTCTTCTGGAGTCGAAATGTTATCCTCTATGGTGTCCTCAACAAGCATGGCCGATCTCTCCTGTTGCACGGGGAGAAAGTCCAGTCCTCCATCTTTGGGCGCCTTCGAGAGGTTTTCACCCGCAGATACGTCCTTTGTTTTTACTATTTTACCGTCAAGAGGTGCCTTTCGGTTTTCACCTAGAGACGTTTCATTTTTTACTTTATTTTTACTTTTGCGACTAGAGGACTGAACCATCTCACCGAAGTATGCTGTGCAGTCTAGATCAATAGCAAATCCTGATTTGTGATCGCCACTGGGTATGCCTTCGCATAATCCCATGAATTCAGCAATGGATTCATCATTTTGGAATGTGTCTAGAACTGGCGGTCCTTGTTGGTCCCAATCGACTAGTTTAGGGTAGACTAATGAAATGCCATCGTCAAGGCTAGTGAATTCAGGTGAGGATGCCGATAGCATACAAATGGATGCATTGATGTTGTAGATGAGGTTATCATCATCCAACTCGACATCAGACTCTATCCAGTATTCTCCTTCACTAGTGTCATATTCGTTGTCATAATAAGGGGTGAAGGTTTGACAGCCCTGGCTATCAATGTCATCTGATACTTCGGATAGATTAGACTGAGGGGGTTCAGATGGTGGCTGTTGCATGTCATGAGACGTGGTAGTGGGGTTTTGACTGTTTGGTGCCTGCTCAATTTTGAATGTTTTCCAAAATCGTTGTTCAGAGGTCAATTCCCCTGGTTCGACAAACAAGTCATCAAGACAACAGTCACTTAGGGATCGTTCGGAGCCAAATTCCCACTCGTGAGAGTCTGTTTCAGTTAGGTATTCCCTAGTAGTCTCAACACTTTCAGAAGCATGTATTCGCTCATTAGGAAGTTCATGGGTACGTCGATCGTCATCGTCGAGTGATCCAAACCCTAATCCAAGATACTTCAGAGTTTGGAAAGTTTCTATGGGTTCTCTTCGACCAGTTTTATTTTTTCCAAGGCCACTAGTACCATCGTAGCCTTTAGCCTTCATGATATTGTAACCCTTGCCATATTTCTGGACTGGTAGTGGAGGTAGTGAGACTGTATCCTTGTAGATCCATCCTGTGATGTCGGTAAGATCTTCATCACTCATGTCTCCCCACTTGATGAAAACTATATTCGGTGGAACTTTGAATGTTTCTTGCGGTTCCATTCTGAAACATGGTCGACCATATATCTTTGGAGGAGTAGGTATTGTAGTTATGCTGTATGCTGTATTTAGTTTGAACTCTCCGCAGCCGAGGTCCTGGATTTTATCAGTTGATTCAGTCCTAGGGTTGGTGGAGGGTTGTGATATGTCAGAAGACGTGGATGGAGTGGATGTGGAAGATGACCCGAGCATGGAAGGGTCGATGTATTTGGACGAGGGGCCAGGTGCTTCTCGGTTAATAGGTACTTGGTTTTCAGAGATACCCCTTAAATTGGTACAATATTGGAAAGGGTCGGGGTCTCCGTATATGGTGATTTCTGTACCGTCAAAAGGGAACTTGAGGCATTGGTGGTATGTTGACGGAATGGCTTTTAAAGCGTGGATCCATGGACGGCCAAGTAAAATGTTGTATGGTAGTTCCAAATCCAGGACCTGGCAAGTTGTGTCGACGATGAGTGGTCCCACTCTGATAGGGAGAGAGATAACACCTCGCGAAGAGCGTTCCTCGTCATCATATGCTTTGATCACTATGATTTTCGTTGGGTCTACGCATGCATCAGAGAATCCAAGAGCCTTAACCAGTTTAAGGGAGCATATATTCAACCCTACTCCGCCATCTATTAAAACCCGTCTAACCTTGTGCTTGTGGACAAAAACTTCTATGTGTAACGCATCATTGTGGTTGGTTTTAGATGATGAGTAATACTGATCTGAAAAGGTGACATGGTGCGGCGTGGTGAGATATCCCACCATAGTTTCAAACTGATTGACATCAATGTCCTTCGGGACCGAGGACTCTAGGAGAGTTTTGTCTAGGATTTCTTTGTGTGCGGGAGAGATACGAAGCAGTTCCAAGATAGATATTTGCGCAGGAGTCTTTCCTAGTTGGTCAATGAGATTGAACTGACTTTTGGGTTTCCACTGCTGTGGGGTTGAGACAGGTTTTGGTTGTTTAGCAGATGAAGCTGGTTGTGATTGCTTAGCAGATGGGTCTGCTACAATGATCTTGGCTTGTCTAGGGGGAGGTGGACCAGCTATAGTGACCTTGCCACTTCGCGTAGTAGCATTGCACTATGGTGCTCTCTTGATCGTAATGGTGTGGATGTACTCCTCATCCGTTCTAACATTATTTATTATTGGTCCCCCAGAGTAATCGTACTTGGCTCGGGTGAAGTTAGCTTGGTTTTGTGGACCTGAGGTGGAAGCAGTATGGGGACCATGATCCTGTAGTGGATTCTTGTGGATAGTGTGATCTGAGTTGGAATTGAATTGCGATCCACCTACTTCGATGGTGCGATTTTCAATGAGGTCCTGGATTACATTTTTCAGTTGTCTACAGTTGGAGGTTGTATGCCCTTTGACTCGATGGTATTCACAAATTGCGTTGTCATCCCACCATGCTGGTTTGAATTGTCCTGGGTCATAAGGTTTTATTTCCGGAAGTGTGATGACTCCATGTTGGATGCATTTCTTGAGGACATCTGCAATGGGTTCACCTAAATTGGTGTATGTGCGACCCCTAGGGAATTGTCTTAGTTGACGATATTGTCCTTGTCGGTTTTGATCATTTTGACTATTTGAAGGAGTATTGGGGGGAGGTGTTAATGTCATTGTTGGTATGTGTTGTTGTTGTACCCCTTTCAGAGCCAATACGGGGCTTGCAGTCTTGGCGTCTACAGCACCATCATTTGTAACATGTTTATTCTTGACCCAATATTTGTTTTTTTCAGCGGGTGGGTTGGTGTTTGTGTTTTTGGAACCATACCTCAGTTCTCCCTTTGCGATAAGCGCTTTCTCAATTTGGACCCCCTTTTCCACTAATTCTGTGAAGGTTGTGCAACAATGTATTTGCAAGGCGAATTTGAGGGGACCTAGAAGTGTTTGGAAAAACATGTCAACCTTTTCTCTTTCAGGAATGTCAATGTGACATCGACTAGCGAGGCTTCTCCATTTTTGAAAGAACGGGATAAATGTCTCACCCGACTCTTCTTGTGTGAGATTGCACAAGCTAGTGATAGAGGTGTCCATGTCAATATTGTATGCATAATTTTTTATGAACCTTCTTTTGAGCTCATCCCATGTCTGGATATCTTTTTGCGTTGAAAACCATTCAAGAGCTTGACCCGCCAAAATTTTGGAAAAAAGTCTCATCAAGTATGTGGGTTCATAGGCGATATCCATACAGTTAGTTGCGAATTCGCGAAGATGTTCAATGGGATTTGTCTTGCCTTTATATTTAGTGAAGTTGGGTGACACATATCCTGGCGGAAATGTGGGCATACGTAAGTTTGTGTCGAATGGGTATACATCCAGATCATATGATAGTTCGGATTTCCCCCCTGTGATGAGCATGTTTTGCATTTGCTTCACCATATCCCACACTGTTGTTTTGAGTTCATCTATGGTAGGGTCATTTACATTTCCATACATTGGATTGCCTGGTACACCATGTGTTCCTGCGTGAGTATAGGTGTATTGTGGCGGTACGGGTTGTTGTGGTACATATGACGTGTGTTGTTGGTATTGAAAGTTGTGATTAGACGCATGTTGATGAGTGTGAACGTTGGATGAGTATGTTGGAATGTGTCCCCCAGCTATGCATGTCATTATTTGGGGGATGTTATGACCATGAATGTTAGGATGTATCGACGATGTCATGGGTTGAGTTATTTGGCCACTTTGTGTGAATTGCTGATTTTGCACAAGGGGAACATTGGTATTTGTACCTTGGGAGGTAATGACGTTTGACTGTGTTGTAGTGTTAACATTTTGTTGTTGTCCTTGTATAAGGATACGCCCTGTGGCTCCTCCCAAAGGATGTTGTGAATTACTACTGAACGATTTTGTTGAAGTTGTGTTCATGGTAGTAGATGTAGTTGTCAAGGGGGGGTTGTGATGACTTGATGATGCCCCCGTGGTGTTTGCTGTTGCGATGACAGGAGGATTGGAATAATTTGCTGATGATGTCAAGGAGCCAAGAGTGGTTGTATTTAGTTGGGGTAGTGTTGTGGATGTTGTGGATGATTGTGATCCCCCAATAGATGTAGCATTTATTGTATTGGAGATGTTTGGGATGTTGGATGTGGTATGCAGTGTTGTGGTGCCAAAAGGGATGTTGCTTGTAGTATTTAGGATTTGACCACTGTGTGAGATGTTATGAACATTGTTGGCATTAGGGCCATGTAACGTGTTAATGTCAAATCCTGGTGGTAACTGAGCTCCTTCACTCAAGAGCATAGCTACGAATCTGTCTCTGTCGTGACGTGCTATTGTTTCAGCCAACTGATAGGCCTCTGGGTCTTGTGTCAATGCTTCTATGTGTTCTTGAAGTAGTTGACCATTTTCATCTCTTTGCATGTAGCGTCTGAATGAGTTGTTAGGTAAGGATTGTGTTGTCACTAGAGGTTGATTGTCTAGATTGGTAAAGGGATCGTTCGCGGTCCAGTTTGAGTCATGTGGAGGACTGTTGGGATCTCGTCCAAAGTTTTCCATTTGTCTCTTGTGCTTTTGAAGTCTGGTTTGGACCATAAATGAGATTGCTCAAAGGGAATGTTCACTAAATGCAAGTATGACACTAGGTGAAATCTAAGATTCAAATTGATGACTAAAATGACCACTGTTTTTTGATTTTTGTGAATAAGGTATGCAATGTGGATGCAATGTGAAATGAGGCTATCTAAGCACTTCTAAGCTTGAACGTTGTTTTCGATTTGGACTGCTAGAGGACTTTGTTGTTAATGACAAGTTGACAAGATGACTAATGAGTCTTCCTAACTAGAATTTTGAGTTGGAAGAAATCTCACCAAAGAGGACAATGACTAAAAGGATGTTTGATAACTTGGTCCAAAAAGGTCTAATTTCGAAAACAATGATTTTTCCAAGGGGTGCTTAAGATTTTCCTACTCCTAAGTATGCAAGATATGAGCCTAGGGACAATGTAATGCTGAATGTATGATACTAAATGGGGTGAGGTATGAAACCTAAGGTGATCAATGCAAGCTAAGAGATAAAACTTTGAGCAATTTCAAATTGGGTTTCTGGCAGAATCTTTCTGATGACAGAGTTTGACAGATGGTTGACAGTTTGGAGGTCTCTTGTTTCGACTGTGCAGTTTAAAAAAATTTGACAGCCAGATGCGTCTCAGTTTGGCAATTGCGTCGCGGTTTAGCAATTGCGGTTCAGTTTTTCACTTGCGGCTTTTTGACTGTTAGATGCGACTGGGTTTATCGTATGTGGCTTTCGAGTTATCAGATGCGTCGCGACGCATACAGATGCGTTGTTTAAAGTTTCAGATGCGGTTTATCAGAGCAGTTGCGTTTTAGAATGTCAGTTGCGGTTCGACAGATATGACAGTTTTGTTTCAAAGTGATTTTCGTGGTATGTTGATGGAAGTTTTTGATTTGTTTGATTACTGTTTTGTTTGGACTATGACAAAACCAGAATGCACTTGACAAACACAGCGTTTTAAGGGATAACCAAACACACATGAGATAAGCACAATCCTAGAAAGGCCACTAGGCCTTGGGTTTGTATACTTGATAGAGCCCACCAGTTATACCCCAGATTGGTGATGAACACCTTTCCTTCTCGAGAGCGGATAGCTTATAATTTGGTGGCATTGGCTCCCCTCCACGGCTCATTAACGTCATTCGAGCACACCAAATTTGGATTCATTGGGTAGTGACATCCCAAGAATTGCTATCTCTACTCAAGGGGATCAGTAGTGAGTAATCTTCGGGCATGATACTGTACCCTGCACTATATCAAGCAACGACCAATAGAATGGTTGGACACTAAGACAAGATGTGTTTAATTTGGGCATTCCGTTCGTGGGGCGTGATCCATGCGGCGAGAGTCCCCTTTCAGATCCATCTCGTCGGAACCACGCTCGTGATTCTTGGGCTTTCCCCAAGAACCCACTTTTCTATACCGGCTGGAAGTCCCTCGATGTCAGGGTGCTACCGGTTTGAGTCGTCCTGGGGTGAGTACTTTTCCCACGAGCAGGCCCAAGTTCTAGAGTCGTGTAGTTTCTCTTACACCGGGGATACATACGAATACACAAGGGGAGAGGATACTCGATATACGAATGTTGAAAGGGTAAAAATAAAAGAAAGAATAGTGCAGTTTCCCGTCCACAAGGTTTTCACCAAGTGAGAGCATACTCACCTACCACTCCACAAGCACATTCAAGCATGAAAGACATGATTCTTTTTTTTTTTTTTTTTTAAGCACCAAATTCAAAGTTTGCTAATCTAGAAATAAACAAGCACACTGTTTGTTTTCTCCTTCTTTGACATGCGAATCTGCAAACGATGAGTTAGTAGTCTTGTATGTAATGGTCTTGGACACACGAAAAAGAATCGCCACACGCTACAAGAAATTATTAGTAACACCAAAGTTCTAATCTGGTTAACATGCAGGAATAAAAAACACAGAAAAAATATGGAAAACCAGAAAACCAGTGAACAGAAAAATCTAAAATTCGACAATTAAAATCTCAAAACTGTCAGAAAAATTCACCAGGCAAATGCGGCGCGGTATTACCAGACAGATGCGACACGTCTTGTCAGATGCGTCGTTATGTTCCGCGAATGTGGCACAAACTGTCAATTGCGTCTCTGTAGTTGGCAGTTGTGGCTTGTTAGGGCAGTTGCATCGTTTCTATCATCAAATGCATTGCGACGTTTGCGACGATCCGTACCAGTATCCTGCAAAACAACAGAAAACAACAAAAAACCCTACCAAAATAGAAGGCCACTACCAGTAAGGATTAGTGATAGAAAATATGATCTTGTCCAATATGCAGGAATAAGCAGGAAATACAGGAAGACATCAGATTAGAGCACCCGAAATTCAAAAATAAAACCCTGAAACTGAAAAAAATATTATACCAGACAGATGCGGCGCGGGTTTCAAATGCGGCTTTCGGGGTTACGGATGCGGCTCAGGAAAATCGGATGCGTCGTTCTGCGCGTCAGTTGCGTCTCGACATGTCGATTGCGGCGCTACGGTTGTCATGTGCGTCGCGACGCATATGATGCGTCGCACTATTTTTAAAAAAGTTGCGGCGGTCCGTACCTGTACCTGCAAAACAACAGAAAACACCAAAAAAAGCGTACAAAAATCCGAAATAACAACGTCGGGTTCACCAATGTAATCAAGGGAAAATTCTAAAATTATTAAGTGGGGTTAGCACAATAACAATTAAATTCCTATGAAAATAACAAAGCACAGAGGAAGTGAAGTGAAGACAAAAGGGATGAAGTTACCCTAAGTCTCCACCTTCCATGATTAACCTTTGTTACACCTCCTAGCTTGCAGATAAATAACAATGCCCTCAGATTTGTGTGAGCAGCTATGACTAAAGACTAAGCCCTATGCAAGTGTTGAAGGATTTGCAGAAAGTAAAATAACCCTACAATGGACTAAAATGCCTATGACTGTAAGTGACTATAACCCTAAGTTGACATCAAATTGACATAGACTAAGAGTGCAAGAAGTCAAGAGAGTAAGAGAGCCAGGGACCGAAATGAGAGCAAAATTGCCCTTTTATGAAAATTGCAATTTTGAACGTGTGGCCAGGATGAAGAGATGACAAGAACCCTAAGATCAATGCTTAAGATTGAATGTTGCTGTGTGCATTAGGGTTAGGTCAAAATTAGGGCAACAAGTAGGAATGAAGGGTCAAGATTGAATTATAAAATAATTCAATCAATGGTCGAAATTAAATGAGATGTCAAAAGTCAAGAATTAATTTGGAAGATAAGGCTGGCACGGACAAAGAGGTTGCTGGAGAAATTAAATAATAAAATTTATTTACTCCAGGTGACTAGTAAATAATTAAATAATAGAGATATTATTTAATTATGGAGGAATGTGTCAAAAGAATTATTTTGAATTTAAATAATAATTTTAATTCAAAATTCAAGAGAATTGGCTAAATTAAATAAATCAAATTTATTTAATTTTAATGAGAGAAAAAGCTAATGAATAATTAAATAATTAGGATAATTATTTAATTATAGTGGGAAGTGGACAAAATTAAATAAATAATAATTTATTTAATTTTTAGAAGAAGGGGATTTAATTAGTGACGTAATTAATTAAATAAATAACATTTATTTAATTAATCAAGGAGACATAAATGACAAAGGGAAATTAAATAAATTATGAAATTTATTTAATTAACGGAAGACTTAGATAATTAATGACGTATTAGATAAATAAATACTATTTATTTATTTAATAATCAAGGAGGAATAAATGACATGAATTAATTAAATAATTATGAATTATTTAATCAATAGTCGAATGTGGACCAAGGACATAATTAAATAACTTAATTATGCTAGGACGAAAGTGGTAAAAATGAAGCTTGCAGGCCTAGGTCATTTTTAGGTGTCTACACATAACACAGAGAATTTAACGTGGTTCACCCAATCCGGGCTACATCCACCAAACTTCACAAAAATAATTATTACTCACCATGTAAGTTCCTTTCTTTCTCAATGGATCAGGAGTTTCTGTGTTTCTTGGCCTGGCTGCCATAGGTTTCCCATCTTTCCAGTCTGTATTGTAAGGCATATCATGCAGCCTCAGCCTTTCATTTCTGTTCTCACTTCTGTATGTATTCTCTTGTTTGTACTGATAATTATTTTGCTGAGGAGGCCTCGGGTTGTCTCTTTTATTAGTTATACCAGCAGCCCGCCTATTATTTTCAATTGTCAATGCAATTTTCTGTGCTTCAACCAAATCTCTTGGAGATCTACTTCTCAGTTCGTACCCTATCTTGGGATCAAAAGCATTTAAATAAACACTCAATGCAAAAGAATCTGGCAACCTTGATCCAGGAGGAACTTTAGTATGCAACTTGTTGAATTTTTGGTTGAAATCATAAATTGAATCATTCTGATTTTTTTGAATTCTCATTAATTCATGAAGAGCTGCATCTGGAGCATTTTGATTCCCATATTGCTCTAAGATTTTATCTTGAAATGCTTGGAGATAATTAATTGAGAATGCTAGCAGGCTGTTGAACCAATCCCTAGCATTTTCAAGAAGTGACATCATGAACAGCTTCATGTGTAAATCTTCATAAGGCATATCTATGTCCTGAATGAAAATATTAAAACTCTTTACATGTTCTTCAGCTGTGATTGCATTACTCCCTGTAAATTTGGGCACCATATTCCTCCAACTGCCATCCATAGGGTAAGGATACAACTGAAAACCAGCTAAATCAAACTGTCTGATCATGGTTACATGTTGGTGAGGGGGAGGGATAGGCGGATGCTGATACTGAGGCATGTGATTATTGTACTGTGTATTATAATGTGGGATATAATTCTGACCAGGAGGTGGATACATACTTGTATGCTGTGTAGGAATGTGAGGTGGACGATTTGGCTGCCTGTGATGGTTTCCTACCTGATTGTGAGGAGCATTTTGTTGATTGGAGGATCCTGCGCCATGATCACCCTGCTTGTGAGGCGGGACATACTTTGGGCCACCACTTGTCTGATCAGCAATTTGGGCTTTCTGCAGTTTAGCCTCTAGTTCCTTTATCCTCTTCTCTTTTAGTTCCAACTGTGCTTTTACTTCATCAGAAATTGAGAGCTCATGGTTTCCTCTAGGAGTTTGGTGATTACCCTCCATCCTTTGATCATATTCATGTTGAATTCTGATCTGTTCAACTTCTAATCCAGCTTCAAACTCAACCTGTCTCTGAGGATCAAGAGAAGGGAAGGGATTTCTTCAATCTTCAGGGGTATAAAGTTCTGCACTTGAATCATCTCTCCATGTATCAAAACAATTATGTGCTCTCGATGTCTTGTCTTTATCAGTCAGACACATATCCTCATTTATTCCTTTTCCCTTGTCAGCTCTATCATCTTTATGAGTCCACTTACTGCTGTCAGCAGGAGCTCCTGTATGACCTCCCCTGTACTGAAATCTTCTTCCATTCATGATGAATAGATGCAAATATTTCTGTCAGAGTCGCCACTCACTTTTATCAAAAATGAGAAAACAACTTGATACTTTTTATTCCCAGTAGAGTCTATGCAAGATTTCTGACTCTATAATTCAGGCTTTGATTCTAATTGTTCCCCAGCAGAGTCACCAATTTGTTAGCTCTCAAAAACATAGGCTGAATGCCTCAAGGGATTGCCAATCTCTTGATATGCTTTAGGGTAACAGACAAGATTGAAAGAATTCAACCTTCTACTCTTTAGGTGCTACAAAACTTGGGTGGGTGTACCTCTTTTAAACAATGCAGGCTTAACTTGTGATTGTTTTCTTAAAGCAGTTTGTTCACAATGGAAAAGGGAGGTGAACAAATGAAATCCAACTTGAAAACAACACAATATTCTGATCTGGATCCTAAAATAAATGCTCAATAAACAGATGTAAAGAAAACTGAATAAATCCAAATGGTGAAGTGTAGAGACTAGTGCCTTGTTGGGTATGCAGAGTCAAATGAGATCAAGATAAGCAACACTTTCTGGAGAAGACACAAATTATCTGGCATGTGTTTTGTTTACAACTTGTATAAACATGCACTAATGTGACTACTAAGTTCTACTTCAATAATCCAAAATGAGTTTCTCTAATTACTGTGATCAATAAAAGGATTTAATCTTTGCTTGAAAGAACCAGTTGATTGATCACACAAATACAACAAATGTGTATCGATAAATCAAACATAAACTTGTTATGTTAATTTAAACAACCAAAAAAATCAATCATGGAGACAACTTAGCAGTATTTTTCATTTCAATTCAACAAATAATTGACACCAGAGAAATGCAGCAACATCAAATGAATCTCATAAATACCTCCATTGTGAAATCGTGCAATAATAGCCTCTGGTCTGATAATTTTACTCTACTGTATCTACTTGTAGTATATCAAAAATCTAAAATCTGGTGCCAATTAACAACTACAACATGCTTATTTATACACCAGCATGAGAAAAATATCAAAATAAAATATTATGTCGGACCTCCACAAGATTCAGGCTCAATTCAAGTCGGCCAGCAATGGTCTCCAAGCATATTCATGTCGGCCACAGCGTTTCATGTTTCTGTTATTCACCTGTGAGACAGTCGGCGAGACATCCATATCGTCCTGTCGAAGGAAATTCAAACGTTATCATCCCGTGTTCACTGTGTGCATGTTATGCTTTTTCCGTGACAATCCGGGTCGAGGAGATATCACATAAACTACACAATGCTCCATCGAAGGCTCCCACTAATTTCGCGTCGCTGGGACCAGGCTAATGCCACGCTAAAAACAAGAAGTATCGCCATAGCCTATCTCTCTCGGGGAGACCATATACTGAGATCACTATGTCAAGCCGAAGATCCTCATATAGCCTCAAGTCGTTGTGACCACCCAAATGTTATTCCGAAGACAAGAGGCATCCTTTTTTTCTTTTTTGTTTCGCTATAGCCCTATGCTGTCGGTGAGAAGTCACAAAGATAACAAAATGTCCTATCGAAATTCACTTTACCCCCTACATGTCGCTGTAAAAACCCGTTAGTCATACCGAAGTCATATAGTACTCATTTTTTCTCACTCTGCTTCGCTATAACACATAGGTGTCGGGGAGAGGTTACACAGATTTCTCCAAGCTACATCGAATGGCCCCCACCACCCGTAGGTCGCCATAGCACCTCGCTTGTTACAACGAGGTTAGAGGATATTCTTCTGATTCTTTAAGTCTCACTGTGACCACACATTGGTGAGACTCTATAGCGAGTTGACCCTGTTCTACCGAAAGCACAACACAAGAAATTGTCGACAAGACTCAACAGATTCGCTATGATATATATCGATGCCCTGAACCTTCGCCGATAGAACCTGAGCATACGCCACTCGACAAGACAATTATATCTTGCCATGACCTCCACCCGAATATGAAACCTATGCCGATATGTAACTTATCTATCGCCGAAACACAGGATATGTCATGCCGAAAACCACCTGCAGGAAAATCCATTCGCTGTGACAAATAATAAGTCTTGTCGATAGGCAACACAGACTTATTGCAAGCAGAAAAGCACAATGGGTCGGAAAGACGATGGTGTTCTCATGGCGATAGGAACTAGATTGTAAAAAAAAGCATGACTCAATTGATCAAAAGGGGCAATAAGGCAAAATATGAGTGGAAAATGCATATGGTAGGACCAAATCTGGAAGTTTATGAGTAAAATCAACATGTGAAAACATCAAATTTAATAGTTCCAACAGATCCATTTCAACTTTAGAAGTCAGTATGAACATTCTTCAGCCAGATCACCAAAGCTTGGTCAAGTCTTTGAAATTTGGGTCTTTAAACCACATACACTCAAACTTTAAAGGGCACCTGTGTGGTTTTTGTTCCCCACAATCTCCATGAGAATGTGGAAGTGGTCCGACCCAAAGGTAGGGAGAATCTTGCATTCTAAAGAGAATGAAAACAAAATCAAGTCCCCGTGGAAGAAATCTATCCAATTTTTTTGCAATACAACAAAAGCCTTTGTTCATTAGCGATCAAGATATCAACTAGAAGATTTCTATGAACAAAATTTTCAAAATTGACCTAGGATTGGAGCTTTCAATCCATCCCCCCCACGCTTATCCTCAGAATGTAAAATTGCATTGAATTCCCCACCAATAAAGTAGAATTCAAAAGATGGATCACTACAAATGGGGTCTAATTCCCTCCAAACTTCTCGCCTTAGGATACAAGAGTTTGGGCCATACACATTAACCAAAAGAAAGCAAAGATCCAAAGAGATACTGTTCACCTTACAGGAAGACCACCTACCACCCTTTGCCACTTTTTCTACTGACACTTTGTTAGGGGCGTTTAGGCCCCTAACATTCCAAGTTATGATTTTCATTCTTCTTCAAGAAGGGACTCACCCTTCCCTACTTTCAAAATTTCACTGGTTTTCTTTTGCTCATTTGCTTCCTCATCAATTTTGAGTTTTTCTAAGTTGGGAATCCTACCCCATTTCTTGTAATCACCACAGTTAAGAGAGGATTTTTTTTGTTCCCTCTAGTGAATTCCTAACTTCTCTAGGCCAACTTGAGTTGGAAGCCCATTGTTTTTCCCCACCAAAGAATCCAAATTTTCCAAAACTAGAACCTCACCCCAGGCATCAAATGAATTGAGGTCATCCTCATGCATTTCCAAGGAAGCCTCTTTGGCTTTCTATGCTAACTCAACCAATTCATTTCCTACAAATAGAAGGGAGTTTAAGTTTTTTGTTTGCATATTATTACCAATTAGCTTAATGATCTCTGTTAGTTTATCATCCAACGCCTTGTTGATGCAATAAGTGTCCTCAATTGGTTCGATGGGAGTGGTACCTCAGGATTGTGCTAAGATATTTCCCTTGATGCCGAACCACCATCCCTAGCCACCTCAGGAGTGGGGTTCAGAGCTGCCATACAATCCTCTTTGTTGGACAACATAGGGGATTGCTAGCCCAATCTTTCAACCAGGGGGTGGACGAGTTTTGGGTTGTATTCCAATGGATGTCGTAGGGTTCCCCAATCCGTGATGGTCTCCAATTCTCTCCATCATGAGATTTGAGGTTTATTCTCCACGTAGATTAGAAAATATGTGCTAATGCCATCTTGGTTTAAGCATTCCTCTACGAAAACAAATTTTCCCAGGTTATTTCCAATTTCCTCCAGAATATTTGACTGCCAAAATTCTAGGGGGAGACTTGGAAGCTTGTACCAGTCTTGGATCCATTCCATTTGGTGTTGTAGAAAATTAAAGCTAATTTCCAACCTACATAAATAGAACCTGTAACCATCCATCAATTAGACACCATTCATAATTTCCTCTCTGATATCTATCGAGGGGCAGATTACCATGAGATATCCATTTGACTAGGCTTTAAAATTTAAATCCAGGCCCCAACAATTATGCTATTAGCAATTCAAGCTATCCCAGTTTAGATTTAGCCCATACCATCTGACCAATAGGTTTTTTTGCTTGAGTGATCTAATGGAAGAGCCCAACAACTTTGAACTCAACACCATTGATTTTTTTTCTAGACTTGTGATCAGAGTGACACCCAACAAAAGAGGTATTATGCTTCTGGGAGCCCCAAGAACTATCCCTCGGAGTGTCCTTCAGGTTGGGTTGTGCAATTTTGTTATTCCTTATCTACCTTTGAGGTAAGTTTCTCCTTTGATACCCACCATTATATTTCCCTTCACGAAATTGCCTTGAAGAATCATACCTGTGCCACCCACGCCAACCGTCATCACCCTGGTTATTTTTTTTTTATATATTCAAGTGGTCATACCATACTTCTTTCTTTGCATGCTCCCGAATGGAATTCATAAGAGTTTCTTGTTTAGCCATCACCGCCCAATCCATGTTAGCGGTGTCATTCTTCTTTCCCTTGGCTGCTTTCCAAGTGCAACCACCAAGTTTAGCACTTACATTTTCACCAACTGCCGCATCTTGTTTCGGTAGATTTCCCTCCGCAACAGATTTTTCACGCCCAGTACCCTACTCTGCTTTTTCGTGCCCTTCGCACTACTCCACCATTTCATACATGGACTTTTATGAATGCTATTTTTTGTATGCATGAGGTTTTCCTATTTTTTTTAAAGTTGAACTCTAGTTACTGTCAATTTTAATCCAATTATCTTTAGTTCCCTAGCCTTTATCCTTACACAAAAGTTTCCAACATGCATTCCTATATAGATCCCCTTTTTAATAAAAATGGATCCACATTTTTGTATTGAACAACTCTAGCTTCAACCAAAGTTTGAGACTAACTGCAACTTAACAACTTTTATTTTTACATCTTGCATGCCTTCCATTAGGATTTGTAAGCCTTTTCATCTTCAATATTAGAGAAATTCCATAAGTCGAAGAAGGAGGTGGATAACATTCAATTGAGTTGTTAAATACTCTTTTCAACCATCAAATTTTCTCCAAGATTTAGATACATTTAATCCTTGATGTAAATTTTTTAATTATATTTGTTTTTAATAAGGAAAAGCAGGTTTTGAAGGGACCCTGAAACCCTTTACAATGGAGAAAAGCTACAAGAAAAACTAAACCAATAAATCCCGCAACCCAAAAAAACCAAAATGTTGATAACAGAAAAAACTAGGGAACCCGTCAGCAATCCCTACAGCAAAACATCAGCATCAAGGCTAACCAAGCAAAAGAAACAATAAAGCTACAACAATTTTTCAAGAAAATTGGCCAAGGCCATATTTTCCTCAATGACCCTCTCGTGCATCTCCATCACATCCTTGAGCTCCTCAAATGAAATAGCAACCCTTTTCTTGGTCTTCCTTCTCGTTCTCAAACACGGGCCAACATCCACGTTCTTCTCTACAACAGGACCAATATCCTCATTCTTCTCCACCAGATTCGTGCAATTAACATCCTCCATGGACTTCTCTAGTTCACCCAAATCTAGAGACTTACCAGTCCATTTTATGACTTTCTCATTTAAAACAAAGAGGACCTTAGCAGTCATTTTCAAGGAATTGTTGCTAATGTTAACCAAATTCTTCAAATCATCATAAATCTTACTAATTTTCTCCTTAATGTTAACAAACCTCTCCTCAAAAGACTTATGGATAGCTAATTATAGGGAAGTAATCCTCTCCTCATGAGTTTTACCAAGATGATCAACATCAATAACAAGTCTATCGAGCATAACATTCATGGTCTTAACCTTACCTTTGATCGACCATTCCTTTTGTTTGTTGTGCAACAATGCCACACAAAAATCTATCCAATTCTTAAGCTGAACATTGAGCTCCTTAACTTCCAAGAAAAGACACTTCACCAACGAGAGCAAGTCGCGAGTTCCATCCTCAGCCATCCTACAAAACATGCCCATGTTAACCTCGTCCCAATTGACCAGTGGCACAACTTGAGAACCAACATTCTTGACGAGATCCTCCCGAGCCTCCTCTTTATCCTCCATTTTCTCCTCAATAGGGGAATCCTCCACTTCAATCACCTCAACTTTAATCCGGTCCTTGTCAGGCATTTTTTCCAAGTCCACTAGAATTTCCAGCCGCTCCAAATTCACATCACTCCCCTTAACTTGCCCAGTTCCAATAGGAGAGGCTAAATTATTCTAGTTAGGGTCAACCCCTTTTGAACACACCAAACCCTCATTCCCCCGCTTAATATCCTCCATAGGATGCTCAGACCTCGGGAGGCCATTACCTGTGCCATGACTATCCTCCAAAATAGGGGAAATCTCCATATCACCCAACTTGCTAGCACCTAAGGTATGTTTGACATCAGAAACAGGGGGCTTCTTCACATCTTTAGACACCTCCACCTTCTGCTTGACAACACGCTTCTCTTTCTTGGGGCATTTTTTCTTCCCCTTCGCATTATTCTTTACTGAAGGCACCATAACTTCCTTCAATTCATTATCAGTTTCATAACCCTTAGACTAGGATTCAGAAGCATCAGAACCCTCAACAACATCACTAACCTCCTCCAACATCTCCACAAAATTAGAATCATCCTCCTCATAATTCTCTTCCCATTTTGCCACCGAATCACCAATTTCATACCCAAAGTTTTTCCAACCTTTTTACGAGTTGATGTCTTAGGAGAAACAGGAACCAACTTCAACTTTATGTGCTTAAAAATGAGATTCATAAGGCCTTCATGGAGAATATCCTTCCTAGGGTTCTTTTGATGATCCTCAATACTAGTCTCCATCGAAAGCAGAAGGTAAAAAGGAAACGAAACTAGAGCATTATGGCGAAAATGATTCAACAACATGAAGTGATAACCATAGATTACAAAAATCCTGCCCTCCAAGGTGAAATAATGCATAATGGCTAGAGCAATATCCCTCCAAAGTGGCTTGAGAGATTTGCGAGTGTACCCACCACTACCAACCGACTTGAGCTTCTTTTTCTCATCAAATTTGAAGAAATTTGCAAGATTTTTCTTCACCGCACCTCTATCTCTGTAAAATTTCTTTCCATTGGAAGACCAGTCACCTTAGCTATGAAATCCTCATCAATGTTAAATTCCACACCTTTGAAATGCAGAATCCTATTGTTCCACCCTTTAACGAATACCTCTGTCACTTCAGGGTTTAGACCTGTGGACATGAAAATTGTACTCCTTTGCAAATTGTACAATCTGTGGTCTAATTTAGTCCTATTTTAGACACCCTTGCATTAATCACCCCTTAAAAATTGCATTTATATTCCTCTAATGCTCATTATTTTGGACTTTAAGGCCTATTCCACTCGCAAATCATACAAGTCTCAACAAACAACATTCAAATCACTCAAATTTCACAAAACCCACCTCAAAAACCCTTGGTGGGACTAAGTCACCCAGGGTGGCGACTTAGTCCCTTTTGAGGTATTTTTCACTTTTGAGCGGGAAAATCACCGACTTAATTCAAATTCCCGAAGGATATCAACCTGTGAAATTAAAATAATGAACAATTCGATGCTAATTCCTATAAATACATGTTTTTAGGTCATTTTTGACAATATTAAGTAATTTTTAACAAACAAATTCAAGAGTCAAGTGTTGAATATCTTCCACAAGAAGATTCATTAGTTTATCTACAATAAAGTTGAAGCTTTAGGGCAACAAGCTGGGGTTTTTGAAGGTCTTCAAGATCACTTTTTGTCCAAGTTATTGCATTGAAAAGGGTTGATCATGGATGCCTATGGAGAATCATGGAGAAATTTAGGTTGAGGAGATGCAACAAACCATCAAATCAATCCTACAGACTTGTTTTCAAAGTGATCCCATCTTCCATTTTCTCTCTATCTTCAACCTAAGGAATGTTTGCATGTCATTTAGATTCATCTCTAATGTGATTTATTGTCTCATAGAATGAGTCTTGCATTGTTCTAAATCCATCCATGCATCTTATTCTTGCACATTAGAATAGGGTTGCGTCTTCTTTTCAGACTTCCTAGTCTTAGATACACTTAGGGCTAGGGTTTTATGCAGATTTTGTCTCTTTCAAGGTGTAAATTCCAATTAGGGGTTTGAACAAGGCAAACCCCCCATTTTGAAATAAAATTATATTTTTTTTTGTAGGTATTTTTGTAGATTCGAACCTGGGTCTCTGTTAGAAAATAGAGTGCAAACTGTGGGTTTCTGTTTCCACTTTTAGATTTGCAAAAAATCCAAAGTGGACTAAGTCGCCAATAGTGGAAAATTAGTCCCCCTACACTAGTTTTTCAGATATTTTTCTAGTTTCAGATACCCATTTGGCAAAAATAGATTTTTGGGCAGTTTCCTTGATCTAGGACTAAGTCGCCCAACTTGGCGTAAGTGTCCCAGTTGGCCTGAAAATTAGATTTTCTAGAATTTCAGAGGTATTTACAGTCTTCATTCTATCCTTCAAAGGTTTCTAGGCGCACACTTTCTATTTAGCATCTTTATCTTGTTCTTTATTACATTTAATCTATCATTCTGCATATCACAATGTGTTTCAAACAACTTGCATTTCTTAGGTTTTGCATTAATAACTCATTTATTTTATCAATTATTTGCATTAGGAAATTTTATTTAGGCATATTTCATTCATCCTTGCATTGGTTTTGAGTGTATACATTTATCATTTTGGCCCATCTTTCTCCTTTTAGGTGAAAAACCCTAGAAGTGTTAGAAAGCCATTGGGAGCCAAAATATTTGTTTACAAGAACTTGGAAATTTAACAAATAGGGGCTGACCCCACCCTTTTCTAGGTGCTCCCAAATAATTTCATTACTCCTAAACTCCTCACAAGATCTCGACTCCACTATGCAACGAGCTCCTCCCATGGCAGCATGCAGCGAACAACACTCCACTAACACGTTAATTTTCTACAAAAGCAAGATTAGGCAAAAAATCTACAAAGCAATACAAAAGAGACCCACAAAACGTGTGAACCTGCCACACCAAGGACAACCAAAACTAAGCTCCCATTCCATAATAACATGGATATCCAAAAGGCAATTATCAGAAGAGAAGGCACAAGACTCAACATGGAAAAACCAACTCAGGAAGAAATGAAAGAGCCTTTCTCCCACCCCAACTACTTTAGTGACATGACAACTGGTCATTATTGGAAATGTTCTTAAGGTTAAGTGGCAAGGCTTCATAATCATCCCAATTATTTCGAGCCACCACTCCTAAGTTAGCTAACCCATCAACCAACGAATTAGCTTCCCTGAACACGTGAGAAATTCTAACTTCATCAATGAATTAATGATGGATAAAGAATCGTTAATCAAATGGGCTATCAACCATGATAGAGGGCTATTCAAACTAAGACACTTAATAATGTTAAGAGAATCCCCTTCAAGCCAAAGTTTAGAGACCCCATAATTTTTAGCCAATAGGAGGCCATGATAGGTTGTTGTTGCCTCTGCAAAGTGGTTTGTCGGGGTTCCCAAAGGGAGAGCCACTGCAGAGACAAACCTACCATTCTCATCACGTAACACTCCCCCACAACCAGTAGGTTCCAGATTCCCCTTAGAAGCCCCATAAAAGTTAACTTTGAACCAACCACAAGAGGGAGCTTTCCACCAAACCCCCTCCCTAGAAGCTTTTATCTTCCTCACCAGATTAGAAAGATCACAAGAAAGATTCCATCTTTTACCCACTAACATATCATAAGAAGATATTGCCACCTTGAGATTGAAAGAAGGGAGCACCAAGAATTTAGAGAGGAAATTTTCCTTAATGGCTTCACAAATTTTGAAGGCCAACCTAGAAGGCGACAATTCCAGCTGATGGGAAACATGATTGTTACATTCCTTCCAAACTCCCCACGCCAAATGTGGAAAGGTAAGAGACCACAACATCGAAAGATCCAGATTAAGAGTAGGAGCCACCCACTGAAACCATAAATCAGGGAAAGAAGTAGGAAACACCCAAGATAAATCCCATAGCTAAAGAATATGAGCCCACACTTCCCAAGAATAACTGGAGTCAGCCACAAGATGAAAACAATCCTTGACCACTTCTTTACATAAGAAACACCTATTTGGCAGAGACATACCCCTTTTCACAAGATTATTGAGAGTTAAAATCTTGTCTTGACACATAAGCCAAAATAAAATATTAATTTTAGGCAGAAGCTTCACATTCCACAAATGACCCCAGAAAGGAGGGGGGCCAACCAGTCGGGTCTGAAAAGAGAAGGCCAAAGAAACAAGAAACTTTCCATTTGGGGCCAACCTCCACACCATAGAATCATTAGGAGCATCAACAAGGATATGAATCAAAGAGAGAAACAAAAAGAGGGGTTCCAAATCCCTATTAACCAAAATGAGTCTGATCCAACTACCATGAAGGATATAATAAGACACAAAAACACCCCATTCCCTGACATAGAAGGCTTTGAAAGGGGCCGCCCAAGGTTCATCCTTCAAGGGATTGTGACCAAACCACCAATCATCCCAGAACAAGATCCTCCTATCATTCCCAAAGACCCACCGCAGGCCAATAGCCATAGTCGAGCGAGCTCAAAGCATGAAGTTCCAGAGGACAGAATCCTGAGGAGGAACAAAATTCTCCCTTAACAAATCTCTGAACTTATCCACCCCCCCCAAATATTTTGTCGAGTAAATAACAATCCATTCTTTGTCACTCACAAGCAAGTTCCACAATTGTTTCACCATAAGGGATGAATTAAAATCCTTTAGCTTACGCAGGCCTAAGCCACCTTGGACTTTCGACTTGCAAACCTCCTCCTAGGACAAAAAGTGTAATATTTTCTTCTCCTCCACCACGGACCACATGAATATTTTCTAAATACCCTCAATTTTTTCCCAAAACCTTCTAGGAATTTGGAACAAGCTTAAGGCATAAACCAAAAAAATTCTGTAAAGTCGACCTGATTAAATGAATTTTACCTGCTTGGCTAAGCAGGGCACCTTTCCAACTAGCAAGTTTTGAATGAAACTTATCAATGATACCATTCCAAAAGGAATCAGGAACACCATTAGAACAAATAGGAAGCCCCAAATAGGTAGAGGGAAGCTCCCCAATACCACATTCCAAAATACTAGCAATCCTCAACTGACGATGCTCTGGAGTATTAAGAAAAAAAGTAGTGCTCTTAGGAAAACTCACATTCTGACCAAAAGCCACCTCATATTGCTGAAGAATAAGACAAATAGATTTAGTCGTAGCAACAAAAACCTCAACAAGAATAACGGTGTCATCAAAAAATTGTTGATGAGAGCAACAAAGTTGATGTGAAGAGGGATAAAGAACTTTGAAGGCCCCATTAGACATCGCTTGAAGAAGAAACCTGCCCAAAGTCTCCACCATAATGATAAAGAGAAAGGGAGAAATAGGATCCCCTTGCCATAGACCATGAGAGCTTCTAAAAAATGTAGAAGGAAAACCATTAACAAGCACCGAGAATGAAGGTGAGGAAATTAATTGCCAAACCAATTGTAGGACCCAATCCAAGAATCCAAATGCCTTGAGAATATTGCTGAGGAAAATCCAATTCACCCGATCATAAGCTTTCACTAGACCTAGCTTTAAAATGAGCCCAGGCTTCTTGTTAACTTTGAGATAATGAATGTTCTCATGCATCATAAGAACATAATCCAAAATCTACCTTCTCAACACAAAACCATTTTGCTAGGGCGAAATAATCTTAGGAAGAACCCTTTGTAGCCTTGAAGCAAACACCTTAGAAAAAATATTATAGATATAATTACATAAAATGATGGGCCTAAAGTCACCAAAGTGCTTAGCCCCAAGCTTCTTAGGAATTAACACAATAAATGTGGAGTTCAATTCCTTAAGAAGCTGCCTACTCCCGAAGAATTCTTTAGTGGCATTGATAACATCCTTAAAAATAATATCCCAATAAGACTTAAAGAATAACATCGGAAACCCATTTGGTCCTGGAGATTTGTTTCCTTCAAAAGAGAGCACAACCTTTCTAATCACCTCATCTGATGAATACCAACAAAAACTCTATTCTCCTCCTCCGACACCAAGTTAGGAGTAACATTGAGAAAGCTCTGTTGGTTGACATGATCAAGAGGACGATCCTCCGAGAGAAAGTCATCAAAGAAAGACCGAGCAACTAATATTATTTAATCATCCTCTTCAAGAGAAGAATTATTCACAACAATTTTGGATATCCTATTAGAAGATCTATGCTTCAAAGTCGTAAGATGGAAAAAATGGGTATTTTTATCCCCACTTCAAAGCCAAATAGCTCTAGACCTTTGCTTCCAGAACTCCTCCTCCCTAGCCACAATTTTATGTAAAATCTCCAAAAGAACACTTTCCTCCTGAAGAAGTAAGACATCAAATCCAGAAGCCTGCATTCTTTGTTGCACAATGTCCAGTTTAGCCTTAAGCTTTGATTTCTCCTTAAAGATGTTTCCAAAAGAAGACTTATTTCACTGAATCAAGTTCTACCTAATAGAAGCAAGCTTCTTAGAAACTTTATACATGGCATAACCATCAAGATTAATATTCCACCACTCTGTAATTTTAGGATGCAACTTTGGATGGATAGAACACATTTTTTCAAATCTGAACGAAAAGGACTTTTTTCAACCAAAAATCTCAACATTCAAGGATATAGGAAAATGATTCGATCCGAGTCTAGTTAGAGAAAAAAGAGAACAAGCACATAAATTTAACCATTCAGGAGAAATAAGAGCTCAATCCAACTTGACCTGAATAAGAGCATCCCCTGTGCGCCTATTAGACCAAGTATAGAACGCCCCTCCCAAATCCAAATCCAACAGAGAATTATCATTGATGAAGTTCATGAGATCAAGACAACTGTCATCTACAACCTGGGATCCCCTAAACTTATCAACATCATTGAGCGGGGTGTTAAAATCCCCCATCACCAGCCAGTTCTAAAAAAAGAATTGAGCCTTAAAAGTTTTCAAACTCCCCAAAAATTCTTTCAAGAACTTTTCAAATTGGGAGCATAGATATTCAACAACACCCAAGAGAACTTATCCCTGGGGCACGAAAAACAAGTAGCAACATGATTCTCAAAAGAAAATAAGGAAAATCCAACAACCACCTTAGGATTCCAAAACATAGACACCCCTTTAGAAGCACCATCAGAATCTAAAACCTAACAGCCACAATCCTTAAAAAATCTACTTAATTATTTCAACCTTCTCCACACTCATCTTAGTCTCTTGAATCAAAATAATATCAGAACAATGATCTCTCACAATGTTTGCAAGAAGATCCTTTTTATGAGGATTATTTAATCCTCTTATATTCCAGGAGAGGATCTTCATAAAATATTATGTGAGGGACCATTCAGGCCCATCTCAAGTAGAGTAATCTGTGAACCATAAACAATATCACATTTGCTTTCCCTCTCTCAGAATTTCTACAAAAAAGGCCTTCCTGTACCCCTTGGCTCTGAACCACAATTCGGCTTCAGCTGGTTCCTAGTAGCCATACCCACCACAAAAGGAGTCAATTTATTCTTATTATGAGAATTGGAAGTAGAGGGAATAGGGATCCCTGCCTCCTCTCCCTAAGGATCAAAAGATGAACAAACATTGACAGAAGAGGTGAGCACCAACTTCTCCGACACAACCGTCTCTACCAATGACTCTTCAAAAGGAAAATCCTCTTTGTCCACAACTAGTTCCACCAACAGGGACCCCGATGACTCAACCTTGGAAGTTAAAAATAAACCTTCAGAGACCATCTTGAGAGGGGTCACCTTCTCTGGATCAACAACCACAATGGCCAAAGACTCGACACCAACCTCCTCCACTAGATCCATAACACACTCCTCAACATACAAGACCTTGAACTCACCCTCCTTAGAAAAAAATTCCTTAATAGGGCAGGGACGAATAGGATCAACAACAAGTTCCTTCACAACAAAGACACAGAGAAGCAAATCCTCACATACCACCTCCTCCAAAGTCTCAACATAACTCGATTCAACCCCAGAACATTTCACAACCTCCTTCCAAACTTTGGCCTGCATCGAGACCTTTTGAGAAAGGGACGACACCTTTTGAGCAGACAATTTTGGCTTTAGAGGAAACTTCTTTGCCCAATGAACCACCTTCTCATAGTGGAAATAAGAAAAAGGGATAGATTCAAACTCAATCACCTGCTCCTACACTCCCAGCTTAGAGTTTATCTTTATCATCAATGGGAGATTTGTAGCCTGGTCTAGAATCACACATAGCTGAGCATAAACAAGCCTACGCCTCAAAGCAGTGAGATTATCAATAGATAACAAACGTCCAAAGATAGACACAATTCTTTTAAAGACTTGCTCATCCCATATTTTGAGAGGAAGCCCAGGCAAGCGGATCCACACAGGATCTGAGTCAAAAGAATAAGAAATTAGAGAGAAACCTGCCTCCCATTTGTTCAACACTAGAGTAGATTTACTAATAAGCCAAGGCCCCCCACAAAAACCTTCAACAAATCTTCATGACAAGAGAAGGAAAATGAGAAGAAGCCCTTCACAAGGGCCGCTACCTCAATCTGACCTTTTAGATGCCACCGATTCTTAGAGAGGTTGTGAACCATTTCAATATTAGGACGAGGTACCAAAAACTTACCAACCAGTGATTGCTCCAAGGAAAGAATACCCTTGTCAATAATACAGTCTGACAGGGAGGCAAAATAATCACTAGCTGACAGGTCAACAAAGAAGTCCATGGGAGGCGAGGAACTCTTCTCCTTAAGCTTAGCACCAAACAAATTTGACCAAGTCTTCCCCTCCACCGAGGCAACGACTTGTTGAGTAGCTTCAGAGACCACAACAGCCTCGGGAGCCACAAAAATAGACCCCACCTTGTCCAAGGAAGTACCATCCGGACCCAAACCTCCAGAGGGAGGAAGGACTTTTGAGTTACCCAATGGAAAGGATCCACAAGATGTCCCATCCGAAAGACAACCATCAAGCACCTTCCTCATGTTAGCCTGACCTTCGCCATTAACACCAGCCCCTGGAGCAGGGTTTCCCGCCTTACCAAAATTTGAAAAATCCTTACCACTATTCGAAATCGTAGCTACAACTCCACTCGACGACAACTCCATTGGAAAATATCTATTTCAATTATATTTGTTTTAATTATTAGTATATTTATTTTTATTAAATAGTTTGCTTGATACTTCTAAAAGAGATGTAAAAGGTTATAATATATTTAAATTAAGATTATATATTTAAATTTTAGATTTAATTTAATATTGATGTTTTTCTCATTCCTACAATTCCTTATATCTTACAAATTCAACTAGTCATAGGGGCATATCCTATCACTAATGCTTTCATGCTAATTTTTATAGATGTTGTAGGTGTTTACAAAGACTCATCTTCAATATGTGACACTCATTGAGCTTCATGCACCCTATCATCCAATGAATACTAAGTGAGGTGGACCATTGCCACTTTTTGATATAGGTATAATTTCTCTAGCTACATTTCTTTATCTTTTATGATAATTGATAGTTATATTTAGATTGTAGTTGCTCTTGTTTATGCTTGTGTCACAAATATTACTCATGGAACACTTTTCCTTTATTTTATATATTCCCATGAAGAGTACATGACAAAAGTTAA
Organism: Sequoia sempervirens; assembly: GCA_007258455.2. Lineage (NCBI taxonomy): Eukaryota > Viridiplantae > Streptophyta > Pinopsida > Cupressales > Cupressaceae > Sequoia > Sequoia sempervirens. Next base: position 29,651,653 of record VDFB02109042.1, read on the forward strand.
ACTTGCATTATGACACTTTGCAAGGTCCCTTAATTTACTTGGAATCTTAGTGATATCCTTTTATGTTTGAATATTTAATTTGCATGCATGTTAATGATATACATAATTTTAGATGCATGTCATTCTAGCATTCGCATGCACCTCAAAGTGTGGAAAATAATTATGATATTTGCAGGGCTGTGCAATTTTCCATTTAGTTTTGTGACCATTTTAAGGAGAGTGCCTTGCCATATTGAAATATTGAAAAATAACATAATTATGTGTAAAATTGTGTCCCTTGTCTTATTCTACCTACCTATTAGTTAAATAAATCCCTTCCCACTTATCCCATACCTCATCCTTGTGTTCAAACATTTTGATATATTCACCTTATCCATAAATTTATGACGCCCATACACACACCCACATTTTTGTGTACATGCTATCTACTTTGATTTTCCCATTTTTCTAAGTATCTTATGAAGTTCCTAGTTGCAAGGTTGATCCCAAACCACCAAATTTGGCTCTTCAAATGAAAAGAAATAAATTATATTTGAACCAAATACTCCAATTATTTTTTCCCCCAAGGTTTTACTAAACACAAATTTATGTGATTTTTGTTACATCCTTGTATTCAAAGGCATTCATTGCATTCACTTAATTATTCATGATTCTTCAAGCTATATTTGCATATCATTCACATTAAAACACCAATTGGTACAATAAAAAAAATCTTAATCTACATAAGAATTCTAGGAGCATAGTAATGTTTGAAGTGTTGTATTCAATGTTATACACAATTTTCCATGAGTTCACCAAGGAGAGAATGTTCCCTTTTGACATAAAAAGAACCCTTCCAAAGTATTTCTAAATGTTGTTAATCTTTAGATATTAGGAAAGGTAAAAGAAGTAGCAATGATTTAGATAAGAATAAAAGTAGATTTTTACAAGTTCCTAAATCAAAATACATTTTGGAGATAATTTTTTTGTTTTTAACTAATTTTCATCACTCCAATAGTATATTTGCATGGGATGATTGGCTTCCTAAATTAAACAAGCTTAAAATTTTAATCTTGTTGACTACTATAAAATCCATGGGATCATCTATTTATGAAATACTCCTAAAAACTCTTAGTAGCATCCATTGAAATATTTGAGGAATCCCCTTCCATGGAATCACTACCATAAAAATTTGCATAGTCTAAAGAAGTTGTCCCATAGAGTACACTCGAGGATCTATTTTGTGGAACACAGGGTCCCATGAGATAATTTTTTGGCTTCAAGGTAAAGTAGAATATTGACCAAGAAAATATGATCCCCTAGTTTTAGATTTTATATTTTTAGGGGATGCATTTAGGGTGGGGTCAAAAATTTCCCCAACTAGTTTAGGATTTTTTGTTGCCACATGTCATTCATCTAAAGTTTTAAGATTCTTGCCAATAAATATAAAGATATTTTTTAGATGGAATTTTTTGTTTAATAAATGTTTGTATCTTTATTTATACATATGCAAATTAGAAAATTAGACCACAAAGTATTTGAAAAATAGAAAAAAGACCAACATAAACAATAGGAATAAGTTTATTTTATCATCTCTTTATATTTCATTGATTAAGTTTCAAAATATATAATAACAAATAAAATTGTAAAGTGTTGTATTTCACATTTATTTAAAATATTTTTCTCTTATAATTTATTATGGAATTTATTTTAAATTTACTAAAATTTTACATTAGTTTTTTCATACTTTATGCATTTGTTAGTTTTAAGTATATAGACTTTGAGAATTTTATAGGGTTTTCACCAAATATTTAAGCTACTACATTTTATTTGTAATTTTTATTTTAATTATTTTTAAGATTTAATATTAAACTCATGATCGACAATTTATAAATATTTTCAACTTAAAAATTGTCTTTTAATTTTTATTTATTTTAGGTATTCTTTGTTAAACTCAACAAATATATTTTTATTTTTTTGAAGTAGTTGTTTGTTATTTTGCATTTGATTTATGTAGATTATCCCAAATATAACATTTATTTTTAACCACAATTTCTATAACAAATAGTTACTCTCTACTATTAATTGATCATAATAAAAAAATTAGAGTTTAGACCCAATAAATTTATTGTTTCGGTTCATATTTGAATATCACAACCTTTGTTTATAACTAGTTTAATTACATTTTATATCCACTTTAAATCACTCTCATTACCTTCAACTCAAAATTTTATTTTTCTCTGTTATTGTTGTGAGATTTATTAGGGTTTGATCTTTAATTTTCACCTCCAAGCATGGGCTTGGAGGTTGCCATTTGATTTTGTATTTCTTATCCTTCTTTAGTCTCTACGTAAATACTCCAAATCAATCCTCATGCTTGATTTGGACCTCCATTTTATGCTTGGAGGTTATTAAATACACTACTGTAGTTTTGGTTTTCCTTAAAAGTGACCTTCATACTCATTGCTACGTAGGTGCCATGTCTTTTATTTTGTTTGAGACAATTGATAAAATATATGACAAATAATTATTGGGATAAATGATTAAATATGCATTACCAAGTTTTTGAGATAATTGATTAAATTAATTTTAAGGATATGTGGTATTTTGAGTGTTAAAGTTAAATGTTGATTATTTTATGTTTGTTGTACCTCCAAATAGTTTAGCATATTCCTTATATTTATGCCAAATCAAGAGATACAAATTTATAAAACTAAAATTATCATTCTTTTACCATAGTAGGGTTTTTCCCATACACTTGGAGATTGATTTGTAAAGTGATATCTTATCATGTGCATGCATATTGGAGATTTTTCAAATAACCAAAATGTGACCAAATATATAACTTCAACATTAGGGGGAAGGTGATAATTTAATTACTGTGATATGAGTAGGTATTAGGGGTTGGGAAATATGCAAAAAAGGGTGAGGTGTTGACAAGTGGTGTTCTAAATTTTATATAGACTAGTTTTCATAGGTTAACAAGAGGAAATGTCATTCACTATGTTGGTCTTGTTAGGGTCTTGAAGCTATCTTTTTCTACACCACAATCTTGTATTATGTCAAGGACTTATAATCCCAAGGGAACATGCTTGATTTGCTTGATCTGGAGTCTAATGTAGTTAAAAAAGGAAACAATATTCACAATAAGGTCATTGAATTAGTTATTAGACACAAATTTGTAATTCCATGACCCTACCTAGAAGAATAGCTAGGTATCTTTAAATCCTTATATTATAATTATATCAATATGCATAATATAATTGAGATATCCATAATTAAGTGATTCACTATTAGAGTTGGTGTGGCAAGGGTTTTGGGGTTGAGATATATAAATTATTTTAAATCACAGCTTTCTACAAGATGACATATTTGTCATAACTAGTGTTGAGCTAGATGTGGGTGTGGACAATGTCCTTGGTTGATAGGGTAGAAATAATAAAAGGATATAAAATTGTAACAAAAAATAGGTACATATAGGATACTTGGTAAATACAGGGAGGTATTTTAATTATACTAGTGTATGTAGAGGGGTATCAAAAACATAAATTTGAGGGGTGGAAATAAAATTAGGGATGTTTATTAGTACCTTATGAATTCATGTGTCATGCCACTAATTTATTAAGTGAATCTCCTAGATCTATACGACAATAACCAAATTCAAATAAAACATTTATATCTTCACTAAATGATTATAATTCTATTCTAACATCATCTCAATCTACAACATCAAATAAAAATTCAGATTTCAGCTTAATTCACATTCTTAACCAATATGTAATATAATAGTGATAAAATTGTTAGCATAATAGGTAATAAAATATTAGCTAACTATTTTATATCCAAGTGGACTTCTTATATAGGTAGTAAAATATTTCTACCTATCTTGTATCCAATATATTCCTTCTTATATATAGGCAATAAAATATTGCCTTTTTTAATTCAAGTTGCATCTATCTTAGCTGGTTCAATTCTTGTCGATATGCAACTTACATTAGTGTATTTATAGGCCATCAACACACAATGAGTTTGTGAAAATAGAAGTTAGTGAATTGTTTGAAAACATATGATGATGTTTCATTACTTTATTAGATATTTTGAGAGAATATTTTGGAGGAGGAGCCTTCTTCATCTTTACCTTTGTCCAACCAAGATCTCTTTGAGGTGAAGGATCAAAATTGTAATTCAATTCTCCTATTGAAATGTCTTCTTTACCTCCATAAACATCCAACATCCTTAAGGATTTAGGAAACTCCATTGATGAATCGCCATTGTTGCTGGTTTCTTTTTCTTGTGAAATTGATGAAATTGCCTGGGTAACTCCATCCCCTCATACCTCTTGCTTGACCTTGGAAGAGCTGTTCAAAACAAGTGGTGGTGAGGAATTTGGCATCAATAAATTCTTCAGAGATTCTTGACATGACACTGAGAGATCTTAAGCGCCTGATGGAATGACACAGTGATGGGGCTCTATCCCAATCCACTAGGTGGGTTTCTCACCTAATTCATGGGATTCTCTCACACGAGCTGCTTGTTTTTGACATTGTGAAGTAAGATGGTCAATTGAGAAACATTTTCTGCATCTGAAAACGATCTTTTCATAGTCCATCGGTTGTCTCCAAATTTTGTCACCCACTTTCAAGGAGATCTTTGTTGGGAGACCTCTAGAAAGATCCATTTCAATGTATAATCGTACACAGGTGGAGCTCTTGTAATTGATTGTTTCATTTGAAGAGTAGTAATATTTACCTAAGCCATTACCGATGGTGTGCGAGCTATCTAACTCCCAAAACTACAAGGGGAGATAAGGAAGCCGTGCCCATAGGAATGCTGAAGAAAATGTCTCTGTTTGGAAATCGAAAGATGAGAACCATGGTTTTATACAAAGGAAATCCCCGTGATGGAACCAAGGTCCAGATTTTAATACCAATTCCAAGTCTTCCTCAGAATCAAATTCGAGGATAAAGAATCCCCTTGCACACAGATAAATGTAGATCTTTTCCTCCATATATTCTTTCCAAATTTTAGTAATCCATGTGTGAAAATCACACAACTTTTGCCAAGTCTTGGTGAACCTGCAAATGATGGCATGTTTTTGTAAATACTCTTCCCTAAGTTGCAACAAAACCATAACAGTGTTGCCATCCTTGTGAGCCATAAGCTCCGACCATTATAGTATTCCCTCACTCGGATCATTGGAGGAACACATCGCCTAGGGTTTTGAATCCTTAATCGTCACTTCATTCCTTGAATCTTTTCCAGAAGATCCTCCCAACCAGTGTCATTTATTTGCAGAGCATTACTACAACCACGCCTGAGCTTCTTTAGATGAAGAATCCTATCCTTGGTGACCGAGCGTGATGAGAGAAGAGCAGGCATCAGGGTTTTGCAACGAGGAAAAATTTGCAGGTTTCAAAGGAATCGCACATCATATTTTAGAGGTTTATTATTGCATCCATAAATAGTTCAAAATGGTTAACTCCTAGTGGTTAATTTTTTATATAGTTCATTCCTCGATTCTCTTTAATCTGACCACATTTTCATCATAGTAAAGATTTAATATTTTATCTTTTTTTTTTGGTAGCAATGAAAAGGAAAATATTAAGACACCTTGGTTTTCAATTGGTAGAATTGCCTTGCTCATATTTGGGTATACCTTTATTTTCAGGTGCAAATAAGGTGTCATACTGGAATAAAGCGGTTCAATGAATTCAATCAAGAATCTCTTCATGGAAGGGCCATTGATTGTCTCTCTTAGGGAGAATTTTAATGATAAAATCAGTCTTGTCCATCATTCCCAACTATTATATGGCAGTTTTGAGGGCACCAAAGTCAATAATAGCAGCAATAGAGAAACTAATTAGAGACTTTTTGCAGAAGGGTAACATGGATAGTAAAAGGAAAATACCATTGGTTTTGCTAGAAAAAATTTGCATGGACAAATATAAAGGAGGGATAAGGATCCATAATTTGTCGGTGAGGAACTTGTCTTTAGAAGCAAAACTAGTATGGCATATGTATTCTAAATCTCAATCAAAGTGGTGTAGAATAATGCAAGAGAAGTATTTGGATGTTGATTCCCCAAATAGGATCTTCACTATTTCAAACCCCCCATTAGGATCTACAATGTGGAATTTTTTGATAGAATGTAGGAAAGTAATTACACCACACCTAACATGGGAGAAACACAGTGGAGAAGAAGCTTTGTTTTGGAAAGACTCTTGGAATGGCCACCCTCCTTTGCAAACACTACCCAATTTACAAATAGCACAACAAGTATTAACTAGTAATTGGGGCAAGAAAGTAAAGGATTAATGATATCAAGTTTCCACAATCCATGTTATAGTTCAGAGATGTTTCTGGATTAGATTGTGTTGGAGTTTTTTGCATCAACGTTTCGGATCACACTCTGTGATCCATCATCAGGATGGTAGAGAGCAAGAGAATCTCTTGCTCTCTACCATCCTGATGATGGATCACAGAGTGTGATCCGAAACGTTGATGCAAAAAACTCCAACACAATCTAATCCAGAAACATCTCTAAACTAAAGGATTATTTTTGTTTGGTTGATGAATTGACAGGGAAAATCTCATGGAAAGATTTCCCCACTTTACAGATACATGTTGTCCAAAGGTCTGCATTGGAGGAATTTCTAAAGGAGAGGATGGTATTCAAATTAGATAGTCTAGACAAATTATTATGGCCCCCTTGAAAAATAGGTAAATATTTAGTTATTCAAGGTTATAAGGCAGTGTTAAGTAACAGGGAAAACATTCAGTCGCAAAGGGCCTTTTCTTTCTGTTGGAATGCAATGACGCTTCCAAAAGTAGGTTGTTTTGCATGGCTTGCACTTAAAAATAAGATCCTAACCAATGACAAAATTTCAAAGATTGGAATATCTGCACCTTTTTCATGTGTGTTATGTCAGGACAATAGGCTTTGGAAGATGTTAATCATCTATTTGTTCAATGCTCATTTGATAAAAAATATTGGAGTTTTATTCAAATAAATTGAATTGGAATTCCCCTTTGCAAAATACACTATGGGAAGTTTTCTCTAGCCAGCCAGTATTATACAAAACTTCATTGTTTGCCTATGCCTAGAGGGTGGTGCCAACGATTGTGATTTGGTGCATTTGGTGGGAAAGGAACAAAAGAATCTTTAGAAAACAAACAACAGGGGCGGATCAGGTTTTGGTAATGTTGGAGACATCAGTTTCGGAGGTAGTAAATGCATATGTTTAGAAAACTAAATCTATATCTTCTATATTTATAAATTGGGATGCACCTTTGCTTAAAATTTGGAAACATTTGTCTATTCCATTCAAAGGGAGTCTTCATCAACCAAGTAAATAGAATATTGATAGAAATACCATTTCATGGATACCACCTTCAGAAGGTTTTGGCAAGCTGAACTTTGATGGGGCATCCAGGGGAAATCCTAGAATCTCAGGTGCAAAAATAGTGATTAGAGATTGGAAGGGTGATCTGATAGGAGCTAAGTCAATTAGGTTGCCTCAAGGTACAAACAATGTAGCAGAGGCACAAGGTCTTCTTCACGGGCTCAAGATGGAAATTGATCAAAAAGTCTTAAAACTCCAAATAGAGGGTGACTCATTGATAATTATGAATGCATGTAAAGAAAAAGAAGATACAAATTTGGAAATTGCACTATATTTTGTAGCAGGTATGGGATTTGTTGTCCAATTTTAAAATCATGCATATTATGCATACTTATAGAGAGGGTAATAAATTGCCTGATCTATTGGCAAACATGGCTTGTGAGCAAGAGGATGAAGAGGTTATACTGGTTAAGGGGTCTATAAATACTAATGAAAAACTAAGGAGAACAATCCTTTCTGAAACAAAGTGATCACAAATAAATAGAATGTATAGACCTTTTAGCTATGACACGATTCCCACATGCTTTAAACTTTGTTGATGCGATCAAATGGAATTATTATTTGGCAGAGTACAAGAGTTGAGGTAAAAGGTGGCATGTGTAGCATCTTTAAGCAGATCGATACTCATGTGGAAATGAAAGTGAAATTAATTTTGTAGCAAGCCAATAGGGTAACAGTATGTACAAAACATGCTAAGGAGATCGTAAGAAAAGGGTTTCAGTTGCCACACAATCAATGTGGGGATGTAATAATGGTTCACACAAGAGAATCTAGACCATATATATCGTAGCAATGCTTCGAAAGAAGCAAATCTTTATAAATCTAATGTTTATCTTGAACGGATGCAGGTAATTAAAAATTTGTACAAACCTTTTCTTATCATCATTTGGTGAGAAAGTTTAAGTATTTTTTGGCATTTTGAAGCATTCCAACCTCATCATTGACAAGTTTGGATATGACAATAGGTAGTCTTTCTAGAATTTTCTGTTCTTTGAACCACCTTCAAGCGTTTATTCTCCTCATAAATCGTGCTTGCCGAGGTCGTTTGGGTATTCACTCAAACCATTTTTCGGGTAAGGTGGTAGCCTAGCTTTCTTGGTGGCTCCATTCTTGGTTTGTAATTGCTTAGAAATACAAGTGATTGTCGCCAATTTTTTCCCGCTCCTTTGTGGCAAGTTTGCAGCCTGGTAGTGGGGTTTTTCTGGTTTGCTAGAGTTCTTTAAAAGTGGTGGAGTTTTGGTTGCGTTAGTGGTGGTCTATTGCTTAGTTGGATTTTTCAGGGGAGTCTCTGTTCTCTAAATTGAAGTGGGTTTTGTTTGGTGGTACAGTCCTAGGTGTTCGGTCAAGCTTTAGTGGTTACGATAATTGAGTACTTTCCTAGAAATCACATAGCACAATTCCTTGTTCTTCCATAGGAAAGACCATTCTTAGGGTCGATTGGCAAGGAGCAACTTTAGCAAGTCTTCAACGTAAACTACCCTACCATTTACAAATACATAAAATCAATAATTAGAAAAGAGATTTTACATCCACAGGCCTGGAGATTAATTTTTCCATCAAACTTGGTATCAATTTTCATCTTGAACATAGTGGGTATGGTGCAGTGCTATTATTTAGCACAACTAATTGTAGAGAAGGCGGTAAATGACGTTTTCCTAGAAAATAATGCCCTTCTTAGAAGTGTACAATCATACAACTTTTGGAAGGGCCAAGGTTATGTAGGAGGCCTCTTTCCAAGACATTATCTATTGCCAAGCTAGTTTATGTTTCAATTTATGATGCTATGAAAATGTCATTTGAAATGAACACTTTTAGTTATCTCTATAGGGCCCTTAATTGACACTTTTTTGAAATTGGGAGTGAGGTTGCAAATAATTTCAAAAAGAAGTACCATGTTGTTACTTTCCTATTATCTCATGAATTCCCTCAAGGTGTACCCACGAGGTTTCCACCTTCACCTCCCATGGAAAACAAGGCTATGCAACCACTCCCAAATATTAATGTCATTGTTAATTCTCAAACCTCTCCCATTAATGCCCAACATGTTGAAGTAGTCCAAGAGCAGGTAGGGGAGAATTCAGTAGCATTTGGATAAAGGATGGAGGTATAAGTTGATATGATTTTTTTGGTGAATGAAGTAATTTTTTGGCAGCATCGATAGTCGACCACCTTCTCAAGGTTCTTCTAGCTATCTAAAAATATATCATATGACTTTTTTTGTAGAAGCTGGTGGGCAATTTAGTCACATCATTGTATTCTCTAGCATTTTGTGATGTTTCTACCATTTATGGCTTCACATGTAATTATTAAACTTTAATATAATATAATATATAGGTATTATGTCTTTTACCTAAAAAAATATATTTTATCTTTTTAAAAAGTTTTCTGATTTCTACTTTTCATATCTATGATTTAATTTTTTATTTTTTATTGATTGTTTTTTCTCATCTCTACTCCTATATATATGTTTGTCCAAACAACAAACATAGTAATTGTTGAAAGTGTATTTTATTACAATGATAAGTAGCATATTTTTCTTTTCATTGTCATGAATAAGATTTTTCATTTCTTAATTTCAATGGAAAATGGTTTTAGGAGGTCTACTATAGTACTTTCATAAGATGACTTAGAAGATGAAGATATTTCATGGATTATGACCTCCTAGGTTTTATTCCAAGTACATATATTCAATGAAGCAATGATCTCTAATTTTTTGCCAAGTGTATTGTCTATTGAGGACACACCATTTGAATGTTGTAGTAATATTTTTTATACAATTAGAGATCATTTGTCAATCAAAATAAGGAAATAGACAAGATAAATTACATGTGGTTCCTCCATAGAAAATGTTGGATCATTTCAAACACTCTAGTCCATGTTGAAATAAATGTATTAAGATAGAAACACAATTTAATGGAAAAGGAATGCAAGACTCTAACATTTGTTGAAAAGAGGAAAATTATGCAAGAAGTTATTGTTCTGCTCATGGTGTTCTTTAGATAGTGAACCAATGTCAAGATCAATTGAAGCATATTTTGTCATATTGCAAAAAGAATAAGAGACTATGAGTCATATATTCCCTCTACCCATGATAGTTATTCAAGTATGAAAAGTTGAGAGAAAGTTGAAATTAAACTTCCAACAAACATTCAAAAGGAACTATTGGATGCAATAGAAGATGATTTTGGTAATAATAAAGCTATTGGCCTTGACAATATAACCATTGATATTTCAAACAACTATAAATTTAGTGAGGGAGTTTCTCCTATAAATGAAAATATTTCATTAGATGTATTTAAGACATTGAACACACTAAACACTAGGAGTGGAATAAAAAACATTCCACATTTGAAAATTGGAAATCAACATACAAAACAAACAGTATGAAAGACACTCTTCTTAAAAACAAAAAAAATAAATTATTATACATTGCAAACCATTGAAGAGGAGCATATGAAACACTATGAAATCTATTATTCTCGAAAGAATTGAATAATATATTTTTTTATTAAATTGGAAGAGAAAAAGGTCAATGTGCAAATGAACTTGGTTGTAACCTAAATTTCTATTGAACAAGTAATGTTGAAGATATCAAATATTTTCAAATGAAAATTATTTTTTGAAATCTTATTAAAGTTAGCTAAGTTAAAATTTGTGGTTCATTAGAGGATTTTCAGTTATATGTCATTTTGACATTTAAATATGTTAATAACTATGTATTTCAAAATTATTTCACTATAATAAATAATTTTCAATGTGAATCTCTTTAATTTTGATGTATGTTTTTGTGAGACAAATGAGTATAATTTGAATCTAAAATTAGAGTATTGTACATTCACATCTCTTCTTAGAGATTATTTTTTAAAATATTACTCTCATTTTCAACAAAACTCTTTTAACATCACAATAACATCTTTATTTAATTCATAGATTTTATAACAAATTGAGCTTTTACAATTTAGTGTTTAATTTCCTTTACTTTATTTCATAATATTTATAACAGTAATTAAGATTCATTTGTTAGATTATCCACATATTTTATAATTTCTCCTTCTAGAATTAATTATTTCTCTTCCAATATCTCCCCTCCAACATGTCACACTTTTCTTAAACAAATATCATCTCTAATAGAATGATATAATAATTTGATACACACATTATTATATGCTTATATTATGTTCTAGGTTAGTAATTTGCTATTCTGCGTTTCATGTCAAAATTGGAGGAGAAAAAAACTTCATGTAGTTTTCAATTTTTGGGGGCTCAAGTAGAAATATCATATGTAGTTTTATGTAAAAGCAATTTCAAACTGCTAGCTCAGTAGACAATACATTGCCTCAAAATCTCTAGACTATGGGTTGTATAGATAAGATTAAAAAGAGCTATGCTAGAGCAAAGAGTGAACACTTACACATAGAGTGAACACTTATACATACTAGCACTTGCACCGGAGGGGGTGCAAGGGTTACGCCGATAGAAAAATATAGAGAAATAAGAAGGGGAGAGACATGCAAATTATCATTAGCAAAGGTAACAATGTTTGACATAGAAGATAATAGTAGGTAAATATACAATGTGATTATACAATGTTTGAATCTCAATATTAGATTGAGAACACGAATCATTACATTTTTTTTTGGAATAGATGGATATATTGCATGATGTTTGCTTCAATAGTGCTGTTGTTGTAGGAGTGTACATGGAATGTAGTGTTGGGTGCATGGAATAAACGGATTGGTCAATGGAAATGCAAGGTATGGAAAGGATGGTTGGGGGTGTTATTTGGAGTGCGTGTGGGTATCTGGAGAATACTTGTATAATGGTGGTGCAGTGAATGATTATGATCCATATCAAGAAATTTACCATAAGTAGGTGTAAGGTGTAGATCGAATGTCAATCAAGATTAGGAGGATTCAGAATGTGGGGGGTGATGGGTAAACATGGATTTGGTAGGTGGTACATGGATGAATTGATTTAATTTGGATAAGGAGGATGGAGTGTTGGATCTATTGTGGATGGAGTAAGATGCGTGTACCTCTTTTGCCACATGTAGCTGTTGTTTTTTTTTTGCAATCTCATTGAGATGTAGACATCTCGATTAGGGAGCCATAAGAGTCCTTATGATAAAGTGTTGTTGTCAATGCATGGTTATTCTGAGATTTGGATATCATGGATGTCCCAACTTATGATGGTGTACATTAACGGTTGATGGTTTGGATTTTCTTTTTCCAAACTTGGGAGGCAAGCAATGGTAGGTGGATTTGGTGATTTGTTTGGGCCAAAATGTGTGCATATGTCTTTTTTGGTTGCTATTGAAGCTTTTTTGTGCACCATTGGACTTTCTTTTACTAAATCTTTCTTGTGCACTATTGGACTTTATTTGATGGAAGAGCTTCCCTTCTTGATTTTTTCCCCATAGTTTCTTTTACTGATGGAGATTGGTAGGGATGTTTTTGTGTTGTATTTTATGGTATCCATATGCATATTATTTGTCAAATTTTTTGAATTTATTTGTCCCTTTTTTTTTTTTGGTGGATGGGATGATGTGTGAATCATGGTTGAAGGTATGAAGTGTGGTAGCATTGATAGCAGCTTTATCATAAGGACTCTATAGTCTCCCAAATGTTGACTCTTTTTTTTTTTTTGTGGAACAACTACATGTACATTTAGGAGTGAGCATCTCATTGGTGGATGGAACAGTAGGTGGTATATGTATATGGTTTATTAGATGTTTGGATTCTTGATGTTGATTTTGCGTGGTATTGCTTGAAATATGCTTTGGTTCATGTTCTTGATATGGATCAATTTGGTAGTATGGATTGTATGCAAAGGGGTTTGGTGTATTTTCATGGAGGGATGGGAAGTGGCTCAATATTGTATTGAATGTGATACAGTATTTTTATTTCTTAAAAATGACCAATACTTTAGGAGGATTCGCCAGCTTGGAGCAACCAGTTGTAGGAGTATACAAAGCTGGAACATCCACTTGCATGTGATTGCAAATGCGCTAGCTTGGAGCAACCATTTGTAGGAGTATACGAAGCTAGAACATCCACCTGCATGTGATTGCAAATGCTTGGTAAGTATAGAAATAATAGTTTCTATGTATATCAATATGGTAAGATGAAGATAAAAGAAAAACAAATATAGCTTTCTTGAGGGACTGGTGTGTTTATGTATATGTACCTGTACTCATCATAAAGAGAGAAGACGTAGTCGGAGCTCTTCTTTTTTCCTGATAATTGTGAATGGATTATTCTTCATTCTTGAGTATCGATCAAAGGTAAATGGTGGGTCGATCCTAAGTCCATGTATTGATTTAACTCTAGATATAGCTGTAAAAGTTAATCCTTGTCTTTCTTTTTTGCCTATATCGATTGTTGCTCTTTCGATTGTCATTCCTTGGGATTTATGTATTGTAATCGCCCATGCACTGCAAAGTGGTAATTGCCTCTGAGCACCTAGTGATATGGGTGATATAGGAATAGTTTTTGGGGCATGGATGCTCCAAGGAGGGCCATTGTAAGTATCAAATTTTACTACCACATATAATGGTAAATCTGGTGGTTTGGAGCTTTCTGTGTATACAATATCTACAACTTGTCCAAGAGAACCATTTACAAGGCCTGCTTGAGTCCATAGGTTTGTAGTTAGCATGATGCATTGGCCTTTACAGAGTAGGAGTTCATGGGGAAGCTTGTCAGCATCATTGTCGATCTTTGATGGTAGGGTTGTTTTTATTGCAATACTAAGTGCAATAGGAAGATTTAATAGCTGTATCATTTTTTTGTTGTGTGTTCCAACCAAGTCATTGGTCGGGAATAGGTGCATTGCTAAGTCGAAAGACTTGTTTTCTTTGTGTGATAACTCTTTGTTTGTGCGACACATTAGTAGCTCCCAATCTTGTTCAGTCAGTTCTGCATTACAGATGTTTTGTAGAGTTCTTCGAAAGTCAATTTGAGCTTGTGTGTCTCCATGTTGTCGAAATATTTTTTCTAGTGTGATAACAATAGTGAATTGTTCCCAAAGGGCTTTCGCATCTATGTGGGCAACATATATAGGTTTGTCCATTACAGGAGGTAGTTGTGCAAAGTCACCTACAAGAATGATAGATCTTCCACCAAAGCATAAGTGTTGTTGGTGGGGGAAAGCCTCGCGTAGCCTAGTATCGATTTTTAAGAATAATTTTGGGCCTAGAAAGCTTAGCTCATCAACTAGGAGGTATTTTATGTGTCTCATGCTATGTTGGAACATTGCAAGCGACTGACCCTTCAATGGATGCATTTCTTTGATTGGAATCTTCAAGGCAGAATGTATAGTTGAAGCATGTATGTTGAATGCTGCGATTCCTGTAGGAGCAACAACAAGGAGAGGGCTATGTTGTTGTGGCACTAAATTGGAAAGGGAGTGTTTAATGCAATGAATAAGATAGGATTTTCCTGTTCCTGTTGTGCCTTGTATGATCATATACAATGGTTTTTCTATTTCATAAGAATTGTAGTGGTCCATAACAAGTGTCAAAGCGAGTTGTTGTTTGGGAGAGAGTGGATATGGGAGGTTGCTAAACTCAAAGGGTGTTGGGCTATCATGTTGGTCCACCTTGTTTGTGCATATGAAATGCTCTGCAGTTTCATGTAACGGTTGAGGTATTGTACAGGAATTCCAATTGTGGCAAGTGTCAAAGTCACGTCTTCCAAGCATATCGAGGGAATTAAAATTCCTGCTAGTACCAAGACCCAATTGCGATAAGAACTCCCATTCATTCAATTGAATTGTATTGCCTATATTGTTTTGATCTTCTGGCTCCTCTTCCTCTTCTTGACTTACTTGTTCATCAACTATACGGTCAACATGCCACACACAGTATTTGCGTAAATTCATCTCCTTCCAATTTGCAACAATTTTCTCTTTCTCGATACCAATGTCTGCTTCAATGTTGTGAAAGTGCTTGTAAAGAAGTAGTTCACTCCAACAAAATGTTTCAAAATGTTCTGAATCCTCCTTTGGAATAGCAGTAAATTGAGGGAAGACACTGATAATTGCTTTATGTTTCCTTTCTTTCTACTTGTACTCTTTGCGACTTGATGAGAATGAGAATGTTCATGCAGATTCAAGTAGTGTTACTTTATCCATTTCAAGAGGACATTGTGTGTATTTATGGATGTAGGTCAGCTCCAATGCATTTGTGTTTTGGTTTGTTTAGATTCGGTTGAAAAATTTTCTACCAACATTAAGCACCATAAAATCACGATTACAAACAACAAGGGGCAACTTTTGTAACATATGGCACATTTCTTGTGCACCTATATCACGATCAGCAATAATTTCGGACATGAATTTTCTGTATGCTGCAAGTGCCTTGTCTTGGGGTGCTTGCTTTTGACATATGCGTGTCAACATATCAAGGCAGCTCTCAGATTTTCTTTCTGCCTTTGCGGCATATTTTGCAATGTACTTTAGAACTAGTGTTTTTGAAAGCACGGGCTGATAATCCATATTGGCCCTCCATATGGAAAGCATTGCTGGACTATGTATATTCAATCTATCATCATTACGTGCAGGGCAATAGGTTTTTTTCCCAGCTTCGTCAATGCACAATGAAGAGTTGGTACATTCAGGCCAGGGTGCACTATAGCGACACTCCATGTTGTTACCTTTCTTGCGAAGGCAGGTTGATTCAGAACACTTGGTATGTCTTTGGACACGGTTAAGTAACTCTTCATAGTCAGTAAGTGTGTTTGTATCAAATATTTTGGGTGTTGTTAGTAAGCATGGATCATCTTGCGAAGATCGATGGAATGTGTTGCTTCTATCTCCCAGATTTCGAGGATTCCAAGCATTGACATATCTATCAAAGAATGATTTTGCTATGTCTACATCTGTATGATTGCTCTAGTTAAGAGTGTCCATGTTTGGTGCACCCTCAATCCAAAGGAAGCCATGTACATGTGCAGACCCTCGATGTTGCCACTCATATCTATACTAGTAGTTTGTTGCGCAATATAGTTTCTCTAAGACTTCTTCACGAAATGCTGTGAATCTTTGATGCAAGTATAAGGATGTGGTATGTGGGTTCATAACAATGTTATCTATGCGATCTTTATTGTTTAGTGATGTTTGGGTTGCCCCCTTTGTAAATAGTTGATGTAAATCAGGCCATTTGGTGTCTGCAGCACTTAAGGTGAAGAATAGTGTTGGGGAGCCTATTTGGTTGATCATGTTTGACAATTCACCACGAGACTTATTCCAATATGCTCGTGTCCCTCTAAGGGATGATCCGTAATGCATCAGTTGTTCAGCTAGTTTAGTGTCAGGCAATGTTTGTATATGGAGGCAAAGGCTGTCTATGGTAGTTGGTATGCAGTCCTCAGCATTTTTCTTGACAAAAATGGAGGCAACACCTTGGCTTTGGTGACGCATCAATAGATTCAAGACAAAATATCTAAACCTTGGGTGCCTTCCAAATATATTATCATGGAACCTCATTAGGTGCAACACATATTCATGCATTTCAATTTGTCTATAGCGAGGTTGTAAATGTAATGCATTGCCATTGGGAAACAAAGAAGGAAAAGCCATGTCTAGAAGTCCTTCAGTATTGTATTCATTAACTGGTGATGACTCAAGTGTTGGCCAATCTATAATGGTGTGATTGTGATCTCTAACTTGCAATGTTTCTTTTATGATTTCTAGTTCACGACATTTATTTGGTAGCCTAGCCATGAAGGATGAGGAGCAAGTGAATTCAGGGTCGGGTGAGTGTGCGTTAAATTTGGAAGCACTAATTGGAGCAACAATATTGTGATCGTCAGCATTAATATTATGAAGTATAGTGGAAATGTCTATATTTGTATCAAGGAGCTCCTGGAGGGATGCAAAATCCACCTCGACATCTTTGTAATATGGGTCATTTGTGATTTTATATTTCAGTGCAGCCCACACACGATGCCTACTTACATAGCAGTCATAATGGTCACCTCTTGTATTGGTTCTTCGAACCACCAACACATCCAAGTTTTCTATTTTATGTGGCAAGTATTTTGCTATGGTGTTGATGTCTTGTGGGAAACAAATTGTGTGGCCACTATATTTGTATTGGCCTCCACGAGCATGTGTTACTTGTATTATTGGATTGACTCGTGCTATTAACATTTCTTCGAATTGTGTTAGTGTTCATAGCTTGTATGACTGTACTCCTGGGTCCATTAAATTAGTTGCTGAGAAATGATGTCTACCTGTCTCACAGAAGCATCTAAAACAAACTGGACCGGTTTGTGTTGTGTTGGTACGGATTCCTGGGTAGCATTCATGGCAAATTGTGCAAGTTGGTAAGTTGGATAGTTTATCTAGTTTTGAACGAAATCTTTTTGAAGTGTCTATAAAGTTTTGTTCAGAATGCGGTAAGCTTGTGGATTGATTTTTCCGTGTGTGGATTGTTTCATGTGTGCATGCTGACAAACCTATGTTGAAAGTGTGTTCATTTTGGGATACACATTCGTATGGGTCAATGTTGTGTTGGTTTGATTGAAAAGAAGGTGGTGTATTGGCTTCTATTGCTTGTTTTCCTATGCGTTCAAAATGACGGTGAATGTTGATTTCTTCTTTATGTTGCATGTAGTAGTTATGAGTTCTTTTACGGGATTGTATGCTTTTAGGGGTAGAGGTTGCCATCTGTAAAGGAAATATGAACTATAATTATCAAATGAACAATTACAAATACATACAAAATTGAAGAAGGCAAACATTAATTTTGATGAGTTCTTCAATCACTATATTATGTGAAAAGTTGTTGAGATACAATTGGTATGCTATATACATGAGTAATTTGGTAGAAGAAACATATCACAGTATTTTCATATTTTTATAACATCGATATATTCAATATACATGTGATTTTGAAATTCCATGTATGGAATGAAAATTCTAGAAAGTATACTATATAAGGTGTTACAAAATTTCATATACATTATATGAGTGCTTGAGGTACATCTAAACACTAGCAATATGAGACATAGTAGCGATTTCACTCAACATGAGCAAATTCTCTGCAACAAAATCTAGCTTGTCGACCTTTGTGATTGTTGATTTGACCCGTCCTTGAGCAACACTTGAATCATAGGAATTTGTGATTGTGAAGATAAATTGCTTGAATAACACTCCTTTCACTATGGTTTCAGCTTTAATTTCTGTTCCAGAATTGAATTGTAGCATGTATAAATTATCTGCAGACATTCCAAGGAGTTTGGTAGCTGGTCTTCAAAAGCAACAACCCATAATATTCATGTATGATCTATGAGATTTAGCTGGAGTATGTATCTATAGGTACATTTAGGAGTAGTAGCTTTGCACTTGGAACAATACCATGTCTGATCATCATTCTGGACAACTTTCTTTTTACATTGTCTTCCATCTAAGTCAAGGGGGCAAGATGGATAGCATAATGAATTTGTTTTTATGTATTGCACTGATGCTTTTAGAGTGCATTGGAAAGTTTGTTTCACACTGGTAGTTTGCTCTTCAATATCAGTAATTGATTTCCTCATAAGCACGAGAGGTGCATCCAATGGTTGTGTATTCAATGGAGTGACATTAGCCCCATTCTGTTCAAACCATGATTTGAGTTGTTCGGCCTCCTCTATTCTTGGGTTTACAAATAGGTGGGTGCTTGCCAATGTGCTTATGACCTTGCCATTATACTCAGTGACACAACCATTTTTTATTGCAAGTACGGACACATGTTTTAATTGATAGCTCTCCTGCAGTTGCTTTCCTTCCTTTTCAGTTGTTGGACCCCATAAAGTAATATTAATGGTAGATGAAGAGGTATCTATCAATTTGATGCTCCTTCGAAGAACTTCAGTCCCATCCCTCCTTATGGTTGAGCTTGGGTCCACACATATGACTATTCCAATAACATCAACAAGGATATTATTGTTCAATTCTAAAATGTCCTTAAAGGGTGTGAAGGAGAACTTATGTTTGGGAATTGCAAGGTCATCTTCTGAGTGAGAAATTTTGGATTCCTCTACTAAAATAATTTCAAGCTGGCTATTCAGTTTGTTGTACAACCTATTAGCTGACTTAATAGTCCCACCAGATATTGTATATACTTCTCCAAAATGTACATTCATGTAATGAAGGTTTGCAACTTCATTAAAGCATGTTATTCATATTTAAGTGCACTCACAATCAACAATTTCAAAAGAGAAGACCTGCCCTTGTCCCTTCTATGTGTTGAAGTGGTGCATCTATTTTTTCATGGTAACACGACCCTTTATAAGCCACCTTGTCTGAAATGGATTCAAATTTCTAATGGGCGTAATATTGGATGGGGAGTCTTTCTTTTGTAGGGAAGAGGCTAACCCAAACATTGCCCTTTGAGTAGGTGGCTTTGTCACCATAGGAATGTTACTCATGCTTGTAGATGGAGTAGTTGAGTTTGTAGTAGTTACTTTCTAGACTTGCTCTTCAAACAGGTAGGCAGGTTGACCAATGATGTCATGTTGCAAACATGTGATTTCTAATTTTGAGATGACTATCCACCTACAAAGATTAAACGAGTCAGTATTTTGAGTACAATTAAATGTGGTAGAGCTGATAAAAATGCTAGGCTACAAATTGGTAGTTGTGAATTTTGTAGATATGCATGCAAATAGCATGGCTCACCTTGAATTGCAAAGAACAGGGCAACTATATCCTATCAATTTGAGTATAGATCCTTTTTGGAGTTCTTTAGAAGCTATGCATTGGTTGTACTTTGTTGGAAGTGTTGCCTTCTGCTTATGTACCCCATCGGAGAGATCCACTCTATATCGATCAACCAATTTGAGTGCATGGCCAAACGGTGCAATTTCTAATGCTTGTAGATGGGGTTGCAAGTTTAGGTTACCATTATTCATCAGCTTGATTGCATCCTTAGTCAAGGAATATTTTGTCAGGAGAGGTGGTTGCGGTACTATAACATTGTTATCAAGGCTTATAGGCATGGCCTGTACTTGTTGGGTTTGCTGTTCAAAGAGGTTGGTGGGCTCACCAATGATATCTTGCGGCCCACATATGATTTCTAATTCTGATATGACGATCCACCTATGAGTGTAAAATAAAGAAGTATTATCAGTAGGATGATATGTAAAATAATGGAGTTCATGAAAGATAATCTAAAAGTTTTGATTTTGCATATTGTAGCAAATTACTAAAATATGATGGCTCACCTTGAATTGCAAAGAACAGGGCAACTATATTTAATAAGTTTAACTATAGA
>VDFB02109042.1:29672395-29761554 GCA_007258455.2 Sequoia sempervirens
AGTTTTCCTATTTTTTTATAGTTGAACTCTAGTTAGTGTCAATTTTAATCCAATTATCTTTAGTTCCCTAGCCTTTATCCTTACACAAAAGTTTCCAACATGAATTCCTATATAGATCCCCTTTTTAATAAAAATGGATCCACATTTTTGTATTGAACAACTCTAGCTTCAACCAAAGTTTGAGACTAACTACAACTTAAAAACTTTTATTTTTACATCTTGCATGCCTTCCATTAGGATTTGTAAGCCTTTTCATCTTCAATATTAGAGAAGTTCCATAAGTCGAAGAAGGAGGTGGATAACATTCAATTGAGTTCTTAAATACTCTTTTCAACCATCAAAATTTCTCCAAGATTTAGATACATTTAATCCTTGATGTAAATTTTTTAATTATATTTGTTTTTGATAAGGAAAAACAGGTTTTGAAGGGACCCCAAAACCCTTTACAATGCAGAAAAGCTACAAGAAATACTAAACCAATAAATCCCGCAACCCAAAAAGACCAAAATGTTGATAATAGAAAAAATTAGGGAACCCGTCAGCAATCCCTATAGCAAAACATCAGCATCAAGGCTAACCAAACAAAAGAAAAAACAAAGCTACAACAATTTTTCAAGAACATTGGTCGAGGCTATATTTTCCTCAATGACCCTCTCGTGCATCTCCATCACATCCTCGAGCTCCTCAAATGAAATAGCAACCCTTTTCTTGGTCTTCCTCCTCATTCTCAAACACGAGCCAACATCCATGTTCTTCTCTACAACAGGACCAATATCCTCAGTCTTCTCCACCAGATTCGTGCAATTAACATCCTCCATGGACTTCTCTAGTTCACCAAAATCTAGAGACTTACCATTCCATTTTATGGGTTTCTCATTTAAAACAGAGAGGTCCTTAGCAGTCGTTTTCAAGGAATTGTTGTTGATGTTAACCAAAGTCTTCAAATCATCATAAATCTTACTAATTTTCTCCTCAATGTTAACAAACCTCTCCTCAAAAGACTTATAGATAGCTAATTATAGGGAAGTAATCCTCTCCTCATGAGTTTTACCAAGACGATCAACATCAATAACAAGTCTATCGAGCATAACATTCATGGTCTTAACCTTACCTTTGATTGACCATTCCTTCTGTTTGTTGTGCACCAACACCACACAAACATCTATCCAATTCTTAAGCTAAACATTGAGCTCCTTAACTTCCGAGAAAAGACACTTCACCAACAAGAGCAAGTTGCGAGTTCCATCCTTAGCCATCCTACAAAACATGCCCATGTTAACCTCGTCCCAATTGACCAGTGGCACAACTTGAGAACCATGATTCTTGACGAGATCCTCCTGAGCCTCCTCTTTATCCTCCATTTCCTCCTCAATAGGGGAATCCTCCACTTCAATCACCTCAACTTTAACTCGGTCCTTGTCAGAAATGTTTTCCAAGTCCACTAGAATTTCCAGTCACTCCAACTTCACATCACTCCCCTTAACTTGCCCAGTTCCAATAGGAGAGACTAAATTATTATAGTTAGGGTCAACCCCTTTTGAACACACCAAACCCTCATTCCCCCAATTAATATCCTCCATAGGATGCTCAGACCTTGGGAGGCCGTTACCCATGCCATGACTATCCTCCAGAATAGGGGAAATCTCCATATCACCCAACTTGCTAGCACCCGAGGTATGTTTGACATTAGAAATAGGGGGCTCCTTCACATCTTTAGACACCTCCACCTTCTACTTGACAACATGCTTCTCTTTCCTGGGGCATTTTTTCTTCCCCTCCGCATTATTCTTTATTGAAGGCACCACAACTTCCTTCAATTCATTATCAGTTTCATAACCCTTAGACTAGGATTCAGAAGCCTCAAAACCCTCAACAACATCACTAACCTCCTCCAACATCTCCACAAAATTAGAATCATCCTCCTCAGAATTCTCTTCCCATTCTGCCACCGAATCACCAATTTCATACCCAGAGTTTTTCCAACCTTTTTACGGGTTGAAGTCTTAGGAGAAATAGGAACCAACTTCAACTTTATGTGCTTAAAAATGAGATTCATAAGGCCTTCATGGAGAATAGCCTTCCTAGGGTTCTTCTGATGATCCTCAATACTGGTCTCCATCAAAAGAAGAAGGTAAAAAGGAAATGAAACTAGAGCATTATGGCGAAAATGATTCAACAACATGAAGTGATAACCATAGATTACAGAAAACCTGCCCTCCAAGGTGAAATAATGCATAATGGCCAGAGCAATATCCCTCCAAAGTGGTTTGAGAGATTTGCGAGCGTACCCACCACTACCAACCAACTTGAGCTTCTTCTTCTCATCAAATTTGAAGAAATTTGCAAGAGCTTTCTTCACCGCACCTCTATCTCTGTAAAATTTCTTTCCATTGGAAGACTAGTCACCTCAGCTATGAAATCCTCATCAATGTTAAATTCCACACCTTTGAAACGCATAATCCTGTTGTTCCACCCTTTAACGAACACCTCTGTCACTTTAGGGTTTAGACCTGTGGACACGAAAATTGTACTCCTTTGCAAATAGTACAATTTGTGGTCTAATTTAGTCCTATTTTAGACACCCTTGCATCAATCACCCCTTAAAAATTGCATTTATAGGCCCCTAATGCTCATTATTTTGGACATTAAGGCCTATTCCACTCACAAATCATACAAGTCTCAACAAACAACATTCAAATCACTCAAATTTCACAAAACCCACCTCAAAAACCCCTGGTGAGACTAAGTCACCCAGGGTGGCGACTTAGTCCCTTTTGAGGTATTTTTCACTTTTGAGCGGAAAAATCACTGACTTAATTCAAATTCCCAAAGGATATCAGCCTGTGAAATTAAAATAATGAACAATTCGGTGCTAATGCCTATAAATACACGTTTTTAGGTCATTTTTGACAATATTAAGTAATTTTTAACAAACAAATTCAAGAGTCAAGTGTTGAATATCTTCCACAAGAAGATTCATTAGTTTATCTACAACAAAGTTGAAGCTTTAGGGCAACAAGCTGGGGTTTTTGAAGGTCTTCAAGATCACTTTTTGTCCAAAATATTGCATTGCAAAAGGTTTATCATGGATGCCTATGGAGAATCATGGAGAAATTTAGGTTGAGGAGATGCAACAAGCCATCAAATCAATCCTACAGACTTGTTTTCAAAGTGATTCCATCTTCCATTTTCTCTCTATCTTCAGCCTAAGGAATGTTTGCATGCCATTTAGATTCATCTCTAATGTGATTTATTGTCTCATAGAATGAGTCTTGCATTGTTCTAAATCCATCCATGCATCTTATTCTTGCACATTAGAATAGGGTTGCATCTTCTTTTCAGACTTCCTAATCTTAGATACACTTAGGGCTAGGGTTTTATGCAGATTTTGTCTCTTTCAAGGTTTAAATTCCAATTAGGGGTTTGAACAAGGCAAACACCTCATTTTGAAATCAAATTATATTTTGTTTTGTAGGTATTTTTGTAGATTCAAACCCGAGTCTCCATTAGAAAATAGAGTGCAAACTGTGGGTTTCTGTTTCCACTTTTAGATTTGCAGAAAATCCAAAGTGGACTAAGTCGCCAATAGTGGAAAATTAGTTCCCCTACACTGGTTTTTCAGATATATTTCCAGTTTCAGATACCCATTTGGTAGAAACAGATTTTTGGGCAGTTTCCCTGATCTGGGACTAAGTCACCCAACTTGGTGTAAGTGTCCCAGTTGGCCTAAAAATCAGATTTTCTAAAATTTTAGAGGTATTTATAGTCTTCATTCTATCCTTCAAAGGTTTCCAGGTGCACACTTTCTATTTAGCATCTTTATCTTGTTCTTTATTGCATTTAATCTATCATTCTGCATATCACAATGTGTTTCAAACAACTTGCATTTCTTAGGTTTTGCATTAATAACTCATTTATTTTATCAATTCATTGCATTAGGACATTGTATTAAGGCATATTTCATTCATCCTTGCATTGGTTTTGAGTTTATACATTTCCCATTTTGGCCCATCTTTCTCCTTTTAGGTGAAAAACCCTAGAAGTGTTAGAAAGCCATTGGGAGCCAAAATATTTGTTTACAAGAACTTGGAATTTTAACAAATAGGGGCTGACCCCACCCTTTTCTAGGTGCTCCCAAATAATTTCATTACTCCTAAAATCCTCACAAGAGCTTGACTCCACTCTGCAACGAGCTCCTCCCATGGCGGCATGCAATGAACAACACTCCACTAACACCTTAATTTTCTACAAAAGCAAGATTAGGCAAAAAATTCACAAAGCAATACAAAAGAGACCCACAAAATGTGTGAGCCCGCCACACCAAGGACAACCAAAACTAAGCTCCCATTCCATAATAACATGGATATCCAAAAGGAAATTATTAGAAGAGAAGGCACACGACTCAACATGGAAAAACCAACTCAGGAAGAAATGAAAGAGCCTTTCTCCCACCCCAACCGCTTTAGTGACATGAAAACTGGTCATTATTGGAAATGTTCTTAAGGTTAAGTGGCAAGGCTTCATAATCATCCCAATTATTTTGAGCCACCACTCCTAAGTTAGCTAACCCATCAACCAATGAATTAGCTTCCCTGAACACGTGAGAAATTCTAACTTCATCAAATGAATTAATGATGGATAAAGAATCATTAATCAAATGGGCTATCGACCATGACAGAGGGCTATTCAAACTAAGACACTTAATAATGTTAAGAGAATCCCCTTCAAGCCAAAGTTTAGAGACCCCATAATTTTTAGCCAATAGGAGACCATGATAGGTTGTTGCTGCCTCTACAAAGTGGTTTGTCTGGGTTCCCAAAGGGAGAGCCACTATAGAGACAAACCTACCATTCTCATCATGTAACACTCCCCCACAACCAGCAGGTTCCAGATTCCCCTTAGAAGCCCCATACAAGTTAACTTTGAACCAACCACAAGAGGGAGCTTTCCACCAAACCCCCTCCCTAGAAGCTTTTATCTTCCTCACCAGATTAGAAAGATCACAAGAAAGATTCCATATTTTACCCACTAACAAATCATAAGAAGAGATTGCCACCTTGAGATTGAAAGAAGGGAGCACCAAGAATTTAGAGAGGAAATTTTCCTTAATGGCTTCACAAATTTTGAAGGCCAACCTAGAAGGCGACAATTCCAGTTGATGGGAAACATGATTGTTACATTCCTTCCAAACTCCCCACACCAAATGTGCCAAGGTAAGAGACCACAACATCGAAAGAGCCAAATTAAGAGTAGGAGCCACCCACTGAAACCATAAATCAGGGAAAGAAGTAGGAAACACCCAAGATAAATCCCATAGCTAAAGAATATAAGCCCACACTTCCCAAGAATAACTGTAGTCAGCCACAAGATGAAAACAATCCTCGACTGCTTCTTTACATAAGAAACACCTATTTGGCAGAGACATACCCCTTTTCACAAGATTATTGAGAGTTAAAATCTTGTCTTGACACATAAGCCAAAATAAAATATTAATTTTAGGCAGAAGCTTCACATTCCATTAATGACCCCAGAAAGGAGGGGGGCCAACCAATTGGGTCTGAAAAGAGAAGGCCAAAGAAACAAGGAACTTGCCATTCGGGGCCAACCTCCACACCATAGAATCATTAGGAGCATCAACAAGGATATGAATCAAAGAGAGAAACAAAAAGAGTGGTTCCAAATCCCTATTAACCAAAACAAGTCTGATGCAACTACCATGAAGGATATAATAAGACACAAAAACACCCCATTCCCTGACATAGAAGGCTTTGAAAGGGGTCGCCCAAGGTTCATCCTTCAAGGGATTGTGACCAATCCACCAATCATCCTAGAACAAGATCCTCCTATCATTCCCAAAGACCCACCACAGGCCAATAGCCACAGTCGAGCGAGCTCAAAGCATGAAGTTCCAGAGGATAGACCCCTGAGGAGGAACAAAATTCTCCCTTAACAAATCTCTGAAATTATCCACCCCCCTCAAATATTTTGTCGAGTAAATAACAGTCCATTCTTTGTTACTCACAAGCCAGTTCCACAATTGTTTCACCATAAGGGATGAATTAAAATCCTTTAGCTTGCACAGGCCTAAGCCACCTTGGACTTTCAACTTGCAAACCTCCTCCTAGGACAAAAAGTGTAATTTTTTCTTCTCCTCCACCACGGACCACATGAATATTTTCTGAATACCCTCAATTTTTTCCCAAAACCTTCTAGGAATTTGGAACAAGCTTAAGGCATAAACCAAAAAAATTATGTAAAGTCGACCTGATTAAATGAATTTTATGTGCTTGGCTAAGCAGGGCACCTTTCCAACTAGCAAGTTTTGAATGAAACTTATCAATGATACCATTCCAAAAGGAATCAGGAACACCATTAGAACAAAGAGGAAGCCCCAAATAGGTAGAGGGAAGCTCCCCAATACCACATTCCAAAATACTAGCAATCCTCAACTGACGATGCTCCAGAGTATTAAGAAAAAAAGTAGTGCTCTTAGGAAAACTCACATTCTGACCAAAAGCCACCTCATATTGCTAAAGAATAAGACATAGATTTAGTCGTAGCAACAAAAACCTCAACAAGAATAACAGTGTCATCAACAAATTGTTGATGAGAGCAACAAAGTTGATGTGAAGAGGGATAAAGAACTTTGAAGGCCCCATTAGACACTGCCTAAAGAAGAAACCTACCCAAAGTCTCCACCATAATGATAAAGAGAAAGGGAGAAATAGGATCCCCTTTCCGTAGACCATGAGAGCTTTTGAAAAAGGTAGAAGGAAAACCATTAACAAGCACCGAGAATGAAGGTGAGGAAATTAATTGCCAAACCAATTGTAGGACCCAGTCCAAGAATCCAAACGCCTTGAGAATATTGCTGAGGAAAAGCCAGTTCACCCGATCATAAGCTTTCACTAGATCTAGCTTTAAAATGAGCCCAGGCTTCTTGTTAACTTTGAGAGAATGAATGTTCTCGTGCATCATAAGAACATAATCCAAAATCTACCTTCTCAACACAAAACCATTTTGCTAGGGCGAAATAATCTTAGGAAGAACCCTTTACAGCCTTGAAGCAAACACCTTAGAAAAAATATTATAGATATAATTACATAAAATGATGTGCCTAAAGTCACCAAAGTGCTCAGCCCCAAGCTTCTTAGGAATTAACACAATAAATGTGGAGTTCAATTCCTTACGAATCTACCTACTCCCGAAGAATTCTTTAGTGGCATTGATAACATCCTTAGAAATAATATCCCAATAAGACTTAAAGAATAACATCAGAAACCCATCTGGTCCTAGAGATTTGTTTCCTTCAAAAGAGAACACAACCTTTCTAATCACCTCATCCGACGGAATACCAACAAAAACTCTATTCTCCTCCTCCGACACCAAGTTAGGAGTAACATTGAGAAAGCTCTATTGGTTGACAGGACCAAGAGGACGATCCTCCAAGAGAAAGTCCTCAAAGAAAGACCGAGCAACTAATATTTTTTAATCATCCTCTTCAAGAGAAGAATTATTCACAACAATTTTAGATATCCTATTAGAAGATCTATGCTTCAAATTCGTAAGATGGAAAAAATGGGTATTTTTATCCCCACTTCGAAGCCAAATAGCTCTAGAACTTTGCTTCCAGAACTCCTCCTCCCTAGCCACAATTTTATTCAAACTCTCCAAAATAACACTTTCCTCCTGAAGAAGCAAGACATCAAATCCAGAAGCCTGCATTCTTTGTTGCACAATGTCCAGTTTAGCCTTAAGCTTTGATTTCTCCTTAAAGATGTTTCCAAAAGAAGACCTATTTCACTGAATCAAGTTCTGCTTAATAGAAGCAAGCTTCTTAGCAACTTTATACATGGCATAACCATCAAGATTAATATTCCACCACTCTATAATTTTAGGATGCAACTTTGGATGGATAGAACACATTTTTTCAAATCTAAACAAAAAGGACTTTTTTCAACCAAAAAGCTCAACATTCAAGGATATAGGAAAATGACTCGATCCGAGTCTAGTTAGAGCAAAAAGAGAACAAGCACATAAATGTAACCATTCAGGAGAAATAAGAGCTCGATCCAACTTGACCTGAATAAGAGCATCCCCTATGCGCCTATTAGACCAAGTATAGAATGCCCCTCCTAAATCCAAATCCAACAGAGAATTATCATTGATGAAGTTCATGAGATTAAGACAACTATCATCCGCAACCTGGGATCCCCTAAACTTATCAACATCATTGAGCGGAGTGTTAAAATCCCCCATCACTAGCTAGTTCTAAAAAAAGAATTGAGCCTTAAAAGTTTTCAAACTCCCTAAAAATGCTTTTGAGAACTTTTCAAATTGGGAGCATAGATATTCAACAACACCCAAGAGAACTTATCCCTGGGGCATGAAAAAGAAGTAACAACATGATTCTCAAAAGAAAATAAGGAAAATCCAACAATCACCTTAGGATTCCAAAACATAGCCACCCCTTTAGAAGCACCATCAGAATCTAAAACCTAACAACCACAATCCTTAAAAAATCTACTTAATTATTTCGACCTTCTCCGCACTCATCTTAGTCTCCTAAATAAAAATAATATCAGGACAATGATCTCTCACAATGTTTGCAAGAAGATCTTGTTTATGAGGATTATTTAATCCTCTTATATTCTAGGAGAGGATCTTCATAAAAGATTATGTGAGGGACCATTCAGGCCCATCTCAAGTAGAGTAATCTGCGAACCATCAACAATATCACATTTGCTTTCCCTCTCTCAGAATTTCTACAAAAAAGGCCTTCCTGTGCCCCTTGGCTCTGAACCACAATCCAGCTTCAGCTGGTTCCTTGTAGCCATACCCATCACAAAAGGAGTCAATTTATTCTTATTATGAGACTTGGAAGCAGAGGGAATAGGGATCCCTGCCTCCTCTCCCTAAGGATCAGAAGATGAACAAACATTGACAGAAGAGGTGAGCACCAGCTTCTCTGACACAACCGTCTCCACCAATGACCCTTCAAAAGGCAAATCCTCTTTGTCCACAACTGGTTCCACCAATAGGGACCCCGATGATTCAACCTTGGAAGTTAAAAATAAACCTTCAGAGACCATCTTTAGAGGGGTCACCTTCTCTGGATCAACAACCACAATGGCCAAAGACTCGGCATCAACCTCCTCCACTAGATCCATAACACACTCCTCAACACACAAGACCTTGAACTCACCCTCCTCAGAAAAAACTTCCTTAATAGGGCAGGAACGAATAGGATCAACAATAGGTTCCTTCACAACAAAGACATAGAGAAGCAGATCCTCACACACCACCTCCTCCAAAGTCTCAACATAACTCGATTCAACCCCAAAACATTTCCCAACCTCCTTCCAAACTTTGGCCTGCATCGAGACCTTTTGAGAAAGGGCTGACACCTTTTGAGCAGACACTTTTGGCTTCAGAGGACACTTCTTCGCCTAATGACCCACCTTCTCATAGTGGAAACAAGAAAAAGGGATAGATTCAAACTCAATCGCTTGCTCCTACACTCCTAGCTTAGAGTTTATCTTTATCATTGATGGGAGATTTGTAGCCTAGTCCAGAATCACACATAGCCGAGCATAAACAAGCCTACGCCTCAAAGCAGTGAGATTATTAATAGATAACAAACGTCCAAAGATAGACACAATTCCTTTAAAGACTTGCTCATCCCATAATTCGAGAGGAAGCCTAGGCAAGCGGATCCACATAGGATCCGAGTCAAAAGAATAGAGAAACCTGCCTCCCATTTGTTCAGCACTAGAGTAGATTTACTAATAAGCCAAGGCCCCCCACAAAAACCTTCAACAAATCTTTATGACAAGAGAAGGAAAATGAGAAGAAGCCCTTCACAAGGGCCGCTACCTCAACCTGACCTTTTAGATGCCACCGATTCTTAGAGAGGTTGTGAACCATTTCAATATCAGGATGAGGTCCCAAAAACTTACCAACCAACGATTGCTCCATGGAAAGAATACCCTTGTCAATAATACAGTCTGAAAGGGAGGCAAAATAATCACTAGCTGACGGGTCAACAAAGAAGTCCATGGGAGGCGAGGAACTCTTCTCTTTAAGCTTACCACCAAACAAATTTAACCAAGTCTTCCCCTCCACCGAGGCAACAACTTGTTGAGTAGCTTCAGAGACCACAACAGCCTCGAGAGCCACAAAAATAGACCCCACCTTGTCCAAGGAAGTACCATCCGAACCCAAACCTCCAGAGGGAGGAAGGACTTTTGAGTTACCCAATGGAAAGGATCCACAAGATGTCCCATCCGAAAGACAACCATCAAGCACCTTCCTAACGTCAGCCTGACCTTCGCCATTAACACCAGCCCTTGGAGCAAGGTTTCCCGCCTTACCAAAATTCAAAAAATACTTACCACTATTTGAAATCGTAGCTATAGCTCCACCTGACGACAACTCCATTGGAAAAGATCTATTTTAATTATATTTGTTTTAATTATTAGTATATTTATTTTTATTAAATAGTTTGCTTGATACTTCTAAAAGAGATGTAAAAGGTTATAATATATTTAAATTAATATTATATATTTTAATTTTAGATTTAATTTAATATTGATTTTTTCTCATTCCTACAATTCCTTATATCTTACAAATTCAACTAGTCATAGGGGCATATCCTATCAATAATGCTTTCATGCTAATTTTTATAGATGTTGTAGGTGTTTACAAATACTCGTCTTCAATATGTGACACTCATTGAGCTTCATGCACCCTATCATCCAATGAATACTAAGTGAGGTGGACCATTGCCACTTTTTGATATAGGTATAATTTCTCTAGCTACATTTCTTTATCTTTTATGATAATTGATAGTTATATTTAGATTGTAGTTGCTCTTGTTTATGCTTGTGTCACAAATATTACTCATGGAACACTTCTCCTTTATTTTATATATTCCCATGAAGAGTACATGACAAAAGTTAAACTTGCATTATGACACTTTGCACGGTCCCTTAATTTACTTGGAATCTTAGTGATATCCTTTTATGTTTGAATATTTAATTTGCATGCATGTTAATAAGATACATAATTTTAGATGCATGTCATTCTAGCATTCACATGCGCCTCAAAGTGTGGAAAATAATTATGATATTTGCAGGGCTGTGCAATTTTCCATTTAGTTTTGTGACCATTTTAAGGAGAGTGCCTTGGCATATTGAAATATTGAAAAATAACATAATTATGTGTAAAATTGTGTCCCTTGTCTTATTCTACCTACCTATTAGTTAAATAAATCCCTTCCCACTTATCCCATACCTCATCCTTGTGTTCAAACATTTTGATATATTCACCTTATCCATAAATTTATGACGCCCATACACACACCCACATTTTTGTGTACATGCTATCTACTTTGATTTGCCCATTTTTCTAAGTACCTCATGAAGTTCCTAGTTGCAAGGTTGATCCCAAACCACCAAATTTGGCTCTTCAAATGAAAAGAAATAAATTATATTTGAACCAAATACTACAATTATTTTTTCCCCCAAGGTTTTACTAAACACAAATTTATGTGATTTTTGTTACACCCTTGTATTCAAAGGAATTCATTGCATTCACTTAATTATTCATGATTCTTCAAGCTATATTTGCATATCATTCATATTAAAACACCAATTGGTACAATAAAAAAAATCTTAATCTACTTAAGAATTCTAGGAGCATAGTAATGTTTGAAGTGTTGTATTCAATATTATACACAATTTTCCATGAGTTCACCAAGGAGAGAATGTTCCCTTTTGACATAAAAAGAACCCTTCCAAAGTATTTCTAAATGTTGTTAATCTTTAGATATTAGGAAAGGTAAAAGAAGTAGCAATGATTTAGATAAGAATAAAAGTAGATTTTTACAAGTTCCTAAATCAATTTTTCAAGTGAAAGACATTTCTAAAATAAAAAACTCAAATCTAATTCCCAAACTCAACCCCACATAAAGGAAACTAAATATTTTGTTCCTAAGATAAATAATACACCAAGAAATTTCATTCCAAATCATAAGATGTTCAAATTTTGGTGTCATACGAATTCCCTTCATTCTTCCATCATAAAGCTAAGTACTCATTTATTGCATTTAAATTTCTTTAAAATAAGTGACAAATTATCAAATTACCAATCTTATCCTTGATTATCTAGTCTTCATTAATTATTCTTAAGTGTGTACATTTTATTGGTTAGCCTCTAAGACCAAGCCTAAAGAAAGTTAATTTTCCCTATAATTTTATCATTTTGTTTCTTTATAATCCCCCAAGGTTGTTTGGGATTGTCTGAAATATACAACTAGAACATAGAGTAGGGAGAGGGAGAGATACATCAATTGTCAACAAATAAGTAACTTTGTAGAAGAAATAAACCATTTAAAAGAAATGTTTGAACCTTAAGCCAAAAATAAATAATTTAAACACATTAGGAAGAGGTCCCATGGAGGGGGGTTGAGAATTTCTTTTAGTGGAGCAAAAGATCCCATGAGATGCAATTTTTTTCTTATAGGATAGACTAGAATCATATACAAGAAAATATGAACGCCCCTATTTTTTAGTTCCTATATTGATACATTTTGGAGATAACTTTTTTGTTTTTAACTAATTTTCATCACTCCAATAGTATATTGGCATGGGATGATTGACTTCCTAAATTAAACAAGCTTAAAATTTTAATCTTGTTGACTACTATAAAATCCATGGGATCATCTATTTATGACATACTCCTAAAAAATCTTAGTAGCATCCATTGAAATATTTTAGGAATCCCCTTCCATGGAATCACTACCATAAAAATTTACATAGTCTAAAGAAGTTGTCCCATAGAGTACACTCGAGGATCTATTTTGTGGAACACAGGGTCCCATGAGATAATTTTTTGGCTTCAAGGTAAAGTAGAATATTGACCAAGAAAATATGATCCCCTAGTTTTAGATTTTATATTTTTAGGGGATGCATTTAGGGTGGGGTCAAAAATTTCCCCAACTAGTTTAGGATTTTTTGTTGCCACATGTCATTCATCTAAAGTTTTAAGATTCTTGCCAATAAATATAAAGATATTTTTTGGATGGAATTTTTTGTTTAATAAATGTTTGTATCTTTATTTATACATATGCAAATTAGAAAATTAGACCACAAAGTATTTGAAAAATAGAGAAAAGACCAACATAAACAATAGGAATAAGTTTATTTTATCATCTCTTTATATTTCATTGATTAAGTTTCAAAAGATATAATAACAAATAAAATTGTAAAGTGTTGTATTTCACATTTATTTAAAATATTTTTCTCTTATAATTTATTATGGAATTTATCTTAAATTTACTAAAATTTTAGATTAGTTTTTTCATACTTTATGCATTTGTTAGTTTTAAGTATATAGACTTTGAGAATTTTATAGGGGTTTCACCAAATATTTAAGCTACTACATTTTATTTGTAATTTTTATTTTAATTATTTTTAAGATTTAATATTAAACTCATGATCGACAATTTATAAATATTTTCAACTTAAAAATTGTCTTTTAATTTTTTATTTATTTTAGGTATTCTTTGTTAAACTCAACAAATATAATTTTTTTTTTGAAGTAGTTGTTTGTTATTTTGCATTTGATTTATGTAGATTATCCCAAATATAACATTTATTTTTAACCACAATTTCTATAACAAATAGTTACTCTCTACTATTGATTGATCATAATAAAAAAATTAGAGTTTAGACCCAATAATTTATTGTTTCGGTTCAAATCTAAATATCAAAACCTTTGTTTATAACTAGTTTAATTACATTTTATATCCACTTTAAATCACTCTCATTACCTTCAACTCAAAATTTTATTTTTCTCTGTTATTGTTGTGAGATTTATTAGGGTTTGATCTTTAATTTTCACCTCCAAGCATGAGCTTGGAGGTTTCCATTTGATTTGTATTTCTTATCCTTCTTTAATCCCTACCTAAATACTCCAAATCAATCCTCATGCTTGATTTGGACCTCCATTTTATGCTTGGAGGTTATTAAATACACTACTATAGTTTTGGTTTTCCTTAAAAGTGACCTTCGTACTCATTGCTACGTAGGTGCCATGTCTTTTATTTTGTTTGAGACAATTGATAAAATACATGACAAATAATTATTGGGATAAATGATTAAATATGCATTACAAATAGTTTTTGAGATAATTGATTAAATTAATTTTATGGATATGTAGTACTTTTGAGTGTTAAAGTTAAATTTTGATTATTTTATGTTTGTTGTACCTCCAAATAGCTTAGTATATTCCTTATATTTATGCCAAATCAAGAGATACAAATTTATAAAACTAAAATTATCATTCTTTTACCATAGTAGGGTTTTTCCCATACACTTGGAGATTGATTTGTAAAGTGATATCTTATCATGTGCATGCATATTGGAGATTTTTCAAATAACCAAAATGTGACCAAATATATAACTTCAACATTAGGGGGAAGATGATAATTTAATTACTGTGATATGAGTAGGTATTAGGGGTTGGGAAATATGCAAAAAAGGGTGAGGTGTTGACAAGTGGTGTTCTAAATTTTATATAAACTAGTTTTCATAGGTTAACAAGAGGAAATGTCGTTCACTATGTTGGTCTTGTTAGGGTCTTGAAGCTATCTTTTTCTACACCACAATCTTGTATTATGTTAAGGGCTTATAATCCCAAGGGAACATGCTTGATCTGCTTGATCTGGAGTCTAATGTAGTTAAAAAAGGAAACAATATTCACAATAAGGTCATTGAATTAGTTATTAGACACAAATTTGTAATTCCATGACCCTACCTAGAAGAATCACTAGGTATCTTTAAATCCTTATCTTATAATTATATCAATATGCATAATATAATTGAGATATCTGTAATTAAGTGATTCACTATTAGAGTTGGTGCGGCAAGGGTTTTGGGGTTGAGATATATAAATTATTTTAAATCACAGCTTTCTACAAGATGACATATTTGTCATAACTAGTGTTGAGCTAAGGTTTAATCAATGGGATGACTATCAAAACTAGTGTTGAGCTCGACGTGGGTGTGGAAAATGTCCTTGGTTGATAGGGTAGAAATAATAAAAGGATATAAAATTGTAACAAAAAATAGGTACATATAGGATACTTGGTAAATACAGGGAGGTATTTTAATTATACTAGTGTATGTAGAGGGGGTATCAAAAACATAAATTTGAGGGGTGGAAATAAAAATAGGGATGTTTATTAGTACCTTATGAATTCATGTGGCATGCCACTAATTTATTAAGTGAATCTCCTAGATCTATACGACAATAACCAAATTCAAAAAAAACATTTATATCTTCACTAGATGATTAGAATTCTATTCTAACATCATCTCAATCTACAACATCAAATAAAAATTCAGATTTCAACTTAATTCACATTCTTAACCAATATGTAATATAATAGTGATAAAATTGTTAGCATAATAGGTAATAAAATATTAGCTAACTATTTTATATCCAAGTGGACTTCTTATATAGGTAGTAAAATATTTCTACCTATCTTGTATCCAATATATTCCTTCTTATATATAGGCAATAAAATATTGCCTTTTTTAATTCAAGTTGCATCTATCTTAGCTGGTTCAATTCTTGTGGATATGCAACTTACATTAGTGTATTTATAGGCCATCAACACACAATGAGTTTGTGAAAATAGAAGTTAGTGAATTGTTTGAAAACATATGATGATGTTTAAGAAGTTAGTGAATTGTTTGAAAACATATGATGATGTTTCATTACTTTATTAGATATTTTGAGAGAATATTTTGGAGGAGGAGCCTTCTTCATCTTTACCTTTGTCCAACCAAGATCTCTTTGAGGTGAAGGATCAAAATTGTAATTCAATTCTCCTATTGAAATGTCTTCTTTACCTCCATAAACATCCAACATCCTTAAGGATTTAGGAAACTCCATTGATGAATCGCCATTGTTGCTGGTTTCTTTTTCTTGTGAAATTGATGAAATTGCCTGGGTAACTCCATCCCCTCATACCTCTTGCTTGACCTTGGAAGAGCTGTTCAAAACAAGTGGTGGTGAGGAATTTGGCATCAATAAATTCTTCAGAGATTCTTGACATGACACTGAGAGATCTTAAGCGCCTGATGGAATGACACAGTGATGGGGCTCTATCCCAATCCACTAGGTGGGTTTCTCACCTAATTCATGGGATTCTCTCACACGAGCTGCTTGTTTTTGACATTGTGAAGTAAGATGGTCAATTGAGAAACATTTTCTGCATCTGAAAACGATCTTTTCATAGTCCATCGGTTATCTCCAAATTTTGTCACCCACTTTCAAGGAGATCTTTGTTGGGAGACCTCTAGAAAGATCCATTTCAATGTATAATCGTACACAGGTGGAGCTCTTGTAATTGATTGTTTCATTTGAAGAGTAGTAATATTTACCTAAGCCATTACCGATGGTGTGCGAGCTATCTAACTCCCAAAACTACAAGGGGAGATAAGGAAGCCGTGCCCATAGGAATGCTGAAGAAAATGTCTCTGTTTGGAAATCGAAAGATGAGAACCATGGTTTTATACAAAGGAAATCCCCGTGATGGAACCAAGGTCCAGATTTTAATACCAATTCCAAGTCTTCCTCAGAATCAAATTCGAGGATAAAGAATCCCCTTGCACACAGATAAATGTAGATCTTTTCCTCCATATATTCTTTCCAAATTTTAGTAATCCATGTGTGAAAATCACACAACTTTTGCCAAGTCTTGGTGAACCTGCAAATGATGGCATGTTTTTGTAAATACTCTTCCCTAAGTTGCAACAAAACCATAACAGTGTTGCCATCCTTGTGAGCCATAAGCTCCGACCATTATAGTATTGCCCCACTCGGATCATTGGAGGAACACATCGCCTAGGGTTTTGAATCCTTAATCGTCACTTCATTCCTTGAATCTTTTCCAGAAGATCCTCCCAACCAGTGTCATTTATTTGCAGAGCATTACTACAACCACGCCTGAGCTTCTTTAGATGAAGAATCCTATCCTTGGTGACCGAGCGTGATGAGAGAAGAGCAGGCATCAGGGTTTTGCAACGAGGAAAAATTTGCAGGTTTCAAAGGAATCGCACATCATATTTTAGAGGTTTATTATTGCATCCATAAATAGTTCAAAATGGTTAACTCCTAGTGGTTAATTTTTTATATAGTTCATTCCTCGATTCTCTTTAATCTGACCACATTTTCATCATAGTAAAGATTTAATATTTTATCTTTTTTTTTTGGTAGCAATGAAAAGGAAAATATTAAGACACCTTGGTTTTCAATTGGTAGAATTGCCTTGCTCATATTTGGGTATACCTTTATTTTCAGGTGCAAATAAGGTGTCA
The DNA here is from genome assembly GCA_007258455.2 of Sequoia sempervirens. NCBI lineage: Eukaryota > Viridiplantae > Streptophyta > Pinopsida > Cupressales > Cupressaceae > Sequoia > Sequoia sempervirens. The sequence continues at coordinate 29,689,786 of VDFB02109042.1, forward strand.
TACTGGAATAAAGCGGTTCAATGAATTCAATCAAGAATCTCTTCATGGAAGGGCCATTGATTGTCTCTCTTAGGGAGAATTTTAATGATAAAATCAGTCTTGTCCATCATTCCCAACTATTATATGGCAGTTTTGAGGGCACCAAAGTCAATAATAGCAGCAATAGAGAAACTAATTAGAGACTTTTTGCAGAAGGGTAACATGGATAGTAAAAGGAAAATACCATTGGTTTTGCTAGAAAAAATTTGCATGGACAAATATAAAGGAGGGATAAGGATCCATAATTTGTCGGTGAGGAACTTGTCTTTAGAAGCAAAACTAGTATGGCATATGTATTCTAAATCTCAATCAAAGTGGTGTAGAATAATGCAAGAGAAGTATTTGGATGTTGATTCCCCAAATAGGATCTTCACTATTTCAAATCCCCCATTAGGATCTACAATGTGGAATTTTTTGATAGAATGTAGGAAAGTAATTACACCACACCTAACATGGGAGAAACACAGTGGAGAAGAAGCTTTGTTTTGGAAAGACTCTTGGAATGGCCACCCTCCTTTGCAAACACTACCCAATTTACAAATAGCACAACAAGTATTAACTAGTAATTGGGGCAAGAAAGTAAAGGATTAATGATATCAAGTTTCCACAATCCATGTTATAGTTCAGAGATGTTTTTGGATTAGATTGTGTTGGAGTTTTTTGCATCAACGTTTCGGATCACACTCTGTGATCCATCATCAGGATGGTAGAGAGCAAGAGATTCTCTTGCTCTCTACCATCCTGATGATGGATCACAGAGTGTGATCCGAAACGTTGATGCAAAAAACTCCAACACAATCTAATCCAGAAACATCTCTGAACTAAAGGATTATTTTTGTTTGGTTGATGAATTGACAGGGAAAATCTCATGGAAAGATTTCCCCACTTTACAGATACATGTTGTCCAAAGGTCTGCATTGGAGGAATTTCTAAAGGAGAGGATGTTATTCAAATTAGATAGTCTAGACAAATTATTATGGCCCCCTTGAAAAATAGGTAAATATTTAGTTATTCAAGGTTATAAGGCAGTGTTAAGTAATAGGGAAAACACTCAGTCGCAAAGGGCCTTTTCTTTCTGTTGGAATGCAATGACGCTTCCAAAAGTAGGTTGTTTTGCATGGCTTGCACTTAAAAATAAGATCCTAACCAATGACAAAATTTCAAAGATTGGAATATCTGCACCTTTTTCATGTGTGTTATGTCAGGACAATAGGCTTTGGAAGATGTTAATCATCTATTTGTTCAATGCTCATTTGATAAAAAATATTGGAGTTTTATTCAAATAAATTGAATTGGAATTCCCCTTTGCAAAATACACTATGGGAAGTTTTCTCTAGCCAGCCAGTATTATACAAAACTTCATTGTTTGCCTATGCCTAGAGGGTGGTGCCAACGATTGTGATTTGGTGCATTTGGTGGGAAAGGAACAAAAGAATCTTTAGAAAACAAACAACAGGGGCGGATCAGGTTTTGGTAATGTTGGAGACATCAGTTTCGGAGGTAGTAAATGCATATGTTTAGAAAACTAAATCTATATCTTCTATATTTATAAATTGGGATGCACCTTTGCTTAAAATTTGGAAACATTTGTCTATTCCATTCAAAGGGAGTCTTCATCAACCAAGTAAATAGAATATTGATAGAAATACCATTTCATGGATACCACCTTCAGAAGGTTTTGGCAAGCTGAACTTTGATGGGGCATCCAGGGGAAATCCTAGAATCTCAGGTGCAAAAATAGTGATTAGAGATTGGAAGGGTGATCTGATAGGAGCTAAGTCAATTAGGTTGCCTCAAGGTACAAACAATGTAGCAGAGGCACAAGGTCTTCTTCACGGGCTCAAGATGGAAATTGATCAAAAAGTCTTAAAACTCCAAATAGAGGGTGACTCATTGATAATTATGAATGCATGTAAAGAAAAAGAAGATACAAATTTGGAAATTGCACTATATTTTGTAGCAGGTATGGGATTTGTTGTCCAATTTTAAAATCATGCATATTATGCATACTTATAGAGAGGGTAATAAATTGCCTGATCTATTGGAAAACATGGCTTGTGAGCAAGAGGATGAAGAGGTTATACTGGTTAAGGGGTCTATAAATACTAATGAAAAACTAAGGAGAACAATTCTTTCTGAAACAAAGTGATCACAAATAAATAGAATGTATAGACCTTTTAGCTATGACATGATTCCCACATGCTTTAAACTTTGTTGATGCGATCAAATGGAATTATTATTTGGCAGAGTACAAGAGTTGAGGTAAAAGGTGGCATGTGTAGCATCTTTAAGCAGATCGATACTCATGTGGAAATGAAAGTGAAATTAATTTTGTAGCAAGCCAATAGGGTAACAGTATGTACAAAACATGCTAAGGAGATCGTAAGAAAAGGGTTTCAGTTGCCACACAATCAATGTGGGGATGTAATAATGGTTCACACAAGAGAATCTAGACCATATATATCGTAGCAATGCTTCGAAAGAAGCAAATCTTTATAAATCTAATGTTTATCTTGAACGGATGCAGGTAATTAAAAATTTGTACAAACCTTTTCTTATCATCATTTGGTGAGAAAGTTTAAGTATTTTTTGGCATTTTGAAGCATTCCAACCTCATCATTGACAAGTTTGGATATGACAATAGGTAGTCTCTCTAGAATTTTCTATTCTTTGAACCACCTTCAAGCGTTTATTCTCCTCATAAATCGTGCTTGCCGAGGTCGTTTGGGTATTCACTCAAACCATTTTTCGGGTAAGGTGGTAGCCTAGCTTTCTTGGTGGCTCCATTCTTGGTTTGTAATTGCTTAGAAATACAAGTGATTGTCGCCAATTTTTTCCCGCTCCTTTGTGGCAAGTTTGCAGCCTGGTAGTGGGGTTTTTCTGGTTTGCTAGAGTTCTTTAAAAGTGGTGGAGTTTTGGTTGCGTTAGTGGTGGTCTATTGCTTAGTTGGATTTTTCAGGGGAGTCTCTGTTCTCTAAATTGAAGTGGGTTTTGTTTGGTGGTACAGTCCTAGGTGTTCGGTCAAGCTTTAGTGGTTACGATAATTGAGTACTTTCCTAGAAATCACATAGCACAATTCCTTGTTCTTCCATAGGAAAGACCATTCTTAGGGTCGATTGGCAAGGAGCAACTTTAGCAAGTCTTCAACGTAAACTACCCTACCATTTACAAATACATAAAATCAATAATTAGAAAAGAGATTTTACATCCACAGGCCTGGAGATTAATTTTTCCATCAAACTTGGTATCAATTTTCATCTTGAACATAGTGGGTATGGTGCAGTGCTATTATTTAGCACAACTAATTGTAGAGAAGGCGGTAAATGATGTTTTCCTAGAAAATAATGCCCTTCTTAGAAGTGTACAATCATACAACTTTTGGAAGGGCCAAGGTTATGTAGGAGGCCTCTTTCCAAGACATTATCTATTGCCAAGCTAGTTTATGTTTCAATTTATGATGCTATGAAAATGTCATTTGAAATGAACACTTTTAGTTATCTCTATAGGGCCCTTAATTGACACTTTTTTGAAATTGGGAGTGAGGTTGCAAATAATTTCAAAAAGAAGTACCATGTTGTTACTTTCCTATTATCTCATGAATTCCCTCAAGGTGTACCCACGAGGTTTCCACCTTCACCTCCCATGGAAAACAAGGCTATGCAACCACTCCCAAATATTAATGTCATTGTTAATTCTCAAACCTCTCCCATTAATGCCCAACATGTTGAAGTAGTCCAAGAGCAGGTAGGGGAGAATTCAGTAGCATTTGGATAAAGGATGGAGGTATAAGTTGATATGATTTTTTTGGTGAATGAAGTAATTTTTTGGCAGCATCGATAGTCGACCACCTTCTCAAGGTTCTTCTAGCTATCTAAAAATATATCATATGACTTTTTTTGTAGAAGCTGGTGGGCAATTTAGTCACATCATTGTATTCTCTAGCATTTTGTGATGTTTCTACCATTTATGGCTTCACATGTAATTATTAAACTTTAATATAATATAATATATAGGTATTATGTCTTTTACCTAAAAAAATATATTTTATCTTTTTAAAAAGTTTTCTGATTTCTACTTTTCATATCTATGATTTAATTTTTTATTTTTTATTGATTGTTTTTTCTCATCTCTACTCCTATATATATGTTTGTCCAAACAACAAACATAGTAATTGTTGAAAGTGTATTTTATTACAATGATAAGTAGCATATTTTTCTTTTCATTGTCATGAATAAGATTTTTCATTTCTTAATTTCAATGGAAAATGGTTTTAGGAGGTCTACTATAGTACTTTCATAAGATGACTTAGAAGATGAAGATATTTCATGGATTATGACCTCCTAGGTTTTATTCCAAGTACATATATTCAATGAAGCAATGATCTCTAATTTTTTGCCAAGTGTATTGTCTATTGAGGACACACCATTTGAATGTTGTAGTAATATTTTTTATACAATTAGAGATCATTTGTCAATCAAAATAAGGAAATAGACAAGATAAATTACATGTGGTTCCTCCATAGAAAATGTTGGATCATTTCAAACACTCTAGTCCATGTTGAAATAAATGTATTAAGATAGAAACACAATTTAATGGAAAAGGAATGCAAGACTCTAACATTTGTTGAAAAGAGGAAAATTATGCAAGAAGTTATTGTTCTGCTCATGGTGTTCTTTAGATAGTGAACCAATGTCAAGATCAATTGAAGCATATTTTGTCATATTGCAAAAAGAATAAGAGACTATGAGTCATATATTCCCTCTACCCATGATAGTTATTCAAGTATGAAAAGTTGAGAGAAAGTTGAAATTAAACTTCCAACAAACATTCAAAAGGAACTATTGGATGCAATAGAAGATGATTTTGGTAATAATAAAGCTATTGGCCTTGACAATATAACCATTGATATTTCAAACAACTATAAATTTAGTGAGGGAGTTTCTCCTATAAATGAAAATATTTCATTAGATGTATTTAAGACATTGAACACACTAAACACTAGGAGTGGAATAAAAAACATTCCACATTTGAAAATTGGAAATCAACATACAAAACAAACAGTATGAAAGACACTCTTCTTAAAAACAAAAAAAAAAATTATTATACATTGCAAACCATTGAAGAGGAGCATATGAAACACTATGAAATCTATTATTCTCGAAAGAATTGAATAATATATTTTTTTATTAAATTGGAAGAGAAAAAGATCAATGTGCAAATGAACTTGGTTGTAACCTAAATTTCTATTGAACAAGTAATGTTGAAGATATCAAATATTTTCAAATGAAAATTATTTTTTGAAATCTTATTAAAGTTAGCTAAGTTAAAATTTGTGGTTCATTAGAGGATTTCAGTTATATGTCATTTTGACATTTAAATATGTTAATAACTATGTATTTCAAAATTATTTCACTATAATAAATAATTTTCAATGTGAATCTCTTTAATTTTGATGTATGTTTTTGTGAGACAAATGAGTATAATTTGAATCTAAAATTAGAGTATTCTACATTCACATCTCTTCTTAGAGATTTTTTTTTAAAATATTACTCTCATTTTCAACAAAACTCTTTTAACATCACAATAACATCTTTATTTAATTCATAGATTTTATAACAAATTGAGCTTTTACAATTTAGTGTTTAATTTTCTTTACTTTATTTCATAATATTTATAACAGTAATTAAGATTCATTTGTTAGATTATCCACATATTTTATAATTTCTCCTTCTAGAATTAATTATTTCTCTTCCAATATCTCCCCTCCAACATGTCACACTTTTCTTAAACAAATATCATCTCTAATAGAATGATATAATAATTTGATACACACATTATTATATGCTTATATTATGTTCTAGGTTAGTAATTTGCTATTTTGCGTTTCATGTCAAAATTGGAGGAGAAAAAAACTTCATGTAGTTTTCAATTTTTGGGGGCTCAAGTAGAAATATCATATGTAGTTTTGTGTAAAAGCAATTTCAAACTGCTAGCTCAGTAGACAATACATTGCCTCAAAATCTCTAGACTATGGGTTGTATAGATAAGATTAAAAAGAGCTATGCTAGAGCAAAGAGTGAACACTTACACATAGAGTGAACACTTATACATACTAGCACTTGCACCGGAGGGGGTGCAAGGGTTACGCCGATAGAAAAATATAGAGAAGTAAGAAGGGGAGAGACATGCAAATTATCATTAGCAAAGGTAACAATGTTTGACATTAGAAGATAGTAGTAGGTAAATATACAATGTGATTATACAATGTTTGAATCTCAGTATTAGATTGAGAACACGAATCATTACATTTTTTTTTGGAATAGATGGATATATTGCATGATGTTTGCTTCAATAGTGCTGTTGTTGTAGGAGTGTACATGGAATGTAGTGTTGGGTGCATGGAATAAACGGATTGGTCAATGGAAATGCAAGGTATGGAAAGGATGGTTGGGGGTGTTATTTGGAGTGCATGTGGGTATCTGGAGAATACTTGTATAATGGTGGTGCAGTGAATGATTATGATCCATATCAAGAAATTTACCATAAGTAGGTGTAAGGTGTAGATCGAATGTCAATCAAGATTAGGAGGATTCAGAATGTGGGGGGTGATGGGTAAACATGGATTTGGTAGGTGGTACATGGATGAATTGATTTAATTTGGATAAGGAGGATGGAGTGTTGGATCTATTGTGGATGGAGTAAGATGCGTGTACCTCTTTTGCCACATGTAGTTGTTTTTTTTTTGCAATCTCATTGAGATGTAGACATCTCGATTAGGGAGCCATAAGAGTCCTTATGATAAAGTGTTGTTGTCAATGCATGGTTATTCTGAGATTTGGATATCATGGATGTCCCAACTTATGATGGTGTACATTAACGGTTGATGGTTTGGATTTTCTTTTTCCAAACTTGGGAGGCAAGCAATGGTAGGTGGAATTGGTGATTTGTTTGGGCCAAAATGTGTGCATATGTCTTTTTTGGTTGCTATTGAAGCTTTTTTGTGCACCATTGGACTTTCTTTTACTAAATCTTTCTTGTGCACTATTGGACTTTATTTGATGGAAGAGCTTCCCTTCTTGATTTTTTCCCCATAGTTTCTTTTACTGATGGAGATTGGTAGGGATGTTTTTGTGTTGTATTTTGTGGTATCCATCTGCATATTATTTGTCAAATTTTTTGAATTTATTTGTCCCTTTTTTTTTTTTTGGTGGATGGGATGATGTGTGAATCATGGTTGAAGGTATGAAGTGTGGTAGCATTGATAGCAGCTTTATCATAAGGACTCTACAGTCTCCCAAATGTTGACTCTTTTTTTTTTTTGTGGAACAACTACATGTACATTTAGGAGTGAGCATCTCATGGGTGGATGGAATAGTAGGTGGTATATGTATATGGTTTATTGGATGTTTGGATTCTTGATGTTGATTTTGCGTGGTATTGCTTGAAATATGCTTTGGTTCATGTTCTTGATATGGATCAATTTGGTAGTATGGATTGTATGCAAAGGGGTTTGGTGTATTTTCATGGAGGGATGGGAAGTGGCTCAATATTGTATTGAATGTGATACAGTCTTTGTATTTCTTAAAAATGACCAATACTTTAGGAGGATTCGCCAGCTTGGAGCAACCAGTTGTAGGAGTATACAAAGCTGGAACATCCACTTGCATGTGATTGCAAATGCGCCAGCTTGGAGCAACCATTTGTAGGAGTATACGAAGCTAGAACATCCACCTGCATGTGATTGCAAATGCTTGGTAAGTATAGAAATAATAGTTTCTATGTATATCAATATGGTAAGATGAAGATAAAAGAAAAACAAATATAGCTTTCTTGAGGGACTGGTGTGTTTATGTATATGTACCTGTACTCATCATAAAGAGAGAAGACGTAGTCGGAGCTCTTCTTTTTTCCTGATAATTGTGAATGGATTATTCTTCATTCTTGAGTATCGATCAAAGGTAAATGGTGGGTCGATCCTAAGTCCGTGTATTGATTTAACTCTAGATATAGCTGTAAAAGTTAATCCTTGTCTTTCTTTTTTGCCTATATCGATTGTTGCTCTTTCGATTGTCATTCCTTGGGATTTATGTATTGTAATCGCCCATGCACTGCAAAGTGGTAATTGCCTCTGAGCACCTAGTGATATGGGTGATATAGGAATAGTTTTTGGGGCATGGATGCTCCAAGGTGGGCCATTGTAAGTATCAAATTTTACTACCACATATAATGGTAAATCTGGTGGTTTGGAGCTTTCCGTGTATACAATATCTACAACTTGTCCAAGAGAACCATTTACAAGGCCTGCTTGAGTCCATAGGTTTGTAGTTAGCATGATGCATTGGCCTTTACAGAGTAGGAGTTCATGGGGAAGCTTGTCAGCATCATTGTCGATCTTTGATGGTAGGGTTGTTTTTATTGCAATACTAAGTGCAATAGGAAGATTTAATAGCTGTATCATTTTTTTGTTGTGTGTTCCAACCAAGTCATTGGTCAGGAATAGGTGCATTGCTAAGTTGAAAGACTTGTTTTCTTTGTGTGATATCTCTTTGTTTGTGCGACACATTAGTAGCTCCCAATCTTGTTCAGTCAGTTCTGCATTACAGATGTTTTGTAGAGTTCTTCGAAAGTCAATTTGAGCTTGTGTGTCTCCATGTTGTCGAAATATTTTTTCTAGTGTGATAACAATAGTGAATTGTTCCCAAAGGGCTTTCACATATGTGTGGGTGACATATATAGGTTTTTCCATTATAGGAGGTAGCTGTGCAAAGTCACCTACAAGAATGATAGATCTTCCACCAAAGCATAAGTGTTGTTGGTGGGGGAAAGCCTCACGTAGCCTAGTATCGATTTTTAAGAATAATTTTGGGCCTAGAAAGCTTAGCTCATCAACTAGGAGGTATTTTATGTGTCTCATGCTATGTTGGAACATTGCAAGCGACTGACCCTTCAATGGATGCATTTCTTTGATTGGAATCTTCAAGGCAGAATGTATAGTTGAAGCATGTATGTTGAATGCTGCGATTCCTGTAGGAGCAACAACAAGGAGAGGGCTGTGTTGTTGTGGCACTAAATTGGAAAGGGAGTGTTTAATGCAATGAATAAGATAGGATTTGCCTGTTCCTGCTGTGCCTTGTATGATCATGTACAATGGTTTTTCTATTTCATAAGAATTGTAGTGGTCCATAACAAGTGTCAAAGCAAGTTGTTGTTTGGGAGAGAGTGGATATGGGAGGTTGCTAAACTCAAAGGGTGTTGGGCTATCATGTTGGTCCACCTTGTTTGTGCATATGAAATGCTCTGCAAGTTTCATGTAACGGTTGAGGTATTGTACAGGCATTCCAATTGTGGCAAGTGTCAAAGTCACGTCTTCCAAGCATATCGAGGGAATTAAAATTCCTGCTAGTACCAAGACCCAATTGCGATAAGAACTCCCATTCATTCAATTGAATTGTATTGCCTATATTGTTTTGATCTTTCTAGCTCCTCTTCTCTTTGACTTACTTGTTCATCAACTATACAATCAACATGCCACACACAGTATTTGCGTAAAATTCTCCTTCCTTTTCCAATTTGCTTCTTCTCGATACCAATGTCTGCTTCAATGTTGTGAAAGTGCTTGTAAAGAAGTAGTTCACTCCAACAAAATGTTTCAAAATGTTCTGAATCCTCCTTTGGAATAGCAGTAAATTGAGGGAAGACACTGATAATTGCTTTATGTTTCCTTTCTTTCTACTTGTACTCTTTGCGACTTGATGAGAATGAGAATGTTCATGCAGATTCAAGTAGTGTTACTTTATCCATTTCAAGAGGACATTGTGTGTATTTATGGATGTAGGTCAGCTCCAATGCATTTGTGTTTTGGTTTGTTTAGATTCGGTTGAAAAATTTTCTACCAACATTAAGCACCATAAAATCACGATTACAAACAACAAGGGGCAACTTTTGTAACATATGGCACATTTCTTGTGCACCTATATCACGATCAGCAATAATTTCGGACATGAATTTTCTGTATGCTGCAAGTGCCTTGTCTTGGGGTGCTTGCTTTTGACATATGCGTGTCAACATATCAAGGCAGCTCTCAGATTTTCTTTCTGCCTTTGCGGCATATTTTGCAATGTACTTTAGAACTAGTGTTTTTGAAAGCACGGGCTGATAATCCATATTGGCCCTCCATATGGAAAGCATTGCTGGACTATGTATATTCAATCTATCATCATTACGTGCAGGGCAATAGGTTTTTTTCCCAGCTTCGTCAATGCACAATGAAGAGTTGGTACATTCAGGCCAGGGTGCACTATAGCGACACTCCATGTTGTTACCTTTCTTGCGAAGGCAGGTTGATTTAGAACACTTGGTATGTCTTTGGACACGGTTAAGTAACTCTTCATAGTCAGTAAGTGTGTTTGTATCAAATATTTTGGGTGTTGTTAGTAAGCATGGATCGTCTTGCGAAGATCGATGGAATGTGTTGCTTCTATCTCCCAGATTTCGAGGATTCCAAGCATTGACATATCTATCAAAGAATGATTTTGCTATGTCTACATCTGTATGATTGCTCCAGTTAAGAGTGTCCATGTTTGGTGCACCCTCAATCCAAAGGAAGCCATGTACATGTGCAGACCCTCGATGTTGCCACTCATATCTATACTAGTAGTTTGTTGCGCAATATAGTTTCTCTAAGACTTCTTCACGAAATGCTGTGAATCTTTGATGCAAGTATAAGGATGTGGTATGTGGGTTCATAACAATGTTATCTATGTAGTTGGTATGCAGTCCTCAGCATTTTTCTTGACAAAAATGGAGGCGACACCTTGGCTTCGGTGATGCATCAATAGATTCAAGACAAAATATCTAAACCTTGGGTGCCTTCCAAATCTATTATCATGGAACCTCATTAGGTGCAACACATATTCATGCATTTCAATTTGTCTATATCGAGGTTGTAAATGTAATGCATTGCCATTGGGAAACAAAGAAGGAAAAGCCATGTCTAGAAGTCCTTCAGTATTGTATTCATTAACTGGTGATGACTCAAGTGTTGGCCAATCTATAATGGTGTGATTGTGATCTCTAACTTGCAATGTTTCTTTTATGATTTCTAGTTCACGACGTTTATTTGGTAGCCTAGCCATGAAGGATGAGGAGCAAGTGAATTCAGTGTCGGGTGAGTCTGCGTTAAATTTGGAAGCACTAATTGGAGCAACAATATTGTGATCGTCAGCATTAATATTATGAAGCATAGTGGAAATGTCTGTATTTGTATCAAGGAGCTCCTGGAGGGATGCAAAATCCACCTCGACATCTTTGTAATATGGGTCATTTGTGATTTTATATTTCAGTGCAGCCCACACACGATGCCTACTTACATAGCAGTCATAATGGTCACCTCTTGTATTGGTTCTTCGAACCACCAACACATCCAAGTTTTCTATTTTATGTGGCAAGTATTTTGCTATGGTGTTGATGTCTTGTGGGAAACAAATTGTGTGGCCACTATATTTGTATTGGCCTCCACGAGCATGTGTTACTTGTATTATTGGATTGACTCGTGCTATTAACATTTCTTCGAATTGTGTTAGTGTTCGTAGCTCGTACGGCTGTACTCCTGGGTCCATTAAATTAGTTGCTGAGAAATGATGTCTACCTGTCTCATGGAAGCATCTAAAACAAACTGGACCGGTTTGTGTTGTGTTGGTACGGATTCCTGGGTAGCATTCATGGCAAATTGTGCAAGTTGGTAAGTTGGATAGTTTATCTAGTTTTGAACGAAATCTTTTTGAAGCGTCTATAAAGTTTTGTTCAGAATGCGGTAAGCTTGTGGATTGATTTTTCCGTGTGTGGATTGTTTCATGTGTGCATGCTGACAAACCTATGTTGAAAGTGTGTTCATTTTGGGATACACATTCATATGGGTCAATGTTGTGTTGGTTTGATTGAAAAGAAGGTGGTGTATTGGCTTCTATTGCTTGTTTTCCTATGCATTCGAAATGACGGCGAATGTTGATTTCTTCTTTATGTTGCATGTAGTAGTTATGAGTTCTTTTACGGGATTGTATGCTTTTAGGGGTAGAGGTTGCCATCTGTAAAGGAAATATGAACTATAATTATCAAATGAACAATTACAAATACATACAAAATTGAAGAAGGCAAACATTAATTTTGATGAGTTCTTCAATCACTATATTATGTGAAAAGTTGTTGAGATACAATTGGTATGCTATATACATGAGTAATTTGGTAGAAGAAACATATCACAGTATTTTCATATTTTTTATAACATCGATATATTCAATATACATGTGATTTTGAAATTCCATGTATGGAATGAAAATTCTAGAAAGTATACTATATAAGGTGTTACAAAATTTCATATACATTATATGAGTGCTTGAGGTACATCTAAACACTAGCAATATGAGACATAGTAGCGATTTCACTCAACATGAGCAAATTCTCTGCAACAAAATCTAGCTTGTCGACCTTTGTGATTGTTGATTTGACCCGTCCTTGAGCAACACTTGAATCATAGGAATTTGTGATTGTGAAGATAAATTGCTTGAATAACACTCCTTTCACTATGGTTTCAGCTTCAATTTCTGTTCCAGAATTGAATTGTAGCATGTATAAATTATCTGCAGACATTCCAAGGAGTTTGGTAGCTGGTTCTTCAAAAGCAACAGCCCATAATATTCCTGTATGATCTGCAAGCTTTAGCTGGAGTATGTATCTATAGGTACATTTAGGAGTAGTAGCTTTGCACTTGGAACAATACCATGTCTGATCATCATTCTGGACAACTTTCTTTTTACATTGTCTTCCATCTAAGTCAAGGGGGCAAGATGGATAGCATAATGAATTTGTTTTTATGTATTGCACTGATGCTTTTAGAGTGCATTGGAAAGTTTGTTTCACACTGGTAGTTTGCTCTTCAATATCAGTAATTGATTTCCTCATAAGCACGAGAGGTGCATCCAATGGTTGTGTATTCAATGGAGTGACATTAGCCCCATTCTGTTCAAACCATGATTTGAGTTGTTCGGCCTCCTCTATTCTTGGGTTTACAAATAGGTGGGTGCTTGCCAACGTGCTTATGACCTTGCCATTATACTCAGTGACACGGCCATTTTTTATTGCAAGTACAGACACATGTTTTAAGTGATAGCTCTCCTGCAGTTCCTTGCCTTCCTTTTCAGTTGTTGCACCCCATAAAGTAATATTAATGGTAGATGAAGAGGTATCTATCAATTTGATGCTCCTTCGAAGAACTTCAGTCCCATCCCTCCTCCTTATGGTTGAGCTTGGGTCCACACATATGACTATTCCAATAACATCAACAAGGATATTATTGTTCAATTCTAAAATGTCCTTAAAGGGTGTGAAGGAGAACTTATGTTTGGGAATTGCAAGGTCATCTTCTGAGTGAGAAATTTTGGATTCCTCGACTAAAAGAATTTCAAGCTGGCTATTCAGTTTGTTGTACAACCTATTAGCTGACTTAATAGTCCCACCAGATATTGTATATACTTCTCCAAAATGTACATTCATGTAATGAAGGTTTGCAACTTCATTAAAGCATGTTATTCGTATTTCAGTGCACTCACAATCAACAATATCAAAAGAGAAGACCTGCCCTTGTCCCTTCTGTGTGTTGAAGTGGTGCATCTATTTTTTCATGGTAACACGACCCTTTATAAGCCACCTTGTCTGAAATGGATTCAAATTTCTAATGGGCGTAATATTGGATGGGGAGTCTTTCTTTTGTAGGGAAGAGGCTAACCCAAACATTGCCCTTTGAGTAGGTGGCTTTGTCACCATAGGAATGTTACTCATGCTTGTAGATGGAGTAGTTGAGTTTGTAGTAGTTACTTTCTGGACTTGCTCTTCAAACAGGTAGGCAGGTTGACCAATGATGTCATGTTGCAAACATGTGATTTCTAATTTTGAGATGACTATCCACCTACAAAGATTAAACGAGTCAGTATTTTGAGTACAATTAAATGTGGTAGAGCTGATAAAAATGCTAGGCTACAAATTGGTAGTTGTGAATTTTGTAGATATGCATGCAAATAGCATGGCTCACCTTGAATTGCAAAGAACAGGGCAACTGTATCCTATCAATTTGAGTATAGATCCTTTCTGGAGTTCTTTAGAAGCTATGCATTGGTTGTACTTTGTTGGAAGTGTTGCCTTCTGCTTATGTACCCCATCGGAGAGATCCACTCTATATCGATCAACCAATTTGAGTGCATGGCCAAACGGTGCAATTTCTAATGCTTGTAGATGGGGTTGCAAGTTTAGGTTACCATTATTCATCAGCTTGATTGCATCCTTAGTCAAGGAATATTTTGTCAGGAGAGGTGGTTGCGGTACTATAACATTGTTATCAAGGCTTATAGGCGTGGCTTGTACTTGTTGGGTTTGCTGTTCAAAGAGGTTGGTGGGCTCGCCAATGATATCTTGCGGCCCACATATGATTTCTAATTCCGATATGACGATCCACCTATGAGTGTAAAATAAAGAAGTATTATCAATAGGATGATATGTAAAATAATGGAGTTCATGAAAGATAATCTAAAAGTTTTGATTTTGCATATTGTAGCAAATTACTAAAATATGATGGCTCACCTTGAATTGCAAAGAACAGGGCAGCTATATTTAATAAGTTTAACTATAGAGCCCTTTTGTAGTTCTCCAGAATCTATGTGGTGGTTGTACTGTTTTGGAAGTGTAGCCTTCTGATTATGCACCCCATCAGAGAGTTGTAGTATATAGCGATTGGTTGGTTCAGGCCCATGTCCAAACATTGAAATATCTATTGCTTGTAGATGGGGTTGTAGGTCTATGTTTCCATCATGGATCATCTTAATTGCGTTCACAGTCAAAGAAAACATTGTGGCAAGAGAGCGAACTAGTCCTTGCAAAAGTAAATTGTAGTTGGCAGCTATTACTTACTTTCAATGATGTATAAAAAGCATACTTTGTGAAGTGTGAAATTAATATGTTGTATACCCAACAAAATATACTTAACTAATTCGATAGTATTTCAGAAAGCAACAATGTTCTTGAATGCGACCATACAACTAGTAGTTTAAATAAAAGTGTGTATAGAAGTTACATAGAGTAAAAGTAAATTTAGAATAATACCTGTAAATGTGATTTTGAATAGGTATGTATGTCAAAATAGTGGCCTTTAGAAGTTAGCTTGCTGCACTTGTAAGGAAAACAAAAAGGGAGAGTGTAGTGAGTAAAAAATTTAGTTCACGCTATTAAGTAATCTAACTAAATTGGATGCACTCTAAATGTTTAAATCTGCATTCTATGCTAAAGGAATAAGAGGAAACATGCTTTCTAACAAATGAGTATAAAAGTAGTGCATTAATAGCAAGGGATAAACAACGAATGAAAATACAATAAGATTAAAGAGAGTTACTTGGTTCATAAATGTTTTAACCTATTATTGGAGAGCACTAATTTTATGTGGATTGTGTTCTGGTTGAGGATACATCTATCATGTATGTTAATATAGTATACTAGAAATGTGAAATATGTTAAAAGAATGGAAGTGAGTACAATATTATCGTTCTACTAAGTGATCAAATTTTAAAGAATGTAGGTGAAAAAATGAGACAATTATTGAAGGAGAGATATAGCATTTGTTGGCGATATATATTTGTTGGAGTGAACACAATGCTTAGACTATGCGTAGTTGAAGTCAAATGAGGAAAGGTTTGCAACACATATATGCAAACTACTATTCTTAATTATATGCAATTGAACATGGCATTTTTTTTTTGGAATTTCGACATATGGGTGAAGTAAAGATATACAAAACAAAAGCAAAAGTCAAGAACCAAGATGCAAAATGATAGCGAGAGAACAATGTATACATATTTTCGAAGCAAAAAATGTGTTACATGGTATTGTAGTAGGTGACATATTGGATCTTTTTATTGCGAGGAGAAGTGCCTTGTTCATAGTATATTGGAGCTTACATTTATTTAAGGGAGTTACAAAATATCCAACTATCCATAAGTTGGTAAAAGCTGAAGTTATATTGTTATATCAACTACTATATCCACATTTATAGTGATAATGTATCTTAGGGATGGTTCAAGTAATTTTGGAACGCTTCTTTAATGTAGATAGAGCCACCTTGTCCGTAGAACTCATCCGCTTTCATTTCACGAAGGAAAGTACAAAATGAACTCAACTTCTCACAAGTTGAATGGAACTCATGTACTATTACTTCCATTGACTGAATGTCCAAATCTTGGACACTTTGGATGTTTTGAACTGTGGCCTTCGCTTGTTGTAGCAAGTCCAAGCAACTAACTGTAATGTCATTTGCAAAATCTTGTATCTGACTTGTAGAGTTTTGATTTCCATTGATTGACGGTGTCGAATTGGCTGACAACATTGGCCCATTGGAACTACTGGAGATATCAATAATATCCATTGCTATTTAATTGACGATGTTGAGTTGTATCTTACAACCTATGCTGCAATAATATATGTTTTGTGTTAGTGTTTAACAACTTCCGTATAATAAACCTTATTGATGAAATCCAATTAAGGAAATTTGCAATTTTGTTTGGCTGCAAAATTAAACTTTAATTGGCCAATACTAATAAATATAAAAAAAAAAATTAACTATATTTCTATAAATGAATTCGCACTCCACATAACTAGTTAATAGATTTATAGTTTTAGTTAGAAATATATATTTTTTGTTCTATAGAAATTAACTATATTACTGCAGGAGGAGTTGAGAAGAAAAGACATAGGCGTGAAGTCAAAAACTCTTATTTCCTTGTATGTTTGTAAGAAAATCCACCCAAAGAAAGAGAACCTAGCCACCATTGATGATGAAAGTTCTCAAATAAATTTAAAACATTTATGCATATAACTTATTATTTATATATAAAATTTACTATATATTTACTATATATTACAAATTGGTAATCTTTACATGTGCAACACTATTCATGATCGAATATCAAGTAATAACTATACAAACAAGTAAATATCCAATTGATAACTATTTGATACTAATGAATATTATATTGTAAATAAATCATTAACTATAACTTTTCCATACTAGAGAATACCAAATTAAATAATAAAAAAAGTAACTTAATTGTAATTGTTCAATATCAATTGATCGTTGATAACTGTAATTCGCCAATACTAATAAATGTCACCAAAAAAATTAACTATATTACTATAAATGAATTAAAAAATCATTCCTATAATTAATGTAAATAATATTAAATAATTAATGTTTTATTGTGAAAACTAAGATCAATGAAAATGTCAAAACAATCTAAATGAAATCTTAAAACACCTATGATTATAAGTCAAGAATAACAATAAGCGTTAGCTTGTGTGCAAATTATCCAAAGTGTTGTGATCACAAGGAAATATCTTTTATTCATCTAAAGGCTATAATCAAGATTGGTTTCCTGTTCAGCATTTAAAAGTCAATGCAACATACCGTGCGCTAGTCAAAGAAGACAATTGTTTATGTACGAAAGTTAAAAGACCCAAATAATAGAGCAATATGATAGTGGGAATGAAATAATTTTGTGTCTTGTTTGGTGGATTTTGAGGCACAAAAAAATGCTTTGTTTTCCATTCTTTTCTCCTCCTACTACATTTTAAAAGTATTTTCTATAATTATTGCTTTTAAAGCTTGTCTTATTGTAGGGGTTAGTTTAAAAAAATAAATTAAAGCATATAGTTAGATTTTTAAAAAATAAGGGTAATATAGTATAAGTTCTAAAGTAAAATAAATTAAGATTTAAAAGATTATTAAAGTAAAATATTTTAAAAAAGAAATTTCTATCTTAAAATTTTAAAAGTTGATTTTTTATAAACACTAAATTTTTTTAATAAATAATTTATATTTAGTATTTTATAAAAAGAATTTATAATTAATAAAATATTTAATTAAAACTCACTAAATTAATTATATTGCATGATTAAGATTTTAAAGTAAAAATCTATGAACTGTATAATGGAATAAAGAAAAGTAATGTCGCTTCCTCATTAAGTTCTAAATAATTTAATCTCAGACTTTATTTACAATTAGACGGTGGCTTTGGATTAGCTATACACAAAGAAAATAGAAAATAAATGGGAAACAAATCTTCTTTAAATAGAACTAGTTTGTCTTAATACATTACTTTTATTCTCATGACAGTTATGAATAAAAAATTAAAGCCACTACAAAATACTCATTTAAAATCAGACAGGCATATCTATGTTTCACAAGGAAAAGAAGATTGTAATTGAAAACCTGTTGAACAGATAATCATCGTTATATTTACTTATATTCCTAATTAATCATTCGTCCTCAAACTTAAAGTAGTTTTATTTCTACAGCGAGTCATTGTGTAAAAAGAAATGTAAATAAGGAATCCTTATTTGCATCCCTAATTCCACAATCATGACAGAATCAAGGTTATGCATAAAAGTAACTTTTGTTTTTATTTGAATACCTACAGTCCTAATTCGTCATTTTTCTAGATAATGGGTCCCTTCAGAAGGTTTCTAATTGGTGATCTATAAAGTTACATTTTAGATTGTCAATCTAACACATCATTCATTTCCAAATTTGTACTCGTAGTAAAAGCAAAAACTATCTCAAAGTTATGTATGATGAAGCTCTTCTTGGCGATTAATCATACTGGTGGTAAAGCAAAAAGAATCTATCTACACGTAAAATAAAATTACGTATATTAAAAATCTCTTATTGGCCCTTAATCATTCATCCTATTCGGGTCCTCAATTACATTCATCAGTTTTTACCCCTGGACAGTTGACAAGCATATTATGCATGGACGAAATATATTATACAATATTTGAATCTCAGTACCACAGGACTCCACATCAGATGGGTGGATTATAATTGAAGTTAACAAAAGGTAAAATGACGACTCAAAGCAAGAGCCAAGCAGAAGGAACTTTTTTGACACGCTGGGATGAGCTTTTGTGGACAGCGAGGTTCTACTACCAAGTACGTGCGTTCTCCAGAATGTATCCTTTTGATACGTGTCTAAATATAAGCTGAATAAATAGTGAGAAAGCATATCATATGGCACACAGAGAGGAGAGCAGAAGGAAGGGATGGGGCCAGGAGTCAGTGTGGATATACGCAGTGTGGATATAAGCATAATTCAGTGTCTTGCTGTATTAATTATTTTCTTTGTATGTTGGCAGGTGAGTAGTTGTTATTTTGTTTGGGTTCAATCAATGACAGGAATTCTGCGATGGGTGTATATGATTTTCTATTTATGGATGTTCATAGATGACAGCGTGGTGATTAATTGACCTGTGTTTTCCTGTTATGTAAAAATCACTTCCTAGTTCTTCTCCTAAGCTTCGTCCCATGTACAGATTTATCTGTGTCACAAGAAAAACTTTCTAATGAGAAGAAGGTTTATTTGAATGATCATTCGAGTCCTAAGACCTATGGTGGAGGAGTGATTTTGGTAAGAGTTCGACTCAAGCATATGCATGCTAAAGAACAAAAAATGGGCAGATCATGGCAATCTCTTTGTAATTATGATTTTGACTTGCCTTAGCTGTGCCTAACAAATGCCTTGTAGTTGTTCTCATCGTAATTGCGATTTTATGTTTTTGGTTAATTATAAGCTATTGTTTACAAGTGGCATGTCTTGTAAGATTTTATTCCAAGTTAACACCTATTTCTGTCTAGCAATTTTTCTAATTTCTCAAAATATTTCTATTGGGCCTTGTCATACACTTAATGAACCTGTGATAAGATACAGTCCCAGGACCATGCTGCAGGGTCATTCACCAGAAACTATGCTTTTGACTTAGGCACTTGAAAAGTGCAGGATAGTCAAAATTGAAGACCTATATATAATATAAGACCATGTTGCATGGTTCACCAGAAACCATGCTTTTAACTTAGGTTCTTGAAAAGTGCAGGATAGTCAAAATCAAAGTCCATATATAATTGTTCCCGAGAGTTCATTGTCTGCCAAGTCCAACGTCACCAGATTTTTACACTCTCCTAGACTAGGAGGAATCTTACCATCCAGGTCATTTTGTCTCAGATGTAAGAAAATCAGATTTCTTAGTCTCCCAATGGTGATGCGTATGCTTCCTGAGAAATGGTTTCCAAAAAAATCAATCTCGGCTAAATTTGAATACCCCCCTATCTCAACAGGAATAATACCAGGCAGTTGATTTTCATACAGATACAAACTTTCCAGGTTCTCAAGTCGTCCGATCTCTGATGGAATCTCACCACTAAGTTGATTGTAGGGATATTTCCTGTCAAGTTATTGTTGTGCAGCAGAAGATTCTACTATTGCAAGCATGTTGTAGAAATTGTACAAGGCAGATTCAATTTATCAATATGCAACCGAATTAAACACAAGAATATGAATTCATTTTCCTTGTAGAAGCATGTGTGCAGATCAGGAAAACTGTGCAATATAGAAGAGATAAACTACAATAGAAACTACATATTACCAGGGATTGATAAATATCGTTGCCTGAGATCTCGTCTGCCCTCTGCTTCAGTGTTGGTGAGGAATATCTGCTTCTGCTTCCAATGATAAGTCTCATTCAAAGCATGTTCATTCTTTTTGTAGGGATAATCAGCCGCCAGATATTTTCTGACATCATTAAATGCAATAAATTACCAGCTGGAAGTTGATCGATGAATTCTGGAAAGTACGTTCTACATCACTGTGGCTCCTTCCTTGCATTTACTCCATCTTCCGGTAGGTGTTGAATCGATAATGTTGCATTTACTTCAAAGACACTGCCGATGTTCATTGCATTAGCTGGAAATTATGACTCATAAAGACACTCCTTCATTGCATTTAGCAATGTCAGATCGATAAAGTTTATGTATGCTTCTGAATGTAGGTGGGAAATATTGGTGGTAAGGAGTTTGCCAAGTCATTAGCCCCTGATGTCCAGAAATTACTAGTAAACAAAAAGCATGCAATCAAGATTTCATGATGGATCTTGATAAAAGTAATCTTCAATGACGTAATCTGCTTTGAATATTTGTCAGATTTCTAGTAGCTGCAGACCACTTGTTACGAAGAAAGCTGCTCTATGTCTTCTACGGCTATATCGAAAGAATCCAAAATAATGTTGCATTTACTTCAAAGACACTGCCGATGTTCATTGCATTAGCTGGAAATTATGACTCATAAAGACACTCCATTGCATTTAGCAATGTCAAATCGATTAGTTGTGATGACTTAACAGAAGTAAAACTTTGGCCTGAAACCATGGTAGTCTCAGAGCGTGAGACTTGTTTCAGGCCAAAACCTCATCTTTAATATAGCCTATCGGCTAAATATTTAGCAAACATGTTTTTTTTTTTTTTTGACCCCCAAGTATTTACAAAAATAATCTTGTGTTTGATGTCATATCATGTAGGACATACATGGTAATTTGGATATCACTTAATTTCTTCAAAGAATATATAAAAATTGGTAATCCAAAATAGTAGGTTCTTGCATTTACTTCATCATCAATTGGACATTATCACAAAACATTATTAGTTGGATGTCATAATTAATAAATGGTTTTTATATAGTTTTTGGACTCACATTCATTAGGTCCATTTTAGGTTTGGTCTCAACAAATTAAAAAATTATATCAAAATAAATTAGAACTAAGTTGTTGTTTGATATATAGAGGTTATTGCAAATTATTTATACAAATGTTTTATGTATCTTATATTTTATTAGGTTGTGAATATCATTTTTCTGGAGGTTTCCATGATCATATTGCATTGAAGAACTAGAATGCCTTGAAGAACACAGTGATAGGCCATATTCGTGAAGGCTTGTTCAATAATAAATGAATTAAAATTAAAAATATCCTCAAAATGTTGGAACAAATTATATTTTTTTGTATATCAATAGATTGGTCACCATGTTACACCTAGAAAATATCCAATTTGAGAATTTACTCATGATTTAATGATCTTAAGGTCATTGATAGATTAAACACATTTCTAAGAGATTAAAGAAGATTTTTCCAAACAAATGAATGCTAAAAGTAAAGATTAGTTTTTAAAGCTCTAATCTTTATATTAGAGTCTCAAAGTTATGGTATTAAGTATGTTATAATCCCACAGTAGGTACTATCTCTATTATACTAACCATGTAATCTATTTATGTATGTTTTATGTCTTGTTGTGGTATTTTGGAAACTCTTCTTTAACCTATATACGAGTATGTAAGGTATTATCACATGCATTTAACAATCAAATGTTTTCATTTTTTTATTATCAAATAGGTCATTACATTTTGGCAAGCATGGTCTAATTATAGGTTACTTTCCATGAGTTGTTTGTGTCATACCATTGTCAAGTATTATAGATAAATTTAATCTACCAAAATACAAAGAAAAAGATAATTTCTATACTTGAAATTGAATAACTAGAAATAGATTTATAGTGATCAATTTTAAATGTTTGACATGAACTTCTATACTTGTTATCAAAGATCTTTGAAAAATATCTTCCTGTAAAAGTGATTGATCTAAAATTCACATTCACTACCTCATTATGCATTTTGAAACCATGCTTTTAGATATTGATGTGGGATGTTCAATCTATAATCTATGATTCTATATCATAGCCTACTTTCAATATTATATTTAAAAAACCAAAATATTAGTGGTCATTTGAGATTGTAATAAATCGAACATTCATTTTATTGTAAACGATATTAGAAAATCACTAGTTCAGAAAATACTTTGAGATAGAGGAATTGATAAAGGTATTTGACATTGATGGTCCATTATTTCATATGCTAGTGTTGTTAGCAATCATTTTTGCAGATGTCTCCCATACAATTTACATGATTTTTTAGCATAAGTTTACATTTATATAGAATTTTGATTAACTTATAATTTTATAATGCTAGAAAGAGTTGTATACATTGAATCATGTTCTTAATGACATTTCATTTGGATTTTCCTATCAAAACTAAATGGGAAAAAAGCCTTGAATAATTCCCTATTGTTAGTGGCCTTAGTTGAAATCTCATATATAGTATTTATGTAAAACCATTTTGAAATTGCTAACTTAGTAGACATAGCTCTAGATGCATGGCAATATTGAATTGTTCTTGTCAAGCTTCTCTAACAACTCATAAGACTATCCTTCACTCAATATTTGTGATCACAATAGAGGGATGGAGAGATAAATTTCCATGGGGTTTCTATAAAACTACCCTACAATAATAGCAAGATAAATATCACAAAAAACAATAACAATAGAAATTTAGAACCATACATGATTAAGACTCAATGTCTTACTACACCAATGTGAAAATTCACACAAAGGTAGTTGTTGTACAACCAAGTGATGATCAATTTATTTCAAGCCTTAAATTTTAAATATGTCAATAAGAATTATATTTTATATTATTTAACTACAATAAATAATTTTCAACGTGAATCTCTTTCATTTTTCTATGTATTTTTGTGAGATTGAGAGGTAAGTTTTGACCTTGTTAGTTGAATGGTCTTCACCATTGTTTCACTTATATTATTCTTAATGATATGTTGCATTGTGTGGTTTTGTAGGAAGGATATTATATTTATTATTTATCAATTCTCAACATCAACTACTATTACATAGTGAATTCTATTTAGCAAAAAGTAAAAATGCTTCTTAGTAGTGCATCAAATATTATCCAATTACAATTACAAATCTAGGGTGATATTCATAGTTCAACTAATATGCAACACAAATTTAAGCAACATAAAATAGATTTATTTGAAACTTGACAATTGTCAAGCATGGAATTATCTATGACATGGAAATATTTCTTTATGCAATCGCTTGTGAGATAGAAAGTGCAATTCTTGAAATAGATTTATCTATCTCTTAATTGGAAGGATTCAAGGTGAGTATATCAAACCATGCTCTTTACATTGGTGGAATCACTATATTTTAAAGTTAGATATGAAGACAATTTTTTTTTGGCAATTTTAGGCTACCATATCCATTATTTGAAAATATTTGAGAAGCTTTGAATGATAACCTAAATCAAGGTGAAATAGCATCTATAAAAAATAGGGTCCTCATTGTTGAGAAATAGGTTCTCATTGCACTTTTCCAATTGTCTTATGGAAAGTCAACTTTGGTAAGATTTTTTAAAAAGTTCATTAATATCGTTCAAATTTGATTTCAATATCATGTACAATGGCCAATGAGCTACATGGCACTTGAGCATGTAAAAGAATATTTTTTCAAAAATAAGGATTTTCAAATTGTTGAAGTGATATATAGATGTAATTCAAATTCAATCATGTCTTCCATCTAATAAGTGTTTTTTGATTGGTATGTTTGAGATCATACTTTGACATTACAAGTAAATTTCAACAATAATATGCATTTCATGGATGTTTTTATAGGTTGGTTTGGTTCTATAAATGATTCTAAACTTCATTCATATTTTTAATAATGTGTGAAGGTCGACAAAGGTTCAATGGTCATCCAATATTCATTCGCTCATTGAATATGAGAGTAAATTACTGGTGATGGTGGATATCCATTATTTCCATGGTTAACCACACATTTTAGTGGAGTTTTAACAAGTAGTTAGATGGAATTAAATTTCAAGTTGTCATCAACATATATTGTATCTAGTGTGCATTTGGGAGGCTAAACAAAATGTGAACTTTAGAACCTAGTAAGTGGCAACCAATTTGAAAATGCTTATAAAAGCCTTTTTTTCTTGATACATATTACACAATATGATGTTAAAATTTTTGCAAGATGAAATTAATACATATGAAGATGTTTTTGTTGATTATAAAAGAAATATACCAATCAATGAAAGTTAAATGATCTACCTATAGCACTTGCTTAAGCAAGATTAATGCCATTTGTAAATTGTGATATGAACATTGTAGACATGTGGAGCCAAATAAAATAAGATTTGGATCATTTTTAGAAGGTGCATCTAGATTTAAAAACATTTTTTTAAATTTTTCTCAATTTTGGAAAGCATTGTATTATTTTTACTTATTTATAATCTTCAAAGAATTTTAGGTGTTTCAACAACACTTGTAGACAACAATCATTTTTAAGAAAATAAATTTGACTATAAAGACACTATTATGCTTTATGCTTTGAACCTTTCATGAACATCAATGGAAAATAATATAATTTTCTTGAAGTGTGCAATAAAGAAAGAGCAACACTGGTTTTCTGCATTATCTAAAGATCACCATGTTGTGCCAAAACTATGACATGAAAAACATATAAAGATGTGTATTGGTTGAAGTGCACAATAAGTAGGATTTTTTTTTTAATAAACATTACTAACTCACAACCATAACTAAATTTTCAATCCCTTTGTTTATCAAAATCCCTTCTAGCTAGCTACTTTGGAATGCCTTCTATGTATATTTCATATACAATGTCATTGACCATTGGAAGATTGTCTTTTCCTTATGCCCTAAAATGTGTTTCTAAATTGAGCATTATGCATTTCAAAGATTGGTATTTTTGGAGAGATGATGTGTTAGGAACAATAAAATTCTTGTTCTTACAAGGCCACATACTAATATTATTGTGAGTCTTTCTTATCTAGGTGTAGCGAAATCCTTATTCTCATAATGGTGTAAGCTAATATTATTGTGACTTATTTTTCACTTAAATAGGTTGAAAATGTGAAAATAACAACCAAGAGGTTTTTGATTTCTTTATGCAAGTAGATATGCTTGTTGAAACATAGAAAAAGGTGATCCTAATTCTAATGCAAAGAACCTAGGATCAATTTATCCTTTTCTAGGGTTTCATTAGGATGCAAATCAACAAGGTGTTTAGATTGACTTTCAACCATGTAGGTGAGTAAATAAAACCTAGATCTACATCTTTGTGGGTGTTGGATATGAATTGGAATTGATTTTTCTTGATTAACCTAATTAGATTGTGTGACCTAATATAAAAAATGCAAGATTATGATAATTGATACACTATAATAGAGTTTTGCAGGTTGATCTAAGAAGGGTAGAATACTATGCACCTATCCTATAAATTTGAATTCGGTCACTATAGGAGGACATAGCCACCCAAGGGAATCTCTATCCTTGTAGGGATATTCTAGATTTGTTTTTTTAGTCCTCTAATGTTAGATCTGAGTTCCTGATTCCTTCCTACAAACTTGTCGGATCACTATCAAATAATTCTATAGGTGAGTTTTTGTGAGTTGACAAGGTGTAGGGTTTTAAATGCAACAATGGATAAATGAGCTTCAAAATTCCTTCAATCCTCTCTAAACCTAAAAATTGCACATTCAAAGAGAGAGGAAGGGTTGTGCCATTTATGGGCTTGTCTTTGTCAAACCCCATGTTAGTGTTTCCACTTCCACAATGGCAATGTCAATGATAGGAAAGATAAATGATAGGAAGGAATGATGGATCAACAAAGTGCTACAACTCACCACCCTTCAATGACGTCCTTGAATGACTTAATTCATGCACATCACCTCAAGGTCTTGGATCTTGCTTGCTTGATTGCTTGAATTGATTGGAGCCCTACAACAAGGGTTAGCCTTCACAAACAATGATAAAATGAACATGCATAAACTCACATATGATTTGACATGATGTTTGGATCTTGAATTGCTGCAATAAAGCTTTGAAATGTTGCTCTTGACTTGCTTGATAGCGCTCTTGACAATAATTATTGCTCTCAAATTTTTATTAGATTTCAAATGATGCAATAACTAGGTATTTATAGGCATTTATTCAATTTCCCACAAATTAGAGCTTGATAGCCGACATTTTCAAATTGAATTTCAAATGTTAAAATGTTGAGACCAACATATTTGAATTTTGAGCCCGACAAAATAGGAGGACAAAGCCACCCAAGGGGGTCCCTATCCCAACCCTATTTTTTGAGGATTTAGGTGTCAGAGGAAAAACATTAAATAAATACATTTGTTCTATGCTTGCAATTTATCAAAAAATGATAAAAATGGGCCTCAAAATGCATAATTTAGGAAATTAGGGGTTCAATCAGGTCCAATAAATTAAGGGGGAGTAAAACAGTGTGAAATTTTCAAGGGTGATAATTTTCGATGCTACATTTAGGACCCACTTTAGTGGGAGTATGAACTTACGCTTAGACTCACACTAAAGTATAAAATCTATGTCAAGAGGGGTCCAATTTTCCAAATATTTAAGAGATGGGGTGACTAAGGATATAGGGGGAGTGCATAGTCCCCTAGGATCCAAGATCCCATCGCAAGACAACATAAGAAAAAAGGAACACACATGTATGTAATGCAAACACAATGAAAACATGAAGAAGACACACAAAAGATATACAACAAAACACAAGGTTAGTACTAAAATGATTCAAGTTGGTAAGGTAAAGAGACCCCGGTCTTAAATTATCTCAAATACCAAATATCATATATCAAATAAATTTTAGTTAAAGGAATGCTCCCATGAGGACTAGCAAGTTGCGTTATGCCACATAACTCATAAGCCACATGGATCTACTAGCTAATAAGCTGCATTACGTTAGGTGTCCATGCAATATGATGGGTTCCACAAGGCTAGCAAGTTGTGTTATGCTAGACACTCATAAAACACATAGCTCTACTGTCAAGCAAGTTATGTTATGTTTAATGGCCATGTTAATGCATTCATGACTCATACAATAGCAAAGTCTGATATTTTCTAGGTGAATCACAAACAAAAGGCTCCATGAGGTAGTGAAGTTCAATATTCACTAGGTGAGCCTCCAAGTCAAAGTAGCAAAATGAGAAACACACAAGGTCTAGTGAAGTCTAATATTCACTAGGTGTGCACCCATTAACAACCATACCAAAATTTATACTCCCTAATAACCCTGATAAGGTGCTAAAAAATGATCAAGATGCTATGCCAACACAACACTACATTCAACACGTGTGAAAAAAGTGAAGAAAAAATGCCAATGTCAATGCACCACTAAGTCCAATGCATTTGAACAAAGTGAAGAAAAAAATTCCAATGTCAATGCACCACTAAGTCCAATGCATGTGAACAAAGTGAAGCAAATAAATGCCAAACTCACCTAAGAAGGTGCAAAAACTAGCCCACAAAGGTGCATAAGACAAGGACAAAACCGAGCAAGGGGTTTTATAAACAACACCACCACAAAAGGTGCTTCAAAAATAACAAAAGGGGCATTGCTCAATACATGAAAGGTCATACCTTAGGGAATATCACACATGAAACCACCACCAAGAGAGGAAAAATCATGGAATATAAACTCACACCTTAGGGAATACTAACCCTAGCATTACCATCAAGGGGAATGTCATATGCCAAGAAAGGTCACACTCTTATGGGACATCAAGCCTAATATCACCACAAAGGGGACACTAACATAGATCAAGAAGGTTGCACTTTTATTTCCAAGGTCATACTTTCTAGGATATATATGCTATCATCACTAAAAAGGGACCATTTCTTATGCAAATAATAACCGGGGGACTATATGCCACCCTTTATAATTTTAGTGTACTTTCTACACTAATGTTTTAAGGATATACAAAGCAATCCCTTGCTATAAGTAATGTACCTAACACAAGGCTACCTAACCCCTTTCCCCCCAAGTGTAGGGACACAGATGAGCCAAGATGGATGATGATGATGCACTGGCCCTTGCGAGATGAAATATGATTGGATAAAACAATGTATACCCCATGCATGGTAGTAAGTATTGTGTGATACTACAACTACCACATGGAAATGGGCAACCACAAATGCTATTTATTGTGGGAAAATCTTGCATGATTAGGTGAAGATGATTTTGATGTTTTTATTATTCTTGAAGGACAATAACCAAGACCTTTTGTTGTTTCTTGTGTGTTGAGCTCTACGGGGACATAGATGCCTTGTTCTTTTACACCACATCCTTTTCATTATAGTCAAATTGTTTCAAAAATTGATAACCTCTTCCATAAATGGCTTCTATTTCTTTCAAAGAAGGTGATTTTTCATAATCATTTTCATCATAAGTGGATGTGTAATTTGTATTTTCCTCTTTGCTAGAAGTTGTGGATGTTTTTGACAATTTAGTGATAGATTGTCTTGATATTGTTACTGATTCTTTCTCTCTTTTTGATTTTGATGGTATAATCTTGTATTCCCCCATGAATGTAGTTGTGAAATCTAACGATCCCTAATCATCATCTAGTAATTTGTCACATATGAAAGGCACTCATCTTTATCAAGTTGCAAAGGTTCCACTTTTGAAGTTGGTATCAATGTTCTAAAAGGACTTTCTAGTCCTTTTTCAAATTGTAAACAATTTTTATATTTAGGATAGACTTTTATCATGTAAATCTTATTGTTTTATGTGTATTTCATTAAGCAATGAAGCGTTGAAGGAAATCCTTTCATTTCATGAATCCATGGTCTACCCAAGAGAAGATTATATGAAATATCATGGGGCATGACATGGATGGGAGTTGGTAACACAACCTTACCAACTTTAGCAAGTAACGTTATCACACCAAGCGGTTGTCTTCCCACATTATTAAAACCTTTGATAAAAAAATCAACGGGTTGAATTTTAGTATTATCCGCTCAAATTCTGTCTAAAAGGTTAAAACTACAAATATTAATCCCTAAACCATTGTCAATGAGGGTACGCCTAATCCCAATGTTGCTAATACTAGCCATTATCATCAAAGCATCATTTTGTTTTTGTGTTTCTAAAGGGGGTAAATCATTTTTATGAAAGATAATATCCAAATTAGCTTCATTCATAGCTTCAAGCAAGGTTTCCACATCATTTGGTTGTGCACTAGGAGGGACAATAACTTTCTACAAAGAATTCTAAAGCATACCATGATAAACATGTGATGTTTGAATTAAATCCCACAAAGAGATCTTAGCAGGAGTGCTACGAAGTTGCTCAACAAGATCAAATTATTTACCACGATGCTATGGAATGTTACATGTGGTGGGAGGTATGGTTGGGGAAATGGAATGGATTTTTGATTATTTCTAGTGTTGTATATGTGAGCAACAATATGATAACTAGGTTGTTGTGGCACATGATTACTAGTGAATTGTTTTGCAAAGTTTAGGATATGGCCATGAGGTTTAGGAGGTTCTATAATGAGAGGTGACTTGAGAGGTCCAATAATTAGAGGACTTTTAGGAATTCCAATAATTAAAGGAGTCTTAGGAGGTCCAATAATTAAATGAGATCTAATATTCAATTGTGCATTCATAACCTCAAAGGATTTAGCTTCTTGTTGATGATCTTCTATAGAGGGGGATCTAATGTCACCTTAGAATGTTCATCTATGCAATCCATATTATTGTCTTTTAAAAGTAATGCATCAATGATGCCATCATCTTGTCCAACAATATCTTCCCAAGTAGGAGAGGTAGGTGAAGAGAAACAAACAATATTTTCAAGATGCTCCACGATTGAACCTTCTAACACCAAGATACCTTCTTCACAAATCAGAGAGATATCGAGAAAAAAAAACATAATTTTAATGATTTTCAATTATTGCATTCTCTTGCACCATTGCATCCTCACAAGTAGGAGATATAGTGGGACATGGATCAATGAAAAACAATAAAAGAGGGGAAATAAACTCAGTGTGGGATGCTTGTAACAAAAATTCCTTGAAATGCTTAACAAGATCTGACAATAAAATATGAATTATGATAACACAAGATTTTTGCAATGAGAACATGATGTTATGTCCTATGGATCAAGCTAGAAAAATAGATAGTTATATTACAAACAAAATTCAAAAATAAAATTCAGACAACAGAAGCATATAGAGAACGCAAAAACAAATATTTGGGATAAAATCCAGCCAAAAATAGCAAGACAGAGTCGCCCAAATAGAATAAAGCTGCCCAAGGGCATTTGTGTCCTAGATAGGGTTCAAGAAATTCAAAATTTGATTATGTATGATATTGCTTAATACTTCTGGGTCTACTTGTAAATAGGTTTAAAAGTGAATAATTTTCTAGAATTTACTTAATTTATACCAGTGTGATTCAATGTAAGTGTTGAAAATGTTTGAACAATAAATGACAATTTTAAATCAATCTTTTGATCTAAAATGCAACAATTGACTAATTTTAAGATGTTAAAATTTGAAAATGATGATTTTGATACAATTTTGAAACTAAACAATGCACTTTTTTCACTTTTTTGAACTATATGAAAGATGCCTACATACATGTAGTTAAGAATCCAAATCAAAGATATGCAAGCAGAAATATACTAAAGACACAGACAAAGAATTGTACCAAATTTTGTTGATCCAAGTGTAGCAAGACAAAGGCACCCAAGGGCATTTATGTCCTTGATAGGGTTTCTGAAAACTGAAAGTTTGAATGTTTAATAGACTATCTAAGGGTTTTGTTTCTGTGTGCAAGCAAGTCTGAAACTGAGTATTTTTCTAGAATTTGCTCAATTTAGGACAATGTAACTAAAATACAAATAGGTTACAATGCTTAAAAAATAAATGACAATTCTAAATGTAATTTTGAATGTAGATCTAATCTAAATGACTGAAATAAACCCTAATGCAACCTATGATGCAATATGATATGCAATTTTTTGATTTTTTTTGTCTTTTTATGATCAATGTAAAAATAAAACCCTAAATGAAAAAATAAAAAATAAGGTAATGCAAAACTTAGATCTAGGGTGAATTTTTAGAAGGTATATAATGTTAACAGGTCAAATTTTCCAAAATGAAACATAGATAAAGGTGATCCTAAGTTTAATGCAAAAAACCTAGGATCAATTTTTCCTTTTTCTAGGGTTTCATGAGGATGCAAATCAACAAGGTGTTTAGATTGAATTTCAACCATGTAGGTGAGTTAATCAGACTTGGATTTGCATATGTAACATATATTTGTAGGAAAATCTGAGAAGGGAAAAATAATGTGCACTTGTCTTGTAAATTTGAATTTAGTCATTATAGGAGGACATAACCACCCAAGGGAATCTTTATCCTTGAAGGGATATTCTAGATCTATTTTTGTAGTCCTTTGATGTCAGATCTGAGTTCCTAATTCCCACTTGCAAACTTGTCAGATCACTATCAAATAATTAAATAGGTTAGTTTTTGTGATTTGAGAAGGTGTAGGGTTTTGAATGCAACAATGGATAAATGATCTTCAACCTTCCTTCAATACTATCAAACCTAAAACCTACACATTCAAAGAGAGAGGAAGGGTTGTGACATTTAGTAGCTTGCCTTTCTCAAACCTCATGTTAGTGTTTCCACTTCCACAATGGTAATGTCAATGATAGAAAAGATAAATAATAGGAAGGAATAATTAATCAAAAATGTGTTGCAATTCACCACCCTTCAATTGCTTCCTTGAATGATTGAATTCATGCACATCACCTCAAGGTCTTGGATATTTCTTACTTGATTTCTTGAATTGATTGGAGCCCTACAACAAGGGTTAGCCTTCACAAACAATGATAAAATGAACATGCATAAACTCACATATGATTTGACATGATGCTTGGATCTTGAATTGCTACAATAAAGCTCTAAAATGATGCTCTTGAATTGCTTGATAGTGCTCTTGACAATAATTATTGCTCTCAAATTGTTATTAGATTTCAAATGATGCAATAACTAGGTATTTATAGGCATTTATTCAATTTCTCGCAAATTAGATCTCGATAGCTAACATTTGCAAATTGAATTTCAAATTTTAAAATGTCGACATCGAAATATTTAAATTTTGAGATTGGAAAAATAGAGGGACAAAGCCACCCAAGGGCGTCCCTGTCTCGACCCAATTTTTTAGGGATATAGGTGTCGATGGAAAAACATTAAATAAATGCATTTGTTCTACGCTTGCAATTTATTAAAAAAAGGTAAAAATGGGCCTTAGAATACATAATTTAGGAAATTAGGGGTTCAATCAGATCCAATAAAATAAGGGGGAGTAAACATAGTGTGAAATTGTCAAGGGTGATAATTTTCAATGTTACATTTGTCAAAGCAGTTCTTCCTTGGTCAAATATGAACAACCTACATAGTTATTTACCTTCCTTGCAAAATTTTGGCATGCTTATCTACATATTCAAGGAGGCTCCAAATTGATGTCTTAAAACTACATTATGGAAGCATTTTAACTCCTTAAGGTCAATGGATCCATACCAACATAACAAATTGTGCTTCAATTATCATTTGTTGCTACGTCTAGGAGCATTCTTGTCAAGAGATATTAAAACCTTTGGTATTTATTAAATGTGTTTCTCTTGTCTTATATTGTGTATAACCTTCACAAGTGAGATCATTGTCATCATATTTTCATGTCTTAAGTGACATTGATTATTTTATCAAGGTATAAAGTTCACATTTTCATGTTTAAGTGACAAACACATAAATTATTTCAATATGTTGTTATGACATGATTTGTGCATGTATATTTTTTTGTTCAACTTGAATATGAAGACACATTTAAATTATTCTTTAACTTTATACATTTATGAACCAAAAGTGTTGATATCACCTATTAACCCTCTTGGAACCCCTATAGATTTAGATACTATTTAACATACTTTGTTCTTGTTGAAAGATATCATAATAGGGGTGATAAAAGTGTTCTAAAATTACACAGTTAATGATATATTTTTGATAAATTTACAATATAGATATTCACGAAATTTATCAATTCCCTTTGAGTATCCAAATTTTATATTAATACTTGAGCCTTTTTCTATTTGTTTCCTCAAATTGTAAGTTTTTGAAATGTTTAAATCTTTGAGTGATTTCAATTGAAATTGTTGTTGTAGGAATTATGAAACAAAAAGTATTAACCTGAAAAAATGAATGATTTAATAACCTAGGCATATGCATGATTTGAAGATTTCATACGAGACAAGAGCTTGTAGATCCAAATGTAGTTACAATCACAAATTTATTTATCCTACCATGATAAACATTTTAGTATAGTGCAAAAAAAATTGTGTTGTAAAAGTAAAATAATAGTAAATGAGATATCATTGAAATCATATATTTGCTCACCTAGGTAACTCTTCAATTTGTTTACTTTTAACTAGTCATTTATTTGACAATAAAAGATATTAATATGAAGATCCCGGTTGTAATTTATTTTTAATTGTTATGAACATATAGAAGGAAAATGCATATAATGAGCATAGATTGTCACAAATTGTAATAATTTACTACTATTAAATATTTGTGTTGTTTTATGCAAATAATATTTCTAATGAATTTGTAATATTTGACTGAAAAGTCACCCATGAATGCAAATGAATGAAGGAAAGCAAAGCTAAAAATCATAAATGAGAAAGAATAAACTATATTCTATTCAAGAGAATGCAAATCTTACAATGAGAATGAGATACTTATATGAGAGCAAGAGGTGGGTATATATGGGATATTCCACTCAAGAGACTAAAAACACAACCAATATGGGATAATAAAAATTACCTAAGTAAACTTAACTTAGTGACTAGCTAGGAAATGGACTAGTTAGATAAAGTTACTTGTTCACACTATCACGCCCCTTTAAGTGCAACTTAGGGGTAAGGTAGACAAAGATGGGTCTTGACTACAAGGCATGATGAGGTACTCTTGTACAAATATCCTCTCAACTAGGAAAAAAGGAGAAATCCTAGTGGGCTTCCTCCCAAGAGAGGATGAATGAAAAAGGTCTAAGTGACCCCCCCCCCCCCAAAAGTGATGTCCCACACTCACAAGAGAGACTGAAGATGAATATACTTGCTCTCTATAAAGGGTTTGGTGAAGATATCTGCAACTTGATTTGTTGTAGGATAGTAGTGCAAATCAATGACCTGCTCTTGAATCAATTCCTAAAGAAAATGCATATGGATCTCAATGTGTTTGGTCCATCGATGATGAACTAGGTTCTTCAAAATCTAGATGGTTCTTTGGTTGTCACAATAAAGATTGTTGTATTCTAAAAAGTGACACCAAGTTCAATGAGGCTATTCTGAAGCCAAATAGCCTTAGTGGTGGCATTGAAAACCTCCCAATACTCAACCTCAATTGAAGAGAGAGAAATTGCATGTTTCTTCTTTCCAACAAATGGGATTGGAACCAAGGTGAAATTTGTAGCCAAATGTGGACTTGTGATCATCAAGATCACCAGCCCAATCAAAATCTATGTATCCAATCAAGTATGAACCTGTGCTTATTGCATAGTGAATCTTGTACTTGTGAGTGCCTTGGATGTAGTGATAGATGTGTTTGGTATCTTTCCAATCAAGCTCATGTGGCTCCATTATGAAGCGTAAAACAATTCCATCTACAAAGGAAATTTTGGGGAAAATATGAGTCAAGTAGATTAGGCTACCAATGAGTTGACGATACAAAGTGGCATCAACTTGTGGTGTGAACCACTTCACCTCAAGATTTACCACAAACAAAAAGGGAGTTAGGGCCTATTTACAATCCACCATATGAAAATGAGCTAAGAGATCAATAGAATACTTGGGTTGTGCAAGAGAGATCCCAAAAGAAGTTTGAGTGGTCTTGATCCTGAGAAAATAGTGCAAATGACCCAAGTCAATCATGGAAAATATGTCATGCAAAGTAGTCTTGACACCCACAATGATGGATGGAGTGCTCCTAATGATAATCAAGTCATCAACACAGAGAGCTAAGAATAGAAGAGCATCCCCCTATCTTAGGATATAGACATTCAGATCTAAGTGACATCTGGAGATCCCAACTGAGAGAATAAAGGAGTCCATCTTGGCATACCAAGCTTGCAAGGCTTGTTTGAGTCCATAGAGAGACTTCTTCACTCAACAAACTAATGAAGAATCTTGAATGAATCCTTGTAGTTGCTCCATGTAAATCTCCTCCTATAGATTGTCTTGAAGAAGTGCACTCTTTACATCCATCTCATGTACAACCCAACCATGAGCTACAATAATAGCAAATATCAAGTGAAGGGAGTTCATTCTAGCAATGGGGGAAAAGGTCTCAATGTAGCCAATACATCGTACTTGAGAGAAACCTTTGGCTAAAAGTTGTGCTTTATACTTGTCAACTCATCCATTCACTACAAATTTGGTCAAATACATCCACATACATCAAACTAATTTTCTTTATTTCAAAAATGGAACAAGATCCCAATTGTTGTTCCTAATTAAAGAACTATACTCTTCTCCATATTTGAATCCCACTCAAACATACTTGATGTTTCACAAAATTATTGTAGATTTGAAGTTGTGGCAATATAGGAATATGGAATGAGCTACTCTTGTGACTGATTCCTTTGAGTATCTAAAGAATCCCAAAAAAGAGGGCCTACAAACTAAAGCTTTTTATGAGACCAATGAGGCATGGTAGGGGATGGAGGAGGAGAATATGAACTCTACAAAGACAAAGAGGAAACCTCATTATCAACTCTATGAGTAGAGGAAGTTTGAGGAAAATCCTCTAGGTCATTATCATCTAAATCCATAGTGAAAGAAGGAAGATGGAATGATGAGCTATGAGAACCTTCCTAAAAATGCACACTATGCTCAATGAAGAGCTCATGTGTCTTAGGATCCATTAGTTGATATACTTTGACATCATCAGGGTAACCAACCAAGATACAAGGTTGAATATGAGGTTTCAAGGTCTTTCACTTCTAGGAAGGAATGTGTGCCCATGTTGGGGAGCCAAAAACTCTAAAGTGCCACACAATAGGTTTTTGGCCACACCGAGCTTCAAAGGGAGTGATGCCCTTCAATGCCTTGTGTGAAACTCTATACTAGATGTGAGCAACACAGTTGATAGCTTTTTCTGAATATACAGGTGCAAGGGAGCGTGTGTGTGGATCATGCAACTAGCCATCTCTTTCAAGGACCTATTTTTCCTCTCAGCTACACCATTATGTTGTGATGTGTAGGAAAATATGTTGAAGATCAATCCCTTCAAGAGTGAAAAACTGTTCAAAGTGATAGTTCACATATTCTTTGCCATTATTTGTGTGAAGAATTTTGACACACTTTCCAAATTGCTTCTTGACATAAGCCAAAAAATCTTGAAATCTATCAAATACTTCACCTTTGTGCCAAATAAAATGGACCCATGTATATTTGGAATAGTCATCAATGAAGGCGAGAAAATAATGAGCCTTGCTAAAGGACAAGGATGGAAAAGGACTCGTCAAGTCACTATGAACCAACTCAAGGATTTTTGAATCCCTCAAAGCCTTCCCTTTGTCGAACTTGTCCTCAAGATGTTTCCCAAGGCACAACCCAAATAAACACCATAAAAAAATTGATCTAAAGAATACCTGTAACCATTTCCTACTCGTTGAGTTGTTGAAGATAGTGGTAGTTGAGATGGCCAAACTGATCATGCCATAGTTTGCTCATGAAATCTAAATCAGTGAGCCAATGCAGTAGAATGTGTACCACATTCAAAGTGAGAGAAAGCATACATGTGAGACTCATGATTAACTTTACCAACTACAAGAAGTACATTATCTTTAAGATTCTTGATATTGAAAAAATATGAAATGAATTTTACCTTTCTAACATTTTGGGTGATATGGAAGATTGAGAGAAGGTTGGTTGATATATTAAGCACATAGAGGATATCCTCAAATGTACTAGTGCTAACACCGACCTAACCTTTCCCAATTACATCCACTAGAGAATCCTCCAAGTGTTCAATGCATTGTGATGCCATGTGTTGTAGATTTATGGTGTTAGCAATGTGAACTTAAAGGGGCCCATTTGTGAAGGAAAAATAGCACAAGCAATAGAGATGCAAAAGCACAAATACACCAAGAAACCCCCTTGAATCACTCAATAAAGAGCCCCCCCAAAAGAAAAATAATTTGGAACTTTATATTTAGTGTGTTTACAATTTCCACTAGCAAGAAACATTTAGTGGACTTAAATTCAATGTTTTTACAAATCCTCAAGGAATAAGTATATGTTGAAAGTATAATTTTGGTACAATATCAAGTGAAATAAATAGAACCACTACAAAGCACATGAAAAATCATGCACTTTTAAAAAAATAATCGTCTAATATGAGGTCTTATGAAAAAATTATGTAGCTTTGAAATTCTCAAAATGAGAACTATACAGTGTCACTTGAGAGAATATGCAAATTCTAGAAAATTATCTTAGTACCGAATATTAAATAAGGGGTTAGTGGTTTTGTATTCACATGGTTTTGTGGTATGTGGTTTTACCTTACCATTAGTTGTATTTTGTGTGAACTTGTGTCTATAAACGCAAACACATGTGTAGTGGTTTAGGTTGGTTGAGTGGGTTGGCTGTCATTAGTGAGTCTTCTTGTGGAGTGCATTTGTGAAGCATGGCATGGGATGTGTGGATTCATGCTTGGACACATGAGAATGCATTCGAGGGCTTGATGCTTTAGAGGTATTCATTGCAACTCTTGTATTGCTTTATTGCTAAATAAAATGATGGATTATGGATGCTTTTGAAGGCTAGGTTTTTCCCTCTTAAGGGTTTTCCCAGGGTATATCTTATGTTATCTTGTGGCTTGTCTATTTGATCTATGCATTTTTGCAACTTGTATGCATGTTTATCTCTCATGGGTTATGTAAGAAATGATTTAAAATTGTGGGTTGAATGCAATATTTCCTAACAAGTGGTATCAGAGATTTCATGGTTGAAGAGCTTTTGTTATAAACTTAGTTTGAGAGTTTTTGCAAAGTTGAATCCATGGACATGCATGTAGGGTTTGAGGCATTACAATATATGGAACACATGTTGCAAGTGTTTGTTTGCAGATTTGGGCTCTTGGGTTGTTAAGATTTGTTGGGTTTATTGCAGATCTGAAGTTTTTCAAATTTGGGAAAAAAGGTTTTCTTGGTTTGAGTTTGCATTGGAGGATTTTGTAGGGAAAATTTAATAGATGACCTGTTGAGACAAAATGGACCTCATGGTTGGATTCAGGTTGGCCAAGAGACGAAGATTGACATAAAATTCAACCTATTTTAGAAAAGTTGAAAGAAAAGGAAAAAAAAATTAGTCATAGCCCAATTTCGCCATGTACAGAAAAAATGATTAATAATAATAAAATCCGAAATTAAAAAAAATTCACAGAAAAATTATTGCTGTCAGATTTTGAAAATTATTTTTCGTACCTGCAAAATTAAAAAAGGGGTTAAAAATCACATTGAAAAGTTTGATTTGAAATTACAAAAAAAAACAAAAATTAATAAATGAGGGCTAGAGTCCGCGGACTCCTTACCCCGTACCCCTTCATGACAATCTTAGTGTACTCTCTTCTTTCAGCTCCTACCCTGGACTTGTTTTAATCGCCTTATATAATAAAAAACATGTCAGCTTTTTAGGTTTCATTTTTTTTTAAGTCATAAAAAGGGCCGCATAAAAGTTAAAAAATCCTTAGTTTTTAAAAGTCAAATAAAATGAAATAACCGCCCCACCTCTCCATGATTTATAAAGCTTCAACTTTTAAATATTTAATGAAAAATCCGCCACTTTTAAAATGCAGAAAATTAAATTGGATTTTATTGTGGGGCGGGGTCCACCAAATTTTCCCTATAGTTAGATTGGAGAGTTTTTATTTCGGGAGGCATAAATTTTGTCCAGTATGTCTGATTTTTGACTTCTTATAGTCGTTGGAAAGCTGATTCTGAGCACTACGCAGTGGTATAGGTTTGATTACTTGATTTTTCCATTTTGACATGTTTTTGGAGCTTGGAATTCAATTTTTTTTGTTTGCATGGTTTTGGTCATAACTTTTGCATAAAGCATCAAATTTTCAATTTCGAAGAGCCGTTGGAGAGGATTTGTAGTGTACTACATAGTGGTTCATATTGTTTATCAGTTTGAGGAACATGTTTAGTTTGATACTTGTTTGATTTCTTGTAGGTGCTTGAGATTCGAGGTGTGATTGTGTGAGCATCCAGACGAGTCAAGAGGTGAAACCTTGAGGGAGTACATGTTTTATATGTTATTTATGATGATACATTTGATCATCAGATTGGTGCTTCCTAGTATAGGTTTACAGGTGATTTTTAGAGTTGGGACTTTGATGGTGATAGGTACATAGGTTGTCTTCGGTTTTGAGGACATGGTTTGAGACTTAGAGTCTTGTATGGGTGATAGTTGAGTGTAGGTGCAACATTGGCTATGATTATGGTGTCATGGGTATGCAAGTAAATTTGATACATTGGCACGACATGATAATGTATGTAGTGTTTGGTGGTGATATGGTTTGATGTTAGGAGATTGGTCTTATCTTTTTGATGCTTATTTGGTTCCTTGCTATGATTACTCATTTGTAGACATGGTTCGCAAATCAGATTTGTGGTTGATTTGGTTTTTTGGGTCTTGATGTCTACAAGATTATCTTCTTTGATATCTCGGTTTGCAGGTTACTAATGTGATGATGAGTTTGCATGTTTCAATGATTGGATCTACGAGTTATGTAGTGTGTATGGATTGATCACCCATTCAGTTGTAGTGTGATGACTCAAACGTGGATTGTCCATATCCACCAGGTTTGATTCATTGTTGTTGCAGATTTCATTAGTTGGCCTTGTTTGTGGTCATTTGTACATTGGTATGTTGCTTTGGGATTGAGAGGATGAATGGTTAGAGTATTTGATTAGTCAGGTGATGGTACTTGTAGCATGTGGTTTGATCATGATGTCATGGTAGCTTGTTACATTCATTGTTTATACACTTTCAGTGGGAGATTCTGACAGTGATGAATTGGTGGTGTTGGATTGGTTTGTGATGTTTGGTTGGCAGTTGTATGTATCTTCTTGGCTTGTAGATCTTGATTTACTTGTATGTTACTGACATTGTAGTTGAGTGTGTGTAGACCTGGATGATCTTCATGGAGGAGATGGTTGTCATCATGCCATGTGTAGCTCATACCATGGTTTAGTGGGAGTTGTTGGCAATGACATGGATGCATCATTTGGTATGGTTATCTTCATGTGATTGGGGATATGTTTTCTTGGTTTAGAGTGTTTGCTATTATGTTATGGTTTACTCTTGATACACGTTTAGAGTTTAGAATGGTACTTTTTCTCTTGAGACCAGGATATATATATATATATATATGTTATGATGCATGTGATCTCCTAGGAGGAGATAGTTAGATCATACATTGTCATGATAGGTTCTTGATTCTGTAGTTGGAGCTTTGACATTGATCTTGGTAGTTCTCTTTGTATTAGGTACATTGATCATTTGCTTGATTACCTCATGATGGTACTATGTTGCATTTGGTGTTTGGCATGGATTGATTGGTTATAGGTACTCATGGATACATGGAGACATAGGTGATGGTTGGAGTTCTCTTGTGATTAGAGACATTTGCTTGAGACGGTTACTCTTTGGAGGTTTCAATAGGAAGATCGAGGAGCTTTCACTTGGTATGGACACGAGTTCATGATGGACCGATAGAGGAGATTGTTCTTGGAGTGATTCATGATGGCTTGGTTATCCTGGAGGAGCATTCTCATTCCCCACTCTTGGTCTACTTGACAACTTATTATTTGAGAGGTATTTTCCCATTATATATTTCATATGTGTTATGTTCTATGCTTTGATTTCTCATGGGATTGGGTTGATTCATGGTAATTGATTATGGATACTCATTTGAGGATTGTTTAGCATGAGTTTATATGCTTTATCTTTCATAGATATGGATCTTGAGCTATGGTTAGTTAGTTCTGGAGGATTCATTTTTAGGGATGTTATGGCATGGGTATCTCCTTGTGCATATGAGTTTATGATATCATTATTTGAAGAGAATTGTTAGGAGATGGTTTATGGGATGATGTCCAGTATTGAGGATGGTTACCTTTGAGTTTGATCTTCTTGATTGAGAGGCTTACATCCATGTTGACATTGTTACATTGATTCATATGTTGTACTTGATCTATGAGATTGATTGTTATTCGTTTGGGGTTGTTAGGAGATCATACTTAACACAACATTACACTTTTGAAGTGTTGGTAGAAGGATATTATGGTTTATAGGTTGCTCTCTTCATGGTTCCTTCCCAAATGTTCATGTTTTGGGAGGATGGTGGCAACATGTGAGAGATTATGCAGCTCTTTGGGTTGTATGTGTGGATCATTGTTATTGTTCTTGGTACTTCAAGCTTTGATTTACTTATCACACCTTGATGTATAGTGTTGATTGGTAGACTTGATATGCTTTGACATTACCTATGCAGTGGGAGTTCCTGGATATGTATGTTCTTCATCGACAAGTTTTATACAAGGAGCTTGTGGTTGCAGTTTACAGGTTGCATATGTTCTTGGCATGAGTTTATTGATGTATTGATACCTTGGAGGTATGGATGGTTGGATGTATTAGCATGTGTTGTGGATGTTATTTTTGATCATGTGGGTTTTTTAGTTGACAACAACTTGGTTAGAGCCTTTGTTATCACTTGGATTTTATGCTTGTGCTCATGGATTTGCGCATCTTCACCTTGGCATGTTCCTTTTCTTCCATAGGTGGCATGTTGGAGGATGAGAGGAGTTCTTGCTTGAGATGGTGGTCAATTTGTTCTTATTGCAGATATCTTGATGGAACACAAGAGCATGTTGGAGATTCACGTGGTTTCATGTATGGCTATGATGATGTATTTCATGTATTGATCCCTTATGCAATGTATACAACAAGTGGGAGAATATTGGGATATGGTGTTGTACACCATTGCAAAAAAATGATTTATTATAATGTTGTAATTAAATAATTATTTAGTTGTGATGCACCTTGGTGGTGTGGTTAATCACACTAGGGAATTATTTGGGGACCACTTGATGTTGTATTGTAACATTATATTATTATTTAATATGTGAGATACATGTGATAATAATTTAATATTGGGTAAATATTAAATAAAGTGATGTCTTAGTACCCAATATTAAATAAAGGGTTAGTGTTTTGTATTCACATGGTTTTGTGGTACATAGTTTTACCTTACCACTATTTGAATTATGTGTGAGCTTGTCTCTATAAAAGAAAACACATGTGTAGTGGTTTAGGTTGGCTAAGTGGTTTGGCTTTCATTGTTGAGTCTTCTTGAGGATTGCATTTGTGAAGCATGGCATGGGATGTGTGGATTCATGCTTGGACACATGGTAATGCATTAGAGGGCTTGATGCTTCAGAGGTATTCATTGTAACTCTTGTATTGCTTTATTGTTGAATAATATGATGGAGTATGGATGCTTTTGGAGATTGGATTTTTCCCTCTTGAGGGTTTTCCCAGGGTATATCTTGTGTTATCTTGTGGCTTATCTATTTGATCTATGCATTTTGGCAACGTGTATGCATGTTTATCTCTCATAGGTTATGTAGGAAATGATTTAAGATTGTGGGTTGAATGCAATATTTCCTAACAAATTCGTATATTGAAATAAAAATCATCTTCACCAACATGTAGAGTGCAAAAAAAAAAGCTCAAATTAAAAAAAAAATCTCAAGAATTATAGGTCTGGAGCTCAAGATATAAACCATTAAAGTTGTTCTTCAAAAACCAACCTATTAATGGAGAGGGGGCATAGTTTTAAAAAATCTTCTTCCACCAAATTTAGTGGAACTATCACCAACCTAGCACAATGACCAATTATAGAAGCCTACAAATATTTTAGAACCTTGCCAAGTTTGGTGGGCCACTAGATAGTTTAGACCTTTTTCAAATATAGTGGTGTTGCCAGATTTAGAAAAAATACCAAATATGGAAAAGTTGACAATTGATGACCCAAAGGCCAAGGAATGTTGGTGGATTTTAAAAGAATTTTTTTTTTTTTACAAAGGCTTAACAATTGAACTATAGGTGTAAAGGGGTGCCAAGGCCAAAGCGACACATTTACAAGGGTCGAACAAAATGAGAAGGTTGTAGCAGGTTCAAGGGTGAATGGTCTCACCTGTACCTAAAGCAAGTAGGTACACAATTTATAAGGCCGATGGCCTTTATAATGCCTACAACCTTTTGAAAGGTGCACAACTTGTGCTTAAGTTACTATGCATACCTTTTGGATAGGTACTACACTTAATAACATTTTTGATATTTTTTGTTTTAAAAATTTACAAATATTTAATGTATTTTCAAATGTTCTTTTTGTAATATTTTTTTTATTTTCATTTTTTTAAAAATGTCTTTTATTGAAATGTATATTTTTTGAAAAACTTCCGAGACTAGTAC
This sequence comes from Sequoia sempervirens, assembly GCA_007258455.2. Classification (NCBI taxonomy): domain Eukaryota; kingdom Viridiplantae; phylum Streptophyta; class Pinopsida; order Cupressales; family Cupressaceae; genus Sequoia; species Sequoia sempervirens. Next base: position 29,734,040 of record VDFB02109042.1, read on the forward strand.
ATCCATGGGGGTTGTACGTTCCTCTAGATGATTTTTTTTGCCTCACCTAGCAACTTGTCCAAAATTGATGATTTTAATAGTTGATTTTAAGGTTTACTGACCTCTTAAGCATGATGATAGCATTGATTTCAATCCAACATGCTCTGAAATGAAATTTCTTTGCTAGATCTAACAACGAACCTCGTACTTCAACCTTTTGTAGATCTGGCCTTCGATGTTCAATTCAAATGAAACAAAAGACAAATATGACTTTCTCAATTTTTTTAGACTCAATGGTGAGCTCCAAATTTCTATAGGAAGCTTCAAAAAACTTGCAACTGGAAAGTCAAAGTATGAACCCCCCAAAATTAGTATTTTATCTTCTTCAAGGATGCAAGAGAAGAGCATACTCACGTGTTTGAAAAAATAACAGCTCTGCATTCCCATATTTCTTAAAATATTGCTAACCCACAACTCACAACAACTCTAATACAAATAAATCCACCCAAGAATGCAAATAAATGAAGAAAAGCAAAGCTAGAAATTATAAATGAGCAAGAATAAATTGTATTCTACTCAAGATAATGCAAAACTTACAAGAATGTGATACTAATATGAAAGAAAGAGGTGGGTATATATATAGGATTTTCCACCCAAGAGACTAAAAGCACAACCAATATGGGATAATGAAAAAGTCACTAAGTAAACTTAATCTAGTGTAAAAAGGACCTAAGTGGATAACTAGCTAGAAAATGAACTAGTTAGATAAAGTACCCTGTTCACACTAACAAAATTAGTAGATCAACTTAAAAAATCTATTATTTGTAAAAGCAACATGATAATTCATATCAGCAGATCACTATAAAAAATACATAAGCAAAGGCTACTATACAACATAATAATTTTGTATAAACCTATATATATTTTAATATAGGATGTACTATTGCAGTTTTTAAGCTTATCATTAGACTACTAGCATCCTAAATTTTGGAGCTTAAAATTTTAAGCTTGTCCACTATTACAAAATTCATGCCAACTCTACTCATGAAAACTCTTGATTTTTTTTAGCAAGGTTTGCTAAAATATTTTAAGAACCCCCTCCATGGAACCACTACCTAATTTGCCTTGGAAATAAATTAAAGAAGAGGAGTATATCTATAAGAAATTTGGTAGATTTGAGCCTAGAATGGGGTAGAAATTGAATAACCAAAAAAAAATGGTATTGAAATCCCATGTAGCAATACAAAATGCAAAAGCTCCAACTGCAAAACCGTCTCCTAGGTTGGTTGGCATTACATCTACGACTTTAGTGTAAGATAATAAACAGTGTTGTTAGTGTTAGAAGACAATTTTAATGATTAGTTATTGTTAGCAAGTAGTTGTTCAGATTAGTTTCTTAATTTGTTGGATTCAGTTGTGAATCCCATTGTATAAATTTGTAGTTTGGATGAATGAGTTTCAATAAGGAATTTTGGGTGTGTCCAACTATCTTTTCATGTTTTTATTTTGGATGATTTAATCATCCTTAAAGATTTTGTTTAATATTGTTTGATAGCTTCAATTGGCATTAGAGCAAAGGTTAGGCAATTAGAGCACATAGAAAGTTGCTAGTTTTTTTCAAAGAATTTGGATTACAATTTTTCATTGAAAAGAGGAGCTCAACCAATTAGTGTCAATTGGAGAAGCGATATCCATCACAAAATTTTGTAGAGATAAGGAAGAAGAAAAAAAGATCGCCGAGAAATATTGATGCATTCTTTGAAGAATCCTATAGATTTGAAGAGTCACCAATAATATTCAAGTGCTATTAGTCTGAAAATCACAAAAGGAAAAAATAAAAAGATTACAAAAGTGAAGGAAAATTTTTGTTTGAAGGGTGATTGTGAAGGAAATGAGGTCGTTGCAAAGGTAATTTCTTTTGTTGTTTTTTGCTGCTGCTTAGAGTATTTTGCTATGTGGGACAACATTTTTTTCTTTTAAATTAAAAAGGGGAAGCAAAAATCAAAGGTTTAAATATTTGTCGATTTTGGTGGAACAAGAACTATTGGTTTACGTTAAAAAAAGATTGTCTAAATTTATGTTTGAGAGGAGGAATTGATTTTGTGATTAGTAGCGAGGGTTATTTTTTGCAAAGTATTATTTTGAGATGATGAATTTTTCTAGTACATTGAGATTATTGATTCCTATTTTTGATGGAACAATTCTTTCTTATTAGAGTACACGAATATAAATTTTGTTAAAATCTAATAACTTGTGGGAAAATTTTAGTACCGGTATGAAGAATTTGAGAATATTAATGCGTTAAGTAATCAATAGAAAAATGAACTTAAGAAAAATGAACAAAAAGATAATGAAGCTTTGTTTTTAATTCAAGGTGCACTAAGTTAATCAATATTTCCTAGGCTAAGTGGTCCAGTAAATTCAAAATAGGAATGGAATATTCTTGTAAATGCATATCAAGGTGCTCATACAACTAAATTGCAAACACTAAGGAAGAGTTATGAAAATGTTATAGTGAGTCCATGTGATGTCCCGATGCGGGCCCCTATCGGAAGGTGACGTAGGTCTGTCCGAGCGGTTTGCCCAGCCACGTGTCCGGGGTCTTCGGCGGGAGTACCTATCCTAGGGATGCCCCCTTAACGCTAAGAGGGGTGTCGTTCACTACCAGTCTGGGCTTTTGGTGCAACGGTAACTAACTTGGTATCAGAGCTGGAGGTCTCGAGGTCGAGACTCGCGGAGCATGGTGGGCTGTGATGTCCCGATGCAGGCCCCTATCGGAAGGTGACGTAGGTCTGTCTGAGCGGTTTGCCCAGCCACGTGTCCGGGGTCTTCGGCGGGAGTACCTATCCTGGGGATGCCCCCTTAATGCTAGAAGGGGTGCGTTCACTACCGATCAAGACTTTTAATTTAGCGGTAACTAACAGTATGCGAGGCATTTGGAGGTCTGAGGTCAAGACTCGCCAGTGTGGTGGTGTGATGTCGATCGGGCCCCTATCGGAAGGTGACGTGGAGTGCATCGGCGGTTTAGCGGCCACGCGTGTGCAGGGTCTTGATACCTATCACAGGGATGCCTGCGCTAAGAGAATTAGCCGTTCACTACAGTTCGGCTTTTGGTGCAGTGGCTTCGGGATGCCCCTTAACGCTAAGAGGTGTCGTTCACTACGATGCGGGCTTTTGGTGCAGCGGTAACTGCGTTGGTACGTTGCGCAACCAGTGACAGTGGCGACGCCCTGTAGCGTTAAGGGCGTCGATTTCTCGACACTCATGGAACCCGGAACCGTGGCTGGGCAAACCGCCGGGGACAGACCCTCACGTCTTGGGTAGGGGCCGCGTGTGGTATCAGCTGCCAGATACCGACCTCCGGACCTCCGGCTCCCAATGAGATTGATGCGCCAGACTGTCTTAGATGAAAGGCCTCCCAGATAAGCCTCGTCGAGGCTCCGGACGCGTGTTCGCTGCCGCCGGAAACGGTCACTATCGACAAAGGCACATGTATCTAACTTCCCACCGCCGCTCCGGTCCTTCTCAAATTGTGACCTGGTGACTCATGCCAAAGCCGACGAAGTATGGCCGGTCATTTCCAGCGAGACCCGGACCGCGTGGTGGGCAAACCTTTCCAGTTCTGGGCAAACCCATCAATGACCCTGCGCTCCGCGGAGTCTAGAGCCTCCAGGACCTCCCAGGCTCACGACCATATGAAACCCTTGTTTCCCCTGACTTCTGTAACTGGTTTTTTTTAATGTTTTGTGTATTTTGATTTTTTTGGACGTTTTTGCATAAATAATAAAGAATGCGATTTTGATAGAATTTGAGAATAAATTCAATAAAAATGCTATACTACCTTTATAGATAGAAAATACAAGATCTGAGGATGGCGTATCATTTATTGAACTTCTGAATGTATTACAATAAAGATCTGACAACATGCAACAATGAAAACAACAATATTTAATAAAGAACCTAGTATAATCAGCAGATTGGAAATAACTAGTACGGCTACAATGAATGCTTCTCCCTCCATCTGGCAAGCTCTAAAGATCCCAGATACAACTGCAGCCAATCTAATGAAGACTGGAAACCAAAAGGATGGGCATCTTTCCCAAGATCAAAATCACGCTTTTTGATGATAGTATGGCTAGGTACAGAAAAAGTACGGCCTGGTACACAACAACAATGAATAAAATAGTACGACCCTTGTGAGAATCTCCAGATCCAAGTAAAATAGGCACCGACTGTAGAAGACTCTTCTAGATGAAAAAAACTCTCTGTAAACCTGAAGATGTAAACCTCTATGAAGCTCTGTAACTTCTCCTGAATGAAGAAGTCTCTTGCCTAACAATAAATCAGATGATATCTCACACCCTCTGAATTGCTTTCACTGGAGATGGCTCGTTCCCCAATGCTCTGAGACTGAAACCCTAGGCTTCCATGCTCTGACGAAACTTGATCAATTTTCAATCACTCAATAACATAATGGCTCGATTTTCAATGCAAATACCTTATATCTCTTGAGAAGTGTGAATTCCTTAATAATAGGGATTATTAAAAAAGTTCGAACCTTTTCATTATAATATTTCAATAGTCTCAACTCAAATTTTAATAATAAAATATAATCGTTAAATGGCCCCTTCCATGATGGGCGACCCCTTCATTAAAATCACTTGAGTCATAATATTAAAATATTACAACTTTATATTATAACTCTGATTAATTAATATTTAATTAATTCAATTAAATATTAATATCTCTCTCAATATTCACCTGATGCACGAGCCGTCTGAAGCTGATGAATAAAGAAGTGATTCTGAACGCCATCAATCCATACTGCTAAAAATAGCAGGGGTCCCACATTGAGTGCCAGATACTGCTAAAAATAGCAACTCAGGCTAGAAGTGTCTGAATGAGCCCAAACAAAAGCTAACTGATCAAATACCGACAACTGAAGCTGAGCCAAGCTCCATCAAGACCCTTTATCCCATCTATCAGCCTACGAGGGTCGCATAATAGGCTAATCCTATGCTTTGAGAGATGTCAACTAGAAGGGGACATGACAAGGTATCAGAGCTAAATCCTGCCATCCTGAGGGTTTAGCAGTCTTATGTAGCCAGAACAGGTTGGGTCACACAAGTATTATACATGTAGGCGAGCCTTGATTGACAGGCAATAGGGTTTGAACATGCAGCCGGGAAATATGGCTGATAGAACAGATAATCCTAGAATAGAGATCCCTCAAAACCCTAGGGATCAAGACGATGCAGAGGTTCTCCTCGCTCTTAGAGACTTACAAGCAAGTCAACGGCAGTCTAATGATGTATTACAGCAGTTGAAACTAGCACTTCAGAGATTGAGTACTCCGAGGAGACCGTCACCACATCGTGACGACGAGAGGAGTGAAGCAGGATCTCGCAGGGCACCTAGGACAGCCTCACGGACAGCAGATAGGCCCACTAGGCCTACTTTTGTGAGACAGGAGGCCGATGAGGTCATGGCAGGTGAGGAGCATGAGGAGTTGTTCGCTGATACACTTATGGCAGCGAACGAGGAGTGGGAGTTGGTACCACCTGAGGTCAGAGAACATATCACTTTTGACCGTTTTATTACACAGAGGAGAGAACATCATAGAGGTCAACAGGATTGGAGACCTAGACAACAGAACAATGACCTGAAACATGCTACAAACTGACTCAATCTAGCTATGTTCGATGGTAGTGGTAAAGTGACAGCTCAGGCATGGATTAGTAAGCTGGACACATTTCTTACATTGCGTCCGATGGTGGAGAGGGATGCAATCAGGTATGCGACACTACATCTGGAGGGAGTAGCTTATGATTGGTGGCACCACGGTATGGTGACACTACAGCATGATAGGATCACTTCCTATCAAGAGTTTGTTCACAGGTTGGTAGAGCGGTTTGACAGGAAGGATCTTGAATCCTACTTCAGAGACTTGGCTCAGTTGAGACAGAGTGGCAGTTTGGAGTCCTATGTTGGTGACTTTTAGAAGTTATCAGTTATGGTTCCGAACATTTCAGAGAGGCGATTGGTAGTACTCTTCACGAAGGGTTTGACAGAGCCACTGAGAGGTTGGATCAAAGCCCTTGATCCTCCTTCATTACAGGAAGCGATGAAGAAGGCTCGTAGTATGGAGTTAGCAGCACCGTCCAGTAGATTTAACTCCAGAGGTTCTTCTTCTTTCAGGGACAATAAGGGTTTTAACAGAAACAGAGAGAAGTCTAATTTTAACAAAGAAAAATTAGATTTCAAGAACGATTCAAAGGGTAAATCAGCAGCACCACCTTTGGATCGAGAGGCCCTTAACGATCTATGCAGGAAGAAGCTTTGCTTCTACTGCAAAGGTCCCTATGATGCCAATCACGATTGTCCTCTAAGACCTAAGGGCAAGGAAAATCGAGTAATGTGGGCGTATTACGAGGATTCAGAGTCAGAGAATTTCGGACAGCAGGATAGTTCTAAGGATTCAGAGTCAGAGGCTTCAGAGCCTAAGGCAGAGACAGAGTCAAAACTTCAGATACAGGAGGCATGCTTATCTAGCATTCAGCAGGAGGGCTCTTTCAGGATTCGTGGTGTGTTGGCAGGACAGAGGGTCATTACCCTACTTGATACAGGAGCCACACACAATTTCATAGATGCTAGATTTGTTGAGAAACGCGGACTCATCACTGAGGAGTTCGAGGGAATTAGGGTTAAGGTGGCCGACGGATACACTTTGAGGTGTGAACGCATGATTAAGGATCTTCCTTTACGCTTGAACAATTATGAGTTCAAGGCTGATTACTACATAGTTAAGATGGGAGATATTGACTTGGTCTTGGGAATGAAGTGGCTTCATTCATTGGAGGAAGTCACTCTTCGACTCAAGGACATGGAGATCCGTTTTGATGTTGACGGGAAGACACACATACTAAAAGCAATTCGGGACAGCAACATCAAAACAATTTCTTTTCGACGGATGGAGAGGCTCATGTGTCACGACATGGTAGAGTGGGCTGCCGAGTGCACTTTAGCACCTATACAGGAGGGACAGCAGAAGACTGAGTATCATCCAGACATTCAACAATTGAGAGTCAAGCATGATAAGGTATTCAGTGATATTGCACCAGGGAGACCTCCAAACAGGGGCATTGAGCATATCATTGAGCTTGAGGAGGGCGCTAAGCCTGTTATGATTACACCCTATAGACATCCTAAATGGCTGAAGGATGAGATCGAGAAAACGATCAAGGAGTTACTTGCTATGGGTCACATTCGGCCTAGCAAGTCACCATTCGCTTCTTCAGTTGTATTGGTAAAGAAGAAGGATGGCACATTACACATGTGTATTGACTATAGAGTCCTAAATAAGAGGACGATCAAAAATAGGTATCTGATACCACGTATTGACGAGCTTATTGATGAGCTCCATGGTGCATGTTACTTTACCAAAATTGATTTACGGTCAGGGTATCATCAGATCAAGGTTCGTGAGCAGGACATAGAGAAGACTGCCTTTCGTTGTCATTGTGGGCACTTCAAGTTCATAGTGATGCCATTTGGGCTCACTAACGCGCCAACTACATTTCAGTCCACGATGAACAGAGTTTTTCATTCACTGCTGAGGAGATTCGTATTGGTCTTCTTCGATGATATCCTTATATACAGCAGGACTTGGCAGGAGCATCTAGCTCACCTGGAGACCATGTTGAGTATTCTTGAGAGGGAGTCCTTGTACTCCAAGGAATCCAAGTGTGACTTGGGGATGACCGAATTGTTATATTTAGGTCACATTATCAGTGTAGATGGAGTGCGGATGGATCCTGAAAAGATCCGCACCATTATTGACTGGCCTACACTGGCAAACCTGACACAGTTGAGAGGGTTTCTAGGTTTGTGTGGGTTCTACCGCCGATTCGTGAATGGTTATTCACAACATGCAGCCCCTATGACAGATTTACTGAAGAAGGGTGCATTTATTTGGATTCTTGAGGCACAAGAATGTTTCGAGAGATTTAAGGAGTTGATGACTACATGCCTTGTTTTAGCACTACCAGATTTTATGAAGCCTTTTGAGCTTCAGTACGATGCATCAGGTGAGGGAATTGGTGTGGTGCTTATGCAGGACAAGCACCCGATTGTGTATGAGAGTCGTAAATTTAGAGGGCCAGAGAGACTTTATAGCATATATGATAAGGAGATGCTCGCTATCATGCATGCCTTAGCAAAATTCAGGCAGTATCTTGTTGGCAGCAAATTTTGCATCAAGACTGACCATAACAGTTTGAGACACTTCTTGGGGCAGCGAGATCTCAATGATCAACAGCAGAAGTGGGTCAATAAATTGTAGGCATATGACTTTGATATCTCATATATCAAAGGTACACAGAATGTAGTGGCTGACGCTCTTTCACGTAGGCCATATTTGAGCTCTATGGTTCATATTACGGAGGATTGGAGGCATATGATTGTGGCAGAGTATGCCAAGGACACTTGGGCTTCCAGCGTTGTTGAGGGATCGACGGTTGATACCAGGTATACACTTGTAAATGACTTGATCATTTACAAGAACATGATTTATTTGATCCCAGGGTCAGAAGTGAAGAACATAATCATGCGAGCCTTTCATGATGTACCAACTACAAGACATCCCGGGTATTTCAAAACCTATAGACAGATACGGGAGAGATTCACATGGAAAGGACTCAAGGTAGATGTTCTCTAGTACGTGCGTGAGTGCCCTGTTTGTCAGCAGAACAAGCAGGAGAACACGTACTCGACAGGTTTATTGCATCCACTTCTGATTCCTGACAGGAAGTGGGAATTCCTGTTGATGGAATTCATTACGGGCTTGCCTAAAGCTCAGGGGCGAGATTGCATATATGTAGTTGTGGATCGGCTAACGAAGTATGCCCACTTCTTTCTGATTACCACTACCTACACAACTACACAAGTAGTAGAGGTCTTCTTTCGTGAGGTATTCAGATTACACGGATTGCCTCGGAGCATTGTGAGCGACAGAGATAGTTAGTTCTTGAGTCATTTTTGGCAAGAGGTATTCAGACTCTGTGGGATAGAGCTTACACCGAGCACCAGTTACCACCCGCAGACAGATGGGCAGACGGAGATAGTGAATAAGTGGGTGGAAGGTTACCTCCGAAATTATATTGCAGGGCAGCAGAAGGCATGGGTCAAATGGATTCATTTGTGTGAGTATTGTTATAACTCGACATTCCATATGACCATTCAGATGTCACCTTTCATGGCGTTGTACGGTTATGAGGCGCCGAGTTTTCTGGATTTGCTACTGAGTGACAGTAGAGTGCCGAGTGCTGGAGACTTATTGCACAAGAGCTAGGACACTATGAAGGCTCTCAAGGAAAATATCGCCAAGGCACAGAATCAACAAAAGCAGTACGCAGATCAGAAGAGGACAGAGAGGCATTTTGAGGTGGGTGACATGGTTTACCTTATGTTGCAGCCCTACCGTCAGTCCACTCTTAGGAAGAGTGGGTCAGAGAAGCTTAAGCCACATTATTACGGTCCTTTCCGGATCCTGAGGCGTGTTGGAGAGGTGGCTTATGAGCTTGAGCTTCCAACAGGGAGCAGGGTACACAATGTTTTTCATGTATCATGCCTCAAGAAGGCGTTGGGTCACCGTGTGGTACCGTCTGCAGTTCTACCTCCCTTAGATGATGAGGGAAAGTTGATTTTAGTACCTGAGTCCATCCTGGAGTACAGGGAGAGACAGTTGCGTAGGAGGACTATCAGGGAATATCTCGTGAAATGGAGAGATTTTCTAATGGAGGATGCTACATGGGAGAGCGAGGATATTCTGCAGCATCCGGAGTTGAGATTGCTTGAGGACAAGCAATTTCAGGAGGGGTGGACTATCATGTCCCCTTCTAGTTGACATCTCTCAAAGCATAGGATTAGCCTATTATGCAACCCTTGTAGGCTGATAGATGGGATAAAGGGTCTTGATGGAGCTTGGCTCAGCTTCAGTTGTCGGTATTTGATCAGTTGGCTTTCGTTTGGGCTCATTCGGACACTTCTAGCCTGAGTTGCTATTTTTAGCAGTATCTGGCACTCAGCGTGGGACCCCTGCTATTTTTAGCAGTATGGATTGATGGCGTTCAGAATCACTTCTTTATTCATTAGCTTCAGACAGCTCGGGCATCAGGTGAATATTGAGAGAGATATTAATATTTAATTGAATTAATTAAATATTAATTAATTGGAGTTATAATATAAAGTTGTAATATTTTAATATTATGACTCAAGTGATTTTAATGAAGGGGTCACCCATCATGGAAGGGGCCATTTAACGATTATATTTTATTATTAAAATTTGAGCTGAGACTATTGAAATATTATAATGAAAAGGTTCAAACTTTTTTAATAATCCCTATTATTAAGGAATTCACACTTCTCAAGAGATATAAGGTATTTGCATTGAAAATCGAGCCATTATGTTATTGAGTGATTGAAAATTGATCAAGTTTCGTCAGAGCACGGAAGCCTAGGGTTTCAGTCTCAGAGTATTGGGGAACGAGCCATCTCCAGTGAAAGCAATTCAGAGGGTGTGAGATATCATCTGATTTATTGCCAGGCAAGAGACTTCTTCATTCAGGAGAAGTTACAGAGCTTCACAGAGGTTTACATCTTCAGGTTTACAGAGAGTTTTTTTCATCCAGAAGAGTCTTCTATAGTTGGCGCCTATTTTACTTGGATCTGGAGATTCTCACAAGGGCCGTACTATTTTATTCATTGTTGTTGTGTACCAGGCCGTACTATCATCAAAAGGCGTGATTTTGATCTTGGGAAAGATGCCCATCCTTTTGGTTTCCAATCTTCATCAGATTGGGCGCAGTTGTATCTGGGATCTTTAGAGCTTGCCAGATGGAGGGAGAAGCATTCATTGCAGCCGTACTAGTTATTTCTAGTATGCTGATTATACCAAGTTCTTTATTAAATATTGTTGTTTTCATTGTTGCATGTTGTCAAATCTTTATTGTAATACATTCAGAAGTTCAATAAATGATACGCCATCCTTAGATCTTGTATTTTCTATCTATAAAGGCAGTATAGCATTTTTATTGAATTTATTCTCAAATTCTATCAAAATCGCATTCTTTATTATTTATGCAAAAACGTCCAAAAAAATCAAAATACACAAAACATTCAAAAAAAACAAACCAGTTACAGAAGTCAGGGGAAACAAGGGTTTCTACAGTCCAAATGAATCATCAAATGAGTTTCTCACCAAGGTTGAAGGGATGATAGATCAAATGAGAATTTTGGGAGATGATGTAAGTAATCAACATGTGATTGAGAAAAATTTAAGAAGTTTTCCTTCCAAATTTGACAATGTTGTTTCCACAATAGAAATTTCAAAAGATCTTACATCTATGGAAATTGATGAGTTAAGTGGCATTATATTAACAACAAAAGAATGAATGAAAAATAGTGAAGAATATTTAGAACAAACATTTGCATCTAAAGAAAACATAAGAGGGAAAAATCATGTTTTCTAAGGGCAATGACTATCATTCCAAAATTGAGCATAAAGGTGAGAGTCTAGTCACAACTATAGAGGTAGGGGCTATGATCGTGGAAGAGGTTCTAGTTTTTGGAGAAGAAGTAACAATTGCATAGGTAGAAGTAGGGACATTGATAGAGACAAAAGACATGTTCAATGTTTTCATTGTAATAAATTTGGTCGTTATGAGTTTGAATGTGGCATAAGCAATTTGCTCTTACTACTGTAGAAGATACACAAAACATGTTTCTTTCTTGTTTGAATACAATTTCTAATGTAGACTTTGTGGTATATTGATTCTAGTTGTTCCTCACATATGAATTCTAATAAAAATTTATTTATTAATTTGGATGAAAAACATAATAGTATTGTTGTGTTGGGGGATAATAAATCACGTGGGACTAAAGAAAAATGAACTTTTAAAGTAGCAAATGAAAATGGTAAAATTAAGAATATTTATGATGCTTTGTTAATTCCTTCTCTAAAAAAAATATTATCAGTTGGTCAGATGCTTGAATATAATTATCAAGTTGTTTTTGATAGGAATGAATGTATATTTATAGATAAGTCACAAAGATATGCATGTTGCACTAGGTTGTCATCAATGTTTTCATTGATGTCAACCTATGGTATGGATATGTTGAGAAGGTGTTTATGGTGTTAAGCAAGTGTTGCAGATGTAGCAAGGTTACTTGGTTTCCAAGTGATTTTGAGAAAATTTGCATAAAGACTATACAAGGTGACTAGGAAGTGTTATGTATTTTGCTCTGCATTTCTTCATGCTTGAAGATGTACTTGTGTGGTTTGAATGTGATGATCAGAAGTCTTCGGAGGTGTTATATCCAGAGTTTCAAGTTCTGGATCATGTGACAGTAGAAGATATGTTTGAAAGCGTGTTGGATTGTCTTTGGCTTGTGAAGACAAATATCTGGGAGAAATGGAATTGCTCCACATTTCTCTACATTGAAGTTTCTTGTCTTGCAGATTTGGGGATGTGTTAATATTGCCTATACCTACCTTCCCTTGGGTTTTTTGGTGTTCAATTGTTTTGCAATCTTGGTTCATGAGTTATAGCTCAATGGTAGTTTAACTGGTTGCACAAGATGATAGTATTCTCAGTCTTAGGTGTTTTCGCCAGTGTTTTTGTATATTCTAGGATGTTGTGTAAGGTTGCTACATGGTCCGTAGGATGTTTTTGATCCTGCTTAAGTGTGAATTTGGTTGCTTGAGAGTGTTAATGCTAGTTTGGACAACCTGGTGTGTTAATGTTGTTTGCAGATGAGCTTCGTGGTTTGTGGAAGCCTGGTGTAGCATGTTGGTGTAGATTTGGATCTTGTTTAGCCCTTGATGTGGTCTGCCCTCACTTCTTTCCACCACGATGGTGTTTGGTGTCAACCTATTTAGTGGTTGCACATTTGAGGTGCATATGTTTCATTGGAGCCAACTTAGAGAAGGTTATTTGAGGTTACTAAAGATATATATGCAAGGTTAGAATTTTGGAGAAGTGTGTGGTATGGAATGTCGTATGTGTGATCGTGTGTTGAGATCTGAGTACGAGCAAGAATGCCTAAGACTATCGGAAACAATGAGTAGAAGGTGTCTATAGTTTAGTGTGCCAAAAGTCATTGGAGAAAGTGAGCTGAAGGTTGCAAATGGTAAAGAGACATTGTGGTGGTTTCTCTAGTTGTTGTGAGATAGTGAACCTTCTTGTAATTGTTTCTTTGTAATCTAGAAGAAGTGATCTTCCTGGGAAATGAGCCCTTGGTAGTGAGTCTTTCCTTTTAGAAATTGAGTCCTCTAAGCAATGATCTCTTCAAGTAGTGAGCCTCTTGTGATCGGTTTTGGTTTTCATATAGTGAGTTAATCTTCAACATGGTTTTTCCCTTATTGGGTTTTCCACATAAAAATCTAGTGTTCTATTGTGAATGATTGTGGATGTGTTGTTTCATTTGTCTACATTCATACTAATACTTAATAAGGTTTTTAAGGTTTTAATGCACAACTGATTCACCCCCCTAGTTGTCATGTGTGTCTAGCAATGTAGTGGTTCCACAAGCACAAATGATAGGTGATCATATGTTTCCCCTTCAATTTTCTTCAAGCAAGCGATTCTTGAGTACTACAGAGGTGCATGATAGTTAACTATGTCATCAAAGGTATGGCCATCTCATTTTTGGTGGTTTGTTTTTTCTTAAGAAGAAACATATGGTTGAAGGATTGCCATTTCTTAAGAATAAACAAGAAATTTGTTAAGAATGTTTATTTGGAAAACAACATAGAAATACTTTTATGATTGGTTTGTCTAGAAGGGCTAGAAATCCTCTTTAAATTTATTCATACTAATTTATGTCGTCCTATGACAATTCTCTCACTAAATAAGTCCAAGCACTTTCTCACTTGAATTGATGATTTTTCTCATAAAACTTAAATCTACCATTTGGCTAATAAATTCATAAGTTTTGGATAAGTTTGTTGAGTTCAAACAATTAGTTGAGAAACAAAGTGGTCAATTCATTAAGGTCATCATATGAAATAATGGGGGAGAGTATAGATCAAAAATATTTTTGAATTTCTATAAAGAACATATGATTCAAGAGAGTTTTTTGCTTCCTACACTCCATAGAAAAGCAGAGTTGTTGAAAGGAAAAATAGAACTATTGTTAAAATGGCTAGAAGCATGATGAAAGAAAAAAAAAACCTATCAATAATTTTTTTTGGGCAAAGGTAGCCACTATTGCAACCACTATTGTGATTTTAATGTTGAATAGGAGTTCCACAAAAGCAACTCATGGAATGACTCTTAAACAAGCTTGGTCTAATTTTACACCATTTGTTGCTCATCTAAAAGTTTTTAGTTGTGTTGCTTATACACATATTCCTAAGGAAAAAAGAACAAAGGTGGGTGAAAAGTCTCAAATACATTTTCATCACTTATGGTTATAAAAACAAAGCTTATAGATTATATGATCATGTCAATAAGAAATTAATCATAAGTACAGGTCATATTTAATGAAAGAGCATAATATACTCCTAATGAAAAGGCTAAGAACATTGAAATCAATTTGAAGAAGTTTAACCTTCATGTGAGTGATGTAAGCGAAGAGGACTCTCATATGCTTGTGTCTAATGAATTAGAAGTCGTTGACAATGCAAAAAACCTTCATCCTCAAATGTGGAGACTAGGAGATATCATAAATACCAAAGAAGTGAGAAAAATAATCCCCCATCACTCATGTTGGATACTAATTTTGATCAAATGACTACAAGGTCCCATAGAAAAGTTAACTATGCTCTCATGACTCATGTTATGTAGAATGATGAGCCAAAAAAAAATTAGAAGCCAATGCAAAGGAAGAGTGGGTTGTAGCCATGAAGAGTGAAATGACATCCATTAAGTGAAATGACACTTGGGAGTTGGTCGATTTTCCCCCTAGTAAGGATGTTGTTAGTACAAAGAGGATATATAAAATTGTAGTGTAGGAAAATGCATACCCTTGCATTTCCACACTTGTTTGGGCCCGCCTTGCTTTGTTTATCCTTATTTATGTCTTAATTGGTCCTATTTTGCATCCACAAGCCTAATAAATTACATCTTTTTATGGCTAATCCTGACAAACATCAAAGGATAAATGATAATGTAATGATTCTGGTTGTGTGTCCCTGATTTTTGAACAAGGACTAAGATGCCACCTAGGGCGTCTTTGTCCTCCAAAGGTCTTGGGACCCTAATTTCAAATGCACCTTAAATGGGCCCCTTTTTGGAGTCTATGCCCTGAGTTTCATGCCCCAAGACTAAGATGCCACCTAGGGCGTCTTAGTCCTCAGGTTATTTTCGAGATTTAATTTCAAATCTTGGCGGGATTTAGCCTCCTTTAATTAATGAATTCATATGTTGGCTTGGTGTGGTGTAATTTTGGGATATTAAGCATGGATAAGTATAAATACAAGGTTCTTTCACTCATTTCTTACCAAGCAAGTTGAATGAGCATTCCTAATAGCATAATTGAGTTCACAAGAGTAATTCATCAAGCATTTGGAGCCATCATCAAGATTCAAGCATCATATCAAGCATCATTCTTGCATCATGTGTGTTTTTGAGCTAACATTTGTGATGTAGGGTTTTGATTCAAGCATTTAAGCATTTCAAGATCTACATTCAAGGTAGCCACTTCACACAAGTTTGCAGACTTCATAACAAGGGTTTGGTGAGTTGAAACATAGCACTGTTTTCATTCATCATTTCCCTTCATTATTTCATTTCATTCCAAGGTTTAGTTACCAACAAGGGGTTTGACCAAGGCAAACCCCCATTTACTAACAATCAACAAGTTTTTCCTGTCTTGCATGTTTGTGTTTGCAGATTTAGGTTGAAGACTTGAAGATCATTTGAAGTGCAAAGTTGCAAAGTTGCATTGCAAAGTTGTCATATTCACATAAACTCACCTATAGGCCAGATCTAGAAGTTTCAAGACTTGAGATAAGAGAAGAAGGAAGTGCAGACATTGAGCCTTAGGGATCACATTTAGAGATTTCAAAAATTCAAGATGGGACTAAGTCGGCATCAAGGGTGTCTTATTCCTCCCAAGGGTATTTTGCAAAGATTCTTTTAGATTTTGTTCTGACATCCGAAGATTCCGCATTTCCCCCAAAAAACAACATTGGGACTAAGACAACAGTAAGGGCATCTTAGTCCTCCCTAGCGTATTTTGACAGCATTTTTACATTTCTAGAATCCTCATCACATTTCCAAACTTCCCAAGTACACACATCCTAACTTGTTGCTTAATTTTGTCATTTACACTCATCATTTGGATTGCATTACTAGGTTTTGTGAGTTGAATGTTAAGTTGTTTTTTTCAAGCTTTTGCTTGATGGTGAACCCCTTGAAGCCTAAAGAACCCCTCCTAGGTCTTCCTTGTTGAGAATCAACTCACCTTTGGGTTGATAGTTAATCCAATTTGGGATCCTAGGGCCTCCTCTTTGAATGTCAATAGGAAAAAAAGTTGTGTTCTATGACCTAGGTTATAAAGCACCCATTTTCCACCTATTGTTCAAAAACTAAATATAAAAATGATGGGACTATTAATAAATCTAAGGCTAGACTAGTTGCACAAGGGTACACTCAACATGAAGGTATTGACTATACCAAAAAAAATTCTCCTATCGTAAGAATGGATACTATTAGATTAGTCTTGTCTTTAGCTACTCAAAATGGATTGAATGATTATCAAATGGATGTTTTGATTAAGGAAAAATAGGTTTTGAAGGGACCTAAAACCTTTACAAAAAGACTGTCAAAATAACAAAACACTGCTAAGACAAAAGATACAACAGGGAACTTAGCAGCCAACCATCAGTAAAAAACAACTAAACAGCAGTGAACTAAAAGACTACACAAAGAGACACTATCTCATTTCTAGACTAGTTGCACAAGGGTACACTCAACATGAAGGTATTGACTATACCAAAAAAAATTCTCCTATTGTAAGAATGGATACTATTAGATTATTCTTGTCTTTAGCTACTCAAAATGGATGGAATGATTATCAAATGGATGTTTTGATTAAGAAGGAAAAATAGGTTTTGAAGGGATAAGAAGCCTGTCAAAATAACAAAACACTACTAAGACAAAAGATACAATAGGGAACTTAGCAGCCAACTATCAGCAAAAAACAACCAAACAATAGTGAACTAAAAGACTACACAAAGAGACACTATCTCATTTCTTTTAAAGTTTTAGCAACCTCCAACCTTGGTTGTAGTGGAGTTTGACCATGGGCAACAACTCCTGTTTTTCCTCTTCAAAGGACTTCTTGAGGCTAGCCCTTGTTCTAGCACTTAGACCCTCATTCCCTTGGTTCTTTCCTTTTTCCTTGGAGGGCAGAGCACTGGTTTGGTATTCCACCATTTGGTGCTCCCTAAGCTTGTCAAGTTTTTCCACTAAAATCTTCAAGGAGTCTGCACTATTTTTGATGGGCATATGACTGACCTCAAAGATCTTTTGAATGTTCTTGTCTAGCCCAACTACTTTGTTCTCCAAACCTTGCAGTGGTTCCACTTTGTTGTCCAAATCTTGTAGGTGATTAGCACATTCAGACTAGAAGTCTGAAACAATGCTTTCCAAGTTCACAATTCTTTCAATAAGAAGGTCAGAAGTAGAACCCTTGTGCATACTTGAAACTTTTCTTTGAGGCTTCTAATTTGTTATATTGACCTTATTGAATTTAGCAAGGACCCATTTCGCCACCCTAAAATTACTAGCAGCTCCCTCTTTGGCCATGAAATCTTCTCAGGGTTCTC
This sequence comes from Sequoia sempervirens, assembly GCA_007258455.2. Taxonomy (NCBI): domain Eukaryota; kingdom Viridiplantae; phylum Streptophyta; class Pinopsida; order Cupressales; family Cupressaceae; genus Sequoia; species Sequoia sempervirens. The sequence goes on from VDFB02109042.1 coordinate 29,751,852, forward strand.
CTCGTCCAAGTAAGAAAAATCAACAGATAAGGGTTCAAATGATTTTGTGCCTTTGTCTATAACTTTCTCCTTACCTTTATCATTAGCAGAAGGTCAAGAAGACACCACTTCCACGTTCCTTTCTAGGCCACCCACTAGAACAACATCCTCAGGATGAGGAAAGGATTGGGCTCAAACTCTGCCACACGATCACCCAAAACAAAAACCTAGGGCATAGTAATCTACTCCTTGGACGACATGTGCACAAGCTTCTTGAAAGTCTGGGTAAACTCCTCATTCCCCATCTCAAATCCCCCAATATCCCTGTCATGAGAATGAATCCCTTATTTTTTGGACTTCACTAAAGACAAATTAGGTAGTCAAGAGCCTTCCTCCCCACCCTTGGGCTTCTTGTGAGGTCTTAGCACTTCCTCCTCTCCTGTCTCATAACTAGCATTATCTTCATCACGGGAGCTAGCCACCTTCTTTTTAGAATTTTCTTGGGCACAAATCTCTTCTTGCTCCCAGATTTCCTTTTCTATGCTTTGGGCTTGAAGAGGGAGATGAGGAAACCTTAATGGCTTCTTCATCTGCCTTTCACTCCTTTCCTCCCCATCATCAATAGAAGACTCAGTGGAAGTATGTTCAACAACCCCAAGCAGGGGGTCTTTACCTTTAATAGATTTAGCTGGGGAGTGAACCTTGACATACTCCATTATAAGAAGAATCAACCCCTCATGAAGAGGAGTGTGGGGATTCTTCAAATGGGCATAGATAGAAGTCTCCAAAGAAAAAAGAAAAAAAAGGAAAGGAGACATGTAACTTGTGATGAAAATGACTCATAAGAGTGAAATGAAACCCCAAAATGGCAGTGAAGCGGCCATCCAGGGTTATGTACCTCATTATAACCTCTGCCACCTCAACCCAAATTGCCTTGATTGAAGAACGATTGTAGCCCCAAGAAGCAAGCTTTACAATTTGTTGCTTTTCATTATCCTTGAAGAACTTCTCCATAACATCCTCATTGCCCTTCTGCTCCTTGAAGAACTTTCTCCCATCCACATTCAGGCCAATTATCTATACAATAAACTCTTGTGTGATTGGGAAAGAAACACCATTAACAATCAATGATCGATTGTGCCAACCATGGACAAAGGTGTTGGTGGCTTCATAGTGGAAACCATGCAGCTTTTCCATATAAGGAGTGAGCCCTCCTTCCTCTAATATCCTCCAGACCTTCCGCTTGTTTCTCCACCTGTCATAGGAGATGGGCTCCACCTGGTTGTAGTCACCACCCATTCTTTGCAAGAAATTACTAGACTTCGACCAAGAATTCAACTTACCATTCACAGAAAAGCCAATTTTAGAAAGGGCTTTGGAAATAGGCACTAAAATGCCCAGAAAGTGTGAGAAAAGGAAGGTGATGATTGCACCCTAGCCACACCAAATCTCAAGGCTTGTGTTGGATATCATATCAAATTAATGACAAGGCACTCTCAAGTATAGATTCGTACCCATCCCACGTCTTGGAAGTCATAAGATTAACCCCTTCATTAGCAAAGAAATCCGTTAATGGGTTGCCCTCTCTATAAATGTGGGTCACACGGACTTGATCAAACCTTTTCATGATTGCACGGGAGTCTGTAATTAGATCCTCAACAGTCCAACTAGGATTTGAAATGCCAAGCAAGCAATTGACTATGTTAAGGGAGTCCCCTTCCACCCATACTCTTTTGAAACCTTTATCAAATATAGTTTTGATGCCCAGATAGGTTGCTTCAAATGGATGTTAAAAGTGCATTTTTGAATGGTTATATTGATGAGGAAGTTTATGTTTCTCAACCTAAAGGTTTTGAAGTTTCTTGTAAAGAACATTTTGTTTATAGGTTGATGAAGGCTTTGTATGGTCTAAAACAAGCACCCAAAGCATGGTACTCCAAAATTGATTCTCAACTTCAACAAAAAAGTTTTGTAAAAAGTCAATATGATCCTAATCTTTATATTAGACATTTTGGTGAGGATATTCTAATTGTTGTTCTATATGTGGATGATCTAATATACATTGGGATTAATTCCTCTTTGTTTCTTGAATTTAGAGCAAATTATGTTTTTAGAATTTGAAATGATTAATTTAGGACAAATGCATTACTTTCTTGGTCTTGAAGTTTGGCAACACACAAACAATATATTTTTGTCACAACAAAAGTATGTTTCAAATCTTCTCAAGAGGTTTTGTTTGCAGAATTGCAATCCCATGGCCACATTTATGGAAGTTGGTTTTAAGTTGTCCAATTTTGATGATTCTCCTTCGATGAGTCCTACTCTCTATAGACAATTAGTTGGAAGCTTGCTCTATTTGATCATTACTAGACTAGATATTACATATGCAATAAGTTTGGTCTCTAGGTTCATGTTCAAACCTAAGGAGACACATTAGAGTGCTGCTAAAAAGATTCTCAAGTAATCTTAGAGGAACAATGCATTATGATATCTATTTTCAACATTCCAAGGAGAGTACATTGGTTGGACATACTGATTATGATGGGTAGGTTCTATAGATGATTAGAAATCTACTTGAGGTTATACATTTAGTCTTGGTTTTGCAACCATTTCTTGGACATCCAAGAAACAATTCACTGTACTTTCTATTGCAGAGGCTGAATCAAAAGCTGCCAATTCTGCTACTTGTCAAATTGTTTGGTTGAGGAGGATGTTACAAGATCTACAACACCTTCAGGTGGTCCCATAACCCATAGTGTTGTATTCTGACAATCAGGGTACTATTCATATAAGTAAAAATCCAATGTTCCATAACAAATTAAGCACATTGACATCCAACAACACTACATTCATGAATTGGTTCAACAAGGCTTGGTTGAACTTCTATATTGTCCCACTATGATGCAAATTGTGGATTTTTTACAAAGCCTCTTGCTTGTGATTGTTTTTAGCCACTTTGGAGTTTAGTTGGTGTTCTTCCCAATGCTCATTATAGGGGAGAAATGGGATAAACTAATGCACATTTTCTTCCTTGTCTTTCTACAGTTTTTATTATGAGAGAGAATGTAAGATAATAAGCACTGTTATTAGTGTTATAAAACAATTTTGAAGATTAGTTTGTGTTAGCAAGTAGTTGTTCAGAGTTGGATTCGGTTATGAATTCCTTAAAGATTTTGTTTATAATTGTTTGATACCTTTATTTAGCACATAAGGCAAATGCTCCAACTGCGCCACCATGAAAGGACAAAGGGCGACAATCATTAAATACTTTGGGATGATAACGGTTTAATTACATGTTGAGATATTTCAGTATTTGCAAATTGCAAATGTACTTATTATAAAACCAATATTCTGTTATCATTATCTTTTGCAGACATGAGCAACTTTAATTTCTATTTTCTATAAGCTCAGTTGTAAATTTTCTCGTGTTTATTTCAATTGAGTTTCTTGAGAGGAAAACTGCATTGCATATATATGTTTTCTAATTGTAGTCCTTGTATGGGGCCAACGAATTATGCATTCAAAGCTTAGTATTCTATTTCCTGGGAATGCATCTGATCTACCATTAACTCGTATGGGGCCAACAAATATATATGGAGGAGAAGAGTTGCACCAAACAAATGCAGTAAGCTCCCCTCAGTTGTAAAACTGGGATCTGATCTTTCCTCTATACTTGGACTGGCCTAGGTTAGATCTTTGATTTTTACTCATAAGATTTCATAGAAGTTAACACTGTCCATATTATTATTTTTCTCTTATACAAAGTTACAAACAACGGTGACATACAGGATTTACATTATATGAAGAAAAAGTAATAACTTCAAAGTTTTAAATGCAATGAGAAATGATATAAGCAATGGGAAATTTCTATCTAGCTAATACACTTGAAATGAAATACAAACTACAATGACTTGATTAATTGGGATGACAAAAATTATAACTTTTAACCTCTAAGTGCTTTCCAACACAAACGGTTCTTTTGCCCCCCAGAAAAATTACTGCTAGAGCATGCTCCATATTTCATGTACTGAAGATCTTCATATTTTTGCTTCTGCTTCTTCGTTGTTTAAATAATGTGTTATGTGTTTGTTTCTATAGCCCTGCTTGATCTTTCTCTTTGCTTTTCCTTCTATTTGTCTGGCTCTCTCTCTGCTAACAGAGAAGAGTTGTCCAATCTCTTGAAGAGTTCTCATTCTGCCATCATCCAACCCATAGCGAAATTCCATTACTTTTCTCTCTTTTTCAGAAAGAGAATTAAGAAGAAAACTCTCAAGGTCTTTTTTGATTAACTCCTCACAAAATGTGGCCTCGAGATCTGTAGCAACTGGATTTGCAATAATTTCCTGAGCATAATACAATTTGACTGATTATATGATGTTGGTCATGGAGCAATAATTAAATAAAAATATCATAATTAGAATGTTTAATTGCATGCTTCTTGGATCACTGTGTGATATTTTATCAGTTTCAAATGGTAATCCTAGAAGCACACAATAAAAATATAGATCCTGTGGAAGCCTGAAATACTTCATTATTAAAATTGTGAGAGTTGGAGTTTTTTGAGTCGAAAGAAAAGGAGCAAGATTGCATACTGAAAGCTTTCTGTTCTTTTCTTGTCCGATGTATCTATCCATGGATGTCGGATAACTTGAAGATTTGAGAACGGTTATCATTTTTGTTACAGTTATTCCCACTACCTTTGCAACTTCTTCATTTGTAGGATGTCTTCCTTGCTCCTCAGACAATAGCCTCCTTGCCTTTCTGATTCGAGTTAACAACTCATAAATGTGCACCTGCAAAGTTAAGAATTAATGATGAGATAAGAAAAGTAACTTATTCCTGAACATCCCTTCTAACGATAGTTAAACTCATACAAAACTTTCAGGAGAGATTAATGTACCATTCTTAGATGTTTGAGATTCTTTCCACGGGTTTATCTTTCAAAACATTTGTCTGGATACAACATTTAATCCACCTCATTTTACCAATGCTTTGAGTCTAAACTTCTAGATCCCTCTTCAGGGACAAATTAGATTGTATACTTGTCATTAAAGAGAAGTCTGCAAGTTAAGACCCGAAATGCCAGTAAAATAAATTGGACTAAACAAAGTTGCATCCAGGCATATGCTTTGCAAATATATCAGTCTACGTACCACACAAGCTCTACAATTAGTCATCTATGGTTTTTCAATTAAAAAAATACAAAAACTTTGCAATGTTTGATGATAATATATTAATAAATCCTACAGGCAACCGGATTGTCCTCGAATGGTTTGTAAGCGTCTTCATAATGGCCTGTCTAATCCACCAATGAGCATAGGTAGAAAATTTAAAGCCCCGTGACCAATTAAACTTTTCAGTGCCTCGTATGAGTCCAATGATTCCTTCCTGCATTCACATTTAGTTTCAATGAGGCCATAGATGCTTCACATTAACCCGTATGGAAAAAGTAAATGTATCACATTTAATTGCAAAGAAGAGCCTACATAATTGACCTCAAGGCAGTGAGAAATCAAACACTGAGTCCAACCTGAACAAGATCTTCCAAGCTCACTCCTCGATTCTGATATTTTCTTGCAATAGACATGACCAAGCGTAAGTTGCTTTTAACCATTTTATGTCTAGAATCTCTGCCCACATGTAAACACCTTTCAAAAGCCTTCAGTTCAACACCAGCAGCTTTCGCCCATTGAACCAAAGTAGGCTCTCTTCCAACTTTCTCTTTATAGCCTTCCCTGATTTTATCTAACTTCAAGAAGTCCTGTCAGGAAGCAACAGGAAAAATCTCAGGGCTGCTTGCATGGTCAAGCAATGGAATGCCTTGTTCCAGATTTCCTCCAACAACTAATATAAGATCAAGCATTATATAACTAAGAATGAAATAGGATAATTTTCTGAAAGTGAATACCTGTATTCCTTGTGATAACACTACTTCCTCTTTAGCATTTAATAGCTTTGAATAGGTTGGTCTTCGTGGCAATCTAACTGAGTTAGGAACATGATGTGCAGATGCAACGGATCTTTTTCTTTTCTGAGCTGGCTTGACTGGCACAGTTTTAGCAGGAGCATTTTCAGCCTCATGAGATGCACCTACCCTTCTAGTTCTTCTTTCCTTTTTCCGCATAGATTTTACAGTTATTTCAGAAGTCTTTTGCAGAGAGCATGTAGAGGAGTTGTTCAAACTTCCCTCTGAGAGATTGCAATCTCTTTTCAGTGGATAGGCTGAATCAGAGGAGCTTGGAAATTGATATTTGCAATCCCCTAGCAAGTGGTCTGATTTGAAATTCTTTAAGGACTTCATAATTCCTAACCTTTCCATTTCAGTGAGTCTAGCCCTTTCAAGTCTTAGCAGGTCAGCCTCAGAAGGGAAATCTTTCAAGGACCCTCTTGCTGGCAGTGTCTGACCTTCTGACAGAGCAACTACATCTCTGGCAGCCTTTACAGCTGCCTTTGCAAGAGCCACAGCTTCTGCCGCTGCTGCAGCTATTCCAGCCGTCTCATTCTGTAATAATGTCTCTGTGGCCATGGTTGCAACCATGGTAGACTGAGAGGTTGCAAAAAACCAAATCAGCAATTAAAATTGCATAATATTTAGGCTAAATTAAAATTGTTCAAGGAAATGAGAACAGATTCCTGACTAGAGGATACAAGCTTTCTTAGCATTATTGGAACTCTTGCAATGAAATGAAATATGAGCAAGAATGATGATGTCAACCTTAGTGTGGTGGTGATCAATAGGCTGCGTGCTGACTTGCACATTTTCAAAGGTTGTCAAAGAAGTAGAATGAGCTCTCAGAGCAGGCATGTTAATTTTTCCAGCATAACCAGGAATAGCAGTTACTGTTAGAACTGTGGTTGTCTCACAGCAAAGAGCTTCTCTGATTCGCACTGGGTCATTGCCACAAAAACTTCAATGTCAATCATCATCCGTATCCAACAATGGCTGGAGGCTACTGTTGAAACATTTTAATTTAATATGATTAAAGCACAGATCATAAAAAACAAATTACATTTTGTTTTCGTTAGCTTAAATTGCATTCCACTAGTTAAACTGCAAGAGAGTTAAATGCCAGTGAAAGAAGCTTATAATTCTAGATAGGTGAAAAAAAGAAAACTATTGAAAACGTGTGAAAGTAATAAAGTTTCTATTGTTAAACTCCAAGCAACTTAAATGCAGATAACAGAAATTCAAACCCCAAACTCTATCATAAGCAACAAAAACAGAAATTGCACACATATGGTGGATGTTGATTCCTCAAAGGTGGAGCAGACCTGGACAATGTTCAAAGGAACCAAGTCTCAAATACAATAAGAGGACTTTTAGTTTTTGATGAAAAACCATATATTAAAACCAAGAGTTAAAGCATACAGCCAAAACCCTCAAAAATATGGGTGGCATACAGTTAAAATGGCGAAGCCAAAAGCAGAAATATGACATGGCCCCAAAAAACTGGAAATAGCCACACAAAACAACAAGAACAAGGCCCCAAAAGGGAAACAGCTGTCAAATCATCAGTTCACCAGAAATGAAAAGAAACCATCACAATTATGCCAAGTGCAACTCTAGTATTTGAAATAAGAACAACATTCTCTCCTTCCTTTAGATCCTCCTGTTGCTGATTCTGAACAATGGGGGAGGAGGGTAGTCTTTCCCATCAAGATTATCCCACGGTCCCACCTTCCATCTAGAAAATCCCTGCCATCTTCCATGGGTTCCTAGACAATAAGAACAGCATTCTCTCCTTCCTTTGGATCCTCCTGTGGCTGATTTTGAATAGTCCTTAGTGGAGATATGGTAAACACCAAATGAGGGAATGTCCCCTAATCCAGAGGGCTTACCCATGCTGTTGGGAGGAGTGGGAGAGTGACGCAGAGGCAGAGACCACCCACTTTGGCAGCTGGAAGGCAGAAATGGTGGGGTTTAGCTAGAGTGCTGCCTAGTCTGTGGTGGCAGTGGAGTAGTGGAGACTCTTTGAAAGTTGTGTGGGCAGCACCAAGAGGACTTAGACTAGTTGTGTTGTGGGTCTCAATAAGAGCATCTGGCACAGGACAACAGAGAAGGTAGAAGCCTAGCCATAGTGCAAGAGGCATTACTGCAATGATCAAGGAGAGTTTGAAGATGTTAGGCCTCTGGCATCACCTTAATGGCTTGGACTTGAATCTACACGAGGACATTAGAAATTAACAATAATTCGAAATGAACAACAAAGTTTGTATTCACAACAAAATGGGCAAGAATAGTAGAATTTCTATCTTTCTAGATACAAAAAAGAATTTCCAATTTGAAAGCATGCCATAGTTGGGAGAACTTTGCAAAAAACTTGGCCTCATAACTAAGGACATTATGCCATTTAAAGGGTTCAAGCTTTGGAGACCAGAAAAATCATGGATCCATATCCAAGCATTTTAGGCATGAACACAAAATCCAAAAAGATTAAGGGCTTTTGGATGCCCACAAAATGAACATCTTGGACTAGATAAACCAAGTTTATCAAACAAGTGCCAAGAAGACGCCCCTAGTAAAGTAAACACCAAGAAAAGTGGGCAACTTTGGCCTCCACAACTACTTTCCATACTATTTGAATACACTTAGCCTAGGTAAGATTAGGTAATTGAAGAGACCAACCGGTATTCAACTTTTGAACCATGTGAAGATGAGTAATGCCATTTATATCCTTTCTTAGGAGTGTATTTATGGAAAGGAGTATCAACATACCATTTCCAATCCTTCCGCCAAGGCTTAATGGAGTGGATATAAATTTTTTGCAAAGCTAAGAAGGCACAACCTTAATCATTGTCTGGAAGGTTTCTTCGTCAGCACAGCTTGAGTTAAACTTTGCTTTGAGGCCAAGAAAGCCAAGTGGAATTAACTTTGGAGTAGAGATTTTGTATATGCCTAGTAACTCTTTTGAATAACATTAAGGGAGTGCATCTATCCAGTGAGTAACTGCTAGCAACTTGTCTTTAAACAAGATTATGGGAGACCGCCAAATACAATGTTAGTTGATGGATAAACCATTGCAAAGTCCTTTCCCATTCCATAGTAGCCAAGGATTAATAGTTTCCCATGCCTTCCAAATACTTGTTGCCACAAAAGTGCCATTGATTTTAATAAGAATTGGATATTTGTGAGGGGATGGAAACCAAGGCCATTCCAGGCTAGTTGGCCATATGCCGAACAAGAAGCAATGCAATATTCAACAACTTTTTTCAATCTTCATTATCATCACAAAATTGAACAATCCACTTAGCACATAAAGCAATACCTTGTGTGTTGACATCAAAAAGAGCTAGCCCACTAGATTCTCTTGGTAGGCAACAATAGTCCCGAGCAACATGAAGAAAGCCTTTATTGTGGCTTCAATTGGCCAATAGAGCTTCTATGGTATGAGACTTTGGAAGGAACCTAACAAGAAGACTAATACACATGCATAGCCATGAGAACTTTAGAGAAAATTTGGAATTTTCCTACCAGAAAAAGTGCCTTGGTAATCCAATATACAAGTTGCTTCTCCATTCTATCAATCACTTATTGCCACAACTTGGATTGAAATTCTTGAAATGCAAAGGGAATGCAACATTAAAAAATCCCATGGTCAATGGGTTTCTAGCCAAAGCAATGGAGCCAACTAAGAGGCTAGGAAAAGGATTGCCTATAGTATTGTGTCTTCATTGAATACTAGAGCCTAAAGATAAACAGAAAGTGTCAAGACACTTGAAAGTT